>OX596023.1:27142898-27866750 GCA_951394055.1 Villa cingulata
AATATTCTTCATGAATAATAATAATTTTTTTTACACAACCTTTTCATGTTATTTCATTTTGTTTACAATAATTTTTTTGTATGTAGTTGTTCTTTTAACGATTTTAAAAAAGAGTTTAAATATTTACTCGTTTTTTTGTATGAATATGTGAACTATAGTATACATGCATTCTTTAGTATATGTATACATGTACATATTATATTCAGTTATTTATGAGTATTTTCATGGGTAAGCTATTGATATGTAGTATTTGTTTTTTTTTTTCTCTTCTACTAAAAATTTATAAATAAAATAAAAACATTTTAATTGTACTAGCAACATTATACAAAAAAAATGAAAGTGTGTATATACAATGTATCATAATTTTTTATTATGAAAAAAGGATTAAAGGAAAGAAATTTTTTAATTTTCAGTTTAAAATGTTTCATTTGATATGTACACAAAATATCAATTTACATGAGTACATAAATACACATCGATGGTCGATAGTTTATCCATGAGGTTGATTGAAATTTTATACACAAACAATGAAATAAAGACATTAATATATTTTCATTTTATTATTATTTTTTTAATTCTAATTATTTATTTATTATTTATTTCTTTTTTGCACCAATTTGTATCAAAAAGGTTAGGTATATTTTTTTACTATTTTGCTTTATTATAAATACACAACACATTTTTGATTAGTAAAACAAAAGCATAATAATATAAATTATGTGTAGAAAAATGTTAATTTAGTGATAGAAAATTTTTATTTTGTAGAGGGAACAGTACGTGAACTCGAAGAAATGATACAAAATCAGAGACAACTCATGGATAAACTGACCAATGAATGCAAAACGTTAACAAATAGATTAGAGGATACAACATTAAAGCATAAGTATTATTCTATGTAGATGAAATAGATCTGTAGTTAAGTGATGTTTTTCTCATTTTTTGTTTGTTAGTTTTTTTTTTTTTTTTTAAATTTGTATGCCACAAATTTTCATTTGATCATTCTTGAAATTTAAATTCTTCAATACACTATATGTATATTCAGTCATGATAGTGCACTTTAAATTTGATCAAATCACTTCTTATCATTGTTTTATGTGATTTTTGTATTCATTTTTGTTATGCATGTACAATATTGGATCAGTTAGTTAAATACATTTTGAAGAAAATAATAAAGCTTTTTCATATCGCACAAGACACACACACACACACACAAGTAATATATCTGGACTCTTGTAGAGAGTTATGTCGAATTTTATAATTTTCTTGATTTTTGGTTTTACCTTATCAGGGCTTCAACAAAAAAATGGACATGTACAAAAAAAAGAGTTCGATTTTTGGAATAATAATACAAAAACATGTTGTCAACATTTTGATTGTAGATTAACAGCACCAAATTCTTCTCATCTATTTAAATCTTCATCGATAACATCTAAATGTGCATCATTAAAATCTAATTTTAATGATAATACTGAATTGTTTCCTTGTTTGAAACAATCTCATGTGTTAGATAAATTTAATTGTCAATGCCATCATCAGAATCATAATAATAATCATCATGAAAAATCTGCTTTATTATCTAAATCTGCTTCACGACCTTTGAATGAAACAAATCAAAAGTCGTCGAAAGCTTGTAGAATTAATACTGAATCCGATGCGTCTGTCACTACTGCTGCTTCTTCTGCTGCTGCTGCTGCTGCTGCTGCTGCTGATATTGCAACTACTGCTATAAAATCTGCTTGTTTCCCAGTTATAAGTAACGATAATAATAATAACCAGCATTGTAATGCTGGTATTCATCATAAAATGCCACCATTCAAGTTCGATGTTAATGTTAAATTAGTGCCCAGTAAACCAAAAATCAAGAAACCACATTATCATGAAAAAGCCAATGATGATGATGACATTACTTCATCAAATGAATGTACAAATTTTTCAACTATTAATAATTAATTTATTTTTTTGTGATTTTTTTTTATTTTGTATAAATTCTTTAATTTTGTTTTTCAATAACAAAAATATTGTATTTAATTTCTTCTTCAATTAACGATTGAAAATTTTGCTCTTTTCGATTTGTGGAAATGTTGGTATTTTTTAAGTATTTTCGGATTTTATTTTATATTTTTATCGTTTATATATTTTAATATTGATTTAAAAATTTATTAATATTTTTTTTATTCGCAATTATTAGTAAAGAAAAACGAGAACTACGACAAACAAATGATATGTTATTGGAACGTTTACGACAAATATGGGAATGTTATAAAAATTTAAATTATTCCATTAATTCAATAAATATAATCAATAATAATTCAACAACATCACAATCATTAACATCATCTATTAATAATCGTAATGATGATAATGATTCTGGTACTGTTGTAATTGAATCTATTCGAGAAGAGCAAAATGATACAACAAAATTTATAAAGGTAATTAAAATATGAATTGAAATTTTTCTAAAAAATGGGGAATTTTTTTTATATTTCTTTCAGAATGGAAATATCCAGCCTACAATCGAATGTAGAAATTTTAAAAAATAAAATTATTAATAGCGATAGAGATAGAATAATAAAAAACGATAATTATAGTACATTTTCCACATCTAAAAAAGGTATTCGATTTAGTAGATAAAAAGATTTTTATACTCTACACTTCACACAAAAATAATTTTCCATCAAGAACATAAAAACATAAATAAATACTTAATTAATAATTGTGTAAAAAAATATAAATACATTGGTACGTGTTATTCGAATTAAATTCAACATAGTAAAAATACATAAATACATGAACATCACAACAAATTATTAACAAATATTTTAGAAATCTGATAACTGATGAAAGTTGTAGGCTAGACACACCTAAATTGAAATTACGTTTTTGTCGACTTCAGACTCAAAGTCGTTCAAGTGATTTCAGTTAAATGTGAGTAATAAATACTCGATTTTAAGTGAAATTATGTAAGATGGAGGATGGAACTTCCAATTTGGTTAAAATCAAAAAAAAAAAAAAATTCATATTCTGTCGCTATAATGATTTGAAAAAGTCGATTTCATAAAATTGCGAGATTTCGAAATTGATGTATCTAGCATATTAAATTACCAAATGTTCAAATACCGTATTTTGGTATTGATATTGACAGTCCAAAGTTTAAGCCTTTTTCTAAGTCATTATAGTAGCTAAACACATTTTTAATCGTTTTGAACGTTAGGATTATTTTTTTATTCTTTAAATGTAGATTCAAAGAGTTGTATTCCTTTTTTAAAAATAAAAACTAAAAATACTATAATAAACATTCATTAATAAAGTTATAGAAAAAATTGATTCATGAAAAATAGTAGTTTACACATGTTTGAAAAAATGATGTACAGATATAAACAAAACAAACAAACAAATTTACACATTCATTCCAATTTCAAGAATTGATTTAATTATAATCTCTGTTGGGAGTAATTTTTTATGCGATTATAATTTTTTGTTTTATTATTTTGCATTTATGTAGCAGCACCAAGTGATTACACCTCACCACAAATTAGTACGACAGACAGCAGTAGAATTCGAAAATCCTCAGATGATCAAAGGGCAAGAGATCAATCATCACCAATCAATAAAAATCTTTCCTACGATTATAAGACCAACAACGCTGAAATTACAACAGCTAGAAACGAACCAAACTCTGTTATCTCCCCAACTGATGGACAAACATTTGAAACAACATACAATTACGGAAACGATGAAAACGTCAAAGATCGTTTTGGAAAAGGAGACAAATTTAGAAGCAATGAAAAATTCGATACAACCGACAATAATGTCGGAGAAAGAAATAACGATAATCAACAATACAATGTCCAATCCTCAGATACAGACTATACCAGTCAGTATCAAACAAATTATGAACAGCCAGAATATGTACAGCCACAGTACGATGGGTCAGGATACGAATCAAATTATGATCAATCCTATGATCAGCCATATCAACAATACGAAGGAAATGAACAGTATCAAGGAGACGAACAGTACACAGGAGGCCAGCAGTATCAGGAAAGTGAACAATATGCAGCGTACACTGGGGACCAACAGCAATATCAACCCGGATATGAGACAGGATATGAACAACCTTACAGACCAGAATCTAGTGTCTACAAGCAACAACAACAACCTGTACCAGTTTCAGTCTCAGGGTATTCTATTCCAAACATCCCCACAGCAGCTGACAGTGTCTCAAATGACCCAACAACCTCATCTACATCAGCGACAAAACCATCACCACCACTACAATCCTCAACCGCTGCAGGTAAGCGAGAAAGCCGTCTTCAACCGAGAACGGGCGATGGAACTCTGGGGTCTTCAAGTGTTGATGGAGGAGGAGGGGAGAACGGAGGGGAGAAATCAACAAATGTTTTGTCAAAACAGCCTTCCGAGACCAATAAAGGAATACCTACCACAAATACAAGGACTTAGTGAAGATAAAATTGATCCTTACGATCTAATTCCAGAATTTGATATAAGTAGTCCTAGTTTATTTGAAAGAAGTAGTGATTCGGATTGTTCATCAGAATTAAGTCAATCATTACCAAGAACCGTAATACGAAAGATTCCTTATAATTAATGATCTTATGGATAATGTTCATGCGTGTTTCTGTATACATACATATTTATTTTAATTGCCTATTGTATAGAATCATAAATTTGAAATTTTAATAAAAATATGACATCAATAAGAAATAATGCTTTATCATTTCAAAATATTCAAAAAATGTTAAAGCATATCATAATATCGCAATGAAAATATGAAAATTTTATGTCTATATGAAAAAATTCATTTCATTATATTTTTCTTTAATTTTCAACTACCGTTTCCATAGAAATATGATATGTACGACAAACTGAACTGAACATAATACAAACAATTTGCACCATTATCAAAATAAAAGATTTTTTTTTTTTTTTAGATTTCATACGTGTTACTGTATAGTATAGTATAGTAAGAACATTTTATTTCAGATTGGCTGAGAGGAAATTCCATTTTCCTTTCTATATAATTTTATTTTGAAAAAAAGGAACAAAGAATTGATTCACACGAAATCAAAAAAAAAAAAAAAAAAAAAAAACACAAATTCCATTTAAATAAAAATAAGAAATATTTTTCAATATATGTTATATTGTACGAGTATACACTAGAACATATATCACTGTCATTTACATTTTTTTTTTCAATTTTTATCTTGAAATATATAAAATTAAATGTTATTGTGGACAATAAAATATTATGTGATTTTTATCGTGACAACAAAAATTGAATCAAAAAATCTTAAATATATCCTAGATATACATATATTTCACAAGATTTCTAATGTTCAGAGTTATATGTAATATAATACATACAGATAGATTATGTAATGATTCTTTTGTGAATTGCTAATCCTCATACAAAAATAAATATGTATACATGTAATGTTTGAAGAAATCTAAATTAGTCAAAAATGTACTTTTGATAATTTTGTTGGCACATATTAGTACAATAAATTGTTGATATTCAATAAATTATTTGTTACCTTATGTCAAATCGCTTTGTCAAAACAAAACAAAAAAACCCTTTTTATCTATCTGTTCGTTCTCATATAAATTTTATCTGAAAAACTAGAAAATGTAACGTAATAAATTTTAAAATATTTTAAACTTCTTCTTACTATACGGAAGAAATGAGAAATAAGATACAGTGCTGGAAAAAACAAACGAAACTGGTTCTGATAGAGTGGAATCAATCAAAAAGTTTTGTGCAGAAAAGATGGGAAAATCAAAAGTTTCAAAAAGATGAATAATCTATTGTTGGAATGATGTATTAAATAATTAATATAGTTTTTCAGCATTGTGTTATATAAATTAAACAAATTTGTGAAAATTGGATTGATTATCAATTTCTTTGTGCTTTGTGGTTTTTAATATACGAGTATATAAATCATGAGCATAAAATCAATGAGTAGCGAAATTTAATTTATAATAATATTACTTATTTCATCATTTTATCAAAAACCATAATAGATATAAAAGTATAGATTGATAAAGACAATCGATTACTATTAAATAAAAAATATGAGAATATTGAGATGAAATGTAATTAAATTGAAAAAGAGCCAAGAAAGAAAGCAGTGACCATATTTAGACTAGAAAAGGGACACAATTGCCTGTTATCTACATATAGTACGTAGGTTTAAATTAAAATCAGACAGCTGTTGCCCCTTATGTGGACAATCAAGTATGAATGCAGCCAATGCAGCATACCTATTAGTTAGCAGACGGTTGGACCAAAATTTATAGTAAGAAGCTAGAAGGAAAATGGCGCAAGCTAATACCTAAAGGTAGAACTATAATCGACATTGCTGACATAAGCTATGACATATGTCGTAGCCGAACACAGCCAAATCAATGAGCTAAACTATAATTGACATTACCGACATTCGTTAAAAATTCGTTTAACATAAGCTCGACATAAGCAGTACGATCGAAAGCATACATGACATAAGTAACATAAGCCATAAGCTCATTTTGTGAAATTCGTATTGCTTATGTTTAGTATGTTATCTATGTTATTATAGTTAACCAAATGTTACGTTTTAACATTCGTTATTATTTCTCATGTTACCCATGTTAGCAATGTAGATTATAGTTCTACCTTAAATCTATTATTAACAACAACTTGTTTCAGTTATATCAATATGAGATAAGAAGGCAGATAGTGGTTATAGTCACTATGGAATGCCTATTTGTTCTATTGAGGAATATGATTCGTTCAATTTTGTTCTTATTTTACGATTGTTTAAACATTTTTTTATGTAATTATAGATATAGAGTCTACTCTGATTTTTAACTTTATCTTCACATTTAATTCACATGCAAGTATGTATAATTATAATTTAAAAACAATCTTTTATTTAAACAAAAAATTTCCCTAAAGTAACAAAACAAATTGGAAGATGAATGGGAACAGATGATACACATCATAAATAAGACAATTTAATAAGAAATTTCTTTTGTAACATCTATAAAATAAGATGTTTTTATTTTGTTCGTTTGATATGAATTTGAATTATATAAATAGAAAATAAAAAAAAAAATAATTGACATGAATTACATTATCGTATGTTGTAAATAAGTAATTAAAACATAGTTATTCTTACATCCTACATCATCTCTATACTTAGATACATACGTTCGTTATATGTTGAACGTAAGTGCATTCAGTTCAACTGAAGCATGTTCAAGATCTATCTAGACATTCAATTAATAAATTTTACAGTTCGTTAAGTTTTAGGACAGAATTGAATTGACAAGAACTATGTAACATAAACTAAAGTCAGTCAATAAAGTTGTTAAATTACATGTACTTACATATACGATAAAAGAAATTAGTGGAAAAAATTTCAAATGAAATTTTTTATTGCACATTTTCGTGAAATGATATGTGTTCTTAAATAATTTTTTTCTTAAATTTTTCTATTACTTTTTGTATTGAAAATTTAAGTTAATATAGTTTTGTAGAGTTATTACAAAGATTAAATGGACTGCGCTAGACATATTGTGCGCATAAATAAGGAAAGAAATCATATCATATAAAATATTTCAGAACGTAATCGAAATAGAAGAAAACCTCGTTTGCGTTGGAATGATGTAGTGAATAAAAACACTTGAGAACATGGTATTAATAATTGGATGGTGATAGCACAAAAGAGAGGAGGAGGGAGGCGAGACTTGCAGGAAGTCGGGGCTCGACATAAAGCTGTAAAACTTCACTGTAGAAGAAGAAGAATCTTCGCTCAAAGTAATTTACTCAAAGTCTGACGTCACACGCCTAATAATATTTTGTCCTTCATTTTTTCTTATTCATCCTGCACTCTGCTTTGTACTATTCATTTACTTCATTCATCACTTCCGTATCTTTAATTAGTTCTTCAGGTTCCTAATTCATCCCTCGTGTCCTTCATATAACAATGATCTCAGATAATCTTAAATCATGTCGCTCTCTTGATTCAGAACGAACATATCATCTATTCTATACTGTTGAAAACAATCTAAATGCATATTCGACGAGGGATTATAATTTTTCGAAAAAATATTTTACAAGAATTGATTTTGGCAGATATTAAAAGTAATTTGAAAAACTGGTAAAGGACAAGAAAATAAATCATGTGATAACTTTGAAAGTTAACTTCAACGCTTCAACCTAACATTAAGTTATGATTTGTTCATAGTCAGAGAATAAATGTTTCAGAGTTTGATGATTATAACTTGTAGTATATGGATTGTAAAAGTTCTAAAATATATATACATGTAAACATTTATAAAAATTTTTGATAAAAATTAAAAAAAAAAACAAATTCGATAAAAAGATGAAATTTAGGGAAAGAAACTGATATTAGTACATTGTGTATGGTTAATTTTAAAAGAAAAATTCTTATCTAGCAATAAATAAATTAATTTATTAATATGTATATCGTAATATTCATTATAGCTGCTAAAAAGTTTTTCTATGTCCTTTTTGTCCTGTAATAGAACTTTTCTTCCATGTACATACACAGTTGAATATTCATGTAATAAATTTGAATTTTAATATAATCAAAGTAATTGTATAATAAAAGTACGAATTAATTTAAATATTAAATGAGTTTGAAAGTTTCTCTGATGTTTTCGATAATAAATTTTTATTTGGTAAAAGCTAAAAACTGAAAAAAAAAAATTATTTAGGCGTGCAGAATTTTTAGCTATGGCAATTAAAACAGAAGATAATGTTAGCTGTAAAACATTTTGTAGAAATTCAAAATTCAAAAGATTATTTTAGAAATTCAAAAATTTCCAAGAAAGAAATTTCTGAAAAATTCATCTCAAATCAAAGACATCAATATAATCATATACATTTATATTTCTGATAGAAACTCATTGAATTGTAATCTTTTGAAATGATATTATGACGAAATTCAAACGCAATCGTATCAATAAAAGTACTAAAAAGTAATTAAAAAAGAAATACGTATTTATTAAGGTAACAAGTGATTGACATCCAATTACAGGGAAATCAAATGGAAAGAATAATTTTTAATTACGAGACGTTTCTCAAAGTAAATGATGAAATAGTCTTTTATATAGACTTTTAATATATTAATGATTGAAAATTTTGGAGAAAACTGTGCTCTCTGCATTATTCGAAATATTCGTACAATATGTATTATAGAGTAATATATAATAATTATAATAATGTGTACGTAATGTATAATATGTTGAAATTTTGCTGTTGAATAAAAAAACTTAATTTTACTAAGACTTCTTCTTTTTCTTTCATTCCCAAAATAATTTGAGATCATTCATTTCAGTCTCTAGCCTTCGTTTTATGGTTTTATAGTCGTTAACTTACATCTTTCTTAAAACAAGATTTACATGTGCACCTGCTCAAAAAAGTATTAGGACAAAAGAACGTTTTTGAAAAATTGTCAATAAAAATATTTGTATAACTTTATTTGAACATTTTAATAATTATCGCATTACATTCATATTACATATATGTATATATTGTGGTATTGGGGGCTCTTTGGCGTAGTAGTAGAACAACTGGTTTATTCTGCAGGTTCTATTCCTGTCCACGGCAAATGTAAGAGGAATAATTTTTCAATTTTTCCTTGCTTATTTCCAAGCCTATTTCCAGCTTTTATTACCTCCAAAGTTCACTCTGCTTTGAATGATTACCAGCTTGCTGGAGAAAAGAGGTTACATTTACTTAGTGACAACAAGTAAGATTAACTCAAAGCCTCAAAGTATAGAATCAGAAATGAAAATGTTGAAATGATCAAGAAGTGCCACGTTGAGAGATAAAAGAAAAAAACATTAACATAATAGGCACCCTCTTCTAAGAGGTGCAGATAACGTAAAAAGTGAAAAAAACTCCCTTAAGGTATACAATTAATAACAATTTTATAATAGATGTTCTAGAAAAGGCCTTAAGTCAAAAGAAAATAACGGGATAATCCACTGCGATATGGATAGCAAAAATGAGGAATAGCATGAAATGAAACAACATGAAGTAGGATATGAATCTGTGAAAGCAATGTGTTATATTAGTCGATCTCAAGTATGGGAAGAGAGGTAATACTAAGAAGAAGTACATATAAAGGAAATTGCGAATCACAAAAGAAATTACATACTTATTTGAAGAAAATATTAAGAAAATAATATGTAAAAATTGTGTATACTAATACAGTTTTGTAATTTTTTTTTTTTTTTGTATTACATAGTATCAACCAGAAATATATAGAAGAAGCCTGATAAATTATTTATTATTTGATTTCAATTACTTCGATTGTTGATTATATTTTCCTGTAACATGGACACACACACGCAACAAATTTTCAAATATCGCGAATGTTTCTGGAAAACAAATTTTATTTCAAATAAGTATGTACGAGTATGTACATGCAAACATAAATGAACCTCATATACTGTAAATTAAATATTTGAAATGTATTTTTAAAAGAAATTCTTTTTTTAAATCAGAAGGTAGCTCAATACAATTATGAACCTAAATTTATAAGTTTATAAACATATATGTATGTACATCTGTACACGTGCAATAATCGTATGTGTACAAAATTGTTTTTTTTTTTGTGCAGGAAACAAATATATTTTGCTCTCGTATCTATAATCCTATTGCATTTATCTTATAAATAAATTTGGTGCGTCTGTCTGTCTGCCTGTCTGTCTGTCTGTATGTTCGGGGTAATCTCAAAAACGGCTGAACCAATCTTGATGGATTTTTCTTTATCTGAAGGAGGAATTCCTCCCACAAATAATAGGCTACTTCTTTTTCCAAAATTTATTATTTAAAATAATAATAATTTGATTTAAACAGATGAAGGTCTGAAAAAAATCTATAAAATGTATGAAAAGTTTTTTTTCCTAAATGAACTGATAATCGTGTTGATCGTGGTAATTGAATTACAAACTCAATAGAAATGACGTAATAACATAAAGCTTTACAAAGAGCTTCTTCGCTCGGTATCACGGTATCACCTTTTTCTGTACATCGTGGTTCGTTTAATAGCTCTATGACAATGCGGACGAAGTCGCAGGCACACGCTAGTAGATAATAAATCTCAAAGATTACTTGCTCAATGCATAATTAAATTTTTTTTAACTACGAAGTGAGTCATATTTATGGAAGTCCACATGGTAATTTCGAATTGGATCTGAATGCTTATAAAGCCTAAAACTAATTAGACAAAACTCAATTGTCTTCAATACGACTACGAATAATTTGTTTGCAAAAGAACGAAATTCTAAAACGCATAGTAACTTCAACCAAAATAAGGTTCCATTGAATGATGATGTAAAAATAGTAAAATTTACATTATTATCTTTTTAAGAAATTATTGTTTGGTTTTTGTGTGAATTTTATTAAATATTTATCAAAAATTTATAGAAAAACGATTCTTGAACAAAATATAATAAATATTTGAAAACTTTTGAAATCCTGGTTTTATTGAAAACTCTACTCATCTAACGTAATTATGGATGATGGCATAGATAAATAAAATATAAAATACTAGAATTTTCTTTATTTCTACGACTACGATGATAGTAAAAAGCATGGGGATTAAAGTTCGATTACTGAAATTATAGTAAGGTAAAAAAATTTCTATAGAAATTCACCATAATTTTTGTTTCATAGAAAAAAAAAACAAATCGTTTGTAATTATTAATTATATACAAGTCACTCAATGAAACCAAAATATGATTAATATAATTTTCTCATCATTCGAATGACATATTTCGAATTCTTTGAGAGAAGAATTTTGAGGATAATTTAAGGATCAACCAAAAGAAAACAATGTGAGTTGCGGATAAAATTGAATCATGAAATGTATGAACTATATCAGTCACTCAAAACTATCAAATCTTATAAAATTGTACAAAAGACAACACGAAAATGTAGAATGCCAAAAAGAATGATAGGCAGTATTCTTCAGGGTGGCAATCGACCAAGGGAAAGACCAAGATTAAGATGATAATGTGAAGTAAGAGAGACGCAGAAAAACTACTAGGAATAAGAAAATGGAAGGAAATAAGTTGCCAGAGAATATTTCGCTTAGATATCTACACTACAGGAGGCTCAAGTTTGATTTGGATTGTAATTGTGACTATTGAAGAAGAAGAAGGATGCATATTTTCAAATACATACATTAGAGCATTAATTAAATTTTTTTTAATAAAAAGCTTGAGTTTATTGTTTTTCGAGTGTGTACGAGTATGCACATTTAACTAAATACATACATAAAAAAATGTTTCTATAATCTAATAAAAAATTAGATAATTTGTCAAATTTGTCGCATATTTGTAAAATATCTGTTACTGACATTTGTTAGAAATGCTCATAGTTTTCTTTATATAAGTGAGATTTTCTTTATTATCATTGCAACTTAACATTTCCTGTAATTGATTATGATTAAAATTGTAGCATTATATCATAAATTCTAAAAGAGGATAACAATTGTAATAATCACCACAAATATCTTTAACAATATGCGGATATCATATCATTATCTTTTTTTTGTTATAATTTATAAAGCATTATTTTTTTTTGTTACACAAGTCTTAAGGTGCCCGTCCACGATGCAATTTTTCTTGCATGCAAGACGATTTTGACAGATAAAATTGCACGAAATATTTATTTCGAAGAGTACGCTGCATAGAAAGATGAAATATTGCACAAAAATACGTATTTCATGCAATATTTCTTATTGCAAGCAATTTTTTTTATTGCATAGTGTACGCAGAAAGATATGCAATATTTCGCGCAAGAAAAATTTATTCAACTCATTCAATAAATATTTCTCTTGCATTTATGCAATAAATTCAGCTGACTAAAATGTAATGTGTTGCTGTGTTATCTATCATTCGTTGGTTGATGTTGTGTTGTGCTGTGACTTCTTGTGAATTTGATATGTATTTTCTATTATTATTATTATTAGCAAGGTAGGCCTTTCAACTCTTAAAATATTGAAAAAAAAATATGAAATACATATTTGAAATGTAATGTATATGCAAGAAAATAAGAATTTCGTGTAAGCGCTCGTGCAATAAAAATTTCTTGCAAAGATATTTTTTTCTTGCATGATAGAAATATTGCATATTTTTCATGAAATATTGCGTCGTGTGTACGAAGTACTGCAAGTTTTCTTGCACGCAAGACAAATTTCGCGCAAGAAAACTTGCATCGTGGACGAGTACCTTTATTCTATTTTTTTCTATAATAATCATATTCTTTGTTATACGGTTATACTTACTTAGTTACAAATATGCATAAATGTTCATAAATGTGTATATTGAATGATAAATTATTTATTCATAAAATTGAATAAAATATTGTAATTAAAATTACTTTTTGAACATGATGACATGAGGAAATTATTGTGTTATGTTATTTTAATCGTTTCTATAAAAAACTATTTAGGAAGCATGACACAAAATTACAAATACATAATATTACAAATCAATATACAATATCACAATATACGAGTATATACTATACATATATACAAATACAATATCACAATATTACATTTTTCATACACAATATTACAAATTTAATATAACTATGATTATGTATTATGTTTGATATTTTGTATACTACATCCAATACAACATTACATACATATGTCACTCACTTATATTATGTATAAGTGTTTATGCAAAATGTTGTTTATTTAATGTGCTCCTATATGTAAATGATCAAGCAGTTTCTTTAATGCTTTTTAATTTAGAATATCTTAACAACAATTGTTTGAATAAAAAACATGTTACATAATAAAATTCTATAAAATATTTCAAATATTGTTTGTTTTATTGAATTACATTTGAATAATACTTACACTCATACACACTCATTGTATATGTTTTATAAAAACTATCAAGTCATACAAATTGATTATTTTTTGAAAGAAAAAAAAAATTCTTTATTTTTTGTACATTTATAGCATACATAAGTAAATGGTTGGTAAACAAACTTTTGCGGTGCGATATTAAATTTGTAAATATTTGAAACAAATTTATTGCGAAATTTAAGATATCATTTTATAAAAATAAGGATTTAAATTTCTTCCTGGAAAGATTTTAATAAAATATAATAAAGGGATTCACTTCATATTTCAGTTTGTCGTAAACTTCGTAATCTTCGTAGTTTTACAGTTTTCGTATACCAGTTCATTTCCCTATACATTTACAAACTACGAAATATTTGAAAAACTGCGAAGGTAAAATTCTTCACTGTTTCTAAATTTTATATTTCGTAATTTCGTAGTTTGACAGTTTTCAGTTGGCATAGAAATTAAATTATTAGAAAATAAATATAACAGATGAAATAAAAACAACTAATACGAAAAAGTAAACTACGAAAAAATTTGATATGGTCGTTAATTTCAACAGAACTACGAAACTTGAAAACTTGAAAATTGAAAAATTATAGTGAATTGAAAAATGACATGCATCCCCTTAATATTTATCTTTCTGTTCGAAGATTTAGGTATTTCAAGGTATTATGTATATTATTTTGTAACATTTTACTAAAAGACAAATCCAAAAATCAATATAAACCATGACAACCACATTAAAATATCAAAATAGTATATGGAAAATTTTTACAATCTTGTACATTTTCATTTTTTCTTTTTGAATAAGCAGTTTGAAGAAGGATGAAATAGGATGAAAATATGGCGTGATAAGTTAAATGCATAAAAAATGTAATATTTTTATTGGGACAGAAAATTTTTGTACCAAAGTACGTATAAAAGGTTTTTAGAAATTTTATAAAAAACAATTATCATTTGATCACCGTTCCCTGAAATTGTTAATTATGTTTGTCCAACAAAAATATAAGTAGTATTAACAATCGATACTTTACAACTAAAAAATTATAATTTTTTTTTCTTTTATTTGATTGTCAGATTTTTTTTGTTTTTATTGAAGCAGATATTGAGGGTATTCATTTTAAACCGTAAAAGTACGCAACGCGTAATTTTATGACCTCATAAGTTAAAATGACGTGCAAAGCACCTCGTGAAATATTCTTCACAAATTCCTATTTTGTCACACAAATTCAACAATTTTCTCAAAATATAACCACAAACTCCGTTTTCACTAAAAAGTCTCGTTCAATTACGCAAAGCTCATAATTTCAAAACAGAGAGAAAAAACTTTTTGGTATCGATATTACACAGTCCTGGACGTCATGTCGAACTACTTACTTGCTTCTTAAGAACAACGAAGAAATCATTAACATAAATTAGCTATTTCATGAATAAAAACAATAAATTAAGAAGAAATTTTAAAATAGATTTTTCTTAAAAATCTATATTTAAAAAAAAAATAAATATTTACATAAATTATACACCAAATATAAAACAGTTTAAATAAATAAATAATGAATAATAAATTGATGTAGTATAAGTTGTATAATTAAGGAAAATATAATTTTGTCAAAAGTAAATATATGATACAATACATTTTTCTACAAAAGGAAAAAAATCCGCCATAGATATTTGTAAACCATTCAAATAAAAAAAAAATTAATGTCAAATACAGATTTTTTTCTTAATTCATAGCTTTTTTCTAGATTTCTTACCAAATAGGAAACAACAGTTAAAAAATTTGATCGAAAATAAAAGAAAATGAAATATAGTATACCCTCGAATTGCTGGTCTCGGTTTTTAAATTGATAATTTTAGAAAAAATGTTGAGCAGCCTTTGGAAATTTCTGGACCCCACAATTTTTTCTCCCATAATCGGTTCTAGTTAGTGCGGATAAACTTGTTTCCATTCTTTGTATAAAATTCAAATAATAATAGATAAATTCCTGTATTTTATCTTAAATATTCGAAATTAATCATAGTAATACGGAGCACCCTATATGTATTATTTTTATAAAGTCAGTAAATTTCATTTAAAAATATGTTTTAAGTTAAAAGTTTTGGTAAGTACATATTTGTTCAATCTTTTTTCAAATTGATCCAATTACTTTTTTGAACAAAATTTTTGTTTTATACTAAAAAAAACTTTATTTTTTTTAATGTAAAATTCAAATTATAAGAAATTGGAATTCAATGCTCCACATATCCTAGTAGGTATAGTACACATATACAAATCCAATTTGTTTTACACATCCAAATGGAAGCAAGATCATATGTTGCAGAATTAAAAAAAAATACAAAATACAAAACATACATAGGAATTTATCAAAGGTAACATTAAGAATGAGATGCGAAAACTTTTAGGAAAATATAATACCACAATACGGGTAAAAGTGAATACTATCAATTTTTTGTGACAATTGTGAATTATTTTTCAATTTCCACAATAATATTTTTTGTTGAACTAATAAGATTTTTGCATTCTCACTGTCTGTCAAGCTCCGATGAAAACAATCTCTGGAATAAAAATAATTTCAGAACTAGTTTGTAATTGAGTCAAAAATCTTAAAACCGTGGAAAAACACAATAAAGAAATATTTAAGGGGATGGCAGGACGGGCAGGATAAAGAAAAATTTTCAGAAATCAGAATGCCGGCAAACTGACTTTGGCATGACAAAAGCCAGTGTAAGCAAAAACATGGGAAATAGATAACAGCCAACGCTATGCTTACGTTAGGAGAAAGTGATAAAATTCATACAGCATAACTACTGCGAGAAACTTCTTTAGATATCGCAATTGCTGAAATTTGGAAATTAAGCGTAACAACATTGACAGCATAACAGTCGTAACAGTACAACTTATAGTAATACATATCTTAATATGCTAGACTTAATATTCATTCATACATGCAATAAGGCACTTGGCAGACGATGTAATGAAATCCTACAACTTCAAAATTCGTTTAAAAAATCAAGTGTATTAGAGAATAAAAAGACATTATTTTGCATCATCCATCCTTTTGAATTCGTTTAAATATTGTAAATTACTGTTTTAAAAAAAAGCGAAAAAAAAAGTAGATAACAAACTATGCATGTAATAAATATTTATTTCATGGAATGTATCGCACAATTTTTTATAATTTCTTTGTAATTTCTGTAATATTATAGTCTCACCGCACGTACCCAAATAATAAAAATGACCAATAAAGTGAATATTTTCTTTTTTAAATTGTTTTGCTGTACTTAAAAATTACCCAAACTTAACACAAATATCGTGATCATGAATATAACCTCTTAAAAAATGAATTGATTTTATTGATTAATATGTTTTTGGATTTAATTATTTTTTTTAAAACGAATAAAAGTATTTCTCACTATCTCTTACTACAAGTAGGAAGGAAATCGAAAAACTCTTCATTTCATTTATTTATTATTTTCATGTTTTTTTTTTTTAATATCATGTGTACCAAGTACGATATTTGAATACATTATTTTTTAAACCGAACTTTATCTTTTACATTTTAATTCGAAATCAGCACATGTTGAAAATATAATTTTTTTTCTTTTTTATTTGAATAAATTGATAATATGAACTATGAGCATATGAACTGTTATACTAAAAGGGTAAAAAAATAAATATTCAAATCTTTTTATGAATTCATAAAAATTAGAGTTCACTTGTTTTGAAATTTGTAAAAGCTCTTCGTTGGTAGGTAATTCTTCACATCACATGTTTCAAAATTGGAAACTGAAACGGATTGAACTGAAATTCAAGAAATGAAGAAATTTTTCGTTAAGTATATTTTTCTTATGAATAAGTATGTATGTGTATTCTGTGTATTCTGAAATATCAGAGTACAGTACTTAGTATTAGCAGTATAAGGTAAAGGTTACTGTAGTATCCAGTATCTTATTAGCCTGTAATTCGTTATCAGTTCAATATTTTGTTTCAGTAATGATTTTTTAATATTAAAATAAACATTGTTTTTCTTTAGCACACCTATAGATATAAAAATTTATGTCATTATTTATACGTGAATAGTTTCAAGTTACTAAATACATATGTTATGAAAATTCGTTGGAAAATTGAATTATGGAGAACATGGAGAATAGTGCTCGTACAACGTACACTATTTACAATTTTTAAAATATTTAATTTAAATTTTATATTATAAAAATATATTCAAAATTGAAGAGAGAAAATTATTTATCAACATTTTAATAATTAAAGGTTTTTGTTAAAAGAAATTAAATATTAAAATTTGAAAAAATAATGTTTTTTAAGTAGCCGACAAAAATGAATTTTGTTAACTTGTACAAAATTTTTTCTTTTTATAAAAACTTGTTGATCAAATTGACACCTGTTGATGCTTGATGGTCAAATTTATGTATGTAAATGTATAATATATATGACATTTATAATATGTAATCATTAATTTAATCATTTCCGTCAATTAATAATGCAGTAATTTTTATGTTTAAAGATACCTATATAGTAATTATGCATTCCAAAGTTTATAGATATTTCAATTATATGGTGATTTATTCTTAATGATATAAAAATTGATAATATCCCAAGTGGTATTTGTTTGATTTTCATTGAAAGTGAATAAAATGAGTAGTAAAAAAATTGAAAATCTCAAATTATTACATTATGTATTCATATCTCTGTATTTTGGTTCGGATTTAATTCAAAATTTTTTACCAAACAAGCCTCAGGATATTATTTCGAAAATTGAAGTTAGACAAGAAAATTTGTAAATTATAAGAATTTCTAAACTATTATGGCATATAATATGTATTATAACCATAGCTTATAAGTGAAAATTAAATCCCTGTTTATTAGAAAAAAAAAAAAAAAATTTAGTAAAAATATGATCAGATAAAACTAATTTTGTTTGTTGGATTTATTATTATATAATATTTTGTCAAATGTAAGGCCGTTTTTTTTTAGAATTCTAAGAATTTCTTATGAATAATAAAAAACATAAATTTTTGATAAGAAATTAATTTATTAAATAAAAGTAGTTGCTCTCCAACATTCACATTTAATAGTGCAGTTAAACTACTTAATTAATAAAAAGTTTTAATTTCATCAATGTAGCACAATAATACATAAATCTTCTATCAATCTTCTATCTTTGATGGATATACTATATGTACATTGTATGATTCTAGCAAGCTCATCAAAAGAAAATCTGACGTCTAGAATGTAGATAACTTTTCAATATCAGAATTATATCATTTTTAGTTAATTTTCCTAACTTGAAATTTCGTTTTTTAATAATTCATTTTAGCTTACTTTATGAAACATTCATAATTCTATTATCAATTTTTGATCAAAATCTCGTAAATATTCTGCAATCTACATTATTCGATTTGACAACAGTAAGTTATTTGAATTATGTATTTAAGTTTTCTTTAATATTCTTCAATTAATATACATATATGTACATATAATCACATAAGAATTCAAATATGCCATAAAAATAAAATAACCATGGTGCCATGGTATTGCAATTTATTTTCATTTCACTTGTTTAATTTATCATTTCGAATACTCAACTCAAGATTTATTAAAAATGGTGACAAAATTTCTGTGTCATGTACTACTGTCATTTCTACAAAAGTACATCATAAATACTCTACCTTATTTTTTGTTTGTTTTGAAATTTAATTTTATCTGTAGTCGAATAGCATCATACAATAAAATATGACATGTAAGAAAAAATTTTAAAAATTTTTTATTTACAACGATATACTATACATGAACATGCTAGATGTTTTAAATTTTCAAATATTTTAAAACGAAAGGAAAAAAAAATCTAAAAATAAAATTCAATTTGTTTCGTCTATTATTTATCAAATTTCTTTTATAATTGTTTTTATCTACTTGTTTTGTATAGAATTTGATAAATATTCTAAGGATACAATAATTTATGAGTATTTATTAAAAAAACACTATGGTTTATTGTGATTGCGAAACTGTGAGAAAATATCCACACAAAATAAAAATAAGTAAAATATTGTATTTTCATTTGTCACGAATTTAAAAAAAATTTAAAAATAATTTCAAAAAAAAAATGTATTTTCAACGTTTTATTACGAATATAATTCAGGATAATAGCATAACAACAGTATATGTAATATTTATTTCATTACTGCTCTTTAAATATATCTTTTTTGTTATTGATTTAATGTTTTGACGGAGTACAACTCCAAAAATTATTGTGTTGTTGGAATCTTCAATTGTTTTGTACGTGAGAAATTTGAAATTCTTTCTAAAATCATATTTCGTTATTCGAAAATAGTTATAGATTGCCCGAAAATTTTGCAGCAGCTTGCGCCTTATATAAAACGAAAAGAGAAAAATGTGAACTATGAAAAATGTTATGCGTTGCGTAAAACCATAAAACCTTAGTCAGTACTTGAAATGCATTGCATAAAACTGTGAGTAAAATACATATTTCTTGTCTTTTTTCAGATTTATAATCAGACCATTTTCAGTGTCCGTTGTGGTATGCGATGATATGCGCAATATGTTGCATTTTGCAAAATGTTCAATTGTTTTAGATGTAATAATTTAATAGAAGAAAATTATGAGGAAAGAAACCATCAAATGATTTTTCCTGCACTTCAAACTTTTCCTGCACTTTCCTATTCAAATGCTTAAAAAGTTACCAAAATCAACCGCAAAATGATAAAAAAACATTTGTTACTTACAATGAAAACTCACACACACACTCACATATTTCATTCAAAGTCATCAGAACATAATAAGGGCAGTTACAGAAAAAATGTACTTCAAAATCAAACTTTTTACTAATTATAGTAATTTCAAAGTAAGAACGTTATGATACGAAATGAATTTTTTATATTAGAACACAAAAAATGCCACTTACAGTCTGTCCAAAAAGAGACGAACTTTTATATAAAAATAATAAAAAGTTTTTGAGATTACATAATAATATTTATTGAAAGAATAATCTTAAACCTATTTCGCGTTAGCGCTAGAATACAGTCCAATATCCACTGTTTTGAATTATGAAGTGACATTTTCTGGTACAAATTTCGCTCAATTTTTTGGCATATTCATTGGAAAAGTCGTTCCACAGTCTCTTTAACGTTCTTTCCATGTGACGAAGCTCTTTGTTTGTTTCCCGCGAAGTTTGTGCTTCATCAAAGTGCCCGACTGTCGTGTCTTTTTTTGAACAGACTGTATATCTGGGAAAATGTTATTGTATATCTGGGAATTATTTTTTATACACCGCCTCCACAACTGATATCAAGCTTCAATAAGATATAAATTTACAATAAATAATTACGATTTAGTTGTAGTAATTAATTTTCAATTATTCAAAAGAGTACAAAAATTAAATGAATTTTCAGTCATTCATAGACTGTATAAGTGTCGAAAGCTAGATAATGTTGTCGTTTAATTTCGTTATTCGGTTTCTGCTTTTAATTTCAACCACAAGAGCATTAGTAGAATTGAAACAAATCGAATTATTGATTCAGAATATCACAATTGCATATGAAATTGATCATTTGAATATATTTTACGATTTGGAAATATGCAGTTATGTGAACTGTGATGATATTGCACTCAATAGAATTAATCATACTACAAAATTAATAATAACAAAAAATACTCTAGGACAATTAAGGTTTATAACGCATAAAGAGAATACTATAACGATTGTGTTCTTGACTAAGTTTCATATGAAATCACTTCAATATATCAGATATGCGTTGGATTACATACGATGGACAAAAGTTATTTTCATTAAATGTGATAAGCATGCTGATTTAAATGTAATAAAATTTTTCTTTGATTTCATAAAAAAGACACAAATGATTAATAGTGTATTAGTTTCGAGAGGCTCTGATAACGATACATCTATTCAAATTTATATTTCAAATTTATTTCCAAATGTAAATATAGAAAATATGACAAATTCAAAAACAACCGATTTATTTCGATACGTGAATCGTACAAGATTTGATGGACAAAAGTTTACGACATTTGGTTTTCATGACCAATTTTTTGATATAACTGAAGATTCAAGAAGTTTATATCAAACTGGAAGAATGATGATTGATAAATTTTCACTTTATACAAATATTACAGTTAAAGTCGGCATATATCCTTTTCCGCCGAAAGGTCCATTGCTGGATATTATTGAAAGATTTCGTTCTAATAATCGAATTTTACTAACAATAAATCCATTAACTAAAAAAATAAATCAACAATCATTTGAATCTTTTATAATTATAAGACATGGACAGGCTTGTATAGCAGTGCCAACATGTGAAAATCCTCCAGTATATATGCATTTGATTCGTCCATTTTGTTATGATGTATGGATTATTATTTTGCTATCAGTGTTTCTACTAACAACAATATTGCATTTCATGAGAATTTTAAGTGGACAAAAATCAGAATATGGAGATGCATTTTGTCAAATAATCATTACAATTTTGTGCTTATCGATGGCAAAAGATTTTAAACGTAAAGGAATAATTTTAAAATTAGTATGTTTGAAAATATTCTTTCTTGGATTTATTTTAACTAATTTTTATGTAGCGCTTGCAGCTAGTTTTTTCACGAAAAATTACTGCGAGACAAATATCAAAACATTAGAAGATATGAAAAATGCAAATATGAAATTGGTACGTATTATTGATAAATCACAATATGAATCTACAAATGTATTTGAAAGTATGCGTGATTTTGAATTACCAGAAAAATATAATGATGAACTATTCATTAATTTAACAGCTAAAGAATATTTGAAAAACATGAATAAATACAAAAAATTTCCATTTGTAACTGATATAAACGAATGGCAATATAAAAAAATCATTCAAAATAAGTTTAATATGCAGACACATCATATAACCGATATATGTGTGGGTTATTTATATCATGGGTATGTCACAAAAGAAAATTTGTATTTAAAGCCACTAATGGAAATATTCATTTCAAGAACAATCGAAACAGGACTATATGAATATTGGGAAAAATATGCTATTCGAAAAATGATACATGAATTAAAAATGAAAATAATAATCATTAAGAAAAACAATCAAAAAAAAGGAGAGAAAGAAAAGAATGAAATAAAAATTATAAATTTAATTCATTTAAAAGTTATTTGGCTTGTATGGATTATTGGATTATCAGCAAGTGGAATCGTTTTCATATATGAATGCAGACAAATTATTAATAGATGTTTTAAAGCTACACTTCAGTACTGTATTATGTTGATTCTACAGTCAATGCAGTGACTTCAACTTCGATTTTGATTTAATGGACATGTATTAGAACTTCTAAAAGTCGAAAATAGATACTAAAATTGGAAATTGTGTACTCTGTTATGCCCTGCTGTATTTATTCATATTCTCACATTGAATTTTGAAATAAAATTTTTATTAATTTCGTCAGTGACACTTTGAAATGTTAAAAAAGAATAGTTGAAATAAAAACTAAACAAGTTTTTTTAAAGCCAAACATATTACTTATAAATAAGTGGTACTTGAAAATGTAAAAATAATTAAACATACTTTACTTACTTATTATGTGTGCAAATACAATATGTAATATATCGTCTCAAAAATATTTCATTTTATTTAATAAACATGATTTAAAAGTGAAACACTCTTGTTTTTAATTTTATTACAATATAATGAACAGAAGAAATTTATAATATGTATAATAGACAGACGATAAGCGCAAAGTTTGGCCTTTTTTGAAAATGCAGCCAGGTAGAAAACAAATATTTGCATTTTTATTCAATATTTTTGCAGCTTATACAGGGTCGATCGCAATGGTCAATCTGCAAACAGTAGATAGATCTCATCGAGACAAACAAAAAATTGTCCTATAGAGGGGGGGGGGGCTAATCTCAACCTTTCAGCCGCTAGAGGGTGATATAGATTTTTCGGAATTATTCTACGAAATACCTTATAACAACTACGGTGCAATAGCTAGAAGAAAGTAGGTAGTCTAAAAGAAATCTGTGGAAAACTACCCCCCCCTCTCTAATGACACCTTACTTGCTCCTCTACGTCTTTCCTTTCAATAGTATTGTGTTTAAAGTCAAAATTTAGTGAATTTTTTCCAATTTTTTCAGAGAAATACAGGCTTTAGAATCAGCGCCATCTGAATTCTAGTTACAAAATCGGAAAGCCTAAGACACCTGCTTCATTTTTGCTCTGTACAGTATAGGTCTATCTCTTACAGTTTTTTATATTTAATCTTTTTCAAGTGGTTGAATTGTGTAAAATCCAGTAGGATAGTGTTTGAGTTTGTCAATAAATGTTGATAATTTGAGGTCTACTTTAGAATGTAATTTTGTAGAAACTACGTTCGAAATCACCTTGAAATTGTGTGCACACCACTGAAATATTGATTCACATTTCACATTTTTGAATTTTCAGCATTCCACTTTAACAGCTGTCATGATTCTTTGGAATTCTAGAGACTTAAATATAAATTGAAATGCACGGCTGTGACTTGTCAAACAATATTACAAAATTGTTGATTCAAACACTTTCGTAATTTTGAAATTATCTATAAAAACTTGGTTGATGTAAACAAGCACTTGAATTTTTCTTCTATTATTTAAATACCAAAATAATATTGTACACATAGACAATTATCTGTTCATTGATAGTGTATGTATGCATAATTTTCAAAAAAATAAATATAAATTCTTTTTTTTAATTTTCCTTTTTTCACATATTTACATTATGAAAGTATTCATTTCAATATTATATAATCGAACAAAAATAAAGTTCTATCAAAGTCGTAAACATTGTCATTATTTCCTACAATTACTACATATTTATATGACATTTCTCACTGTGTTCAATTTTAATTTAAGAAAGGTACACATAATATAAAAATTGATAAGCATACATCGATAAACAGTTATTTCACTATATCAAGAGTGTAAAACTATTGACTATCTTTATTTTATGCTTTTATATTTCAATTTAACAAGAGTAACGATTTAAGTATTATTTTTTTTAATGATGTCAGGCGATGCGATTTCTTTTAAATGCACATGTAGATACGTATTCGGTTTACACTTTTGTATGTACAAGTGTGTAATTTTTTGTTTTTGTTGTTGCGCTATAAAACTATTATTAAGAAATAATAAAGTATACTATTTTTATAATTTTATCACGAAAAAATGTTTCTCAATGATTTGTGTAATGTCAATTATTTTTATCTCAGTCATTAATCTTTATAAAATTTTATATTTTTGCCAAAAATGACATAAATATCTTCTTACAAAATTATGTTTTACATAAGTACATTACATGTATCTGTACATTAAAGTGTAGCCAACTTTCAAATACACATTATACATATTGATATTGTGTATAAGATATGAAATCATGAAATATTACAATCAAAATCAATATCAATATAATCACTTATTCTAAAGGTTTTTATTAATAGAATTTCTCATTCCAGCTAGTCCTACAGATCTTTATTTGTTGGTGTTATCAAATCATTTAATTCGATTATATTGTAGTTGGTTGCAATGATTCTATAAATTATCGTTGTGAATTTATTTTACATTGTAGAAAATAATTGGTTTTATTTCCATACATATGATATAGATATGCAATACAGAAAATATGTAAATATGTGCATACCATAAACTTTCAGAAATCATCTTATAAATTACGAGTATATAATCTATAATTTAATATTATGTCTGAGCATTAAATGAAATCAACCGACAAATTTTTTGTTGTTTTTCTTTAAAGATACGATCACTTTAACATTGTGTAATTGCTTAACATAGCTGATATAACACTCAAATTTCAACTAATTTTATTAAAAATACTTGTAATGGTGTCAAAACGATATAATGATATTAATTTAACTTCCGTTCGCAAATTTTTGTGCTTAAATGGCATAAATTTACAAAAATAATGTTAGGAAGACATTACAAATCATTAACAACATTATTATGTATGTAAATAATATAAGTAAATATATAATTATTTGCTATATAACTTACATAAATATGTACTACTGTATATTATTTAAAATACATTTTTTTTTTTTAATAATTTTAGGACAGTACTATATGTATGTATATGTATATACGTATATTTACGTACTAGAAAACAAGATAAATGGAAGGTATGATCGTTATTTGTGTGAAAGAGAGTTTTTATTCTCTTGACTGACGTCATCGCCAGCTAAAAATAATGAAATTCGTATTATAAAATTTTCATTAGGATTTAAACTAAATAAAAAACTAAAAAAAATGCAATAAATTAAATTTCAATTACTTATAATAATGTAAAACATACATTTAAAAAAAAAAAAAACAATCTTAAAACTTATATAAAATAAATCGATATAACTAACCGGTTTAGTCGATTCTAAAAAGGGTATAAACTTTATTATTATTATTTATTAAGAAGAGAGGTCAGTAAGACTGCCACACTTCTGCCCACACCACGACCCTCCAGGGCCTTTTGGCGGAAAAAAAAGGGTATAAACGACTGTCAGCTAATATATCGGTTTACACATAAATCAAAATTAGCTGACGTAGACGAAGAAAGTGTTTTTGTGTAAAACTATTTAATTCAATTCTTTGGAAATTTTCGCAATAAGTAAAAATATTTTCAAAAAAGTTTGATTTTTAAAAGAATATAACTGTTTGCAAATGAAAATGAAATGTCATTTTTAAATCGATTTAATTTGAACCGGTTAATTACAAAGGGTATAAACACATTGGAATGGGTTCAGAATAAAACCAGTTATAAATCGATTTATCTTTTATGTCGATTTAAGTGAGGGTATATACATGGTATATGTAACACATATGTTATTAAAATATTATCTTAGAAAAAATGAATAAAAATTAAAATTCAACTATCAAAAACAGCATTTTAATTCATATTCCCATAACATTGCTGTGTACGTACAAGAAAATATTTTACTCAATTTGACTTCCGATGACGTCACACTCTCTTAAAAAATTTTTCGATCATACCTTATGAGTATTCTATTTACCTTGCTAGAAAATATATTGCAAATAAAATAGAAAATAGAAAATCACTTGTATGGAAATTATGTAAACAAACAGGAAGCCTTTTTTAACAGATAATTCTAACATTAAATGTATTTAAAAAGGAAATTGAAAATGAAATCTTCTTAAAATTGTAATAAAAAAGTTATTAAAAAACACGTTTTCGACAAAAAAAAAAGACAATCTTCTTAGTAATCCTCTTAGTAATCTTCTTAGTAATCTTCTTAGTAATCTTCTTAGTAATATAATATACAGCAAATAATAAAAGATAATTTCATTTTTTAAATTATACGTACATCATATATTAATAATTAATTATATTACATTACTAATTATATGCATAGATTTTTATAGAACAGATAGAAAGAGTTCATGAGTAATGATTATGTTGTTTATTCAAAACTTTTCGTATTAAATAATATTCGTCATAAAATTCGTCATGTTTGTTATTATAATATATTGACATTTCGATTAGGTATTTAAAAAGGTATTAAACATATATTATTATATACACCTAAACCTCTTTTTATACGCTATAGATACGTTCCTAAAAATTACGCGTAAATGAAATTCGCGGAAAAAAATCTATTGATTCCATACAAAAAGTTAAGTTTGGTTCCAAATCTGAAAGATAAGCAACATAAAGAAAAAACAAACATTAAATTCATTAGAATGAGAAGATTTTTATTTACATCCATAGAGAACAGGCATACATTCATGTGATGAATTTTATTAATAATAAAAAAACATATATTTATTTCGGTTGTTTGTTAAAGATTCCATAGAAAAAAATTGTTTTATTGACCATCAGTTCCACACAATGAATGCGGAAGCTTTCGTTTTCGTGAGACTGTTGTTGTAGCTCTTTGAGGCATGAACTAGTTATTGATCGCTGTGCTGTGTTGATCCTTTAGTTAAGTCGCGATATATTTCTTTGTATGAAGTCACTAAACCTTTGAGAGCACGTGAAAACTTTCCAGCAGCATCAGGACCATGTCGGGTAAAACAGTTTTCTAAAGGTAGAACTATAATCGACATTGCTGACATAAGCTATGACATATGTCGTAGCCGAACACAGCCAAATCAATGAGCTAAACTATAATTGACATTGCCGACATTCGTTAAAAATTCGTTTAACATAAGCTCGACATAAGCAGTACGATCGAGAGCGTACATGACATAAGTAACATAAGCCATAAGCTCATTTTGTGAAATTCGTATTGCTTATGTTTAGTATGTTATCTATGTTATTATAGTTAACCAAATGTTACGTTTTAATATTCGTTATTTTTTCTTATGTTTGTTATGTCAGGTATGTCTATTATAGTTGGGCCTTAAATTATTAGCCAGTTTCAGTCCCTCTTTATATCAAAAAATTTCACTGTCTTGTCTACTCAAACACCAAATTAAAACTGCTAAGTACTGCTTCTACTCGTATATGCACATAGATTGAACAAAACTCTTGTGTAAAACATTATCGCTAAAAACGTTATACCGTTACATCGTCTAGAAATGTACAATAGAAAAAAGTGATTCAAGTATAGCATAGTTTTGAATGATGAAAGCATATTTTTTTATTTTGAATCGCGTAAAAGTGAATAAAAATCGCGGAAAAAAGAATTTTTTATAAATTCTAATTCGCGTAATTTCTAATTCGCGTGAAAAGAGGTTTAGGAGTATTTTAAAAAGCTAAATTTCTAATTGCTTTTTTTCTTAATTTTAAACAATATTAATAACAAAAATAGAATAATTTCATACATAAAATTCAGTACCCATCTACAAATTACAATATAAAATTATGTATAGTTGATAATCATATGATGGACAATTGTAAACTGAGGATATCCTAGAGATTCCATTTGGTATAGAATTTACACCATGTGCCACGAATACTTGGTATAAAAAAACCTTTTCCAAATGGTTGCCGCGTTTTCTCTCAATGGATCAACAAAAACGAAATACTTTCACACCCACCGTATTCTCCAGATTTAGCCCCAGCAATTATTTTTGGCTGTTCGTAGACTCCAAAAAGATGCTTCAGGGAGAGAGATTTGAATCCAATGAAAAAGTCATCGCCGAAAATAACGTCTATTTTGAAATCAAAGATAATTCGTTCTTTACGGCCGGCATAGAAAAGTTAGGAAGCCGTTGGAAATCGAATGTATCGCACTTGCAGAATACCATGTTAAGGAATAAAGAAAAAATTTTCTAAGAAACTTTTGTTTGGCAGTTAGTCCCAGGACATAATCATCTATGTGTTACGTAATTTTGTGCCGACATAAATGCGTTATTGGCGAGGAAAATAAATTTATTCCTTTAACATTTAAATTTCCACATACTAAAATACGAAAACAGTGAAAGTTTTTAAAGATTTTTGTTTACATAATTATTATCCTAATGTTTATTATATTTATTTATATGATTACAAATATTAAATACAAGTATAAAAAGATAAACATCAAGTAAAAATTGGACAAAAAAATTATTTTATTTCTATAATTTTACCTTTTAAATTAAAAATGTTTGTGAAAATAGAACAGGAAAAAATTTATTATTGATCCATATCATAAAAAATATTCAAAAAGAACTCCTTAAAATATGCAAATTTCGGCAATTTAAAAATTAATCTTCCATAACTTGGAAACCGTGGGAGTAGTACTGAACATGAAATTTTAAAATTAGATAAATTTTGATGATTATATGAAATTGTCTATTAAGATTTAAATATGAATTTATATAGAACATGATGAGAAGCAAGACTATTTATAAAACAAACAAAACACTCCATATTATTTTTTATGTCGGCCGTCGATGATTAAATCATAAAAAATTATGATGGATATATGTATGTACATGCTATATTAATATTATAAAAAATAATTGGGTTAAAATGTATAATATTAAGTTTTTTTTTCACATTTTTTTTCCTTAAAGTTCCAATACAGAAAAAATAATAAATTTACATATATTTTTTAAGAATTTTATAAATTACAATATTTATACCTTTATTTATAAAGATTGATTACGATTACGAAAAATGTTATTTGTTATATTCAAGATTATTCAAATGTTTAAAAACTGTGAAAAACATATTATAAAATTAAATATGTTTTGAAAAAATTTGCAAACAAATTGATTTTTTCAAACTTTGGATTCACTTAATAACCAGAGGCAACTATAATTTGCAAATGTATCTACGTAGACAAGATATCTACTTTAAAAAATGAATACATTTGTATACATATATGATTATTTTTTTTTTTTAAATGAATCGATAAAATGGAAATTTTCAAATAAAACTACTGTAGCATCTACACGTGTGTAAAATATAATACCAGTGCTGAAATTGCATATATAAAATTTTGCTATGCTTTTATATCGAAAACAAAATAATGATATGTTATCAATATATGTAATTGGAAGGTACTTAATAAATCTACGAAAAATTTTCTAATATTTTTGATTTTCAAGAGACAACATAACATTTTTAATAAAACAACCAACTTTTAACTAAAAAATGAAGTTAAAAAAGATTCAAAAAATTCTTATAACCATTTTTATTAAAAGAAAATAAATTCGTGAATGCAAATTTTTTTAATTACTAAATGTTTTAGGCTTCAATTTAATTGAGGAAATATTACTCAAATTTACATAATTGATGTCGTTTATAATTTTGAACAAACACTAATTCACTGCTATTTTAATATTTCACGGCGAAAATATATGTTTGTTTTTTAGGAATTTTCACGTATGTATAGGTATCCTGTTCTTTAGTTAGATTTGGGTGGGATGGATTAAAATTGTATGGAGCTACAGAATATATACAGAGCCGTGAACAATTTATGGGACAAATATAATTTTTCGAAATAAAGTGCTCTAAAATGATTTCATTATTTTGTATGGCAGCCTTTACTGCTGCCTGCTGGAACAAATTGTGTACCTGTAGTTACGGCTGAAGCATGCAGCAAAGTTTGAAATCATATAAATTAATGTTTAACAACAGAACAGAGTGTGCAACTGCTGCCAAAGATGTAGTCAATAGTCATAGCTACTGGTTGTCTTTAACAAATTTTTAATTTACAACGCTACAGATTGACATTTAAGTTTTTGTGATTGAAATTAAGGCGACATTATGAGTTCGATAGATGCAGAAAAATTAAATTAATTAAAATTCAGAATAAACAAGTGAACCACTTAATTGATCACTCAATTTGACAGTTTTGAATCAACTACAATCATTCTATTCGTTACAACCATATATGAAGCACTTCAGAATATACTACGTGTTACATGCTTTAACCGCAATTACAGCTACAAATTCTGTTCTAGTACTTACGTCTACCGACCTCCTCCATTGTTTTGGCATTGACTTTACAAGATTTTGATAAAATCTTGTAGCATCTTACACTAAATTTTTCTTGTAATAACTTCTTTAATTTAGCAGCTGACTTATGGTGGCATTTTTTTCAAACTTTTTTTCTTCTAGAAATGACCAAAGATATTCGATTTAATTTAAGTCGGGACTTTGCGGAGGTACTTCCATTACATGAGGGAAATTAAGTTTTCTCTTTTTGTGTGTGGTAAATTGCTGAAGGTCGTATATTTGTGTCAGATTGATTACGTTTTCTATTCATGAAAAATTATTTTTTTCCCATTAATTTTTCACTCCTGTGTGCATGAATAATATAATAAATTATCATCGTTTACTTAATTTCTTTTTGTGAGTATATGAATATTTCAACGTGTTAAAAATAAACATGTTCTTGTTTAATTTTATTGTTGTATTTATTTTTATTTAAATTTTTAGTTTTATTAAATTTGAACATGTTTCATATTTGTACAAATATACACAAGTAAAAACTAGACAAGTAGATATAAACGTTACATATAATCCATTTATGTATATAAGTACATATCTTTGGTATATAATCGTGCAACTTAATTTTATGTATTACATAATTTTGTATGTAACTTATTTGAACATTTTTTTTTTAATTTCGTAGTATTTACGTTATAAGGATCTGTTCAAGAGTTCACACTTATACGTGATCTTCTATACTAATGCCGGGAGCAAATATTAAAATATTATTTATGATGTATGTACTTAAATATATAAATGTACTTACTTTGTTTTACTGTCGTAGTTTAATTTTATTATCAAATATTTAAGAAAATTTGAATTCAAGTACAGCTGGTTTTATTTTATACAAAACACAAAAATGTGTTAAACTAAAGAACCTTGTAAGAAGAAATAAAAACATTGATAAAGTGATAAAATAAATAATTAAAATGATGAAATGATGAAAAATACTTAAAGAGTGAATTTAAAATTTTATTTTGTATCATGTTGAATTACAATTGGTTTAGTTAACATTCATGTTAACGTATGTTTTATTTGTTTTTAATTTTTGAATTAATTGCTATATGTAGTTAAATTAAAATGAAATTATTGTATGGTTATATCTTATTCACATACTTTTCGTCATACAGAGATATTTTGTATTTATGTAGTATTTATAGTATCCTATATACATAGGTTCACTTTAATAGATTAAAGATTGTTATTTAAAATACATATTTACTTTATAATACCATATATGTAATTTATATAATATCTATTCTATACTCTATGACTATGAGTGATGATATGCTATACAAATATAAAGTTATGATTAAGAAAAGGAATTATATTTTGATATACGCAACAGAAAACCATATAAAACGTTACACTGTGTACCAACATGAGGTACATATATTGATTCGATTAATTTTTGAAGAATTGTGATAGGGAAGCTATATTTTTGAAAGCAATGAATACATAATTCAAAGTAAATAATATCCTTTTAATTGTACGATTTTAGTTCACCATATGTTGTATAAGTTTTAATTTGTTTCGTTTCTTTTAAGTATTATAAAAACTATGAAATGTCTATCTAGACCATTTATCGATATCAGAATTAAACTGTTTAAAAATTGGATTATCGGTTTCAATAAATTTACAAACAGAGATCAAAACTAATACTTGTTAGTTGTTACCATCCTTCATATAAGTCTTAGCTTGCTGCAAATATTTCGACCTCCAGCTACAACTCTTTAGTCATTCAATCAGCTCCATGTACAAAATCAACAAAAAAATAATTAATAGACTCATTCTTTTTATCTTTTGATTTTTTTTCTACGTAAGTATTATACACGAGAAAGGCCAAGGAATAGAAACATGGACGATCTCCAAGAAGGCAAGAAAGAAAACAAAGGCATAAGATCGAATAGTCTGACGGAAGATCCTAGCGGAGATCAAGTCTCGAAAAGAGTTGTAGCACTGACGATGATGATTATACTCATTTAGTTGAAAGAGTTTATATTCTAAGTATACAGACGATTACTAGGCCCATCATGGCACTGTCCATTGCAGATTGAATTAATGTTATACCAGGCGAGAGTAGTTCACTGGCTAGAATTCAAAATCGTTATTTCAAGCGTACGGATCCACCACAACAAGCAACAAGAAATCCAATCTTTTGATTTTAAGTGGTAATAACACACATTTTTTAAAACGATACAAATTCTATCTCTTCACTTATTTGAATAGTGTTGTTTAGGAACGGTCCAGGGTTGAAATTCTCACATAGTAAATTCAAAGTTATGATTATCTGCTGTGCAAAGTTATGTCCTATACTATTATATTATTTTTTATTATTATTTTTTTTCACTTTACCACGGATCTTCGTCTTTTGTTAATTTTAATGTACGGCTATGCTTATTGGAAATATTAAAGTTTCTCGTGAATTTAAAGTTTTTATAATTGAGAAGAAGTTTATACAAGAATACCAAGAATACGCTATATCTATCAGGATTATTGTAGAATTATAATTATAATAAAAAAGGAAATTATTGTATGGCATAATAAAAAATTATTCAAAAAATCAATGAATCAGACAGAAGAATATATCCTTGGATGGATTATACATACTCGTATATGTATGTGTACAAAAAATAAATAATTTTTTATATATTATATATACTTATAATACTCTTAGTTGAAACTTAAAAGAATATTCTTGACGATTCTTTTCAAAGATACATACATATTTTTAAGGTGTACATAAAACTGCGATATTAAGTTCAATTTATTTAATTTTACTTAATACCTTCACCTTATAAAAGTTTGTACTCGTTCTACTGTTTAAATGAATTTCTTAAAGTTATTCATTCCTTATTATTATTTGCGCAAAGCAATCAAAATAATTAAAAATTTTAATGTACATGTTATATTTTATAGGTATTATACATATCTATTAATGTAAAATCTATTATATTATATTTTGTTCATTTATCAAAAAGAAAATTTATAAATATTGTAAATAAAAGGCATATACCAGAATTAATTACTATTAAATATTTTTCAATTAAAATTTTATTTTAAACAGAACCAAAAAATCCTTTAATCTGTTCTCAAATAATAATTGAAAATGATTCAACATAAATGTTATAGGATGGAGAGAGGGATTTTTTATACGAATTTTTCAATTTCGTTTCTCTAAAACGCGAGTATAGAGAATGATCACAATAAACAATTTTAAAACCTTAAAATATTCACTTTATTTTTTTTATTTATAAGGTAATTGATATAAAAATAATATTCATTAAGATTGGTAATTTTTTTCACTATTATTATTTTTCTTTGGAATTTTAATTACATTTTTTTTAAATATTCAATATAATGTTGTGTTTTCTGTATATGCAAATATCTTTGGCTAATGAATAATTCTAACATACACTGTACCGAACTGTATATACCATTTTCTAAATGAATCAGTGTATAAAAATTTCTCAGAAGTTTTATATTACATAATATCTGCTCTGTATGAATTTATGTGTAAAGAAATAATGTATGTACAAAATATAATAAATATGTGTTTGTGCTTAATATAAACAAATTAAAAATTCATAATTTAATATTGTGAAACACTTTACACCTAAGGAACAACATTAATTAATTGGATTACAGTATAGGTAAATTTATTAATGAATACGATGTAGAATAAAAGTATAAAAAATTGAATATAACAAGAGGCAATTGAATATACAACAGGCTAGGTTAAAATGGAATGAATAATATGTGAACTTTAAAATGGAAATTCTTATAAAAATAATTTTAATTTATTGAACTCTATAAATTGAAAATACGGGTAGTAAATAAAATAAAACTTCTATAGTCATCATCATCATCAATGGCTAAAAAACTAATGTTCTTCACGGTCCAAATCGGAACTGAGCCTCCTGCAACAAAGATCTCCTTCATACAGTATGGTTGTTGGCGACGTTTCTCCAATTCCTTGTTCTCAGAATCTATAGTAATTCAATGCAAAACAGATAAGAGAAAACTGCGTAATCATTTGTATATGAAAACAAAAAAGTGGTCGAAACTTTTTCGTCTTGGACGAGAGTCAATTAAAGACGATCCACGAGAAGAAGGCCCTTCAACAGTAATCAATCAATTAAAAAAACTACTCTCGTCCAAAACGAAAAAGTTTCGACCATTTTTTAATCATTTAAAATGATGGTGCAGAGTTCTTATATACTGCATCCATCCCCTCTTTAACTTTTGACGGTGTCAAACCTTCTTTTTTTGAAAATTTTATCACCACGCGGTACTCCAAACACAACATTTTTTTAATTTGTATCGAAACTTCACTTATTTAAATAACTGTTCTGAACTAATTAATATGCATATGGACATGTGCCTGTATTTATACTTGTTTGACAACCGCCCTCCCTTCAACAAAGTCAAATTTTTCGTAATATTCCTACCACAAGTATATCAGACGTAGTATCTACGATTTAATATTTAGAATCTTATTTTTGTAAAGGTGGTGCCTATATCATACAGCCATATTGGAGTATTCATATTGTTATTTAAGAAGTTTAACACATTACTATTTACAAATTGTATATACATATAGCATAAATTTTCATGTAATTTGTATTTAGGATATTTTATGTCTTTACTTCGGAAAAAAACAATAAACAGAAAATAAAATTTTACTACTATGCACAATTTGAAAAATTTTTGATGCTAAATGAAGGAAATTCAAAGACACAGTACTTTTTGCTTGAATGTTGAAAGTCGGAAAACTGTTGTTTTTACAAAAATCACTTATTAAAAAGATGTTAAATTGACTATGCCAATAATTCATGCGGAGTTGACTTCAAGTTCCAGTACAATAAGCATCAACTGAATGCACCAAGCATGTAAAATATTGATTTAATGGTGGAAATACTTCTTAGACTGATTAAAACTTTATTGTACTATATAACATTTTTATGCCATTATTTTTGCCTAGTTCCAACTTTTTCTTTCTAGTTAACTTTATTTTGCATTGAATTGAATGAAAGGTTTGTGTTCTTAAATTTTTTTAATTTTAGCATTTTTTTTTGTTAAAAAGGAAATTCTAAAATACTTAGCTGTTTTCTAAATAGTAAGAAAGTTTAAATTACTTATGTATAACAAATAATACATATTTTAAATTTTACTAAAAAGAACAAAACTATTATCATTAACATAAACTGCTGTCTCAACATGAATTTTCCTCCTTATATTGCTTGTGATTATTTAACACATGATCCGATGAAATTTAATTCCTATTATTACGAAATTCTATCATTAAAATTTACACCGAAGACACATAAAGAAAATAAAGTAAATTCAAAAATGTACTGCCTTTATGTGAATTTCCTCCACTATACGAGTATTTGTAACAGTTACAAAAGTAGACAAAGGTTAAAGGTTGGTTATACATTAGAAACATTTAACTATAGTTACAATTATTTTTATGATTAGGACATTACGGCTAAATGAAACTTGAGATACTTAATATAAATGATAGGTGTGGTGTGATGATATTATGCATGCATAATGAATGCTCTCTTACAAAGGTTTACTCATATTCCCACTTAAAAATTGAAATAAAGATCTTGATGGCTGATGGTGTATTTGATTTCGTTAATTAACACCAATAATTATCGTTATAAGTATGTGGTTAATTGTTTTGGATTAAGGGGTTAAGGTTAATGAATAGAAAAGCTATAATGATGATAATTGAAAATTTGTTGTTTATATAATTAATGTAGTAAAATTATTATTAAAACCCAAATTCGATTCTCCACACAGATATATATATAGAATATATAGTACATACATAATATATCTGTATGTATGTTGAATACACATATTGTAAATATACATTCTTTTTTTATATCATCTGATACAGCTGTGTATATAGTTCCGATTCATTCTGTAAATGTTATTATTATCATCTGAAACTATAAAATCTATTGATTTTCTTTTTATTGTATTCAGAGAATTAAACCCTAAAAAACCTAAAAACATTTCTAACAACTTAATAGTTTTGTTGTATACTTATAGATGCTTATAGTATATAATAAAAGTTGTTCGTACACGATGTTTTTTATTATACTCGTAATTTATTTTGACATTTTATAAAATCAAAATTAATTGTGAACGAGATCCAATAAAAAAAAATATGCTATACACTTGAAGTTAAATAATTTTAAATTTAATAAATGAAAAAAAACTTCAGTAGATTTTAAAGTGAGAGAAAATTCAAAAAAAAAAATATATACATACTCGTATTATGTTCCATTCTTCGCTATTGTGAGTAGAGATAATATGGTAGCTTACACTCCGCCAGGTGGAACAGAAAGGATTATACCTAACAAAATTACAATTTATCATAGACATATTATAGTTATTAGATTTTATATAGAATATAAATTCAATTTAGATAAATGTAACACACTGAAAATATTACATAATAAATGGTTTAGTTGTAAGGCAAACTTTTTTAAAATTAAATTGGATTTGGATAATCGTCTTAAGTTTAAGTCTATACTATATGTATGTCTATTAGAATCAATAGGAGTTTTTCAAAAAAAAACAAAAAAGAGTTAGATATGCCATTTTATTAGTCAGATTTTTTTTTCTGTTAGAATTAGTTTAAATAATTTGAAAAAGTTTCCATTTCTCCTTTAAAAATCGAATTGAAAATCAGTGTTTTTTTTTCATATTTTTTAAGTATCAAAAAGGTATCTTTTCCTACACAATAATTGAATTTCAAAAGTATCCTTTTTCCTATACGTTTTGTACTGAAAATGAAATATAATTTTCAAAAGAGACTTTTTCTTCTTTAGAGTACAACAGTCCATACAATAATATTTGAGTTATTTTTTTTTTTTCAAATATACATATATACATACAATGTATATAGTATATATATTAAGTGCACGTGGATACCCAGTCCATTATGGCATCGCCGATCAGTAATTTCTGTCACATATATCATCCAGTTTATCATCAGTAATCAGTTACTGGTGTACATTGCTGATGTGAAATTAATGATCCACTTGGACAAGAGTAGCGCGCTGACTGGGATTCGAACCGTGATCACAAGACCGACACCCAGCCATAGAGCTATTCAAGCCTCTATTTGATTTACTTGACTTTTTGTTGTTACCGTAATTTTACCAAAGATGTTACCGTGGAATAGATATGTTTATAGATATATTTGAACTTCTTTCAAATTTCTTTTTCTGGAGTTCTAACAATTCTATTTTAAGTTTGCACTTAAGTGCTCTATCCTTTTGTTTTTTTTCTACCTCTTCTTTGTAAATTTTAAGTTTTTCTTTTTTTAAATTAATTAATTCTTTGGATTTATCTTTTTTTAAATAATACATTTTTTTCTTGTATTCAGCCATGCTTTTTAAATATTCTTTAATATCACATATATCGTTCCTTAAAATTTTAAATTCTTCAATATGGTTTTCTAATAATTTTGCCTTTTCTTCAAGAATATTTGTTTTTCTTCTTTTTGTATTAAAATTGTTGGCGTTGCTGCTACATTCTTCCACACGTGGTGCTGGAGTAATAGGAGAAGTGTTTTCAATATCGATTTCGAAAATATTTTCAGTTTCTGCTTCCGCATTTTTTTCATCATTTAGTCCAAAGTGGCGTCCAGGTGGATTTATGCATACTTCTAAGTTTAAAAATCCACTAATTTTTTTTTTCTAATGCATTCAACGCTAATAAATTACATGGACCACCACCCGTGCTATGTATTTCTTTTTTATTGTGGACCAGTTTTTTTTTTTACCTTGGCTTTGAGATCAATCCAAACCTGAAATTTAAGTTATACGTTAAGTTAAGTTATAACAAATCCGAAAATAAATGGATATACATATTTACCCTTGTCCACTTTTCAGCAGTTTTTATTGGGGGTCCCAAACTGTTTAAATCATCTGCAAATGTTTTCCACTTCAATACTGCATCATTCTTCTTGGTCATCCCCTTGGCTATAAGTGGATTTTGTTCCATGAGACTCACCAACTTTTCCAGTTGATCTTTGTACTAAACGCCTTTTTTCTGTATAGAAGAACACAAATTAAATAAATGAATTTAATTTTTGAAAAAATGTCAGAATTTAATATATTTTTTATATTATTTATATATTATTTATCTTCGTACTCCATCTTATGCACTTAACACTGTTTTTGACACATAAAAATTTTTAATAATGAACATTAACCTCAAATATTGAAAATTCTACCACAAAAATTTCATTGACTTTTTAAGTCTACAGAGTAGAAAAATTTCTATTTGAATAGACTTTCATAATACCAAAAGTCTATTTTGACTTTAAGTCTACTGGCAGTAGACTCTCATAATAACCACCTAATATTCAGTTATTGAAAGTGAATTGCTTAAATTAATGTCTGTTAATGCGTGTATGTACTCGTATGTGTATTAAATGTTTTAATAAAATTGAAAAAAAACCTCAATTCAGCTTATTTTGAAAAAACAATTTTTTAATATGATTTTTATTTTCCAGTAATATAAATTGTATAATAAATTTGTCCTTAATTATGTATAGGTACTTAAGTATATAGTTGCAGTATGTTAGAAATACACGTAGTAGTGGGTAGTAGATGTTTAATAAAATTTCATAAAATTCATTCATAATGTATTTGTGTATTTATATTGAATTTCTGTTGAAACAACTTGAAAATGAAACAAATCATTTGACTTGACAATATATAGAATAGAGGGGAAGAATTAAAAAGCTTTTGAATCGTTAAGTTTCTATTTCCTGTGTACATTATGTATAAAGTACATTTTTGTTTTTAAAACACTATAATATGATAGATTTTAGCGATAGGCGGATAGGGCGATAGTATTCCTTATCGGACTCAGATATTAAATTCACGTTTGTAGTCATAAAGTGATTGAGACTTATTCACGCGGATCTATTAAACGGATAAAATTAGTATTACTTTCGTACTCGTAATTTTTTTTTTTTATGAAACGTGTAATAGTGAATTAAAAAATATATTCGTGATATAATTTTGAATGCATTTCAATTGAAAAAAAAAAACAAAAAAAAATGTATATTTATAATTCATTTACCTAATATTTGTAAAAAATTTGTACAATTTTTGGTTACTTATAGTTTTCATGGTTTTATAAAAGGGAACGAATTTTGTGTATAAAAATGTTTGCATGTGATTATACATAAGATACATGAATGTCAAAAAATCTAAATAAAACATAATTATTCAAAATGAAAAATGTTGTGATTCTAATTTAATGTTTTACATAAAATCATTATTATTGTCTGAAAAAATTTGTTCTGAAAAATCATTTATATGATAGGTTTATGTGATAATAACAATTGTTTTTAAAAACATTTTATTAGAAGTATTAAGATAGTATGTATAAAAAATAAATATATTAGTTATTATCTTGATTATATTTTCAAAATGAATTCAATGCATATTGACACCTGTTGATTATACTTTTCTCATAGTGCATAGTGCTAATATTAATAATTATACAGTTTTTTTATAAAATGTTTGATAATGAAAGTTCATATGTATGGGCGTGGATTGTGTATAAATTGATTATGATTAATGAGTTTTCAAGTTATCAAAATTTTAAAATAAATTATATGAATTATACATAAAATATCAAAATTATTTCAAGTTCAATTGATGCTTAAACAATCGATTAATATCTAAAATTGCATATTCATGTAAAGTGTTAAGATGTGGTGAGTGCCAATTTTACGTTATCAAAATTGATTACATAGAACCAGCGTATTTTGTTGTACAGAGTATTCTTTGATATAGCGGCATTAAATAAAAAACAACAAAAATCTTTTTTACGATAAGATTCTCTAAGGTTTCTCTGACCAGTGACCATTATTGTAAATAATTTATTAACTCTGAAAAATAAATATGTATAATATATTTTTACTGTATACATACTTATATAAGAATTTACACGATTACATGCACATGTATAATAAAGTTGAAAGTTTTGATAAGCTGAAATTATTTACAACAAATGAAATTATAACCACGTAAAAAATTCCAAACAATTCCACGCTCATACTTACGTATAGGAAAAAAGTACCAATCAGTGGGTTATTGCAAAAATTTATAAACACATACACAATATATCCGTTATTAATGTAAATAAATAATTAATAACATAATGCACGAGTACTTTATTTGTGATGTACCTTTGGTGTGATAAAGACAAAAGTCAGAAAGGTAAACAATATCAAAGTTTTTACTGATATCCTACACTCATTTTGACTATATAGTATAATAAAGTGTAGTTATAGAGAATGCTTAAAGTAAAAACAATTTAGAAAGTTATATACATACATACATATACCTATATTTAGAAAAAATAATTAGAGTTAAAAATATTAAAACAAATAAAATGTCGGATAAAGAGTCTGAATTATGTAACAATCTGTACCTTCATAGAGTCTTTTTATATGTGAATATGTACAAATTTTCGCTACTTGTAGAATACTTAATTAACCAAAAAAAAAATATATTTTCATATTATACATATTTAATTTTTTAATAAATTCGTTGCATTTCTTTTTAGTATTTTGTTAGGATTTTTGAATTATATATATGCTTATAAAAATATTAAACTGAAAATTTAACAAATCCCTGAAAAATATCAACATGTATGTACATACATATATAAATTGTATCACATAATAGTAAAATCATAATAAAGATAGTATGTATAGTAAATGACTTAATAGACTGCAACTAAATTCAGTATATTACATCCCTCATATGTTGGTATATTAGTTATATACATTTTTTTTAGTTAAATGAGTAACATGCATAATCGTGAAAATATGAACAGCTTCACTAAAAATTTGATATTTACATTTGTTTTGTATGAATGATTTAGTTCTAAATAAAAGGTATTTTGAATTTTTTTTTGAAGTATTCTGGATTTTCGAATCAAGTTTAAACAGATTTAAATTTGGTTTAAATAAACTCAGTGAAGTTTTATTGAGTTTTCATATATTTTGTTGAATTTTTTTTTTGTTTCGACATTGCCGGCTTCCAGCGGTTAACGCAAATTTTAACCCCATACTAAAGGTTTATAAAAATGAAAAGCAGCTTTAAAACACTTCCAAACCAAAAAAGAGAGAATATAAAAAGAATGACATCCCACTTGAAACTTTGCTAAATCTGGTAAATTTTTTGCCCTGTACAATAGAATTTTCAAACACATTTCAAATAAAGTAATGCACAGAGAATATTTGTGATAAGTTTAAACAACATATAAATTTAAATTTGGTTTTTAACTATGAAATAAAGTTTTTTTTAATGAGGCTATTTAAATTTTTGTGCATAGTATTTAAAATTTATTATGTAACTTTAAAATTGAAGTTTTTTCTTATATTATTATTCTCACAGAAATGCAATTAGGCTATCCATCCATATTTCAACCACACTATAATTTTATTTTCCGTCTCTCATGAGAACGACAAACGAGTCAGTACTTATAGTCATAGAATATTATCATTTTATTTTTTAGTCCTTTTTTATGTGGTACTAATTAAAAAATGTTCCTGTATCTTTTTTATTTTTCTCTTGGAAATAAAAATTACATTAAAAAGAGTTTACACAAAAGTTTTAATTCTTTATTTAATAACAACCTCTATTAATTTAAAAATTAGAAATAAAGTTTAAAATATTTCTTAAGTGATTCAAAAGAATTACATTAGAATAACATTACATTTGTTTATGTGCTGTAAAAATATTTTATATAAATTTTATGTTATATTATATTTTATGTCAAACATTATTATTTTGCGACCTAATTGGGAACTGCTAAAAAAAAGGAACCTATCCTACTATAGAATTTTTATCGTTATTAATCTGGGAACCACAACCCTGATGAGGGCCTTCGCCTCAAGTAAGCAACCTCTCCATTCTTCTGTATTTTTTTATCTCTCCCGCTAATTCTTTATGAACAACATCTCTAAATCGTATTCACAGAATTCCAGTAGCGATTAAAAAGTCTTCCTTTAGGTCTAACTCCAATCACATTTTAGGTGCTTATTATGATTTTCGATTCGATGGTTGATCGAAGAATCTTCTTCGATTCGATTAAATTTAATTTTGGTATTATGTAAGTTAATCGAACGACTGAAAATGTCAGATGTCATTATTTTGAATTATTGTGAATATTTTTTTTGTTAAGTGATATCTTTTTTAAATTTTCTGTGGCAAAATTGCATGAAGTGTATTTTCAAAATAAATTTATTGAAATAATTTAACTGTGCTGTTGTGATAATTATTTTGAATCTTCATTTAATCAATTGAAATGATAAGCGCAGAGCTAGGTTTTGATTCGGATTCGGAGGAAGAAAACAATGCAAATGAAACTTGTTTACTAAAACAAACAAGTTTATTAAGAGATGCATCTAATCCTCTAGATTTGAATGAATTTTGGTAAATTATTAATTTTTTTTGAAGATTATGATGATGATGAATAATTTAAAATTCTTATACAGTTTTAAACAAACATTCCGTTTAACAAAAGATGCATTTATAAATCTATTGGAGAATATATCCCCGAAATTGACTACGTCAAAGCGGTCTTCCTCTATACCAGAGATTATAAAATTAGCGTGCCCCTTAAGATTCTTCGCGCAAGGATCCTACCAAAGTAGTGTAGGAAACGATTTTCATTTAGGACTAGTACAGTCAAAAGTTTCCGTAGTGCTGAAAGAAATGTTGGACATTTTAGAAGAGTGCTTGTGTGTTAAATGGATAAATTTAATCCGCACAAAAAAGGAAAAAGTAGAGGCGGAGCTATATTTTTATGAAAAGAGTGGACCACACCACAAGACCACAAAACACAAGACCACAAAATGACGATATGATACGTTGATGCCAGATATCCAGGAGACACTCATGATTCACTGGTGTGGAATATGTCTGCCGGTAAGAGCGAGTTCGAGGAAAGATACCAAAACGGAGAAAGGAATACTTGGCTTGTTTGTATAATAAAATGCAATTTTATAAATTTTGAGTTTTGTACATATATACATTTTATAAAAAAAAAACACTGAAAGCTTTATATACTTACATTTTTTTGAACTATCCATTTTTCTAAATGTTTTTTATTCACTGTTGTTATACGTAAATATGACAATTCGTCAGTAAAAATGTGATCGAATCAGCTGTCCGATTTAATAGAAGGCTTCGAAAAAAATCAAAAACTATACATAATAGCGACATTTGAATTTGACAGATATTCGATGATTTATCGAAAATCATAATAAACACCTTAGAGTAATAATTTTTTGATAATTTTAAATATCATCCTCCATTCTACATATTCTATTCACATGACCAATCCATACTACAATTTATAAATTTTGACTTAACGTCGTTATCTCCTCATCCTTGAAATATTTCATAATTATGTTTCTTTGTTCGTTCAACCACTTTAGTTGCAAGAATAAAATTTTTACATTTTCAAAATTATATAATTTTATAGAATATGCATTGAATTTACGAATAAAATCATATACACTTGACACATATACACAATCTGATTTGAAAAGATAATTATCAATAATTATCATTTATTTATGTGTGGAATATTATACTTACTGTGATTACGAACTGTGATTTCGTATTTTCAAGGGAATTTTACATTCGTATAATTAAATAATTCAATCCTTGGAAATAGTTATATTCATATGCAAATGGAAGTAATTCAATACCTTTTATTTTGGTTCCAATACCTGTAATGTGACATCATTCGAGGTACATATACATACATATATAAATAAATTTTATTGTATTGCATTTGCAATGATAAACTAGAGTATGGTGTCAAATCATTATAACCACCTAGTAAAATTCTACAATTTAATTTTTGAATTTTTTTTCTGAAATTAGAGATGTAATTTCCAGATCTGGATATTTATTTATCAGAAATAATGCCCATGATAGCGTTGTACATTTTTAATTGAAATTTTCAATTTTCAATCCAAAAAGAATATATGAAGGAGAAGAGAGCGTAATATGCTTAGAGTGACCTCAATAATGACATTTATGTCAATTTCAAGATTTATGACTCTGGACTACATATGCTTTGCCGAATATTTGTGCAAAAAATCATGCATTAATAAAAGCACAAATAATTATATTAATTAATAGCATTTCAAAAATTGATAACTAGAATTTTACTATAGGTACATACATATTTATAATAATATGGAAAATGTATATTAAATGTGAATTTTCATAATTTTTTTTGTACCAATATAATTTATTTTTTGGAAAGGTAATTGAATGATTTTTAAATTTTTCGGAAATGTAATATTATTTTAGCCACATGATTCCAGTAACCCAAAAAGAAGACTTGGGTGGGAATATACGAAAATTATGACACGCGAAATTAAATCAAAATATGAAATTGTGTGGATATATAAATAGGCCCATACATACACTGAATACTCATACATGTGTACATAGACTTATAGACGTCAAACTTGGTAAAATGCTCATTTCTTTTTAAAAAAGAAAATGTGTCCATTTTATGAAATATTTGGATGTAAGTTTAAAGTAAAAATCATTTTTTTTTTCTGGAATATAAGAAATATTAATTTTAACTTTTAATGAATGTTAATCAAAGTTTGAAATTTTTCTTCTTTACATATACAGGTATTTTTTATTAATGTCAGAATAGTTATGCAAATGACAATTAGCTACATGACATAGCTGTCAATCAATAAAATTCATAAAAAGAACAAACATTTAATTACATATTTAGTATATACGCTTTACAAAGCGAGAAGAAGTTTTATATTTTACATATACATTCGTTATGTATAATATGTGTTGCATTCGCATGTACCGAAATAAATTTCTAATTAAAATTCAAAGTTGTTAGAAAGTTTAACACATATTCACACCCATTCACACACATTCACATAAACAAGTATAATTTTATGTACGAGTAGGTACATACATTACACATGTCTTGTGGTTACTAAAATGTTGAATTTTATTTTAGTTTTGATTAAAACATGTGACATACACATACATAAAACCATTAAATATTTTGAATAATCTCAAGTTTTCCACGAATTAGATAAAGTTAGATTTTTTTGAAAAAAAAAATGTACATATACTCTAGAACCTAGAATCTTACGGGAAAATGGTATATTAAACTAGTGCGATGCAAGATCCTGATCTGGAGAAATAACGGTTTTTGTAAAACACGCCATTTTGGACCAAAAATGTTTAAGGATAGTTTGCGTCCTTAAGATGAATTTGCGCCAATAGAGACATACACCACGTTAAAGAGGACATTCCAAAGTATCATTATCGGAAGGTCTCGTTTCAAAATCTGGCGGCACCAATGCGGAAGTTCAGCTGAACCTTGCATATATAATTAGGGTGTTCGCGGTTTGGTCTTGTATCATTGTAAACGGTGTAAACTCGTACAATTATAATAATTTAGCTGACATTATGTTATTAATTTGCTTGCTTTCAATACAAAGTTTGCTATGGTGCGTTCACGATATAGTGTAAGATTTGGGTGTATGTTCACACTTTTTACACTCTTACAATAAATCGTGAATACCAATAATGTTTTGCAATTCAAATTATATATTTGATTGTTAATTTTCAAAATGTTTCAATTAATAATGCTCAACCAAATCATTATTGTTATCTTTTTAGTTCTTTACATTCATTTATTATTTTTAACAAATGATAAACAATAATGAAATTTGAAAATTTTGAAATATAAATAACGCGTGTATGTATATGTGTGTATGGTGGAAATGTGCACATGCTCGAATTCAAATCTACAAAAATTATAATAACTTAATTTGGTAATTTCACGAAAAATTGAACAAAAATAAGATAAAAGTATACAAGATTAATGATAGGAAATTAATCACTGTAATAATAAGATAATAAATTTGTTTTATGCTATCTATTATTGTGGAGAAAAAAATGAGAGTTGAATAAACTATTTTTAGGTTAACTTTAATGATAAATTTAAGATAAATTTCTTTGGTTCTTTTATTAAATTAATTTCAATACAGAAAAGATATGAGTAAATTTTATTAAAGGACACACACTTGTATGTATATTTTTGTGTAGGTCTGAATCAATTATTATTCAATAACAGATTCTAAAGAAGTTCAATACTAAGATATATCATAATAATAACATACATATTTAACGTTTGCCTATAGTAAGGTTTCTATAGAAGAAACTATTTTCTTATATGTCAAGATCAAACCAATCAGAATATTTTCTGTAATTGACATTAATGTACAATGTATTTTTAGAAGTGATAAAGGTGTCATATCTTCTACTTCTAGCCATCAAGTTCTGATTCATATTCTAATATAATTCATATGCATGCATGCATACATTGTATTTTATTTCAATTTATATACTACTATTTTAATGCGCTACAATCTATTCAAATTTTTGGCCTCCTTAAAAATCTTTCCCCATTGCGTCCGGTTCCTTTGTACATTGAACACCTTCAAATCCTTTAATACATTGTCTTCCCATCAACATTTTGGTCTATACCATTTTATTTTATTTTAACATTGAATTTTTCAAATTTAAACATAACCATTAAAAAAAAAGGAAAATTGCACTAATATATGTAGGTCGAAAATTATATATATTATAATCTTAGTTTACAAATGTACATTATACTCGTATATCTGACCGCCAAAAGTCCCTGGCGGGTTGTGGTGTGGGCGGCGGAGCTATTAGTTTACTGACAGTTTCTTTAGAAATAAATAAATAAACATACATACATAGATATGTATATACCCAAATTTTTATTATTCACTTATTTACATTTATATATATGAATAAATAGAAAGTGGAACAAATCATTATTTGTTTTTTATCCAAAATTTAAATTCAAAATGAATGATACTCAAAATTTCTCTGTGAATATATACATAATTTAAATATAATTAAATTATAATTTAGTTACAAATAATAGAATATAATTTATTTAGCAGAATACAAATTTTAATCGATACTCATGTTTAATTCAATCACACAATACTCGCATGTGTAATACATAAATAACAATCTTACAAACTTTTTATATAAATGAAACTAATACGGATATAAATATAATTTGAAATAACCTAGTTTACACTTGAAGAAAATTTGTATAAAATATATCAAAATATAATAAATTTATATTTACATTTGTTTTTATGATTTTATTTTATTTTTATTAAATTCCTTTCAAATTAATCGAATTTTATATTTGTTTAGTTGTTTTTGTCATTTAATTTTATAAATGTACATAATTATAATTGACACAAAATAATTCATTATTATTTATGAATATTTGCATTACTTATGTATGTGTTTACTATATTTCATTTGTAATATCACACCATAAGATTTGTTACAGATTTCTTCTAATTTTATATAAATTCTATATATAAATACTCATCCTACTAATGTATAGATAGATTCTCTATACTTGTATGTATCTACGTATATCTATATTTGTAAGAAGATTTCATTAAAATTTATAAACAATCATATTCGAGGATATAAATATAATTTGTGTCTTTGACATAATGTAAAGGTATAATGCATATAATAATGCATGTAATACCGAATGACACTGTTATTATTAATTATTTTATACATTTTAATGTCTGTCTATGATTTAGATTAATGTAAATGTGAATGAATATAAAATGTTCAAAATGTATATAACACAAATTAAAGATGCAATATTGATGATGTGAGAAAAATTTGAATTTCTTTTAAAATCTTATGTGAAATCAATAACAATCAGTATAATAAAAAATAAATAAATCATAATTCAATTAAAAATGCTATCAATGAAGATAGTGTTTGCTTTCGTTTTTAATCGAATACATACATTGCTGTTATTATCTGACAAACATTTAATTCGAAGAAATGGTTCGTTTTTGAACTTGCAATTTCCAAAGTGTTTTTAGTAGAATTTAAGGAGGCACACTATGTGGATATGTAATGTACGAGTAAATTGGTATCACGAAATATTCCACGATTTGAATTTAAATGCAATGAATTAACCGATTTTGTGCTGTCATACGTTAGAAATTTGATGCCAACACATACATCTTATTATTTATTAATTATTTATGAAATGCAAAACTATACATTACATACATTATGGGTGGTATTCACCAACATGGATATATCCGTCGGATATATTTTAGCCGGATACAATTTCAGCTTATTCATCAACCTAGATAAAATTTGTTTTCGAACTTCGTTTTCGGATCGAACATGTGAATCAAACATGTCATCTGATTGTATTTTTATATTACAAAATGAAAAAAAAGGTTCTGTGATGTGATAATTATATGCAAAGATATACAAAGTACATACATATACATTATCTTTATTTATGCTATTGCTGTTAATAACAATTGGTTATGTTCGAACGATATTTATAATACCACTCCGAGGTTGTCTTAAAAATATCCGAGTAGTGTTTTATCCAGGTTGATGAATACACTTTATCTCAGATAAAAGATAATCTATGTTGGTGAATACCAGCCTATATGTACATGCAAATAGAAGTGAAAGATAAAAATTGTATAATAAGAAACGTAAAATTCTAATTTTCTCATGATCTCTATATATTGATTACTTATTGACTTTTTTTCTCCAATGCAGAATATTGAATCTCATTTATTAATGTTTCTGTTTTTATAATATTTACGTGATTTGTATATTGATTACTTTGTATGTAGATGTATTATTACAATGATTTTTGAAAATTTAAAAATAATCCAGAATTAATGAATCGAATTAGAATTCATTTATTTTTGACAGGGTCATTTAGTTTACAATATACTATAGTAACAGTGTCATTAATCATTTTACAGAAATATTTGGTTTTTATTATAATGCCACATATACGCATTATGAGATCAGATCATTTTTGTTTTTACAATTTAAATATTGTAATAAATACAAATAAATAAATTGATGTAAATAAATTTAATATTTTTCAAGTTTCATCGTATTTAAGTCGTTCTTTTTTAAAGCTAAGTAAACATTTTTTTTTTGAAAAATATTGTTGGAATATTTTTTCATCGCGTAGATCAAGCTTGTAAATAAACTTTGTATAAATCAAGATTTGATAGCTTGTCATTTTTACCAGTTGAAGTTTGAAAATGTACATAGTTTGTGGTGTGGTTATATTTGAGAAGATTGTTGAATTTGTGTGACAAAATAAGAATTTGAGAAGAATTAGGTTACTATAACGATTGTGTAGTAAAGATACAAAATGTACTACGATATAGCCTTGCTTGCTTTGGTTGTTACATTATACCTTCACGATGTCGTAAAATTACGCGTTTCTTAAGTTTACGATTGAAATGAATATCCTCAATATATACAGTGCTTTTCACTTGAATAGGGCCACCTTTTTTCAATGAAGTTTTATGATTTATTCGTATTTTTTTCTTGATAATTGATTTTTTTTTTTAATTCAAAACTAAAGTACAACTTCATTCTTGAATTTCAAAACGAAAAAAATAACTGGTTTTATATGTTTAACGTTAATTTTTACTGTTTATTGTCTGGTACTTAGAAAAAAGCACATTTTTGCTTGCTTCACTTGAATAAGGCCACCATAAAAATTAATATAAAGGAAGGAAGTAAATGATTGCAAACACATAGTTTTTGAACAAAATTGTAATTTTTTTATTACTATTAAATTTTAGTACTTTGTACATCATCCTTTTTTTAAAATTACTTCATATATTCTATTCGGCAAGGAATTGTATAGTGACTTCAAATAACTTAAGGAAATTTCCCTCCAGGCGACTTTAATGGCCTGAATTAATGACTCCTTATTATCAAACTGTTTGCCACCTTCGTACACTTTTCTTACTAACCACCCCCATACGTTTTCCATTATGTTGAGGTCTGGAGAATAGGGTGGCCAATCGAGGGTTTCAACATTTTGGCTTTGAATCCAGCTTTTAACTATCTTTGCTGTGCGGATAGGTGCATTATCGTGCTGATATATCCAAGGTATGGGTCCAAAAATGTCGTGAAACTTCGGAAAGGCATTTTCCAATATATTTTTATATGTAATTCCAGTCATTTTTGTGGACTGGAAAACCAAATCGATAGTTCCATAATAAGAAACTGCTCCCCATACCATTACACCACCCTCTTTACTGTGATGTCTATCTGAAAACAGTTAATTTTTTTTGTAAATCGTGGAAATAATGATTAAAATTGTCCGGGCCATCAATATTAAATTTTTTTTCATCTGAAAAAACGACTTTGTACCATTGCTTTTGCCATGCCATATGGTGCTTAGAAAACTGTTACCGACTTTGTTTCCGCACTTCATTAAGTGGTGGTTTTTTTTAAATTTTTTTGTATTTTAAATGTGAAGCTGCTTTAATTATGCACCGGACAGTCGAAACACTTGCTTTAACCTTACACTTGAACTTGATTTTGACTGCAGAATTACTGGAATTTGATGCTTCACGAAGAATTAATCGTTTGTCTCGGGGAGTTGTTGCTTCGGAAGTACGTCCTTTCATGTTTTTTCCATATTGATCAATATTTTTTAAAAAATTATTAACTACCGTTTTGCTTCTTCCAATTTTTTTGCCTATATCACGGCTAGAGTATCCTTCATTCTTATAAATTTTTATTTTTTCCTTCTCTACTACAGATAACACTTTATTTCTTCCCATTTTAATAAATTTAATCAAATTTTTGTGCTTTATGTAATATTGATAGAAACAAAATGTCGAATATTTAATAGAAAAACTAATTTCAATTAGAAATGCAAAGCCTACTTCTTTAATAACATCAAAACTACAAGTGGCCTTATTCATGTGAAGCAAGCAAAAATGTGCTTTTTTCTAAGTACCAGACAATAAACAGTAAAAATTAACGTTAAACATATAAAACCAGTTATTTTTTTCGTTTTGAAATTCAAGAATGAAGTTGTACTTTAGTTTTGAATTAAAAAAAAAATCAATTATCGAGAAAAAAATACGAATAAATCATAAAACTTCATTGAAAAAAGGTGGCCCTATTCAAGTGAAACGCACTGTATGTAAGTATGTGGTCATGATTATCTATGTGTTAATAGTACATAGAGGAAAAATAAAGTATAATAGTAATCTCAATTTTGCAAAGATAAAACATCAAATGGAATAATTTTTTCTCAGTTCAATCAAATATTTTTGAAAATAAACAGTCTTAATTTTTATTACCAAATCCGTATACAAATATTTTATTGACTATATCTTACTTATTATCTATTGCCTTATTGACTATCTTTGATATTGAGATTTTTTTTTAAGGATAAAATATGCATTTTGCAATACTTTCTTCTTAAATATCTCAAATATATTATGAACAAATATTTACGTATACAACCATAGATGTTTATGCATTTTAGGTTGTTTATGTAATTTGCTTCATTTAGAGATTAAATCCCAAAGCAAGTATAGATCAAATTATACGTGTGTAAATTTTTTCATTCTTATTTTTGCTTCAAACATTTTTCAAAGTATGTATAGATTTGTGATTTTTTAAATTATTCAAGTAATATTGTATACCTAATATCACTTTGTATAACATGTACAACTTTGGAAGTGATTCCCAAATAGTTCAAAATGTATTAAATTATGTAGATATCTACAATGTATAATAATGTATTATATGTATGTATTTTGTTACCAGACAATTTGATGATGGCGGGATTTAAAAGGTCTTTAAATAAATCCAATAATGTATTTTGAAGAAAAATATATATATAAAAATAACAGTGACTTTTGAAAATATTTGGATAATAGCAATTATTAAAGATATATTATATTGCTGTTGCATTATACAAATTGCTATTTATATTTTAAAATTATTGTACTCCTATACTGTTTTTAGATTCGTACAGAAAATGTATCAAATTTTTCTATAACTATAAAATATGTCTGTCTGTTTGTGCTGAACCGATTTCAACTAAATTTCACAGGCGTGAAGGAGAGTTTGTCGAGATTGTCTTAGGCTACTCCTACTATTTATGCTTTTATGTTTATAACAATTGTATTTTTTACTATGAATGATGATGGAGATGGTGGAATGAAAATTTCCATGTCTAAAAAAATGACAGCAAAAACCATATTATAAAGATTATAATAATATTAAATTGATCGTAAAAACATTAATTTTAAGCATTAATAAAGAACAAGTCAAGAAAAGTAATAAAAATAAGTAAAGAAAAAAATAAAAATAAATCTTACGTAAATATCAGCTTCATAAATTATATGTGATTGAATCTTCACATTTAATTTAACTGAATGTCTTTGAAATATTATTCCTTGAAATTTTATCGTCTGAATATTTATGCGATTCATTGTAAGTTCAAAACAAAAATCAAATAAACATATATTTAAAGTCTGTAATTTAGCCACACACAATTTAATTACATACTTAAATTACTCCTGTATTACACAGTTACTTAAGCATGTATAATTGTACAAATTTTTTTTTTTTTTTTTTTTTTAATTAGCAGTTTTTTTATTGCAATCTGTAAAAATAATTTACAATTAGCTAATAATGTGTAACATATATGCTGCAATAATATAAGTAAATTCTCAAAATTTAACTTTACAGTCTTACAATTAAACTTAAAAGGTTTTATCCGTATGGGAGAATAGTTAATAATAATAAACAGAAAAATAAAGTAAAATAAAAATATAAAGATACAAAATAAAAAAAAAAACTAATATTACACTAATTTTTACAATAATGATTACACTAATAGTTTTTAATTGGATTATCTAAATCTATAAGGCAAGTCCTGGGGTATAAGTTTTTTCAATCTTCTGATTGGAGGCATGTGAATCAGGTTAGCAGCTAAGTCGTTTGGATGCATAAGTAGTCTAGCTTCATATCTTTCTGAGAAATGTTTGATTTCCTCAATTATAGTAGGGATTTCCAGGTCGTTGTGTATTGCTTTGTTAGTGATGTACCATGGTGCATTCAGGATTGTTCTCAAGACAGTATTTTGAAAGCGTTGGATTATTTCAATATTGGATTTTGAAGCTGAACCCCAAAGTTGAATACCATATGTCCAGATAGGTTTAAGTATTACTTTATATATTAAAATTTTGTTGTTTATTTTCATTTTTGAATGTCGTCCTATCATCCAGTTTAGTTTTCTGCTCAGGAGTAACATTTGTTGCTTTTTCGTAGTTATGTGCTTTTTCCATGTGAGTCTTTCATCCAGGTAGATTCCTAGATATTTCGCTTCATTGACTTTCTGAATAGTTCTACCATTTAATGTGATTGGAGGACATTCACCAGATAGTAGTGTGAAGATGATATTTTGTGATTTTTGCTCGTTCAATTTTATTCTCCATTTGTTGCACCAACTGCTAATTTCGTTCAATGTAGACTGTAATATCGATGAGGTTTTACCAGGATTTTTATTTCTAAGTAGTACAGCTGTATCATCTGCGAATGTAGCGTATTTAGCTTCGTTGTTTTTAGGCATGTCTGATGTGTACAGGAGATATAAAATTGGGCCCAGTATACTACCTTGAGGTACTCCAGCTAGGATAGGATAGGAACTGGAGTAGGCATTATTAAATTTGGTGACGAAGAGTCTGTCATTTAAGTAATTTTCCAAAACTTGTAAGTAGTGATGAGGGAGTAGCGTTTTTAACTTACACAGTAGCCCTTTATGCCAGACTTTGTCAAATGCCTGGCTAATATCAAGCAACACGGCATTGCAATATTGTTTATCGTTGAAACTTTCAATGATATAGTTAGTTATTCTGTTGATTTGTTCCACAGTGCTATGTTGATGTCTAAATCCAAACTGAAAGTTAGGAATCAAGTTTCTGTTGTCAATAATTTGTTGCAATCTCTTCAGGAAAAGTTTTTCGAACACCTTAGAGAGAACTGGTAGCAGACTGATTGGTCTATACGATGACGGTTCTGTTGGGTTTTTACCAGGTTTTAAAACCATTCGTATTTCTGAAATTTTCCATATTTTGGGGACGTAGTTGTATTCAAGGATTTTGTTCATAATGACTGTAATGAATTTATAGCATATAGGGGTGAGTTGCTGCAAAATTTTTCCATCAATTAAATCAAACCCAGGAGCTTTTTTGGGATTGATTTCATTAAATATAGTATATTTTATTTCTTTAGTTGAGAATCTGCGTATTGGGACATCAAGCTGGAATGGTGACTCAAGTATTTCATCTATCTCCTTATGTTCATCATCTCCGTTTGTTGGCCAGGGTTGGAAGACATTTCTGAGATACTCAGCAAATAAGTTAGCTTTGTCTTGATCACTTTTAGCCCATTTATTTTTGTTAATATCTTTCAAAGGTGGGATATGCTCGTGTGTTCTTTTGAGTTTTTTTGTTGCTTTCCAGAGGCTATAGTTAGCTGTTTGTGTTGGATTAAGATTTTCGAGATATTTCTGGATGTTATTATTTTTTATTTCGAGTAATTTAGATTTAAGTTTGCGTGTAATTCTATTAAATTTTGTTTTATCTGATGGTAATCTAGAATGCTGCCACACTTTTCTTGCTTTCCTCTTCTTCAGAAGTAGTTTCTGAATTGTTAGATTTAAGTAGTTGTTTTTAACGTTTGTTGGTGTCTGGGGAGTAGAATCCCATGAAGCTTTTTGTATAACTTCGGTTAAGTGTATGACTGCTTTTTCAAGATTGTGATGGTTATTTATAAGCATTTTATTGTCAAGGCAGGAATCAAGCTTTTGTTTAAAAGTATTCCAGTCAGTTTTATAATTAGATAGTCGAAGAGGAAAACTATTTACCTCAATTTTTGTGTCTGCTGACATGGTAACTAACACTGGAGTGTGGTCAGAAGACAGTTCAAAGCAAGATTTTATGTTAAATTAAGATAAGTCCAATCCCTTCAGTATGCATATGTCTAGCACATCAGGGGTTTTATTTAAATCTGTTGGCCAGTATGTAGGTTGTGCCGTGGAGAGAAATTTTAAATTACCATGTTTGATTGAGTTAAATAATTCTTTGCCCTTAGTCAATGTCTTACTTGCACCCCATACTGTATTTTTAGCATTAAAGTCGCCACCAGCAAAGAAGCGGTTGCCTAGTTGGCTAAATATCTCATCATAGTGGTGTCTTTTATTGTTATACTTTGGTGGGCAATAAATTGCGCAGAAGGTTATATTCTCTTTTTCAGTACCAAGAATTACGGACATGGCTTGGACATGGTGAAGTGATATTTGTTTATCTTCGTAATGCATTATTGTTTTTTTGATGAGAACAGCTGCTCCTCCATGTGCTTTGTCTTCAGGATGGTTACTTGCATATAGATTGTATCCAGGGAGTTTAATAAAATTTTTTGAAGTGAGATGTGTTTCGCTTATTAACATAATATCGATGTTATGTATAGAAAGAAAATATTTAAGTTCCTGAATATGGTTATTCAGTCCATTAGCATTCCAGACGCAGATATTGATGGATATCATTTTAACTTATTTACAACTGTAGTGAGCAGGTTTATTAACATACTCATTTGCGACATTATGTCTTTCATCATTATTTTTAGTTCTTCTATATCAGAGGAAGTATTCTGTTTTTGGCTTGTATTTTCTACATTTTGCTTGACAATGTCAGCGAATGTTTTACCTTGGTCCGCGATTATATTTGTTTTACTGTGTAATGCTCGTTCTCGAGGCTTAGGGTATACTCTATTTTTAATATTTTGGTAAATGATGCAGCCTTTATAATTTGCTGGATGATATCCCTGGCAGTTAGCACATTTGGGCTCAGCAAGTCCCTTTTTATTTGTACATTCTTTCGATGGGTGATTCTCTGCACATTTGACGCATTTAGGATTCTTTTTACAGTAATGTTTAGTATGGCCAAACCCTTGGCAATTTTTACATTGTGGAATTTCCTTTTTTGGGTGTGGTGGTTCAACAGAAACAATAGTGTGCAACAGTTTAGTGATACTGAAGATTTTTTTATTGTTGTCTTTAGCCTTAAGGTCTATGGAAAAGATTGGCATAGGTTCTTTTGTGTATCTGTTCCTAAGATTATATATGTTTAATGGTTCATGGCCCAGTGCTATGAGCTCTTCTTCAATTTGGTTTATTGGAGTAGAATGATGTAGGTTACGTAGTATAACTTTATAGCTTTTATCAGTTTTCATTCTGTAAGTATGCATTTGAGTGTTTCTGCTAGCTAGCTCTTTATAGGCTGTACGATAAGAGTCACTATTGTCAGTTTGGACTTTGACTACTTTTTTTCCAAGCGACTTGATTGTGTATTTATTTTCAATGATTTGATTAAGTAATTCCATCAGAGGACTTATATTCTCCACTTCATGTACAAATATGGGGGGAGGTCTAGGCTCTTTCTTTGTGGGGCTCACAGGTACGACTTTAGCCTTTTCGTTATTTTTCATATCATTCTCATAGTCATAATCATCCTCGTCAGAACTTAAAATTTGATATCTGTTAGATTGGGTTGTGCCAAGCCAATTATCCATTTTCATTTGTTTGGTAGGAGTACCTTTGTCAGCGTTAGCTCTAGTCCTTTTTTTAGACCTTGTTTCCAAGTTAGTCAAGTTATCAATACATTTGTCTGGCTTTTTTGGTTTTATAGGTTTAGGACTTTCTTTTTTACGTTGTATTGTAATTTTAGAAACATCTGCTTTTGACATTCCAGTATTCTAGAATAATTTTTTTTATATCTACTGTGTGTGAAATTGAAGATCAGTCTAAAAGTATGCAAACTTGTTAGAACCGGAAATAAATATAATTCGAAATAATAATAATAATTGTTAAAATTGAAATTGTTGAAATTGTTGAAATTTAATACTTAGTTTGATTGTGAATATTTGATTTGATTTCGATTGTGAATATTGTAGTCAGCTGTTTTGTTATATATATATATGTTTATGTGTGAAAAATTTTACCAAGCACATCGAATAATTAAAACCACGATATTTCAGAAATTCCTCGGAAATATGGAGAATCTCCAATTGCCAGGATGAAGGAGTCTCTATTCTAGTAAATGGTACCTTTAATTGTCCTTTTAATTTTAATATTTGCAAAAAAAACTAATTTTATGTTTCACTGATATTACATTAACCTTACTTCACTTCCACAAATCACAATCAATGCAGAATATTGAATCTCATTTATTAATGTTTCTGTTTTTATAATATTTACGTGATTTGTATATTGATTACTTTGTATGTAGATGTATTATTACAATGATTTTTGAAAATTTAAAAATAATCCAGAATTAATGAATCGAATTAGAATTCATTTATTTTTGACAGGGTCATTTAGTTTACAATATACTATAGTAACAGTGTCATTAATCATTTTACAGAAATATTTGGTTTTTATTATAATGCCACATATACGCATTATGAGATCAGATCATTTTTGTTTTTACAATTTAAATATTGTAATAAATACAAATAAATAAATTGATGTAAATAAATTTAATATTTTTCAAGTTTCATCGTATTTAAGTCGTTCTTTTTTAAAGCTAAGTAAACATTTTTTTTTTGAAAAATATTGTTGGAATATTTTTTCATCGCGTAGATCAAGCTTGTAAATAAACTTTGTATAAATCAAGATTTGATAGCTTGTCATTTTTACCAGTTGAAGTTTGAAAATGTACATAGTTTGTGGTGTGGTTATATTTGAGAAGATTGTTGAATTTGTGTGACAAAATAAGAATTTGAGAAGAATTAGGTTACTATAACGATTGTGTAGTAAAGATACAAAATGTACTACGATATAGCCTTGCTTGCTTTGGTTGTTACATTATACCTTCACGATGTCGTAAAATTACGCGTTTCTTAAGTTTACGATTGAAATGAATATCCTCAATATATACAGTGCTTTTCACTTGAATAGGGCCACCTTTTTTCAATGAAGTTTTATGATTTATTCGTATTTTTTTCTTGATAATTGATTTTTTTTTTTAATTCAAAACTAAAGTACAACTTCATTCTTGAATTTCAAAACGAAAAAAATAACTGGTTTTATATGTTTAACGTTAATTTTTACTGTTTATTGTCTGGTACTTAGAAAAAAGCACATTTTTGCTTGCTTCACTTGAATAAGGCCACCATAAAAATTAATATAAAGGAAGGAAGTAAATGATTGCAAACACATAGTTTTTGAACAAAATTGTAATTTTTTTATTACTATTAAATTTTAGTACTTTGTACATCATCCTTTTTTTAAAATTACTTCATATATTCTATTCGGCAAGGAATTGTATAGTGACTTCAAATAACTTAAGGAAATTTCCCTCCAGGCGACTTTAATGGCCTGAATTAATGACTCCTTATTATCAAACTGTTTGCCACCTTCGTACACTTTTCTTACTAACCACCCCCATACGTTTTCCATTATGTTGAGGTCTGGAGAATAGGGTGGCCAATCGAGGGTTTCAACATTTTGGCTTTGAATCCAGCTTTTAACTATCTTTGCTGTGTGGATAGGTGCATTATCGTGCTGATATATCCAAGGTATGGGTCCAAAAATGTCGTGAAACTTCGGAAAGGCATTTTCCAATATATTTTTATATGTAATTCCAGTCATTTTTGTGGACTGGAAAACCAAATCGATAGTTCCATAATAAGAAACTGCTCCCCATACCATTACACCACCCTCTTTACTGTGATGTCTATCTGAAAACAGTTAATTTTTTTTGTAAATCGTGGAAATAATGATTAAAATTGTCCGGGCCATCAATATTAAATTTTTTTTCATCTGAAAAAACGACTTTGTACCATTGCTTTTGCCATGCCATATGGTGCTTAGAAAACTGTTACCGACTTTGTTTCCGCACTTCATTAAGTGGTGGTTTTTTTTAAATTTTTTTGTATTTTAAATGTGAAGCTGCTTTAATTATGCACCGGACAGTCGAAACACTTGCTTTAACCTTACACTTGAACTTGATTTTGACTGCAGAATTACTGGAATTTGATGCTTCACGAAGAATTAATCGTTTGTCTCGGGGAGTTGTTGCTTCGGAAGTACGTCCTTTCATGTTTTTTCCATATTGATCAATATTTTTTAAAAAATTATTAACTACCGTTTTGCTTCTTCCAATTTTTTTGCCTATATCACGGCTAGAGTATCCTTCATTCTTATAAATTTTTATTTTTTCCTTCTCTACTACAGATAACACTTTATTTCTTCCCATTTTAATAAATTTAATCAAATTTTTGTGCTTTATGTAATATTGATAGAAACAAAATGTCGAATATTTAATAGAAAAACTAATTTCAATTAGAAATGCAAAGCCTACTTCTTTAATAACATCAAAACTACAAGTGGCCTTATTCAAGTGAAGCAAGCAAAAATGTGCTTTTTTCTAAGTACCAGACAATAAACAGTAAAAATTAACGTTAAACATATAAAACCAGTTATTTTTTTCGTTTTGAAATTCAAGAATGAAGTTGTACTTTAGTTTTGAATTAAAAAAAAAATCAATTATCGAGAAAAAAATACGAATAAATCATAAAACTTCATTGAAAAAAGGTGGCCCTATTCAAGTGAAACGCACTGTATGTAAGTATGTGGTCATGATTATCTATGTGTTAATAGTACATAGAGGAAAAATAAAGTATAATAGTAATCTCAATTTTGCAAAGATAAAACATCAAATGGAATAATTTTTTCTCAGTTCAATCAAATATTTTTGAAAATAAACAGTCTTAATTTTTATTACCAAATCCGTATACAAATATTTTATTGACTATATCTTACTTATTATTGCCTTATTGACTATCTTTGATATTGAGATTTTTTTTAAGGATAAAATATGCATTTTGCAATACTTTCTTCTTAAATATCTCAAATATATTATGAACAAATATTTACGTATACAACCATAGATGTTTATGCATTTTAGGTTGTTTATGTAATTTGCTTCATTTAGAGATTAAATCCCAAAGCAAGTATAGATCAAATTATACGTGTGTAAATTTTTTCATTCTTATTTTTGCTTCAAACATTTTTCAAAGTATGTATAGATTTGTGATTTTTTAAATTATTCAAGTAATATTGTATACCTAATATCACTTTGTATAACATGTACAACTTTGGAAGTGATTCCCAAATAGTTCAAAATGTATTAAATTATGTAGATATCTACAATGTATAATAATGTATTATATGTATGTATTTTGTTACCAGACAATTTGATGATGGCGGGATTTAAAAGGTCTTTAAATAAATCCAATAATGTATTTTGAAGAAAAATATATATATAAAAATAACAGTGACTTTTGAAAATATTTGGATAATAGCAATTATTAAAGATATATTATATTGCTGTTGCATTATACAAATTGCTATTTATATTTTAAAATTATTGTACTCCTATACTGTTTTTAGATTCGTACAGAAAATGTATCAAATTTTTCTATAACTATAAAATATGTCTGTCTGTTTGTGCTGAACCGATTTCAACTAAATTTCACAGGCGTGAAGGAGAGTTTGTCGAGATTGTCTTAGGCTACTCCTACTATTTATGCTTTTATGTTTATAACAATTGTATTTTTTACTATGAATGATGATGGAGATGGTGGAATGAAAATTTCCATGTCTAAAAAAATGACAGCAAAAACCATATTATAAAGATTATAATAATATTAAATTGATCGTAAAAACATTAATTTTAAGCATTAATAAAGAACAAGTCAAGAAAAGTAATAAAAATAAGTAAAGAAAAAAATAAAAATAAATCTTACGTAAATATCAGCTTCATAAATTATATGTGATTGAATCTTCACATTTAATTTAACTGAATGTCTTTGAAATATTATTCCTTGAAATTTTATCGTCTGAATATTTATGCGATTCATTGTAAGTTCAAAACAAAAATCAAATAAACATATATTTAAAGTCTGTAATTTAGCCACACACAATTTAATTACATACTTAAATTACTCCTGTATTACACAGTTACTTAAGCATGTATAATTGTACAAATAACTATCTGTATTGAACATAAAATAAGATTGATAAACTCTATTACTTACCCCCTCTGTTACGAGAAAGCCAAAGGGCCAAAGTTTTTAAAATCCAAAAATTTAAATTATGACGTAATGTATATGTATAATACATGAGCACTCCTAAAATCCCATTCATAAGACCTTTTAGTCGAAGTAATTTCTTATAACTTATCTAATTTAATGTTACAATGATTTCATTTCGTATTTCGTATTATGTGCATAATTAATGAATTTTTTTTATTGTTATTAATCATTGTTGTTTTCATATTATGAGCAGATTACAACAAATTACGTCCTTTCAAATGGAAAAAAGAAATTAATAATTATTATATTCAGTGACATGTGTGTTTCATAACAGTTCATGTGTATTTTATAACACACTATACATTCAACTCTATAGGAATATTTCAAATCTTTAATTATGTAAAAATATGGTTTCATTATAGATTTCATATTTGAAAAAAAAAAAAAATTAGAATAATATCTGCATATGTATAGTTCCAATTTTAGTATATCTATATTCTACTGTAGCAAGAACTCTACATGTGTAGCGCAGGATAATGTTTTAAAAACATTCTGGTTTATAAAAATACACGCGTACGCGTTTTCTAGTTTCAAAAATAAAATTGTTATTTCTGTGTGAAAATAAAATTTACACGCAGGTAAACATATAAATGTTATATATTATTAGATATATGAATAAGTGTAAATTTTTTTTTTGTATTTGTCAAAACATGTGTGAAAAAAAGAACAAACAATTTTTGAAAAGAGAGAAAATTTTTCTACAAAATAATCGTTGAAATCACTTTAATAAATAAAGATAAATGTAAATATTTAAAATAATTTTATTTACAATAGAAATTTTTCATGGGTTGTCTGTTAGAAATAAATGTAAAGTGTGATAATGCTTGAGTCTAGTTTTACCAAAAAGAATACAAGGAATCTTATGACCGGAGTTGCGAAGTATTTTTTTTTAGTTGCCACTTGTCTAATTGAAACCATTTTGTTTACACTTTTTTTCATTTTTATCAGAAAATTAATTTAAGATTCCTTTCAATTAATATTATTCCTTAATTTCTACCTTATTTTAAAAAAATGTTTAAAACAAATTAAAAGATAATAATTTCCAAAATAATAATACTACGAAGTTATTTACTTGTACCAAAAGAGAATTAGAATAATTTCGCATGCAACACACATAGGTAATGTGCATTATCATCTTCATTAATGGCGCTCTGCGAGCCAAATCGAATCTTGGTCTTTGCCAGACCGTCGTTGTGATTCCCGCAAGTTGCAAAGCTTTTCTATCGTTTTCTGAACAATAGATGTTGTTCAACGTGAGTGGGTTGTCGACCTATAGCACAATCCTCAACCTGGAGCACCAGTCTTTATTCTTTCCTTTCATTCCTTCATTAGATTCCCTTCCACAGGAATTAATTACCCTGTCTTCACTACAGGTGAACAACACCATCACATGAAGCTAATATGAAAAATAGAGTAGGAGAGGTGAGAGAAATCATTTCCGTAGATCTGTCATTTAATTTCACTTCACTATACTTCTTACTTAATGGTCGATTTTCAGACATGGTGCCCACAATGTACATTTCATATCTAATTCGTACGTTTTGCCATTACCAAAATACGTAGCATTTTTTTAAAGTTAATCCAAAGTACTTTGACTTCTTTTCGTATAATGATACAGATTTAAATTCCCAAGTATCTTTACGAATTCTCATCATTACATTACGAATAGTCGTTTGAAAATTATCACACATTGATTTGCTATTGAGAATACCTTTAATTTGTATAACTTTCGAAGTTATTTGTATGTTTTCACCTTAAAATATTTGTTATTGATCGAAAATAGATAATTACATGCATGAATAGATTTCCAAACATTGTTTTTTTTTTTGTATTTTAAATGAAAATTATTTACAAAGTTTTTCATTAAAAAATAATGTTAACGTAACAATTTTATTTATTTTACCTTTCCAGATTTAACTATTTTCTGAATGAATTGATATTTGTATTTTATCAAAAAGGAAAAAGGATATATTTAATACAAATTTATCACATACAATCATATATCATCATATATTATATAATCATCATTAAAAAAAATTTATTTTCTTCAAATCAAAAATAAAATGTTACACATTAGATGAAAATTCAATACACAATTTATTGATAAAAAAATGTTCAATTATGCAGTCACGTGAAAACAAATAAGCTCCCTTCTATACAATTTTCATCGTTTTTAATGAAAAATTTGAAATCGTCATTGAATAAAAGAAATAAAAAATAAACTTTTATATTTGATTTTCTACAAATATATTGGAAAACAAACGATTATAACTGAACTAATAATAATGATAAAAATAAAATATTATTTGATCAAAATAATCAAAAAATATATAGTATATCATTACATAACAATATTAGAAATTCTTACATGGAAAAGATTTATCATTTTTATATTGTCTATCTGCTTTTATTTGTATCCTGTAATCGGTGGTTGCCGTCAAGAACCGAGAGCTAAATGTGAATCGATTTGTACGAAAATTGAATTGTCTAATGATGATAACAGTAACAAAAATTATAATTATTTTAACACAAATGAAGATATTCGACAACATTATTATTGTAATTTAAGGGCTGGTATTTTATTGCCATTATCGAATGTTTATGAAGTATCATTAGCAAAAGCATTACCGGCATTTGAATTGGCTGAAAATCGTATACGTAAAGAAAATATTTTACCGTCATACATGAAATTATCATGGATATCGTATGATGATAAATGTGATGCATCGTATGCAGCTATCGGTGCTATGGACAGTTATGGCAAGGATTGTGTACATGTATTCTTTGGACCTACATGTGATTTTGCTTTAGGTAAGTAAACATACACATACTCTTTGTATATTTGTATATAATCATCATGAATTTGATTATAATTTTTAATCATATACAGTTTAACAAAATTGACTTTAAATAATCTTTCTTCTGAACAGTTTGCCGATAAATGTCATGTTTCAATCGGAATTGATAAACTTACAATATAAAAATAAAGTTTCCGAAAAACTTCTGTTAAGAGTAGAATATCCTTAAAATATTACCCAAATCTAGATATAAAATACTATCGTCTTTGATACTTAATTACAATTATTCTTTTTTTATTGTTTACGTAACGTAAATGTAACTTTATTGTTTAGGATTTATCTCTTTTGTTCCAATTTCACATTGTACGAATGAATAAAATTAAAATAAATAAAAAATATACGGTTGTTGTACGTGTCTAGCTAGTCTGTGAGAATATTCTTTATTGGAGTGATTACGATAAAGTATAAAAGTAACAATAAAAAGAAGTGAAAGATTTGAAAAAATTCTTTTCTTATCTTTTATTTTAAGGTAGAAAAATTTAAAAATTTATTTTATCATAAATAACATTTTAAAGTATTTTCTTAATATGAATGTATGTATGTACATACGTATAGTTCAATTATTTTCAATACACACGACTAGTTATCGTCTTTATCATAAAAACATAGACTATAAAAATGTATTTTGCTTTTTAAGTTGTTGCTATTCAAAACCTTTTTTTCTTTTTTATTAAAAATGAAAAATATTAAAGGCTAACATGCAAAAAGTCCCAGATACACAACACATACTACATAAAAATATACAAATTTAAAGTTACCGACATCATATAAAAGTATAAAATTAATGACAAGAAATACAGATATCTATAGAAAATTTTTTTCATATTCAAAATATTCAAAATATTATATGTGCTTTTTATTATACTCGTACGTTAAAAGTTCAGTATAGGAACTGATTAATTTACGGCTTGATGGCATGATAATATGAAATTTTAAAAATTGTTTCAAGTAAAATTGATTTTTACAATATTTTTTATGTTTTATTTTATCTTACATATATTTACATAAATTCTATTGATTCTTTTTTATGAGGTATATTATTTACACTTATATTTTTTTCTTTATTTTCATACATATGTTACATACATAATATTTCACTTTACTAGGAGACTCTTAGACGCTATAAGGATTATATATCCATAAAAAAAATTGAATATAAATGTTCACACTATATTATGTTGAAATGTAAAATAAAATTAAATAAATTGAATCTTCTACAGTAACTTCATAAAATTCTAAAAAGATTTAAAAGTTACATGTGGATAGCATGATGTCTTGAATTCACTTCGTTAAACCGTATGATAAACAATATTTTGTTAATTATTTCAAAGACTTTTGATTCGAAAAATATTTGGGAATTTAATGAAAATTTGAATTTCAAATTAAATTTTTTTTTTTTTTTGTTACTTTCATAATGTTACAGCATAGACTAAATATAGATTGGAAATGCTTATGGCAGAAATCGTGTTCATAACTATTAAGTAAACATCAAAATAGCTTTTGAGAGATTTTGAAAAAGCTATAAAATCAGAATAAGGAAAATAAATGTGAGAACTTTTGTAATCTTTTGAAATCTTGTATATCTTGAAGAAAAAACAAATATAAAAATCAAAAATCTATGTAGCTATATCCTTATCGGAAATGATAAAAAATATCAAATAACAGGCAAATGTACAAAATCGTATATTTTAAAGGAAATTTAAATTTTCAACAAATTTATGTTATGACTGGCAATGAATATAATAATATATATTATCACAGGCAAATATCCTTAACTGTGATATTATATACAATTAAAACTGGTTTTGAAAGTATCTAACACATATGTGCATGCATACTATCAAAGAATATATATCTACTAGTTACGTTAGTTATATATTCTTTGATACTATGCAATCTGTATTGTTGGCTACATGAATATAAATATTCTATATTCATGATTCAAGTAAGACCATGTATGACGGTATAACATAAGTATAACATAACCGTATAACACAGTACTACTGCCAGCCATTGCAATGAGTATGTATTGTGTATTGTTTTTTAAATAAATATGCATGTATTTTCATTGCCAGCTATTGAAATCACAGTATATCTATATTCATACAGTAATGACACTGAGCACGCGTTAGCAAAAATTTCTCATGACCTTTGTCCCGTTATTCATTCGGCCTTAACGGTTTTGCTAAAAGTCGATAGCAATTAAGAGCCTTTGTATACGAAAAAGAGACAAAAAAAATGGAACTGCAACACCAACTGTTTTAAAAAATATAACATTATTACAGTGTATACCTACTCATTAAAAAAAGTACAAATTTTGTTATTTAAAATTTTTTATCTAAAAGAAACAAAATTAATTGTAAATGCATTACACTTAAAATTTTGTGTTTGATATCAAATGTTTTTACATTTTTGTTAAATTTCTTAATTATAAATTAAATTCTTACTCTAATATATAGCTTAACAAAATAAACTTTTTCTTGTCTTCAAAATTCTCAGAAATTATATGAATCACCTTATATCTTGATATAATGACGCGTCAGGTAGTCAAAAAAAAAGTTCCAGATCGCCTTTAAAAATGCATTGTGAAAAAATGATTGTATTGCTCACATGTATATATTGTTTTGTATCTTTTCTTCATTACGGCGGTTTATAAGGAAATATGGATTTGACATAAGTACATTAATTCTGTACTGTTTTTGTAAATTGAATTTTGATTTTTTTTATTATTTTAAAATAAGTAATTATGTGTGTTAGTAAATTTAAAAAAAAAAGAGTGTCACATCTTATTGCTTTGTTGATCAGTGATAAATATTCTATATTGATTCCAGTACTACTGCCAGCTATTGCAATGAACATGTATTGTGTATTGTTTTTTAAATAAATATGCATGTATTTTCATTGCCAGCTATTGAAATCTACAAAATATGTAATATATATGGAAATTCGTGAGCGAAAAATTATCTCTCCTCTCAGTAAAAGCTCCTGCCAGCAGTGCCAGCCATTCTTCAAGTTTCTGCCAGCTATGATCGATTTCAAAAGTGTATTAAAAATTTATACAGTCATTTCCAATCTATAGTTAGTCTATGGTTACAGTTTAAGTTTTTATGTTTCTATAGGCTGTTTCCGGTGATTTATATATTTTTTGACTTTCCAGTCAGCTTCTACTATATGTAGGCTACTGTCATACTGAATCTGAAAACAGAATAGAAAATGAAAAATGCTGGCATTAAATTTCACATTGAAATCTTAATCTAAATTTATAGCTGAACTTTAATTTTTCTATAAAATTTTTTTATCAATCAATCATATTTGAAAGTGCATTGTGAATATGGAAATGTGTTGCAAGAATTTTAAAAAAATAATTTTAAAAAAAATCAAAGTTTTAATATTAAATTCACGAAAAGCCAGCTCAATAGCCTATAACAATCAACAAATTTAAAAACAAGAATTTGACAAATAAATTTCGGATTCAGGATCAGAAAAAATAAATTTATTCTGAATCTGAAATTTTAAGTTTCAGATCCAGATTCAGGTGATGGTAACGTTAAAATAAAATGAAATTCAATGGAACCTGTATAACTCGAACCTCGAAGGTCGAATTTCTCTTTAACTCAAAAAAAAAAAAAAAAAATACTCATTCCCTTATCTTCATATTCAAACCCCTCCACAACTTGAATTATAAGACCTTTGTTATTTGAAATCATCCATTATTCCCTATACAACTCGAAGAAAATGTATTTGATTTATTTATCTCTAAGGAATCATTGTTTTGTTTTATCACCTCTTTTTCTTATTTTATCACATATAAATTTATTTTAAAAATACTCAGATCTGAATGAATAAATGTCTTTTAACAGTGAGTTTGAATACAAAAAACATATTCATAACTATTTTGGTGATATTTTTAGAGTGAGAGCTTAAATACATATTCACTATCTTATCATCATTTACATAGTTTACTGTACAACTATTGTGTAAAATGATATTTACAATTATCACACATACACTCATCGGCATATGAATGTAGGAAGTGTTGAATTGACAGATAATTTTACTTTTGATAAATTCTAAAAAAATGTATTGTAAGTACCTTTGAATTCCTAATTTATTGTGCAAAATTTCAGTTAAATATTTCATGTTTTAAAAATTATATTACATTTTCACATGAAAGTGGATATAAAACAATGTAACACTTGATCACGGGCACATAATTAATACGTATTTTACTTGATGCAGATTATTTCCATTCAATTTTTTTTTAAATATTATTATGAAAAAAAAAAAAATAATAATAACTGTGAATATAACGTAAAGAAAATGGGGTTTGTTGAAAAACAATTGGCAAAATTAGAACTCCCAAAGAAGAAGAATACTTAAAGATCATTGCAAAAAGAATGTAAAGAAAAACTGAATAAGTTTTAAAGAATAATCACAATGCACTTTGCTAAAACTCAAAATACCTAAAAATTTAAAACTGGCTATATTCATATGTCGAGGAGTCTATAAATTAATATTACAAATACACATGACTGTGTTCAATGATTATCAGTACTCTATATGCAATTAATAGCATTAATAAAAGAATCGGTTTTCTTTATCGTTTTCAATACAATAAAAAATATCAATAAACTCCTTATAATTTATTTACAATTTCATACTTCATTGCATTTTTATTTTTATTATTAATAAATTTAGAATACTAATTTTAAACATTCAATTCACATAGCATGACCATTGTAGTTAAATCATTTTATGGGAATAAAATAGTTTTTGGTCTCCTATGTAGTGGAGGAAATTTCCATAAAAACAGTATTTGTATACACTTTTCGAAGCAAAAGTGGAAAATTGTACTTTTCGTACGATATTATATATTATCCAATGAAATGTAAACACACTTGAATTTTTCACACTCATTTATCTGTCAGGTAGTCAAACTTTGTTCGTAGTAATTTGTAAAGCATTCTTGTTATAGAGTTGTAGTATTATATAGGGTGTCCCGCCTCTAAAAGTAAAAGTAAGTAAAAATTAATGTAGAAGGCGCTGTACATCCACAGCCTTTATTTTCTATGAAAAAAAAAAATGGAAAAAAATCACTAAATTTTGACTTTGACTCTCGGAAAAAAAACGTAGAGAGGCATGTAAGATATTATTAGAGAGAGTGGGAAGTTTTTTACAGATTTTTCTCAGACCACTTCCTCCTAGCTAGTACATCGTAGTTGTTATATGATGTTTGGTAGAGTAAGTGCGAAAAATTTTCATTGCCCTCCAGCGGCTAAACGATTGAGATTACCCCCTTGCCCCCCTCTGTAGAACGATTTTTTGTTTGTGTCGGCGAGACCTATCTGCTCTTAGCGGGTTGACTACCCGAGGTGGGACACCCTGTATATCGTATATGTAGCTTACAACAAGTAAAAAATACATCGAGTATACAACGTATAGTTTAACATGAATTTTAACTCTTTATTAAAATTTCGAATGAACGATTTTTTACACGCACCGAGCTCTTCAAATTAGTCGCATAATTCATTCTCTATAATTACATTCTAAAATATTTCCCTTCAATTTCGCAAACAAAAAACAAACCTTTCCAAACATGAAATCGTATGAGAAATAGGATACTGACTAGCAATAATTCATAATTTAATAAAACTTGGTGAGGAGGATGACAAAAAATAATGCAAGGTACGTTAGGCTTTTAATTGGGATCCACGAGTATTTATATCATTAAACCAAATTTTACAAGATCAACTGACTGGAAATGAATTACATTAGAACTCTAATGCTTTGTATATTAACCGTTTCCGAAAAAATATTCAGCAGAAATTCATAGTAAAATTTCTAAAATGACTACATGAATTTTCTCCACTCTCTGTATGTTTATTATTAGCATGTTGTATGTAATTTATAAATTTTAATAGAACTCAAGTATAACATTTATTCTACGTAATAACTATATGTAATTACGAATGTACACATTTACGTACATATATATCTCACGTTTATGAATTCAACCTTGACCATATATTCTACACCCAAATTATATCTTTGTATTTCGTGATACTAACCATAATATGGTATTAAAATGGTTTAGTAAATTTATACAAATAATCTAATTTGTTTTCTCTATCCATAAACCTTTTTACAAAAAAACAAATAAACAAAAAATTTATGTTTTTTTTTCGTTACATTTTTTTATCACATCAACATTAATTTTGGTTAAATACCATCATTATTTATGTTTTTACGTGTTCTCATTCTCTCATTGTATATAGTATATGTAAATTCGTTCTTCAAAAGAAAGTAGAAAATTGATTTACCTTTTCTAGATACCAAAAACCAATCTTTAAAGTATTGTTTATTTATTTATTCTATTTTATTTTTTTTTATACCTTTGCAAAAAAGGATGAATGTCAATCAATTTTTATCGTCTTAAAAATCTTACACGTTCATGCAAACTTATTTCCTTACTTCTGTACGATATTATTCACTCCATATATATTACATAACATATAAAACATTATTCTTATCATGTGACTTTTTCTTTTATGTTCCCTTTTTTTTGTTCCTGATTATATTTAGTTTTGTTATTATTTTTACAGCTTCAGTTAGCCGAATGATAAAATATTTTCGATCAGAAGGTACACCGCTTATATCAACTGGAGGATTAAGCTTTAATTTTCAAGAGAATAAAACATCATGTCTGAACGAATTCTACATGTTGATACGAGCTGGTCTATTGAGTTTTAAAAACATCACAGAAATAATAATTGCATTAATGAAAAAGTAAGTAATATTTATTGAGCAATTGTTGTTGAATTTATTTCATGATTAATAGTACACTTCATAAAAGAGGGGATTAGGTGGCACAATGTTAGCTGGTAAGGCATTGGTCTCCTGATTACATAGTTCCGAATTCGAATCTCGATATAGCAATCAAAAGTAAATAAAAATAAATTTTCATTACATAATGCACTTAATGTGAATATCAGAGCAACAGTTTGTTGGGAAAAGAGCCTTAAATCTAGAAGCAGAAAACAAAAAAAATTTTCAACAATTTAACAATTTCAAAATGATACGAAAAAGGACAAACTTTTCTAAAAAGGACAACTATTCTACTGACTGAAAAATATCCTGCTGTTAAATACGAAGATGAAGATGTACATTATTTTTCAGTTGTATTTACATATGCAAAGTTCTAACCGTAAAATTTAAATGAGGAATAATGCATTGTTTTTTGTTTACGTTTTACTTAATTCAGATTTAATTGGACACATGCTGTATTTTTTGCTGAAAGAGATGGCCAACGTTATGTCGGTGGGCAATTTACATGCCACCTAATGATGAGTACAGTTGCACAATTTTTTCGTGAGGCGAATATCACGTATTCACCATTTATGATGGATTCTGGTACTGGAAACTTAACGGAAGATATGAAAAGAGAAGTTGGACTAGATCATTCAAGTAAGTAAAAGAATACATTTAAATATGTATGTAAAAATACAATAGTACCCGTAGTACCTACAAATATTTAAAATTACATTATATGATAAAAGATAAATGTTAAATGATAAAAAAATTGAAACAGAAATGATAACGTAGGAAAATGAAAAATTGAAGGATAAATGCAGGAGAAAATAAAATTTTCGTCAATAAAGCTTCATAGCTTCGTATGTATTTCGTATTAATTTCAAAAAGTTTGAAACTGCTTTTTAGGTTCAAATTCTAGTATTTACATACGTATCCTTTGGTATCCTTCATATCCTTGGAAAAGTTATTTGGTATTTAATGTCGTAATTTCAAGCTTTCCTTTCCAGTTTCCGTGAGACGTAACGGAAATGAAATTGAAAATTTCTAAGAAATTTCACAGAAGCATATGTGTATAACGGCATATAAGCTTTTATTCATTTATGAAAGCTATTGAAAGAATTTCGAGAGTTATTGAAATTGAAAATTTGAAATAATGCAAATATTATTTTATTCAATAGAACTTTAAAAAATGTAAAACGTTGTAAAACGTAGTAAAATCGTACAGAAGGATTTCAACGGAAAATATTCACAATTGAAATCTCTTCCGGAAAGGCGGAAAGTAAGATAAAAAAAAGCTTAGTTTTTTTTTTTTTGATTTTGAAGAAGCATTTAAAATTTCAATGAATGTTGTATAAATACGTGTATGTTCATCGTATTCATGTAATCTTTATATATATAAAATATATATATATATATAAATATATAACATACTTGTTTTCGTACGAGTCACGGTTCGTGAGATATCGCGATTTGAAAAGTTGAAAAACTCATATTCTACATAATATGCACATATTTCCGCACCATCTGCGAGGTAATGTACTTGGCGCATTTTTTTATCGTGGTTTCCCCATTAGCATTTTTTCTAATGAATTAGGTGCATAAATTAAAGAAAGAACTTCTTTTATGCCGCTTTCTTACATAATATAACCAATTGCTCCAAAAAAGGACATGAGCAAATGAAAACCTCCAAGTCTTACTAAAATCTTCAATAATTTAGATCCTTCAGGTGCTGCAGAAATGATTTCTTGAGCTTTTGCATATAAAGGTTGGTCAAAAGTAATAATACAATAGTTGTGCCCATAACGTTCTGCATCCTCTAAAGCACACAGTAAAGTTGTATATATAGTATTGTAGTTACTCGCTGGTTGATGAATAAATTGTAAAAATATGACTGTCCAAAGTATGTACATTTATATCAGCATTGTCTGCAACATATTGAATAAATGTGCCAGTGCCTGGCGGCAAAATATGAGGTGGACGATAAAGTACTGCTGCTGCCTCATACATTATTGTATCATTATATGATGCACATAAGCCAAAAGACGAAAAAATTTGTATAAGACGTTTTGATCCAAACCGTCGATGAAAAAAAACTGATAAACCCAATTGCAATCTTGATTTAAAAGACCTAGGCCGAACAGTAGTCATATTATATTGTGGTTGATAGTTGTACATATTAATTTTAAATGGTCTGATTTGAATCGTCGATTTTTCAAAATTAATCGCTCCAAAAAATAAGTCAATGACTCCGGAATATCGCTGTCAATATTTTCAAACATTTGACTCGGCGGGGGATAATTATCGTTGTCAACCGCTACAGATTGAATATCCTCTCCAATAATTGCTGCAGCAGTTTTCAGTATTCTAAATCGTTCTTCGTTTGTATTTTGTTTTTTATTTTCATACCAAGCTTTATTGAGAATATCATGTTGATTGTCAATAAAACATATAATTTAAAATAAAAATAAAAATAATGTCAACACAAATAAAAATCTGGAAAAGGAATATTATAAAACGCAACACGCCATGCCATGGTACATATTTAGTACTATGTGGTATGTACATATTGAATATACACACACAGTTGACAGTTAAGAGAAACGTGTTTAGAATTTTTCTTAATTTTATTGTATAATACACATACAAATTCACTTAATGTATATGTATATATTTATCATTTATGTACGAAAGATGAATAAAATATTTAGAAAAATATTATTCTTTATATTACTTACTTAAACCCCTAAATTTACATACGAACATTATTTAAATTCACTATACACACGCAATATGTTATATACACATATAATACGAATATATTGTAAAAGTGTGTATTTATAAGCATGTGTTCGAATGTTAAGTATATTTACCTAATTTGGATAAATGTATTTTATAAAATATGAATCGAATCGTATTTTCTAGATTTTTTTTATTTAAAATATAATTATACGATAATTACTCGAATAAAAAAATGTAAAAAATGAACGCATCATGAAAAGTAAAAGTTTATTTATAAAAATCGATTTAAAAATAAGTATGTATGTATATGTTGTTGTCCCAGTAATAAATTTTTAACTTTATAGCATTTTCTTGAAAGTAGACAAATCGATTATTAACTATGTTTTGAAGATAAAAAGCTAGAATTCGAAATAACAAATTTTTGTACAATTCTCTTTTTATGGAGCGAATTTATGTATAGCTATATTCCTTTTTAGGTATACATCATCATTATCAATGGATGCTGGACAAAATTGAGTATTCGCTTCCAACAGAAGTTGTACTGCCCCCATGTCTCTCTCTTCTCTGCTGTGCCCTTCCAATTTCTTGTTCATAATTCTTTATTTATGCATCTTGTTGCACTGCAACTTCCCGTCCTTTCCTCGGTTTCCCTATCGGATTTTTCTTTTCCTCTTGCTATTTTTTGTCCTGCCCACTGCAGTTTTTTTTAACCTCACTGCTTTACTAAGAGGTGGGTCACTGTATATTTGATGAAATAATGAATTGTATTCTCATTCTCAACAGCTCGTCTTCTTGCATTGCCCCTCCTTCCTCCTAGTACCCTACTGAGTATCTTTCTTTCTAATGCGTTAATTTGTCTATTCATGTCACTGTTGAGAAATAGGTTTTACAGCCATAATGTACCAAAGGTGGTGTAACTTTAGGTTGCTTTAGGTTATACCATAAATTAATAAAACTAGGCATATTTTTTTATTCTATGGTTGGTTACATACACATATATATTTCTAATCGGCATTTAAGTTTGCGATATGCATATAAATCTAGACATTTCACATTAAAAAGAATATTCATGTCGAATTAATTTTCATGATTTGAAATTCACTGTAAAATTTTGTTCGAAAACAATTCAAAAGCATTTAAAAGAGAGTTTACTTTTTGATAACAGCGACTAACACTTAAGTGTATTATAAATCTATACCAATATTATAAATGTAAAAGTGTGTTTGTTTGTCCTTTTTTCACGCACGGAGCAACGGATCGAAGTGATTTTTTTGCATAGGAATAGTTGGAGCATCGGAGAGTGACATATGCTAATTTTTGCCATTGGAAAATATTTCATTCCCAGAGGAAATGGAAAAAATTAAAATAGTCATTTAAGGCTAATATTCCATTTGTTATCTCTCTATGTAAGTGACCAACTATGTCATTTGGTATTCTTTGGTACCATTGGTATGTCATTTGTTATAGATAAAAATGTATGGATTTATGGGTACATATAATCAAATATAACCGTCGATATCTAGCCTTAGATATCAATAAATAAAAAGGCAAAGAAGCGCGGCCAGTATATATTATATAGTATATGTGTAGTAAATGAAAGAGTAAATACATATATAATATATTCATAATTTTTTAAGAAAAATTTAAAATTTTTTTATTGTTCAAAACAAACCTTAAACCAGAAAAATTTTACATTTCTGAATTGTAATGAAAATAAATTCAAATGAAATGTAAATGTTTGAGCTTATTATTTTTTCAACAAAATATTTTATTAATATAAAATTATCATAATATCAATTCTTATATTCAGAACAGTTCAAAGCACTGTATAATCTCATATGGATAAAAGTTAGAAAAATATGAATCGAATGTAAGATAATGTGCTACTTATACTACTTATTGACAAAATCTTTACGTATACTCATACATATTATTCGTTTATTATCTACATATGTATTGGGTAGCTTTTATTAGGAACGGAAACAAAACATTTTTGTTCTCTGGTTTACTCTGTACAATAAAATTTACATAAAAAATGAGTAATCATAATTTTTATTATTGAATTTATGATTACAAAATGTAATGTATTCAAACATTCACTTGCAAATATATATGTAAATATTAATACATATATATACAGTATGCTGTGACTAAAATGACTGAAATACATACATACAGGTCTGGAGGTTAGTAAAGTGTCTAAGTATACATGAATATATGATTTGTAAAGTAGCCTGTATGCAAAAGTGACGACAATATTATTAGACAGACAGACAGACAGCATTAAAAGAATATAAATGAATCAATTTTAATGTCAATTCTGTTAATATTTATTTATTTATTTATAATTAAACATAGCATATCTTACAACTATGCCCAATTCTACGCCAACGGCTTCAAGGTCACTATATATAGGCTGGTTAATTCTGTGGATAAGTTCTACTTAGCACGTTGTTCTTAGCGGTAGTCTAACCTAGCTTATTTTACCCCTGACCCTACTAATTCAGCCCTTATTTGCAACAATTAAATTATTTTTTGTTTATTCGTTTTAAGTATTTTATTATATTTTATTTGGGATGATGGGAAGGATTTGATCAATAGAATTATGGATGGGGGAAGCTTCTTTTTGGTTGATGTTAGTTTTACTGTCTTATCGTTGTCAACCAGTCCGTTCGTCCAAAAAATGTTCAAAGCTGTTTGACAGTCCTGCAGTTGATGTTTGGCTATCAAAGTTTCTCCTGGGTAATGCGGTCATTCGGGAGTAGGTGTATTTTGAAATAGGTGCCTTTTAACTGTCAGAAAATGTCTTAATCTTAATCTTGTTATAGAGATATATGTATGTGACTCTGGAGGAATATGGCAATATTGGGATGTGATTTTCTGAATTGAAGTAGGAGAAGAAGAATTGATCTGATTTGTTGGTATTATTTATACCAATTTTGAATATTTTACAAAATAGATTTTAGAAAAAAATATTTCTTTAAATCCTTCAAAAAAAATAATGAATCCGAAATGTTAAGAGTATGAATAATATTGAAAAATTTTTTCAACCGAACACATTCACAATAATTACATATTTCACTCTACCAAAGATCGAATTTATGTATTGGAATTGACACAAAATAAAGGATTTAGAATCCAGCAGAATTATGCAATTCATTGGAAAATATTAATCATTTGTAGAAATCGCATAAGATAACTGCCTAAAGTTATACAAGCGACTTATTGCTTAAATCATTACTTTTTTATAAATATTTAATGGTTTTCAATCAAATCTGTCGTTGTCTGGTCGTTTCGTTTGAGTCACTTTACATAAATTTGGCTATGGATAGTGAAAGTGTTAGGAAAACATTTTCTTTTATAAAATACTAATACCAAATTGTTGTTTAGAATTTATTGTTTAGGGGCTTATGTACACCAGTAATTGATTACTGATAATAAACTGGTATCTGATATCTAACTGATATCTAACTGATATATGTAATTACTGATAGATACATACATATATCTAATTACTGATCGGCGGTGCCACAAAGAACTGACTAACGATGTGCACTTAATATTCATATTAAAAAGTATTTTCATAATTTTTGTTGTAAAAATATCAGAAAAGTCCAAATTTTAATATGATAATTTAATTATTTAATATGTATATGAAAATAGAAGTCAAAGTTGAAGGAATTTTCAGAAAAAAATTCTCTCCTTTTCAAGATATATAACTAAATTTCAAGACCAAAAATCAATAAAATGTTCATTGAAAGACCACAACTCTTTTCAAAGTATTTATATTTTAAATGTCATTAAAATTGGTTGAGTAACTTCAGAGATATGTGGTGCAAAAGAAAACAGATTTGCTGCTGTCTACTGCTAAACTTTCAGATGAATTTTCGACAACTATAATGACTAAATAGTATAGTAAAAATGTTTTCATTTTTTTCTGCTTTCAAATTATCGATTCATATGTCATTTATGGCTACCCATTACTTCATAATATATATCCATATATTATGTTTATGTAAATATATGTATGTACAATAATAGTTATATTTTCTTATTTTTTATTGTCTTTTGTTTAAAAAGCAATCACCACCACAAGAGACTATAGAAAAACATTCTCTTGAAATTAAAAAAAAAAAAACCAAAATAAAAACTCTCATTATATTTTTTAGAAATGCTTTCATGCTGCGATCACAAATACAATCATAGTTTTGCATTATATTCTCTAGAAAAATATGAATTCGAGTAAATGTGTGGAAAACAATTAGACAAAAATGATTTTATGTGTTTTAATTACATAACCTAAATTTATATTTTGTTTTGTTTTTGTTTGAAGAAGAAAGAAAAACATAACTCACAGAATTACATGAACAATAAATTTCTGCACATTACGAGTGTGTAATATGTACGCTGCTGTTGATACTGTTGCTGCATATAATATAAAAATTTTTTATGACATTTGCATTCAGTTAAAAATTAACATAAAAATGCATGGATATATTATTAAATGCAATGAACTTTCATACAGAATTTAAATTTTATTATTTTAAAGAATATACTGCTATAATATAGTCGCATCTATGTGTCTACGTGAATAGTGTGGGATAAAAGCTGGGGTGGGTTCCTGTAAGGTGATAGGTGATAGTCACCTCAAATTTAGGTTCCCGTATGGTGACAATCACCAAAAATTATCACTAAATGTAATCACTTTGAGGTGATAGCATTTGAGGTGTCACTTTTCCAATTTTTACTATTATTCTTCTTCTACCTAACCAAAAAATACTCATAATCGCATACAATTGGTGTTTGCTGTTGATGGTATATAATTTATTTAAATTATTGTAATTTAAAATATGTACATATATTGTGTTATTTTTACAATGAAATTCTCCATGAATAATTGCAATTTACTGAACATCCAGTAATTCTAAGGGATTATTGCTATCTCGCATTTTTCTCCTAATTATTTTTATTTGAGATTCATTTTCAGAATCTGAAATAAAAAATGCTATAGACGAAAACGTTGAATTTTCTTTTATTCTTATTCACAATTTAAATTTTTATTTGTTTTGATTGACGTTTGACAACTATAAATATACTGTGGAATTCGCCGCGTTTCAAATTCCATCACTTTTTTTGTGATCACCTTACAGGAACAATCACCTTTTGGTCATCACTTTTGAACTATCACCAAGGTGACTATCACCTATCACCTTACAGGAACCGCTCCTGTAAATTTAGGTGCTTTTATATTCGGCCATTAAATATTTACATGCTACAATATACCATAATGTACGTACATTCATATCATGCATGTGGAATTGAAAATAATTTTAAAAACAATAAAGGAAATTTTAAAAATTTGCAAGTAAAATTTACATCAATCAGATTACACATTTTAGCCATTTCATCACTACTACATTTCAGCATTTTGTTTGTATACCGTAATAAAAATTGTGATGAAAATTCTTTCGTTCAGTTATTAAAATTTATTTTTAAATTGAATCCAAAACAATTTTTTTTTACCAAAAAATACGATTGCTTGATTGTTTTTAAACTGTAATAACGCAGTTTTTCTTGTTGAGTACGTGTTAACGGTGATCATATCATTGAATTGTTTTGAGCACTTCATTTCAAGTTCACAATTTTCTCTGCTGAATTTATTTGTAATTACTTACAACTTCCACCTTAAAAATATTGAAAACAATATAAAAATTTGATCGCATAAAATAATAAACAAATTGAAAAAATATTAAAAGAAAAAAGATAAAAGATAAAAGGAAAAACATGCACACAAATTTAAGTTATAATGTGGAAAGTATGAAAATTCATTGTGGTATTAATTTGAAATCAGTTGCCAGACAGACTGTCTTTAACAACATAAATTTCATTCAAATAATAACTAAACGAGTTTAGGTCAAAGTATTTTTATGTATTTTTATAAACAAAAAATTATTTTATTATTAATATTGTTTGTTTTTTATGTTTTTTCTCGGTTAAATGATATTGATTTTAAAGTTGTAAATTTTACTATGTACATTATTGGTATATAAATACTAAATACGATTTGGTGTATTTTCTTTATTGTTTATATGTTACAGTATTATATTTTTTTATTCTAAAGGATTTACAAATAAGCGCTTTAGAACTTTAAAATGAAATTCAATGATAACTACAAATGATATTTACGTTATTTGTTTAATTATGTTGAAGAACAATCCTCCTCGGCTTTGTCTGGCTGAACGCAGTTTTGAGAGCCAACCTTCTACCACTTTCTTATTTCCAATGGTGCGTGTGATCTTTTGTTTAAGATCGCGAATCGTTCTTGGCTTATTCTCCTAGAGCAAGGATTTCAAAAGTTTCATAGGAAAAATCCAAGGGTGGTAGATTGCACGACCTTGGTGGCGAAGTTGACATTAGCACTTCTTGAAATAACTCGTCGATTGTCTGACGAGATGTGTGATAATTCGCACCGTTTTCTTGAAAGTAAATTTTGTTTATTTAAGCCGCTTCTACATTCAATACAGTGACCAATTTATGTCAAAAATATTCTGTTTTAATATAACCCTCTCCATTCAAAGTTTCTTGATTTCCACTTTCACATTTAAAGAACTAAAACTGATCACAGCTTGAGCTAAAAATTCGCACCAAATGGAAATATAATTTGAAAAATTTTTTCACAAACCCATTGAGCCAGAAATGCGCTTCATTCATAAATTTTTCGCAATCCACGAAAGATGCAGCTAATCGAACATTCGTTTTGATAATAAATTCGTATAATTTCTACATTTGAATCATGTACCTTTCCATAATCATTTGTCACGTCATAATAATGAGCACAGCAATCAAAATTTGAGTTTGACTTTTCGATCAGTGTTGTCATTGTGGCCTTTGAAAGTTTTGATATTCCTGTTGGTGAACCCTATATTATATTTCTTTTTTTTTGAGTATTTGAATTTACATATTTTATTCAAATAACTTATATCCAGTACATTCGATTTTTTCGCAATTTAAACATGTAATTGATTTGATAAAGATGTCTATAGAGTAATATTACTAAAATTTAATAATAATAAAAAAATTACAATTTTGTTCAAAAACTATGTGTTTGCAATCATTTACTTCCCTCCTTTATATTAATTTTTATGGTGGCCTTATTCAAGTGAAGCAAGCAAAAATGTGCTTTTTTCTAAGTACCAGACAATAAACAGTAAAAATTAACGTTAAACATATACAACCAGTTATTTTTTTCGTTTTGAAATTCAAGAATGAAGTTGTACTTTAGTTTTGAATTAAAAAAAAAATCAATTATCGAGAAAAAAATACGAATAAATCATAAAAGTTCATTGAAAAAAGGTGGCCCTATTCAAGTGAAACGCACTGTATACTTACATTTTTCTGAAATTTTTTTCAATGTTAGTTTTTAAAATTTAAAAAAAAATGTTGTATACTATAATATGATTAATTTAAAAAATTTTAATTTAAATTCCTATCACTGTCACCCACTTTTATTTTTTTACTTTCTACTAATTGTAAACAAAACAAGAAACAACTGTTTTCGAAAATGATTTGACAACTTCATAACATATTCGAAAATAAAATGCACACAGAATACCAAATATAACAGATCTGTTATAAGTCGAATTCTGTTATGAACGATAACAGGAATTCTGTTAAATAACAGAATTTTACAGAATACGACCCAATATATGAAGAATAACAGACTGTCAAAATAACAGAAACTGTTACGTGTGTACAGAATACCACCCATTATATGGTTTCAGTTATATTTATATACAAGGATATTGAAATAAAACTTTTTGGAATCTTTTTCATCTTCTAAATGAAACTTTTTTTACCATTCACTGTTTTAGCCATTTTTTAAAAACAAATGAAATTAATTTTGAAGAGATTTACATTTTTTGAGAAAGCATTCCTTAACATTTTTTTTTTTTTTTTTGAAATCAAATTATCTGAAATTTCACATTCCATTTTGAAGATTTCAATACAGTTAGGATAAATTGATGATTGTAGGATGATTTTACACTTTAAATCTACTATATTCTTAAAATGTAATGCATATGAAAGTTAATAAGTTAACAAAAAATAAAAATAAAAATTCAAAATTATTTCATGTATAAATTATGCTCTGAAACAATTATATGAAGAAATATTGCAGACAATAAAATGTAATACAAACAGTGATTCTGTCTGTATAATAATGTAATAACAACTAGTACAACTGCAACTATACTTGTTGCTTTCACTATGGTGTAATCCAAATTAGAACAAATAAAATATTTTATTTCTTTCTTCGTATAGTATCCCGGGAAATAATAAAATCTCCCTTTTCAATTCATTCAATTTTTTTGTTTTCTTTTTTTTGTGATCCATTAAATTCATCAATTTGTTGCAAGTATAAATTACGTGTATTTAATTTCTCATTAAGTATGTATACAAATATTCTGTTTATATACACGAGTCAAATAAATTTTGACAAAGGAAAACAAAAGGAAAATTATTTTCGATTACAATTTATTCCTATTATAGATTACATATTTATGAAATTAAATTTATATACATCCTAATGTAAATACATACACATACAAGCCACATACTTAGATGTGTATATACCTGTAGTATATATGAACATAAGTCAGTATTTATTATTTGTTCATTTTGAAAACAAAACATTGAAATAACTATATATAGGTAGGTGGTAGGTATACCATGCCATTACAATTGCAATACACAAATAACAAAAGTTTTAGGGATTTTTATTGAATTCATTTTTCAAAAACGAAAAAAAAAACGAAATTTTACTTTTATTTTTCTATTATTTTCGTTACTGTAAAAGTAAAATTGATTCAAATTGAGTATTATAAAGGACAAAAATAAATAATAATAATAATAATAATAACAAAATAAAATAAATTACAAATGAAAACAACAACCGTTAGAATGAAATGAGTTCAAGGATTGTAATGATATTTTAAAAATTTTATATGTGACAGTTCAAAAATATAGAGCAATGTTGTATGTAGCATTTTTACAATAAGAATAATTTCGAAAATAAATGTATAAAAAAAATTTGAAAATTATTTTGCTAAATAATTTTGTATTAAAAACTGCATTATTTTAATAATTAAAGACTGCAATTCATTTCGCATTACAATTCAACTGAATGGTTACAAAACCATATGGAAAAACAATCTATTTGTATGATTGGATAACATGATATATCACTATATCAGGCGTAAGAGTACATATATAATTGTAGAGTGTAATGGCCACTCATTCAAACTTTTCATTTCCTCAATCCTATATTGCGCAAACAATATAAATCTTGTAATCTTTCATAAATGTACATAGGAACATAAAATATAAAATGTAATATCACATCACGGTATCACGCGTACCACATAGGAACATAGTACATAGTCGTATATAGTATTCTTGTTTGTTGCTAAAGTATATTTGAAAGCTTTTTCATTGAACAATTTTTTTTTTCATTTCCAACATTTTTTAAAAATGCATAAATATTGGAAACATTTTAAAAGCTTTGCTGTTTTTTTTTTAATCAACATCAGTTTGCTAGCAACATTTGATAAAAATGTGCTAGGTGTAGATATATTTTTGTGCTAGATTTTAACAAAGTTGCGACAAATTACTGAAGAGTTAGATACCTAGGCCCTTACCAATAAACTTTTTAAAAATTTGAGTTTAGTTAATTATGACTAAGTCATAATTAATGTTATTTAAAGTTGACTCTTAAATTTCATACCAATAACACTTTTAATGTCGACTTTATAATAATCATACGAATTATTTATAAATAACTTGTGGATTGTGGAAATAACTTGTGGATTCTATGTTTTTATTCATAAAAATTTCAAAAATTGATTTGTTTTAGGTAATATAATGGTAAAATTCAATATCGACATTAACAACATTCAATTATTTAAAATTATTAATAATTATTATTTTAATTATTTTATTTAAACAATATTTAAATTATTAGCAAGTTTTTTTTGAAAATTATCAACATTAATATAAATTTTAAAACTAATTTAATCTAGCATACATACATTCATCAAAAAAATAATTTTATATAAGAAAAAAAAGTAACTGATATATTTTTTTTTATTTTTTTTTTTTTTTTTTCATCAGGATTATATAATTAGGTTATTAGGTTTAAGATTTATATTTATCTTCTAAAAAATGTCTTCTTATAAATAGGTCCCTGTACAAAGTAACAGGCAAACTTATATATTATTCATATTTTTTTAGAAATTTACAAACCTATAGAAAGACTGAAACTCCTCATCACTGTAAAACTCAAAAGGATTTATTCTTTTTCTGTACACTTTCACTTTTCTTGCGTATGTACTTTCTACACAAATGTTCAAATCATCTAATACATCTGTATCACTATCACTGTCCATTTTAATTTTGTTCCTTTTATTATTTATTTTATTTTATATTGTTTTATTTGACTTGTATTATTTCAATTAAATTATATTATTTCAAAAATATATGCTTATAACAATTTGTTTAAAATGCTATATTTCAGTTTAAATAGGAGATAATAATGACTTAGTCATGACATTTTTGTAGTCGTAACTAAAGTCGTAATTAATATTAGAGTTGACATTAAAATCGTTATTGGTAGACATTTTTCACTAGTTTCGACTTTTAATTTAAAATTGACTTTAGTTAAAGTTTATTGGTAAGGGCCCTAATAAATAATAATAAAAGTGACTTATTGAATAATTTTTATTACTGAATTGTAATTATTGAAAATTCACTACTGACGATAGACTTTATTGTAAAAATGATTTCATGAATTCAAACTGGAATATAATAGATAATAGTTTAATGTTGATGTTCACAAATACCTAAATCATATTTAAGAACTCAGTTCGAAAATAAAATGTGTAGAAAGAAATGTATGAAAGGAAAAAAAAAGTTTGCTATTGAAATTGCTGTGATATTTATTTGTAATTTCTAGTTTAGTAATTTAAAAGAAATCTGTGTCTATAATAGATGTAACAAAACTACGTGTTTTTAAATAATTTTAGAGTGAAATAAAATCAGTCCCAAAATTACTATATCTGTTGCAAATAATAAAAATTACACTTATTTATTGTATTTATTGAATTTATTTTGATACTTGAATAATTATTATTATTATGAATTTTGTTTAGAATTTAAGCTTAATATTTACATACGTATATATATACTTGTAACAATTTTACTGAATATTTTACGTTAAAGCAATTTTTTCCCGATATAAAATATAATGTTACTGCGATGACTACTCTATGTATAGTGAGTTCAAATATGAGAAAATAAAACTTATATTTCGATATTCATTGTTAAACATGACAAAGCATAATAGGACTAAATTGTTCCAGGTGTTCCACTTAACTGTTTCAAGCAAACAATACAAATTAATTTGTGTATACAGATTGTAAGTGTACGTATATGTATGTTTAGAATTGAAGGAATTAAAAAATGTAATATATAACTACTGAAATATTCAACAGTAATATTTAACATACTCCCCGCGTTAAGGCGATGCCTTAAGAAATGTTAAGTTTGATGAGTTTTGATATTGGACGTTTGATGACCCCTGATGCTGTTTTTATTGTAACAACTCGCACTAATTTATCTTTTCCCGGATGAGTTTGTTCAATTCTACCAATTGCCCAGGTAGCTGGTGGAAGGTTTGTTTCTTTAATGATTACAAGATCTCCCTCTTGTAAGTTAGTTGTTGGTGTTGTCCATTTGTTTCGAACTTGCAATAAAGGTAAGTAATCATGATACCATCTTTTCCAGAAGTCAACTTTTATCCTTTGAATTAGTCTCCATTTAGTGAGATTTGTCATCCTTTCATGACCCAATGTGGATTCAGGAACACTGGTTATAGGCTGCCCAATTAAAAAATGTGCAGGAGTTAATGCGTCTAGACTGCTGATATCATCGCTAATAGGTGCTATTGGCCGTGAATTCAATACTCCTTCTATTTCAGCAGCTAATGTCGTGAGTTCTTCAAATGTTAACCTGGATTCCCCAATTGTCTTTTTTAATGATAGTTTTACTGAACGAACAGCCCTTTCCCAAATTCCCCCAAAATGAGGTGCAGCTGGTGGATTAAACACCCAAGTGATGCCCTTTGTAGATAAAAAATTAGCCACGTTTGTGTTGTGAAACTCAGACATAAATAATTGTTGCATTTCTGTTAACTTGCGGTTTGCACCAATGAAATTCGTTCCGTTGTCGCTACGAATTGTAGCTGGATACCCTCTTCTTGCGATAAATCTTTTTAAGCAGGATATAAAAACTTCCGTGGATAATTCACTGGCTATTTCCAAATGTAATGCTTTTGTGCTCATACATATAAAGAGCGCAATATATCCTTTTGTTATTCTGGAACCTCGACTGCGACTCATTAGAACAGATATTGGACCAGCATAATCCACACCAATATCTTGAAATGGTCTCGTGAAAACAACTCTTGATTTAGGAAGTGATGACATAAGTTGTTTTGATTCTGCAATTCTATAACGTTGGCACGTAATGCAGTGATGAATATGTTTTTTAACTAAAGTTCTGCATGTTAATATCCAATACGACTGTCTCAAAATATTTAATGTTAAATTTGTTCCAGAATGAAAATGTGTTTCATGAATATATTTAATCAGAAGATTTACAAATTTGTGCGTTTTTGGAAGAATAATAGGGTGTTTTGTTTGAAATGAACATTCTGAATTTTGTAAGCGCCCACCGACTCGCAGTATATCGTCTTTGTCTAAAAATGGGGTAAGATTGTGAAGATTGCTCGAAGCTGGAATGTTACATTTTAATGTAATTGTGTCATTTTCTTTATGTGATCTTTTGTTGTTTCTCAAAATTCGAATTTCATTTGGAAACGTTGTCTCTTGTACCCATTTTATACAGATTTGTGATGCAATTTTAATTTCTTCAGCTTTTAACCAGCTCGTGTTGACTATTTTATTAGTCCGCTTACATTTTCTCAATAACCGGATGCATCTTGCAATAATTCGAAAAATCTGAATTAATGATGATTTTCGTTCAAAAAGTAACTCTAAAGTGTCATTTGTAAGCACTTGTACTTGATGCGAAATTAAACTGCATTTTCGTTCTTCACAAAAAATGTTTTTTATATTTGACTTTGGAGTTTCAACACAATTTTTTTTCCATTCATTTTTTAACCAATTGGGTCCATTCCACCACAATTGACATTCTTTTAGTTGACTAGGTGATGCACCTCGTGACGCTATGTCTGCAGGATTTTCCTTTGATTTGACATAATTCCACTGTGATCTTGGTAAGTATTCCAATATTTCAGACGTTCTATTTGCAATGTAACATTTCCAGCGACTCGGATGTGATGATAACCAATGTAGCACTATAGTAGAATCTGTCCATCCAAAACACATTATGTTTGTCGACTGCAAAGCATTTTTTACCGACTTTATTAACTTGACAAGCAAACGTGCTGCTAATAATTCCTTTCGTGGTATTGTTACTGGCTTGAGCGGGACCACTTTCGTTTTTGAAGCTAATAAACTTACGTGTACTTCACCATTTTCAGAAATTACTCTGGAGTAAACTACTGCTGCGTATGCTTTATCTGATGAATCAGAAAATCCATGAAGTTCTATTTTATTTGATGATGTGACTATCCAACGTGGAATTTTGAATTCCTGAATTTCTATTAGAGAATTTCGCATATTTTCCCAGTCTGACTTGATATCGCTTACCACTACCTCATCCCATGATGATTTTTTCAGCCAAAGTTTTTGAAGTAATATTTTGAATTTTATAATAATAGGTGATATTAAGCCCAATGGATCAAAAATTCGACTAGTCTCAGATAAAATGACTCTTTTCGTTGAAGGTGCAGTGGAAGTCAATTTTACTTCAAATGTGAAATAATCATCAACCGGAATCCATTTCAAACCTAAGACCTTTAATGAATCGGGTTGCTCATCAAATTTCAAGTTTGTTGTGATGCGATCTCCAATGGGAATGGTGTTCAACAATTCTAACTTATTCGATGCCCATTTTCTTAATCGAAATCCTCTCAATTGAAGAAGTTTCGTTAGCTGTTGCTGCAGTTCAATTGATTGATTTATGTCATGTGCACCAGACATAAGATCGTCCACATAAAAATGGTTTTTTACTGCAAATTCCGCCAATGGGTACTGACCTTTAAATTCATGAGTCAGTTCACTTAGTGCACGTGTTGCTAAAAATGGTGCTGCTGAAGTACCATAGGTTACAGTATTTAACCACAAGTATTGCAGTGGTTGATCAGGATCATCGCGCCATAAGATACGTTGAAAGTTCTTATGTTGATCGTCAATTAGAACCATTCTATACATTTTTTCTACGTCGGCGGTTATAGCAATTTTAAAGATGCGAAATGAAAGCAGAATTTCAAAAAGGTCTCTTTGGATCTTAGGCCCTACCATTAACCTTTGATTTAGAGAGACTCCTGTTGACGAAGCTGCAGATCCATCAAAAACTACCCTTAATTTTGTAGTGGCACTGTCAGGTCGTAACACTGCGTGGTGTGGTAGAAAGAAATGTTGCGCCTTTGTTATTTTTAATGTGTCTGGAACGGCTTCTAAATGACCCATATTTTTATAATCCCTCATAAATTCACAATACTGCTCTTTCAATTTTCTATCTTTCTCAAAACGTTTTTCTAAGTACAAGAATCTTCGCATTGCAGTTTGTAATGAATCACCTAAACTTTGTTCTTCTTTCATTGGCAGTTGAACAACATATTTATTTGTTTTCTTGTCAACATAATGAGTCCTTGTAAAATGTGTTTCACACAAATTTTCCTCTAAAGTATGTGAAATTTCCTGATTTAATACTTCTTCTGTTTCCCAGAACTTACGTAATGTTTTATCAATGTCTTCTACAGTGATATGATGTGATGAAATAGTTGGTTCTTGAGTTGAACCATTGAAAGCACCGGCAGCAACATAACCAAAAATGGTATTTTGGAATGAAGGTTGATGATCAGACCCTAAATATTTTTCTGGCCTTAAAATAGAAATAAAATGATCAATTCCCAAAAGTACATCAATTTTTTGCGGTTTGTAAAAATATGGGTCTGCCAGTTGCAAGGACTTCAAACAAGACCAATCTGTAGCATTAATGTATGCTGCGGGTTGAAGGGATGTAACCTTTTGTAACACGAACGCTGTGACATCAATTTTTTGAGATTGATCAATTCTTGAAATCAACGTTAGTGACAATTTTCCGTTTGTGCGCTTTACTTCTGAGGAACCGACACCCTGTACTGACACATTTGCATGTTTTCTTTTTAAGTTTAATGTTTGTGCAAAATTCTCAGATATAAATGAGGCTTGCGAGCCAGAATCTAGAAGAATTCTGCATGGCTGTAAATTACCTGACTTATCAAGCGTATAAACAAGTGCGGTTGGCAACAACAATATTTTGTTTGTGTTTAATTGATGAGAAATTAGTGAATGAAGCTGTTTCTCCCCTTGACTTTGACTTGCTGTATTCGATACGATTTGTTTTCCTTGTTGTTGCGAAATATTCCCTTTTGGTTGCGGCGATCCTGATGATAAATCATTTGAAGATTCATGTAACAAAGAATGATGCTTTCTTGAACAAAACCGACAAACATTGCTACTATTGCACTGATTTGAACGATGACCAGAACTTAAGCAGTTAAAGCACAGGCGTTTTTGTTCAACAAACTTTCTTTTTTGCAAATTATCATTCTCTTTAAATTGTTTGCAGTTGTACAAATGATGGTCGGCCTCACATTTTGGACACTGTATTCCAGTCTTTGCATGATGACTCCGAATTGAAGAATTAGGAATGAATTTCTTCGAATTTGAATCCATTTCTGCTAGTGCATCACATCTCTTTGATAAAAATGATATAAAATCGTTGAATTTAGGAAAATTTGAATTATAACTATCTTCTGCCCAACACTTTTTTGTTTCATTGTCACATTTATTTAAAAGAATATGTATTAACCATGGATCCCTTGAAGATGCATCTTCACCCAGTGAGGAAACGCCTCTTATAATTTCATCTGAGGTATCAGCTACTTTGCGAAGTGACGCGGCGTTTGCGACAGTTACTGCTGATTGACCTAAAAATGCTTTAATGTATGCTGTTAAAATTTGTTTATTTTTGTCATATCTTGACAAAATTTTTTCCCATGCTTGATCATAGTTAGTTTCTGAAATATTTATGTGTTTTATAACAGATGCAGCTTCATCTTTAAGTGCACCCTTCAAGTACTGAAATTTGTGAATTTTTGACAATGAACTTTTATTATGAATAGATGTTAAAAACATATCTTTGAATGCTGGCCATTCTTTAAAATCTCCACTAAATGTTGGTAAATTTATCTTTGGCAATCTAACATCACCAGAAAATGCATTTAATTGAACTTGCTGGTTGTTTTGAGTAAATGTTTCAAAAAATGTTTTTTGCTGATTGAATAATTCAGTTAAAGTAATGTTGAGTGGAGTTGTTGATTGATTGTTTGGCTCCGGCGTTGAATTATTCCTTGTTGTATTTCTTAAATTTACTTCACTAAGTAATTCTACTTTTATCTGTAAATACCTGTCTTCAAATTGATCAAATTCAGATGGTTCATTGTGAACTGCTAGCAAATCATCAATGTGTGTGAACGAATTTACAAGCTCCTCCAATTTTTGTAATCGTGTAGTAATTTCTTCATTTCTGGTAGATGACGTGATGCCTTGGACGAAAGTTTCTAATTTTGTTAAAGATGCTTTTATTCTTCCTCTTTGTTGTTTCAATTGAGCAATACTGTTGAATCGTCATTCAACATTTTTTATAATCAAAAAAAAAGGGGGCAGTGTTTAAAAATATGTATAATAAAAAAAAAAAGGTTACAAACACTTCAAGACAAACAATGCGATCATATAATATTTCGTACAAAAAAATGTAAACCAATCAACGTAATCAAACATATAACACAGAAATATATGCAATAATATGGAAAATGGAACATATAACATGAATATGCACAAGCAGGTAACATAAAAATGTTTATAAACATAGCATACAAACAAAAACAAAAACAATCCACATAGCACAATATATAACATAAAACATTAAACACAAAATATTTAATTGCATTGCATAAACAATGAACATTAACAAAAAATAAAAACATTTAAACATATATGCATAGTATATAATATACACATATAAATATATGACCATGCCAGTACTGTCAAATTGTCAAAAAGGTACCAGCTGAATATACTTACCAGTCAGAGTTATTCACAATTACCATAAATTGTCATTTGAATTACTGGACACAATTTGAACAAAACGGTTTCATAAAAAAAGACGAAAAGATGAGACAAATAGAAATTTTATCACCAACGGGGAAAATAGAAAATTCCAGAGTTTGCAAATTTTGATATATAAAGGGTTGCGATTCGCAGAAAAATTTGTCTTTTGCAATTACTTGTGTATACTGTCGTATTGAGACTGAAGCAAGGAAACCAAAAGGCCACCTCATCAGCCGGGACGTATTGAGTCCTAAAAAAATCTAGCGTATTGAGCTAGTAATTAGGGAAAAGTTAGGAATTTCTGTAAAAATACTTAGAATTTTTACAGAAAATAGGGAAACGTCGAATTAAATCATCGTCGAAAAAATACTTAGAAAATTTCTTATACAGAAATTTTCTAACACTTAGAGCCGAAATTAATCATCAAAAAAAAGTACTTAGAAAATTTTTTTACAAAATTTTCTAATACTTCGGGCCGAATCATCGGAAATTGTTAAAGTCGATTTTTTAAAAAAGACTTAGAAAATTTTTTTACAAAATTTTCTAATACTTGGAACAAATTCATCATCGTTAAAGACTTAGAAAATTTTTTTTATAAAATTTTCTAATACTTCGAGCAGAAAATCAACACTTAGAAAATTTCTAGGATTTAGAAATTTTCTAAAGTTTCATCACTAAAAATAGCATCAGAAAATTGAATTATTTTGGAAAATTAGAAAATTCATCGAGACAGTAAAAAATATTTCATCTCGACAGTCGTCAGTTCCCGTCGGAAATCTTCAGCTTTACATAACGAATTTTTTGAAAGTTTGAAAATTTGAATAGTCATCGTTAAATTGATCTCATCATCGTTCTTCAATCAACATAGTGTCTACAACGCCATCTATTCGTGTAGGTCGACCTATGCCAACGAATAATTAGTTAATTAGCTCTTAATAGTTAAGAACATATGTAAAATCATAATTAAAGTAGATTTGATAAATTTCATTTATAAATTCATGATTTTATTTCAATTTTGTTAAATTTCTTATTTATAGTTATTTCCGGTTTAACTGAAATATTGTACATATACAAATATTTAAATTAAAGTAAATTTTATATATTTCATAAGATTCAAATTTGTTTTGTATTAATTGCATACTTATTTCCGATTTTGATTGAAACATTATTATATAATTAAAAATATTGAATTTTATATAAATTGAATTAGATTCATTTAAAATTTAAATATACACGAATTTAAGTAGATTAGAAATTGTTTGTAATTTAGTTTAAGAATTGAATTGTTAGATTTAAGAGAATATTTTAAATAAAAATTTGTAACGTAAATTGAAAAACATTGTGTTTTTATTTTATTAAACATTTTGAACCGGCACCCTTTCTAATTAATGTTAAATTGAAAAAATATTTTTATTTATTTTTTGGTGGATTTAACATTTGGTCCTTCGAGCCGGATAAAATAGAAACTCAATTTTTTTAATTTATAGATAGACTATAAAAATTTGTAAAAATGCATAACATTCAGAATTTAATTAAATTACAAACTGCTTTGGAAAATGAATTAAATACTGTTACAATTAGAATAAAACAAAATTTAACTGAAAATCAACCAATTAATGTATATGAACGTAGAATACAAAAATTAAATGAATTAACTGATAAATTTAGGGATAATCATTATTTAATTTATCAAGCTGAAGATTGTAAACTCACTGCCGAGTATATTGAACAAAATAAATACGATGTATTTGAAGAAACTTGTTTTAGTTTAATCACAGAGCTACAAGAAAAAATTACTTCGTTAACCAAATCAAGTAACGTTTCAAATGACTGTGGTTCCACACATGTTACAACTCTCGTATCTCCACAAAAATCGAAAATAAAGCTACCTCCTATTTCTTTGCCTAAATTTGATGGTACCTACAAATCTTGGAGATCATTTAAAGATTTGTACACAAATTTAATTCATAATAACAAGGAAATTTCAGAAGTGGAAAAATTGCATTATTTAAAATCTTGTGTTTCTGGTGAGGCTGCAAGAATTATCAAACCATTTGAAGTCATTGGGACAAACTATTATAAAGTATGGCAAACCTTGGAAAAGAGATTCAACAATAATAGGGTATTAATCAATGCACAATTAGAAAAATTGTGTAAAATAAATTTGATAAAAACCGAAAACGCTCAATCCATGAAGGATGTGTTAAACAACACAGAAGAAATCCTTCATGAATTGAAAACATTAAAGGTCAACATTGAAAATTGGGACCCTATTATTGTGTATCTTACGCTGCAGAAATTATCGCCAGAAACACGAGAATTATGGGAGATAAAACAAAGCGAGAAAAATGAGGTTGCTTCATATAAAGAATTGGTGGACTTTTTAGAGTCAAGATTTCGCGTATTAGAAGCAATTACTACACCAAAACGAAGTAATGTTTTCTTAGCTCACAATAATAAAAATGTTAATCAAAATTTAAAATGTACAAAATGTAAATCTGATCATAGGCTGTTTAACTGTTCGAGCTTCAAATCACTGTCAGCAACAGAAAAATTAAACTTCATCAAGGAAAACAACTTATGTATGAACTGTCTCACTTTCGGCCATAAATACAATGACTGTAAAAGTAAATATGCGTGCGGTATATGTAAACGAAAACATCATTCCCTATTACATACTAGCTTCAATACCACATCGAACGCAAATCGGGATAAACCTTCTGCTCAACCGACAGCTACACAAAACAACGATAGCACTGGAAACAAAGCTTTGCCAGTCACAAATTCTAACGAAAGGAATGAAGTAAAGACTTTCTTTTCTTCAAACACGAATCAAGCACTCTTAGCAACGGCTTTGGTCAAAATTCGGAATACAAAGGGTCACAATGAAGTATTGCGAGCCTTGATAGACTCAGGGTCGCAAGCAACATTTATAACTGCCGCTGCAGCAAAACGCCTGCAACTCGAAATCACACGGACGAATCAGCACATCAGTGGACTCAACCAGAGCAGTGCCACTGTGGCTAATTCTCAAACTGAATTCACGCTGGAATCGGTATACAGAAACTTTAAACACCAGGTAAATGCGTTAGTGGTAAGGAGTATCACTAACGATTTACCTACTTATCGAATCGATACGACAGGTTTTGATCATTTGAAAGATCTAAATCTAGCTGACCCTAATTTTGCGACACCCGGAAAAATAGACTTGTTAATTGGAGCAGAAGTATACGCAGCTATAATTCGAGAAGGAATTAGACGCTCAACTGAACCGAATCATCCGATTGCAATAAATACTGAATTAGGCTGGATTGTTCTGGGTAGCATAGGTAATGCTACACAATTCAGTAGGACGTTCATGACACGGGTTCATGAACACTCGTTAGATACGCGATCAAGAAAATCTAGGAAACAAAAACAAAAGTTAATGGCAATAAAACGTAAAAAATCTAAGAATAAGATATTTGAAGACATTCGTGAAAATACTACGAAACGAATAACGAAAACACAAGTAAAATTGAAAGAATCACAGATCAACAAACACAAGAAAAAATTTAAAGACATAATAAAACGCAACGAACCCTTTGAAACAGGAGGACTAATAAAAATTCCATCTAAAAGACGAAGGAAAACAAAGGTACCAAATTGGTTACAAGCACCAGAGGACATAAAGCATTTCATATCCCATTGGTCCATTCCTTGGCAACAGATTCACAAAAGTAGAACTTTCAGATTAAAACAAGAAAATATAACAATACGTTTTACGAAAACAAAGGATGGCATGGTCAGAGTAAAAAGTTTAAATTTTTAAATAAATCAAAAGGTGAATTTTGTAATTAGAAAATAAAGAAAACTAAAATGATTCAACATGATATTCATTTATTACATAAATAAAAATTAAAGTAACAATACATACAATAAAATAAGTTAATTATTTTTTTGCGCGTTCCGGGAGGATGTTGAATCGTCATTCAACATTTTTTATAATCAAAAAAAAGGGGGCAGTGTTTAAAAATATGTATAATAAAAAAAAAAAGGTTACAAACACTTCAAGACAAACAATGCGATCATATAATATTTCGTACAAAAAAATGTAAACCAATCAACGTAATCAAACATATAACACAGAAATATATGCAATAATATGGAAAATGGAACATATAACATGAATATGCACAAGCAGGTAACATAAAAATGTTTATAAACATAGCATACAAACAAAAACAAAAACAATCCACATAGCACAATATATAACATAAAACATTAAACACAAAATATTTAATTGCATTGCATAAACAATGAACATTAACAAAAAATAAAAACATTTAAACATATATGCATAGTATATAATATACACATATAAATATATGACCATGCCAGTACTGTCAAATTGTCAAAAAGGTACCAGCTGAATATACTTACCAGTCAGAGTTATTCACAATTACCATAAATTGTCATTTGAATTACTGGACACAATTTGAACAAAACGGTTTCATAAAAAAAGACGAAAAGATGAGACAAATAGAAATTTTATCACCAACGGGGAAAATAGAAAATTCCAGAGTTTGCAAATTTTGATATATAAAGGGTTGCGATTCGCAGAAAAATTTGTCTTTTGCAATTACTTGTGTATACTGTCGTATTGAGACTGAAGCAAGGAAACCAAAAGGCCACCTCATCAGCCGGGACGTATTGAGTCCTAAAAAAATCTAGCGTATTGAGCTAGTAATTAGGGAAAAGTTAGGAATTTCTGTAAAAATACTTAGAATTTTTACAGAAAATAGGGAAACGTCGAATTAAATCATCGTCGAAAAAATACTTAGAAAATTTCTTATACAGAAATTTTCTAACACTTAGAGCCGAAATTAATCATCAAAAAAAAGTACTTCGGGCCGAATCATCGGAAATTGTTAAAGTCGATTTTTTAAAAAAGACTTAGAAAATTTTTTTACAAAATTTTCTAATACTTGGAACAAATTCATCATCGTTAAAGACTTAGAAAATTTTTTTTATAAAATTTTCTAATACTTCGAGCAGAAAATCAACACTTAGAAAATTTCTAGGATTTAGAAATTTTCTAAAGCATCAGAAAATTGAATTATTTTGGAAAATTAGAAAATTCATCGAGACAGTAAAAAATATTTCATCTCGACAGTCGTCAGTTCCCGTCGGAAATCTTCAGCTTTACATAACGAATTTTTTGAAAGTTTGAAAATTTGAATAGTCATCGTTAAATTGATCTCATCATCGTTCTTCAATCAACATAGTGTCTACAACGCCATCTATTCGTGTAGGTCGACCTATGCCAACGAATAATTAGTTAATTAGCTCTTAGTAGTTAAGAACATATGTAAAATCATAATTAAAGTAGATTTGATAAATTTCATTTATAAATTCATGATTTTATTTCAATTTTGTTAAATTTCTTATTTATAGTTATTTCCGGTTTAACTGAAATATTGTACATATACAAATATTTAAATTAAAGTAAATTTTATATATTTCATAAGATTCAAATTTGTTTTGTATTAATTGCATACTTATTTCCGATTTTGATTGAAACATTATTATATAATTAAAAATATTGAATTTTATATAAATTGAATTAGATTCATTTAAAATTTAAATATACACGAATTTAAGTAGATTAGAAATTGTTTGTAATTTAGTTTAAGAATTGAATTGTTAGATTTAAGAGAATATTTTAAATAAAAATTTGTAACGTAAATTGAAAAACATTGTGTTTTTATTTTATTAAACATTTTGAACCGGCACCCTTTCTAATTAATGTTAAATTGAAAAAATATTTTTATTTATTTTTTGGTGGATTTAACAAATACCGTTTTCATTTTGGTTATTCATTATGAAAATTTATATAAAAAAGAAAAATAATAAATTTATAAATTTTAATATGCACTTTGTTTCCCTTGCAATAGTTTAATTCCCGGGTTTCGGCACCAAATTTTTTGTTGCAAATAATAAAAATTACACTTATTTATTGTATTTATTGAATTTATTTTGATACTTGAATAATTATTATTATTATGAATTTTGTTTAGAATTTAAGCTTAATATTTACATATATATACTTGTAACAATTTTACTGAATATTTTACGTTAAAGCAATTTTTTCCCGATATAAAATATAATGTTACTGCGATGACTACTCTATGTATAGTGAGTTCAAATATGAGAAAATAAAACTTATATTTCGATATTCATTGTTAAACATGACAAAGCATAATAGGACTAAATTGTTCCAGGTGTTCCACTTAACTGTTTCAAGCAAACAATACAAATTAATTTGTGTATACAGATTGTAAGTGTACGTATATGTATGTTTAGAATTGAAGGAATTAAAAAATGTAATATATAACTACTGAAATATTCAACAGTAATATTTAACAATATCTTTAATTTTGTTATTAAACTTTTTATAATTCTGCTTCTTCTTCTTCTTCCTTGCCATTATATATTCCCATTGACTTGAATTCGGCCCTTCTAATTTTACTTCTTGTATTTATTGTGCGAATGGTATAATTTCTAACATCATTATCATCATTATTGCAGTTGTTATACAAAGTTGTATGTAAATGTAGTAGGGTAGTAGCATGAGTATCACATTTATATGTAAGCAGGGAATTTTTTTTTAAGTTTTATTATACCAAAGACCCTTCCATACATGATTATACTCTTATAATGACAATATACAATATTAATGACATTGTTAATGATCATTTAGCAAAAGTAAATTACATCTTTCTGATCTTATATTCCTTACATTTGTCAAAATAATTTTAAACAAAAGTCAAATCAATGGATTTTTATTTGAATTAATGAAAAAAATGATAAGATGCGTGGAATGAAGACTAATATTACTGAAGTATAGAAAAAAAAGGAATAAAAGCAAATAAAAATAAACATACACTCAGAATATTTATTAATAACTACGATTGTTTGTGATCTCTCGCTTCTTTCTTGTTAATTTATACAACCTCATTAAAATGTTAATGCTACAATTTATGGAAGCATTCCTCTCGTATTATACATAACAAACGTATTTTTGGAATGAATTCCATTTATTTCCTGCTATCATATGTAAATGTTTATCACACCTCAAGCATTTTGAATATATTTTCTTTAAATTTTTGAAAAAAAAATCTAGATGTAGTTAGTTAAAAATTCTTCTTAAGAAATCCACATTTCATTTTAACAATTTTCAACAAATAAAAGCGCAAAATTCTTAAACATATAATTGATACTGCACATCATTGATTCTTTAAAGTATCAGCAATACATCTGCTAAATTTAAATACTTAGTTAACTTATCATTTGAATAAAAAGCATAAATATTTACAACTCGATGATTTTTATTCTTCTTCTTCAATGGCGCTATAGCTCATTAGAGCCTGAGCCATTCATATGAAGTAATTTCTAGACTTATTATACTATCATGTGTGCACCTGTTGCACAGTTTATGGTGAATTGCAATAATTTGCATTATATAGGATTATTCAGCCATTTTAAACTTTATTAAATTAAATAATAATAAAAATTGAAAACAAAAAAATTAGTATTTTTCCAAGTCCTCGTTATACTTCACAAGAACAATTAATAAGCGCATATTGTCCCCATTTCTATTAATTGATGATTTTTATTAGTTGACAAAAATTAAAACAAACAAACATATTTTCTTAACCTTGTCGATACAGCAGATATATGTATATGACAAATCAAAATAATTATTTGCAATAAAGTTGTTGATTTATATCACAGACAATGACAATAATCTTTGAAAACTATACATAAATCCATTCCATGAATCTTATTTAAAACGACATACTGTCAACTGTCAAGAAAGTTGTTTGTGTTGCTGTCTTATGGATGAATTTGACAATAAAATCATTAACTTTTGTTTATAGTTTTTTACTCTAAAACGTTTTCATCTTTTAAAAATTTCAAATTAAAATGCCATTATTGATATTTCATTTTTGTCATTATTTTTTATCGTCTAAATTTTACCTATAATCTATAATGTACTATAATACATAATTGGAAAATTTATTTTTGTTTTTATTGCTTTTCGACCTACGTAATTTGTTTTTTGAACATTTCAAATTGTAAAAGCAAAGAGATAAGAATCAAAAAATACTTTAAACGTGTGCCAGTGACCAGTGTCATTTACGCAGTTATGCGTGCAAAAGTAAAAATAAGAAAATAAATTAATTAAATTGATTTTGTTCTTTTCCTGTGTTATCTTTTTTTTATGTTCTGTTTTGATAGAAAAATCAATTAACAAATAATTTATTTATTTAAAATATTACATATTTGCCATATAAAACAACTACAACTAACCTTTTCACATTAATTCAAATAAGATACAGTGAATTAATTATCCTTATTTTTTTTGTTACAAAAAAAAAAAATAAATAAATAAAAACATTCGATTTCAAAAACAATAAATAACAACTAAACATTTCATTTTTACATGAATATTCCTTATGAAAAATTTAATTAATGACATTATTTGGAAAAAGGAAAAATTGGAAAATTTTTGTACTCAATGTCCTTGTGTTTCTATGAACTAAAACAATAAGCCAATAATTTCATGTCAAAATAAATTAAATTTTCGAAGAATCAAAATTTCATCAACAATCAGTTTGAAAAAAACCAAATAATTTGATGTTAAAAAATTTATTTTTCGTTTTATAATATTTGACATGGTACACTCTTGTCCTCGTAAATGTACATACATTTTTTCAGTAATTTATTTAAAAAGAAAAAAAAAACTCATTTTTACAGCTGTACATTTATGCATGAATTAACCGCCTAAAAAATTGTAGAAATAAATCAAGTGTAACTATAAAGTTGGTTTAGTTTGAAAAAGATATTATTCAGTGGTAAAAATTCTATATTTAATGAAATCATGTGTGAATACATCCTTCTGAATACATAATGTAAATTTTTAACATAGTTTTCGTTCATTTCAAGTTGAAATTTTTTCTATTAAGAATCTTCATTAAATTTAAAATCTCGTAGTACTTCTTGTAATCGATTTCGTTTTTTTTTATACTTATGTATTTCGACGGTAAAATGTCACGTAATAAAACCGTAAAACACAATTAGTCCAAAGCGTTAAAATATGGCTATTATTGTTGTAATAGAATCTTAATTAAATGAATTTAAATTCAAATACTGTTTAGATTTACCTAATTACGATATGCATATTGGTTAGTTCCAACAAAACAAAAAGAAAGAAATATATTCAATAAACATTAATTAAATTTTAAGTAATACTAAGTTTAATTTTAATTGTGAAGTTTTTAAAGTGTTGAAATTTTTAAAGGGTCAAGGGCGCTGTAATTCCACAGCCTGTATTATCTCTGAAAAAAATGGCAAAAAATCACTAAATTCTGTTTTTGAAACACAATAACTCTTGAAACAAAGAACATAGAGAAGCATATAAGGTATCATTGAAGAGATGGGGGAGTTTCCTTCAGATTTTTCTTAGACCAGATTCTTCTAGCTAGTACACCGTATTTATTAAAGGGTGTTTCGTACATTCAGTGCGAAAAATCTTCATCGCCCTCTAGCGGCTAAACGGTTGAGATTACCCCCCTTCCTCTACAACGATTTTTTGTTTGTCTCGACGAGACCTATCTACTGTGTGCCGGATGACCACCCGAAACCGGACATCCTGTATATAAGTATGTGGGGTTGATAATTAATATAAAAAAAAGAGTTTTTAGAACACTTTTTTTTATTTTACTATGAATGATATTAAAAAATATACAACTTTAAATAATATTTAAAAAAATACTTCATTAATATAAAAAAACAAAATAATTAAACAAAAACTTATTAACGTTTATTTAATTATAAATTATTTGATTAATAAATTACTTTACTTTACTTTACTGTGATATTTTCATTACTATAATCTTTTCTTTTTAAAAAAATTTCTACCTACTACTACTACTTTCTTCTTAACTATGTGTTTATTTTTACAACTATACTTGATCTTTTCTTTTTAATTAACTGATCATTTTTTTTTCATTAGTTATTTTTACTTATATTATCGTTTACTCATTTCACTCATATATTATTTTTACCTTATATGGCAATATTCGTATACACTAGTAAAATTTCATATTCCTACGTGTATATTTATAAATTATTGAATTTTTGCTCTACAATAATTTAATAATAATAAAATATTACAAACTAAATTTTAAACATATTTTTATTAATTTTTTTCTACAATTGCGAGAATCTTAATATTTAAATTTATAGGTGGCCTGTATAGTGCCAAAAGTTTGTTTTTTTCCTTTCTCGTTCAAAAATCCACTATTTTTTTCAGATTTGATGGCTGTCGTTTATTATAGTAGTATATGTACATATATTCTTCAGTACTTCGAGCAGTGATTCTCTCCAATTGCAAACTTCCCACAAAACTTCCATTAAACATTCTAAACTCGTTTGTAAACATCGGAATGAATCTATAAATCGTATGACTATTTAATTTTTTTTCTTGGTCAATTCTAATACACATATGTATATCATAAAACATACAGTGTCTCAAGAAAGTATATCCGGGTACTACAATGTTTTTGTATATAAAGTTAAAATAAACAGCCTTCATTCTTACATTCCTACATTCTCGCATATTTTATTTTTATGAGAATTGCTTTTTAGATGTCCTGCATATTTATTAACTTCAATATCAATATCACATGTTTCACATTTTCTTTTCTTCAAAATTGCTTTTTCACTTTCATGTACATTTAATTTCTTTTGCAATGTTTCGTATTCACCTTTTTTTGAATTTTCTTCATGAATACTCTTTAAATGTCTTAATAGAGAATCTTCTCTCGAAAAATTTTTTTATAAATTTCACATTTAAACATTTTTTTTTTATTTCAATACAAATTACAAGAGATATTTTTTTTTAGTTTATTAAATTAAATCAACATTTTACGAGAGATATTTTTTCTTTTTAATTTAAAATTATTGCTAAGAACATTGTTTAAACACGAATTAAACAGTACTGAAATATCTATTTGTGAAACAAAATTATTATAATCTCTTTCGAATGAAAAGAAAATGACACAAAAAATATGTACATATAAGAAACGCAATTTTTTTCTAATTTTTTTATTTTATTTTATTTTTTTTTTTAATAATAATGTACTACTAACATATTATATTATTTTTTTTTTAATTTTTTGGATAATTATGATGGCGATGTACCCATTGGCCTCAATCCTTTCCACGATATCCTATGAAAAAAAGAAAAAAGAAGAAAAATTAATTAATTATAAAATTATTTAAAAAACAATAAAATAAATATGTACTTCCAATATTTTCATTTGTGTTATTAATGTTTTATTCCCGTAGGGATAAAAATTAACTTCTGTCTACTCCTTAATAATAATCAATCCATTGAAATTTTTTGTTACGTATATTTGTGTATATTAAAGTAATGAGATTTTTGTATTAGGCCGAGATTGGCAATTACGCTGGTTGCAGAGGTTGAATGTTTTCGTTAATTTGTCGACTCTATTTGAACCAATTTGAATGGTTCTTAAGGTAGAACGAAGAACGTAGAACTATAATCGACATAGCTGACATAGGAAACATGGAAAAAATAACGAATGTTAAAACGTTACATTTGCTTAACTATAATAACATACTAAACAATAAGCAATACGAATTTCACAAAATAAGGTTATGGCTTATGTTAATGTGTTATGTACTGCTTATGTCGAGCTTATGTTAAACGAATTTTTAACGAATGTCAGCTATGTCGATTATAGTTCTGCCTTTAAGTCTCTGTTTTTGACACACCATAAGCCTAACATTTTATAGAAAATTCGAGACACAAAATTCATTCGCAACACAAAATTTAAGACAAACTCTTTGTTCAACAATTTTTAATAATTGTATATATAAAAAACCATGATATGATACCTTACTGAAGTGGACAAATTCAAATGGCTGCTGGAAACAAACTGATAACAGATTATACATCCATATTTTTGTCATAGTGATTGAGTATAGTGCCACCCAACTTATGGGCACAGTTTTGTTTAAAAATCAATTGTAAAAAATCAAAATGTACTTTTTTGACAGAGTAGTACAATGCACATACGTATATTGATCACAATTATAATGAAATATTTTAATTTATTATTCAGAATTTATCCAAAAATCACTAATACCTAATACCTAATTTAAATTAAATTTCACTTCGAATTAAACAAGTGGATGTAAAGTGGAAATTTATTCTAAACTTTTCAAATTAATTTTTTTTCAATATCGAATTCATTTGTACCTATAGCTATTACACTTTACACGCTTTAGAAAATGATGTGGTATGAATGATGCACTGATTCTGTGAAAAAAAATTTACATTTTCGTATCTTAATTTTATTAAATTTTTTTCTCCAATTTACATAAGCCCTGGTAGAAAAAATTTTGAAATTATTATCTGCTTTGAACAAATATTATGCACATTACAGATATTTTCTGTTTTATTTTGAATTCTTACATATTTTTTTTTAATTTTTAATATTCAAGATGATATCCTTTGTAAGGAAAAATTTAGCATTTTTTGTTCTCTTTTTCTTCAATAAAAAAGTTTCTAATATTTCGTGTTCTTTAAATTTCAACTTGAAAAATTCAATGAAAAATTTCTTATCCTTTGTGGAATTAAATATAATTTCTTTAAAACATTCACTTTTATATAATATACTATATGAATCATAATTTTTTTTCACTTTTCCATTTCATTTTTTTGATATTATATACTCTAACATTTTTGTTTTCAAAGGATTTATGTCAACACAATTTTTTTTTTTCAAATTTTTAGTTTTCATATTTTCATCTGAGACTCGTACATAAATGAAGAGCTCTCTATAAAAAGAAAAATTCAACTTAAAAAGTTAACTTAAAAACTTGAATAATCAAACAGAAATTATATAAAGACGAATGGAATATCATTTTGTTTTTATAAATTTTAAAATATGAATTAAAAAAAAAATTCATTGAAATATAATTACACTTTACAGCAATCTACTGTGATTCAATATAAAAAATTTCTTTAGAAAAAAAAAATTCTGTCGAAATTGATTGTATTTTTGTTGTTATAAGAAAAAAAAACACTTTTCCGCCCTGATAAAGTCCACAATATTATATAATCTTAATTAATAATAGAATAGCCTATACTTTGTAATCATCGCGGATACTCGTAAATAATAAAAGTATATAAAAGCTAAAAATAATATTTTATGTAATTTGTAAACAAATAATATGAAATGAATTTTCTATCTGTAATATATCAATTCATTATAGTGTTCCATATACATATAAGACAAGTACATACTAGTATGAGTGATTTTAACTTATTATCTATTATGACATGAAAATGTCAAATTTAAATAATTTGTTACAAATTATTTTGATTACGAAATACTTGTGGAGTGAATGAATTAATAAAATTAAATAAAATATATGTATATACACAATACGCATAATGGTTATGAGATATAATATAAGTGTATTATGTACTAGTACTTATATACACAAGAGTGAAAAAATTATGGAATAAGCATAATATTTAATGAATAGAAAATGTAATTTTATACTGACACAAATATAATGATTATTATGCCCAATTTCATAATGGAAGTTTAAGCTTGAGCTTAGCTAAACCTGCATAAAAAGCTTCTTAAAATATGGCTCAAGTCTATTGGATAAGCTGGATAGGCGGAGTTTAAGACTTGAATTTCCAATATGAAATCAAAATATGTATATCTCTTAGCCGAAAGTTTAAGCCTTAACTGAGATTAAGCTTTCACTGTGGAATTGGGCATTAAAACTACTTCATTAAATCTCGTCAAACATTTTTGGTCTTTTTTGAAAAAAAAAATGTCAGCATACATAAGTCAATTGCTGAATGAAACAAATTATTACAAGGAGAATGAAGTGAAACTCTACAAGAATTGTGGAGTCAAAGCCAAGATGATTGAAAGAGGTCCATAGATTTAAATATTGTCATGAAAAATATTGAATTTATTAGTTACTACATAATATACATAAGTTTGTTCAATATTTGTACTATATCCCATCAAATTGTAGTTTTGATACAATTCTTTCTTTTCGAATTTTTTTGTTTTTCGAAAAAATGAATTAAAAATATTTTTCGTTTTTGTTGTATTCTATTACTATTGTAAATTTAATGAAATATTTTCTTGAAAAACCGTCAATTTGTTATTATAATATAAGTTTTAGATTATTTTATTTTGTAAAATTATGCTTGTACCATAATTTTTTTACGCTATTGTAGGTATATACAGTAAATAAAATTGAACAATAATGAATGAATGAAATGAAAATTTGCTTTTAACAGAAATTTTTTATTCACTTTATGTAAATAAATATATACAATACACAAATGATTATGAAAATAAAAAATAAAATAAGACCAATTTGTTAGAATTATAAGATGTATAAAAATTAAATATTTGTTGTGTTGGAATGAATGATGAATTCATTTATAAAATTTTTAAGGTCAACCTACAATTATGTGTTATGATTTGAGTTGAGATAGTACATATTTATATGGAATTGTATAAGAACTGGAGAAAGTTTTATATTTTATTTTATAATCTAATTGAGTACATTTTATGAAAAATGACGACATTTTCAGTTATTTGACATCACTAATACAAAAATAATTAGCACATAGGTAAAGTGTATATTTCATGAATTCCACGATGTGCACACAAACGGAAAGTACTTTTAATGTAATATTTCACAAAATTAATATATTTATCATTATAGTTTCTTATTTATACATAATTTGGAAATTCATTTCTTACTTTTTTTGGTATAACAGTTTATTTCCGTAAATTTTCGAACTACAAAAGTTTTAAAAAAATTGCGAGAATATATATTGTGGGTAGATATTTATTTTTCGTAGCAAAAGAGCAATTTTAGCAGTGAATTGTGAACAAACTTTAATTTTATATTTCAAGAAAGCTTAGCAAATTAATATTATTATTTTTAACTTATACATACTCGTATATATACACATAATGTATACATATTTTACTTATATTATGTATGTATATTTAGTGCATGAACCACTGATCTATAGTTTTCTCAGATATATCAATCCAGTTTATCATCAGTAATCAGTTACTGGTGTATAAATTGCTGCTTGAATTAATGATCGATTTGGGCGAGAGTAGCGCGCTGGCTGGGATTCGTACCACGATCTCAAGAACACAGACCAACACCACAGTTTATACTTTTGCTCTTTTTCTACGAAAAATGAATAGCCATTATTATATACACATACAGTATTCTACTTCGCATCAGTTTCTGAATTTTATAGTCAACAACGCTATTTTTTATTTGATTTTAACGGCTAAAATCAAAAGGAATACTCGACTTCAACTTCGAAATCAAGAGACGCTTACGACGATCTTACAACTTTGGCGTACTTCATATTCAATTCATTTCGAAATTTGTAGGTTTCGATTTAAAAATCCACACGATTTTTTATATGGAATTGTCTGTTTAAATTTTCTATAAAAAATAACAAAAATTTAAGATAGTCGGATACTTAATAAATATTCATTCCCATACCGCTAATCGGCATATGTTCTTCCTGGAGACATATCTTATTCCTACATGTGAGATGTCGAGTTCAATCAAGTAATCCTGATTAGCATTTTCGTAAGAAACTGTTGTTTTCTTAAAATAATCATCTACTTGAATTTATCCGGAACATTTTGTAAATATGTTTAATTAACCTGTATCATGTATCCACGAACCACTAAAATAAAATCATTGTAGAAATAAATTATTAATTTGAACAAAATTTGCAATATATAAAAGCAAGTTTTTCATATATTCAATATCTACAAAATTATCATGTGTTCAAGACTTAGTGAATTAACAATAAAAAAATGAATACCTTTTGGGACACAAAATATTTATACAAATTTAACAACATCTTTCACTTATTTAAGAAAGTTCACTTACCTGTAGAGTTAATCAATTTAATCAATTAAATCCATTTTATTTAATTTATATTTAAAAGTATAATATAATAGAACTTTTTAATAATAATAAAAACAAAAGGTAAACATCTTGTACGTTTAATAAAATTCTCAAATTTTTCAAAAATTGAAATATTTTTACGACGATTAAAAATGTAATGTGTTTGTGTATGTTTTAATTACAACCGCCATCACATGTGAAACAACAATGAATTTAATTGAACTAAAAAAAGGAAAAAATAAATTGTAAAATTAGATTTATTCGTATTTTATTTAATGTGTCTCTTAGACTATTTCTACAATTTGTAGGTGAGCGAATACTTATTGTACTCTGTGTAAATGTAATTTTTGATTTGACAATTGTTTGTATACATTTTTGACTTTACGGCTTCGGAAAGGATACATGCTATGATAATAGCAGCTGTTTAACAGTTTCTTCTGTAAACTTTAATAATTAGAATACAAATTTTTTTAGTTAACCGATTTTTTTGAGTTGTCAAAATTCTATATTGAAATTTGCAGGTTGCAAACTTAGCAGAAACTGCTAACTTCTGATCAAAATATCACTCATTATCATAAAATGTGATTAACTTCAAAGGTTACTATACTTTATATTTTATAACATGAATTACGGCACCTTCTGAATACCAATACGCCAAATATTTATCAAATTTTTTTCACATTTTCTAATTAACAAAAATAAAATCAGTCGATAACACATTTTCAAATTTTTAAAGTTCTTTTAAAAGTCGCAAACAAGTAAGTACCAAGAAATTAAAACAGAAATTTTTAAGAAACCATATTGGGAAAAAATATAGTAAAATTTAGTTCCTTCATTACCAAGATAGTTTTTATATAAATTAAAAAAAATATTTATGTATATATAAAAGTAAAAAAATACATTAAAAAAGTAAAAGAAAATTAAAACAAAAGTGAAAGTCAAAAGCATACACATGATCAAGCCAAAAAATTGCAATAAAGTTAAATCATTAATTTTCTGCTTAGTCACATCAATTTATTTGAACAATTTTTATATAGTCCTTACATGATTTTCAATATTTTATGTAATATACTCGTATGCATATATGTATGTAGTTTTGTAACATATACTACAAAAATTACTTCCGTAATTTGATGATTTTCGATAAATTTTACTATTTCACAAGTGTCAATGTACTACGTACACAAGTTATATGTACTACATTTATGTAGCATATTTTTTGCGATTTTAACAAAAATAAGTCATAAGTCATTCTAGATAAATAATTATTGTAGAATATAAAATTTTATTTTTTCTGTATTTCGTTTTGTATAAATTTTGTTATATGGTAAAATGATATTTTGTAAACAAAAGTAGTTTTGTATAATTTATTCATATATATAACATAACTTATTCTATTATTAATATTTTGCAAAAGTAAATAAAATGTATAAAGATTTCAAATGATCAAATATTCCAGAGTAATGAAAAAATAATTAGAAATTTATTCTTAAAGAATAAATAAATAATAATAAATAAATATCGATTTTAGGGTTTAGTTTTTTTTTTGTTTTTGTCAACAAAAAAAATGATTTACATATGTTCTTTTATTTTTTTAATATACATATAGTATTTTTAATGATACTAACAGTAAAAGCTAAATCATATAGACAATACTCGTATACAAATTAATAATATGTATTGTATACATATGTACAGGGTGGACTAACTTGGACTGACCGATTTTAACGGAATGATAAATTATAATCTTTTTCTAAAGTTTTAAGGTTTAAATGAAATAGTAATTTATTAAAAATATTTTTTATTTATGTGTGAAAAATGACATCATTTAAACAATCTACAGACATTTTCTTGTAGACAAATAATGCCGCCTTTTAAGGCATTTTGAATAGCATTGCGCAACGCAACCCTGACTCTCAATTTGCAATTTCTTCTGCACGAATACTTTGTTCAATTTCCTGGATTGTTGTTGGTTTGTTTGTTTCTGTAAAATCGTCCCTTCAAATAGCCTCGCCGATGACTCTATTGCTTATATAACTCCACACCATACATAATGCATAAGAAGTTGTTATTGACGCTGATGTAGTAAACTTGGGTTCTCTGTACCTTAGATTCACATAGTTTTGTTTATTTACATATCCATTTACACAAATGGAAATTTACTTAATCGTTTATAATTAAATTGTTACTGATGCATGGAATTTTCTTTGCATTGCAACAGTAGATAGTCGATAAACATAATAAAATTCAACAGTATTGACTCGTTCTTACACTGAGTATGATAGCCATTAAAAAAGAATAAAAATAAAAAAATTAAAAACGCAAAAGTGACAAATTTTGGTTGACCCACCCCACCCTGTTCATATTATATTGTCTGTGGATAGGCATTAAGTTACAAATTATTATCTAATAGCACGCCAGATAAAAGTGATTTGTCATTTCAGCAAATTTCGAATAATAATTGCGTCTAGTTGTCTCTACAGAAAGATCTTTAAAGAACTTCATGCGCTTATACATATTTTGTATTTATTCATTACATTTCCAAGAAATTAAATTAAATACGTAGTATTGTGTACTATTTAACTGAGAATTTTGCATGAATCTATTTGAAAATCCCAACATTTAAAGTTTATCATGTTTAATAATATTTACTATTTACTATTCTTAACTTGGATAGTATTTTCTTACAGTTTTAAAATACATAAGTGTATGTATATGTGTATTTATGATTGTCTTTAAAAGATTTTCAATGAAAAATACAATACGCAATTCATTCAAAGGATAAATAGTTCATAAGATTTCTATAAAGTTTCTATGAATAATATGAACTGAACTGAATTATTTTGTATGCACTTCTACATACTTAAAGACATTCTTATATTATTCTGTTCATTAAAAAGTTTCAAAATTATTCTTTACGAATTGTACGGTTTTGTACAATATGACCGAGTGACCATATTATTTCTGATATGCAGTATATCAGTATTGTAGATGGCTCTTTTAGTTATTATATTCAATGTAAATTTTATCCGAATAAAGTTTTTTCAAGAATTCAATCGAAATTTTTCCATTATATTTTGGAAAAGTTAAAGAATATAAATATTCGTAAAAGAGCAATTTCATTGAAATCAGAAAACTTTTATTATCATTTTATAAGTTTTAATAAAGAAAGGTTTTGGGTTTTAATGAGATCAGGAAACTTTAGATAAATTGAAATGCACATTAGAATATACGCTCATATTTAGATACTGGCTAAAATCTCATATATAAAAATCTAAGAATCATATGCAGTTCCAATGATATTTGTACGAAAAAAAGGAAATCTATGTCACTAGAAAATTGACAGCTTATTGTATTAATTAATGAGGCAATGACCGACTTTTTATACAAATACCACAAATCAAATAAAAGAATAAATGAAAATTTATAACCGTTTTTTTTTTTGTTGAATTTGTTAATACATAAATACAAAAGAATGTTCCCGATATTTTTCATTTAGCAATTGAATGGAAATTTTTAGATATAGGTACATAATAAAACCAATCAACTAGAAAAAAAGGACATCAAATCATATTATACACATAATCGATTTTCATGATAAAAATTTAAGGTTCATAGGACACATTATTCTTTTAGATACAAAAACAAAAATAAAATTAAAAAATTTATTTATGATTTTAATAAAATCAAATAACGAAATAATGAAATTTGAATTTCATTCCACTTATTGAGGTATTTATATTCTAATTAGGATTTACACATATAAAAATTATGTATTTTTAAAACTAATTGTAATAAGAAACTGAGAGCATAAAAAATTGAATTTAAATCCATTAAAAATATGTTATAATAAAAGAAACTTAGAAACAAATTATTACGCCATGTTTTTGAATAATGGTTTACTTCAAGAACATTCAAGTTTAAAACACAATGTAAATTCGAAAACGTAATGACGTTTTTGAACAATTCTAAGAGTTGCACGATACCCATGATTCGAACTTTTGATGGCGCTACAGCCCAAATTGAACCTTGGCCTCCCATAGAATTTGCTTCCAATAATCCCGACTTCTTGATGCTGTTCTCCAGTTTCTAATGTCGACTAGGGAACTTGTGTCTTCGCTGAGAGCTTCTGACCACTGCTTTTTAAGTCTACCCTGCAATCTTCTGCCTTCCATCATCTACATTTTTTTACATCTACATTTTGTCCAAATCTTTAAAATCGTTCAAATATTTTTCTTTTAATTTATCTTCAATCTTATACAAAATTCATTAAGCATTACCTTCTCACAGGGGGAAAATGTTTACAGTCTTTTTTAGATAATGATATAGGGATAAAATTATTTTTACATTTTTTTTTTCTTTCAATAATTTGTCTGTATACTTTTTATTAAAAATAAAATCACTACATATTTTGATGTAAATCCTTCTCATTAAAAATACAAAAAATACAAAAAAAAAAAAAAAATTAACAGACAAGAAAATTTTCATTATTTACCTTTGGTGAATATCAGATTAAAATACCAACGAGATTATAACAATATTTTTTTTTTTTAAATAATATTACAAATCTTGTTCTTTGTTCTTTGAGAATACACGCGAAATAATTTTTATACGCATTATCAGATATAAAACTTTCGTGTCTGTGAGTTTTTTATGCGTTGCTGCTACTCTATAAATAGATTTATTAGATATTTTTTTTTGATTTAATTATAACAAACTTTATGAATAAATTCAATTTTCATTCCTATTATCTACTTTATATTGAAATGAAAATGAAGGCAAATACCACAAAAACCATTGAACAAATTTTATCAGTTCAAGAATTATTATTTTAATTTGTCAAACGTTGTTACAACTACATGCGATATATTAATGTATCTGCCTACTATGTGCTTGAGAATGCCATTTACTACTACATCAAGAAATTGCATGAGCGCCACTAGCAAGAGAATAGAAATTGAAGCCAGACCAAACGCGCTTCCTAAAGAAGCCTGACAATGCCCTTAGCAACTTTTCTCCTCAAACTACTTAAAATCGATAAGCTACAGAGAAATAGTCAATTATCTGACAGGTGTAATACCTTTGAGCAGCATCTTGCCACCATAGAAATAATCAGAGATGCGCTGTGTGCGGCTTGTGGAAAGGAGCACTTTTTGTATGAGTGTTCTGCCTACTACTCCATCAGGGTGCGCATTTTTGGTACTGATGTCGTGCGGCTTGAATGTCGGGTTGAACTTCTTCGGTGTGTACTTCAGAGCGACGAAGAAGTTTGATTAGATGAAGGTCTTCGTATACAATCAACAGACCCTCCGACGTAAACAACAACAAACAACTATTCTGTCGTTTTTTGATATTTTGAAGTTGCAAAGCCATTAAATTGTTGTTAGTAACTGTTATTCCCAATCCCAAATACATGTAATCGAAAAATACTGATTTGATCTATGCTTAATTCAAAATAACGTTTTATGTTTTACTTATAAAACACGTTTTCAGTTAACAAAAGTTTATTAGGAAGAGAGATCATATAACAAAATTTTTAAAAATTTAGCCTACCGTACATAACATTTTTATCAAATTACATATACATACATATATTGTGTAAATAATATTATACTTTTTAAAGTAAATTTTAGTACATTTTATTATAATTTATTTCATTATCATTTATTCCACAAGTCTACATACAATTATTACTGTAAAATGAATGCTGTGATTCTACAATAAAATAGTTAAAATTTAAATTATAATTTTTAATAAGTTAATTCCGAATTAACTTTAAAATCTTTGCCTGTAAACAGACAGAACATCAAATTTTTGTAAATTGTTCTGTAAAGGTCTACATTATATACTGTACATAATATTACTTGTATTCTTTTATAATAATTTAAACTGTACATTAAAAGTTCGCCAATAGAAAACAGATAATCATCCAAATCACAAAGGATATTCGTAAACGTATGAAGTTAATTCATTCATTTAATTCTTTTTTATTTTTGTAATTCTTTTAAGTTTGTTACTTATTCGTGGTATAAAATGTTTGATTGATATAGGATAGAATATAACAACATCGGTAAATATTTACGAGAAGCTGTGCGAGGATTGTATAAATATATATTCATGAGTATATGTATTTATAAATTTGTAATGAATATGGATTATATGAAGAGTCCTTTGAAATTTATTAACTTCCATTCTCCATATACATATAATTTAGAATTGATTATATATGAGAATTCATACATTGCTTACGTTATCAAAAATCAAAATAAATTCTTTGAGCACGTAATTTTGTATCCAAAGAAATAAAAAGTTTTTTGTTTATTTACGTATATATGTATTTATGTTGATTGTACTAGTATTTTATTTTTTATTTTGTTTTTGTTCCCGTATAAAATAATATTCTTTATTTCTATATATAGGATCAGCAAAAAAAAAATATTTCTGAAGCACGTTTAATTAATTTTTTTTTTTTTTTATTTGTTCTCTACTCTACATAACTCTTTTGAAAAATTTTCCTATACAACATTTTTTTTTGTAAAAATAAAAATACGAGATTAACGTATGTACCTATGTGTGTGTGATATCGTATAGAAAATGAAAGAAAAATAAAACTTTATCCTATTTAGAAATGAAATAAATTTATGAAACATTTTTTAACACTACAGCTACAAGACTACAATAATTTAATATGAAACTAATATTTTATTATTATTTTTTCAATTTTATAAAAACTTATAAAAAAACGTCGAGGTTTTTTCGAGCACACACATGAAATTAAGTAAAAAATTAAGAAAAAAAAAAATATCAAATATTTAACAGAAAAGAAAAGTCAAACTTATGATATATAAATCGGAAGTATCATTTTATTCCCTCGAATATTCTTCATGAAAGTAAGTTAATTACTTGAAAAATAAGAATTGATATGAAGTTGTTGTATATCTACTACTACTAAGAATTTGTTTATCTACTACTCTATATACAGTGAAGAATTTTCCAATATAGTAAACGCCCGCAGCATAGAAACAAAAATAATATTAACTATAAACCTTGGATATCTCATATTTTTATTGAACAAAACTGAAACAAAATATTTTTATATAGATATTGGGTTCAAAATGTATACCTAAAATGTAAATAGCCAAAAGACCCTGGCGGTTATGGGGAAAGCAGAAAGAAGGCGCAGTTTATCTGATCTCCCTTTCTATTATAAAATAAAAAAAAAAACGTACGTATGTATGATGTGCATGTTATGCTGTTCTTGGACAGATAAATACAAATACACGTAAATAAAAATCATATATTTATTAAGAGAAACATGAGTATGATATTTCGGTAATTTCATATTAGATTCATATATTATGTAAGTTTTCAAACAAATAAAAAATATAATTCAATTAACGTCAGTATATACATGATGTACATATATGCATGTGTAATGTAATATCTCTACGGATATGAAGTAAGTAACCAACATCTACATTATTTACTTATGTATGAATGTAATTTTAGTCATATGAAAATAAAGAAATAAAGCGAAATGTTTTCTTTTTACCTGTGGATATTATTTCTATAAGATTCGTTAGAGATTTTTGCTATAATTTGATAAAAAATATCTACAATATATAAAAATATTAATGTTTTAAACAGAAATTAATAATGACATCAGCGAAATAAATCTTAGTTGAAGGAACGCTATTCAAAGACATTTAAATGTTCAAACTTATTTTATATCTTCAGAACCATCTCGTATGATATTTGTTTCTTTATCATTTAATATCCGAAAATAAATTTAATTTTCTTGTCAAGGAGCATCATGCTTGAATTTTTACACAATTCTGATTGATAGACATCATTTTTTTTCTTCATAATTACTTAATACCAAAATTTTTGTTTTTTGGTTTTTTACGTTTTATTTTGAGTATTTGTAATAAATGAATATTCAATGTATAGAAAAAATAAATCCAACATTTAAAATGCGGTTTTAAAATTTATGGGTTTTTTCAAAAATATAATAAAATAAAAAGGACAATAGAAAAGGTTCACTTTAGTGAAAAATTCAATTTATATTTTTTGTGAATTTATTTTAACAGAAATATTTTTTCTTAAAAACAGATCGAAAATAAATTAAATCGTGAAGAAATTCTGGAACTGTCAATGTCCTATGCAGTTAGGGCCTTTTTGAAAACCAATTTACAAGAAAAATTGATTGCAATGCGACTATAGTACACAAATTGGTTAAAAACACACATAATTATGAAAAAATGTACAAGGAATGAATCAAATCAGCAATAACTTCTCATGAAAGAAGAAGAATTTTATACCTTTTTGATAGTGTTCAATATTTTATCAATTTTCTTTTTTTTTGTTATGAACATACCAATTATTTCCATAGCTGGGTAATTTTTTCTGCCATCTAGCAACTGGATTATTAAAATATTATATTATTAAAAACTCAGCCATAGTCGTTTTGAGAAAATCAGTCGGCTGTTTTGATATAAAAATTCAATTTCAGAATCATTTGTTTTAGTGCAAATATACTAACAACTCACATTTTCACACTTTCATAATAATACAACGATACAAGACCAAATGCATTTGGTCCACGAATACCCTCAATGTAATTTACTGCAAAAATCTTATTTAATTTTATCTTTTTAATTTTCTTTGCAGGTGAGTATACATTATATCTAATCTATAAGTCACTACATACTTACATATCAGAAGTAAATAAGGCAAGTATATTATACATAAATATAAAAATTGTTCATTATGAAATGAAAATATGGTTTATTTTCTAATAAAATGTTGCAGAATAAATTCAAATATTCTATATTCTGACACATATTAAGATAATGTAACCATGGAAACTTTGTTATCTCTCATACGTAAAAAAATGAAATGCATTATCTTCCCATCGAATTCTTCATAATATCATACATTAATAATATGAAAAATGTCATAGTAAATTTATTTTTAAATTTTGAATATTGTCTCTCGATTTAATCAAATCAGAAAGTTATTATTTTTCGTCTTCGATATCAATGTACGAGTAAAAAAAATAAAATAAAAGTATGTTCCAACACGCTATACAGACATCATTTTCATATTATAGTTACACACATTAATTTATTATTAATCAGAACTTTATTTTTAAAAGAGTTTGTGAAAATTTATGACTTTATAAAATTTTACTTCATAAAAATGGAATATGTATATGCATGAGTAGTGTGGTATGCAGCATCACGTATCACGTTATCACGTTCATATCAAAAGGAAACCGTCAAATATTCCAAAAATCATGATAATTTCAATTATTCATATGAGAAATTTTTCTCAAAATTTTTGATTAAATTTTCATTGCTATTGCATTATCTGCGGTTTTTTTTTTTTATTTTAAATTTTTTCATAGCACAATTCTAATTTTATATACTCGTATGTATACGGGTATAAAAGGAAAAGATTTAAATATGAACTCTCTTCTCTTCAAACATTTAAATTTCTGTAAATTCAAATGTTAAATAAAAAATGAAAATTATACATCAAAATTTGTAAAAATTCAATACTGAAATAACTTATTCGCACATCATGTATACACTTGTTATGTAATGTGATGTGTGTGCTGTACATATGTATTATTTAATGCTAATATTCCATACATAAACATATTTGTGTGTAAATCTATTTCTTAAGAAAAAAAAACAAATTTGAATACATGTACATTTATTATTTGCATAACATACATATATGCATATAAATAAGATATAGCATATCTGATGTCTATATAAATATGTATGTAATATTCAAATCAAAAGTAAAAAAGTAAGGAGAATTGTGTGCCAAATTTCATGTTAATATCTTAAACAATTATTGAGATACGATTTGTCACTTTCATCCAAAAAATTGCTGTCTTCGAATTTTAGAATGAATGAAAAGGTTCATCACAATAATGCACCGTCTCACACTGCATTGATTGTACGTGACTATTTCGCAAAAAGTTTAAGATGGAGTTTAGCACAGATGTCTATTCATCGTTAGCGGTGTTACATGCCTTGACGTCCTTTCTTTGACCATCAATTTTTGGAAAATTCACTTTATTTTTTGATCACAGTAGTATGTACATGTATAACTTATTTAGATATGTTTGAAAAACATTTGTAAATAATAATGTATATATGTTGACAGATGTACTTACTATTTATGAAATTTGAATATGGAATGCATAATTTATAATATCATGTGTTAGGTACTTGTTTATATATGAATACGTGTATGTGTATATATGTGTACAAAAAGTTATTTATTATTTTCGAATAAATTATTTTTGAAAGATTTACTCATACTCATATATAATTCACGAAATATTCCGAAAAATGTTGATACGAACATACTATACAAAAGAATGCCATCTTAAAAACGATGTTCGATCGAGTATATATACTCGTACATTACATAATTTATGTACAAGCCAAAACATGAAGAATTTTCTAATGTAGAATAATAAATATACTCGTATGCACTGTAATTTCATTTTTTTACGAATATTTTCGATTCTGTCATAAAATTACTATTATATAAAATTGGAATATATAAATGAAAATCTTGTTCTAGAATATAATATTATTTATTCTGCAAACTTATATAAATGTATTTAAATCAAATTTTATATTTTATTGGAGCTGATTTATTATTGTGTATAATTTATTGGCTCAGACTATAAATGAACATAAAACATTTTAATAGCTACACAGTAAAAAATTTGTTGAAATTCGCTTTTTTTAAATTAGTAATTTTTTGCATCTAAGTTGCGTATTATTCTGCATTGCATGTAAAAATACACATTTTTTTCTTGAAATCGTGAAAAAATACGTAATTTATTTATTTTACGCACAATTATGTATGTATTAAATATGTGTTCTTAAAATTGCGAAATTTAAAAGTAAAATTACAAAATTATAATTTAAATTTACTTTTCAATTGAATTTTACTATAATTAATGTTGTAGTTTTGCATATAACACTTTACACAAAAAAATTGAATGGTACCATTTGTTGTGTATTTTTACATATTAATGTGTAATATTACGATCAAAATTATTATACGTCTCTCGTAACCGTAATAAACTTGTACCGCTGTAACAAACAACAATAGTATGTCTTTGCTCTGTTCTATATTAGTTATTCATTTGTAAAGTGAAAATATATTTAATACGTCTAGACGAGAGCGTCAGTCAGGTTTAATTATTAACTGTGAACAAATATTATAATATTAATTAATATAATTACTGAGCAAATATAATTACTTGTAAATAATTAATATTAAAATAAATTAATTAATATAATACTTGTGAAAAAATATAGTCTTTAATAAGTCGTGTAATAAAAATGTGTAAAAGTGTAAAAGTTAAATAATCACAACAATTATTTGAATCGTACACCAAATCATCTTAAGACTTTGAGGCCAAATATTCCTTTAAGAAAACGCCGTAAATATAATATTTTAGAAAAAACCTGCAAAAATTGGCAACCTAATGAATATAATGAAGGAGAAACAGAAAATTCTGTAAAAGACAAACAAAAGTATCTTATTCAATTAAGTACAAAAAAAACATACTCAAAAGATGAATGGATAACAATAAAAAGATACATGTCTGACACATATGCGGAGCAAAGATTATTTGTTAATAAAGAAACAAGTACCATTGGCTTAAAAAAAGAATGGCCATTTTTGACACATAAGGAATTTTTATTCGATCATTTTGAAAAGCTAGTTGAAATTAAGTTAGAGACATATCTTCAAAGTTTTAATGAAATAAGCGCTAAAACAGTACAATTTTTCAAAAAAAAAGATCCAAATATTAAAAACGAAAATGATTGGGATTTTTTAAATTCTCTATGCCAGTACTTCAAAGAAGACGTGACTCATATGTACAAACTTTATGAAGTGAGTTTATTTATGTTATTTAATTAAATGTAACACAATAATTTATGTAAGAAACTTTTTTTATTATGTGTTTAATTTTTTAGGTCGGAACGTTGAAAGAAAACATTGTTGCTCCAGTGCCTTCACCCTGGATTGGAATAGCAGGTAAAATTTATAAATAAATATATTAAATATGTATATTGAAATATGCATTTATTTTCTTTCTGTTTATGTAGATGCTGGTAGTTGCTTTGTATTTTATTTACATACAGATGGAATTTTGATAAATGCGGATTCAACCAGCTTTCGCGAAGCTATGACACTACAATTTGCTTTATTTTTTGTGCTAAATATTGAATACCCAAAATCAGTCTCGCAGACTTTGGAATTTATACAACGTATTTTTTTCAACATGTACACTAAAAAGTCGAGAGGACAAAAAAAGCATGTAAATGCTATTTCAAAAGTTCTTACTCTCATTAATAAAATTGTCGATAACTAGCTTGTAGCTTTGTAAGAAATAAAATTAGATGAAATATTTGGTAATATACCATTGATAAATTAAATTGAATTTTGGTCGATGCTTTGAATTTGTAAAATCTTCAGGATTATTCATAATTGCATAAATTTTTATTGTTATAATAAATTATAGTATTATAAGGAAATATGAAAAACAAGCATTTATTTTCTGTAAGTTTTTTTTAGAATTACAACGTACATTTACATTCGCAATGTACATCAGTTATGTATTTTATATGTAAGAAATCTTTTAATTTTTGATTATTAAAAAAAAATTTGATTACAATTTGTGTGTTTAATTTTCCCTCTCTGTGACATAATTTTAGATAATAAAGATTTAAATTTTACACAGTTTGTGACTTAATTTTACATGAAAAAACCTCAATAATCACGCAATAAATCTGCATTTTTGCTAAAAGAATTTTCAAAATTACGCTATGATCACTTTAGTTTTGAGAAAATGTAATTTAAATTTACCATTTTTTATGTTGTTTATTTAAATAAAAGTAATGACACTTTTACAATAATTTATGTTTATATTTACAAATGCATTTTTTAAAATTAAAAAAAATGTGTGTAATTTAAATTACATAATTAGATGTAAAAATAAATATTGTTGTGTATCGTACACAATTGTATGTAAATTTACTGTCATTATCACAGGCAGCTAATTGCCTACTTTAAAAGTAGTAAAATTTTGAAACAGTGTAGATTTTAATATAAGTATCTATAAATAGGTATACATATATGTACTTAGTTGGTAAGAGGATGTTAAATGACCTTTAAAAAACACAAAATAGCTATATCTCTTTTTTTGGAAATAAAAACATAAAAAAAAAACTCTAAACAAATTTTATTTTTGAAGAAAGAATCAGTATCAAATCAATTATGAAAAAAAAAAAAAATGTAACATTTTTTGTATTTTCGTAATCAATTAATTTTCTGTACTTTCTTATAAATTTGTTCTCGTTCAATATCGAACATTTTTGCAATCAAATCCATTAGACGTTTATTTAAGAAAATATAGTAGGATTGTTTCACCGATAAGACTTTATCGGTTTTTTCAGCTTTCAATATTTACGCAAAACACAGTCAGCTTTTACGATTTATAGTGTACACTATATATACCATTCAACTGCTTTAAAGTTGTAGAATTTTGCGTCAAAAAAATGAATAAGTGAACAAAATCATACTATTTTTTCTTTGTCAACACATCTAAACTACTTAATCGTTTTGAATACTATACCGTCAGGTGTACTATAATCATAACAACTTAGTACAATTTCTTTTTCTTTCACGGCTCCACAGACCTAAGTAAATCCTTTGCCGCAAAAGAAATTGGCTCCAAACTATCTTGGTCTCCACTTTTTTCTTTCCAGTTGGAATGTTGAAGTTGACCATATCATCTTGTACAACTTGCCACCAATGGTTTCTTGGTCTTCCTCTAAATATTTTAAGTATTAACTAGATTGCTAAATGGAATTCCTTTACACATATATTATTGTCACTCGTCACTCATTCTTATGACATACCACAGCCATCCTAACCTATTTACATTTTATGAACGAGACCAAATCTACATCTAATGTAGCTACTCCTTGTATTTGTAATTAATTACCTTAAAGTCAATATTTATCAATCAAATTAATTACACATATGTATTTGGCTTTGATGTGAAATGTGTATCTTTCTTTAGTCTTCTCTTATTCAAATGGAATAAAACTGAAATATATATGTATATAGAAATCATGTTTTTATCAAATTGAAGAAGTACATAGTAAATGAAATTTTGTAAACCGATCTCTAAATCGAATATCTAGTATAATTTATGTATAGAAATATTTATTCATTCAAATATTTCTTGTTATCATTTGATAGCGTTTATATTGAAAAGTAAAATTATGTACTGTATGTATACGAGTAGTATGTAATTTACTGTGAATTTAGTCAAGTTGTCAAAAAGCAAATGTTGTTCAAGTTGTTCAAATTCAAAATGAAATTCGATATAAGATATTTTCCTAATAATTTCTACAGGATATAAGTAAGGTTACGAAAATGATAACTTTCTTTGCATTCGCGATATCTAAATGTGTATATTTGTTTGTATATCAGATCAGTATACATTACATACATAATATAGTGCTGTGAAAAACAATAACAAGAATTCGAATTTATTTAGAAGATTTCACCTTCGATTTGAATGAAATTTGGGCAGTAAGTATAGAGGCGTGTGGTGACTCATTTTATTAATGGTTAAGACTTTGCGAATATCAACGTTATGGGCACAATAATTTTCAGTGTTTTAAGTATTTGAAACTGTATTGTGGTGCGTTGGTGTATCAATTTAACTGATCGTTAAATATCAGTGAAAGATGTAAACAGAGGAAAGTTAGGGTAAGGGTTAGTTAGGACGAGAAGAATAAAAGTTGATTCCTACACACATTTCAGTTCAGTCTCCGGAGGCTTTCAATCATTTTACGAAAACATCGTTGCAAATGATATCTGAAAGTTCGAAACTGTGACTGACGGCTTTTGAACTGAGACTACACGGATATAGTGTGAAATGCATTAAATAATGAAAAGTTTCTGGAACGGATCGGGGGCTGAACTGAGACTGAAGTGAAATGTATAAATTGACCTTAAGAAGAAAATTATACAAATTTCATAAAAATTAAATTTTTATCTCAAAATTCGATTGATTTGTAAAACACTGTTTATTAAGTACTTATTTTTTTTTTTTTTCTTTTGTGAGTCCGTTTTTTATTTTGTGTGCATTAGATGATTATTTTGTTTTATGAAAAACCTGTTATAAACATAGATTTGTAAAACTAAATTAACAAATTCTTGTACAGGATATCTTATAATGCTTAGTATAAATAATTTTATTGAGCATCAAAAGGTATAAAAGAATTGATATTAAATATTTTTGAGATATAAATATAATGAAAATTTTGTTAATTTCACATCATTATTATGATATTTCAAAAACTTCTTCATTATTTTCTTTATTCATTTATGTATTTATGAACTTACGCTATTATTATCTATTGATTAAGTTTTGAAAAATAAAATGAAATATTGAAATTACCTACCAAAACAATTATATGTATCTTTTCAATATAATAATGAATATCAAATAGAACAACAATCATATATAATTTAAGTAAAGCATACAAGAAGACAAATATTATTTTTAATTTCATCATTTCAGTTCATTTCAATTTCAATTTATTTATATATCTTCATGCTCATTTTTGTACATACATGTGAATTTAAATTTTAAATAAAAACTGGTAAGAAAAATGAATAAAAAGTAACTGCACTGCGCCTTATTTTTCAAGTAAATTGATTCTTTAATGTACACAAATATAAAGATAAGAAATAATGAAAAAATGTTAATTAAAATCAATGTGATTTCGTGGATAAGAAGTTATATTCTCATAAATTTATTCAATAAAAATTTAAGGCAAAATCAAAAAAAAACGTAACATTCGTAATAATTTATAGTATTTTTATGTATTTTTAAAGAGAAAAAATTTTAATTTCCTCTTGTAGTTGATAATTTGTAATGATGTCTTAATTCCTTCAAGTTGTATTAGATATGTGCAGAGCAAAATAAATTAATGTTTTTATGTATAGCCAACCAACATAATATTTGATTGTATTTCCGGAAAATTTTATATTATTTTTTATACTTTATTTTCATTTCTTCAATTTTGTGTCTTTTAAAATGGAAATCCTTCAAGGCTTTTATCAAAAAAGAAAAAATATATATATGAAATTTACGGTGCGATTCTGCATAAGAGATCTCTTATTCCTCTTATTTCTCTAAAGTTTTGGTGAAATATATTTTTTAAGAGGAATCGGTATTCTGGATAAGAGATTCACAACATAAAATGACATAAGATTCACCATCGATTTTAAACCCACCTTATTCAATTTACTACTTGTCATATACAAAGATAATGTAGTTACACTGTTTTATCATCTTTGTTATTAGTAATTATTGCAATTTTTATTTTTATATTACAATTTTTATTATTATTTTATTATTATTACTATTATTATAAATATTATTATTATTATTATTATTATTATTATTATTATTTAAAATTATAATAATTATTATTATTAATACAATTCTATTATTTTTATTATCAAATTAATTACAATGCACGACACGAATACAATTTGAATATCAACGATATAAATAAAATAAATAAGAGATATAAGAGGTCCTCATCGATGACCTCTAAAGTTTAGAGATTTTTGTCCGTTAAAAAAGAATTTTTCGGTTATAAACGTTCAAAAGTAGAATGCCAAAATTCATTAAAAAATTCACCACTGAAGTTAAGAGATCAGCTGATCACATCTCTTATCTAATTTAATTTAACTCCTAAAAGTATGTATTTGTAATGTAATTTGCACTAAAAACGATAAGAGGAATAAGAGAAATAAGAGATCTCTTATGCAGAATCGCACCGTTACTTTAAAATAAACAATTTGATACAAAAAATAAATATTTGTTTTGAATGCGTGTTACAAACATTTTTCAAAATATTAGTTTTCTATACGATTTTTGTTTTTTCTTGTGACTGTTTTTTACGCAAAAAAAAAATATTAAATAAATTATTAAATAAAAATCGACAAAACAATATTTTAATAAACAATTTTTTTTAGAATTCGCATATGGCTGTAGAAATAAAAACTGAGATTTTTAATAAACACTTTACCAATTTTATTTTTACACAATAAATAAAATCTTTCTGAACTGTATGATTCTATATATAGGAGAGCTATAATGTAATAAAAAAATGTAGTAGGTAGATATTTGATCAGTTTTTTATAGGCTGATAGCGGTAGGAGACAGACCTAAATTTATCTAGATTAAACTAATCTGGATTATCTATAATATAGATTTATAAAACTGAACGTGACAGACTGCAAATCTCGATCGTCGCTGCGATCTAATACAATTAGCTGATCAGTTAAATTTATGTAGAACTACACACTCATCACAATCATTTTATGATTATAATTTTCTTGGTTACTTGAATTGTGTTGAATTTGGTTATCAAAAATATTTTAGTTTTAATCGTGTTAAATTATTTTCAATACACAATAAATTAGAAAATTGAACTGTCAATTTTCATGTCTTCTTCTTCCTACTGAAAATTCAGTTTATAAGGGTAATCCTGAACTGAATCATTTAGAAATTGTGGTGACAGACAGCCACTTTAGTTTAGATTAACGACTTAATCTAGATTAAAATGCTTAGCCTGTCAACGTTAGCACAGTGGAATCTGTCATCGACAAACTATTTTATCGCTTACAATAAGTGGAAAATGAATCAATTGAATTTTCCGCATTGAAAAATTAATTCAATCTTCTACTTCTAAATCTACTATAAAATAACTGTAGAAATACACATAATTTAGTGTTCAATGTAAAAATTTAAATGCAAAATTTATAGTCATATGTACAGAAAAGAATAAATTTGACTCAATATATTTTTGCTTTCAGTTAAAATATTAAAAACCAAATATTAATAACTTTTTTAATAATTTCTAAAAAATTTACTAACGTTATATCGGTTCAATGAATGTACTGATTTATTTTTTCTTTGATATCAAATAATTATGGTATTAAATATTTTCTAATTCAAAATTGTTGTATTAAGCATCTTTTAAAAATCATAGTAAACAATGAAAAGCTAAAACAATATTTGGATTTGGTTAATAACTGTGAATCATAAGAGAAAGACTTATTTTACTATAATAATTTATTAACTAATAGCTGATATCAGTTTCACTTTGATATACATACATGAAACATATGTAGTTTTCTAATTTAAAAACAAATAAATTTTTATTTTCCGATAAAAATTTTCTTTCTGGTGCGTATTATTATTAGATAATATTACAAAACAGTAAAAAATTTATTACTTTTGATATGGATCATAAAACACATTTTATAACAACGCCCACCATAATATTATATGTGTACAGATACCACATAATACTATATTTAAGAGATAATTTTGACACGGCCAAACAATAAAATAAAACTTTTCGCATTGTATCCTTTTTTTTTCTTTTCTTCAAGTTGTTTACGCAAAAAAAAAAAAAAAAAAATTTTTTTTAACATTCAAAATTATACATAAAACCATTGGTTAATTACTTTCACCGGATACACAAAAATCGTTTATCAATATATTTTCCCTTTTATATATGTATATGTATTTCATTTAAGTCCTATTCACGTTCTAGGGATATGGATTAAGTGTCGTATTTTACATTTTCCTTTAGCGTTACTTATAATAATAAAGAGTATATGAGGCGATATAAAGACGCAAATTTTTACACGCTGTGATTTTATTACTGTTGAATAAATGGCATGAAAACTCATGTTATGCGCGTATAAACTACTATCTACTGTATAAATCATCAATAAAATCCATGTGCAATAAAAAAAAAACCTTACTTCTGTTGATATGTAATGTGGTTTAAGGAACTAACATAATAGCTGCTATCTCTAGGTTATTTTTGGTCAGACTTTCGAAGAAAAATTTTCTACTACGTTTCTTTTTTAAAAAACATTCAAAACAAAATACCTGTATATGTACACATCCATTGGAAATATTTGAGAATAAAATGATTTACATAGTAGAATTTTATTTATGATTATGAATTTGTGAAAACCTACATTGATATAAGTATGTTAGTCAATTTGTATCAGATAAGTTTGGTAAAAGGAGTGTTGATTTAACATTTAGACTGTGTTCTCATACAAAATTTGCATTTGGATGAAAAATGACATCGGATAGTCTTCATTTAGTATTCGTGAGTTTTCGGATTTAATTTGCAGCTTTAATGCATCTTTACATTCACATGTGCATATTCTTTTATATTTTGTTCTTCAAATTATCATTCGTTGATTATCAAAATTATCATTTTATAATTTCTTCTTGATATTGTTGATGTTGAGAATAAATTACTTTAAATTATTTTAAAAATTAAAATTGCTTGTTAGTACAAAACTGAAAGAAAAAACTGATTCTAAGTTACGATGCATTGTTTTTTGTTAAAAATTTAATATCAGCTGATATTCTGATATACGAACAAGGTGGATGCATCCTCATTATGTATATGAAAAAGATAAAATATGGAGAATAAAATCTATGTATTTCACCAATTAAAATTTTGCATCTTAATGCAAATTTTGTATGAAAGCGTAGCCTTACAAGAAATCATGTCAGAAACCGCGTTTTCACAAAAGCATTTGGCTATTCAAGAGGTAATATATCATAAGTTAATGAGACATGTTCCAATCAATTTAATTGAAATCAAACTGCCAAAAATATTTTATGCGGTTAAATTTGATAACGAATCAACCCGAATCGAGTTGAGAACAGAATAATCTGCAAGGTACAGAAATAAAACATAAATAGTTTATCTGTAGTGGAGATTTTATAACAAAATTTAACGATCAAATTATAAAATAGAAATGAAACTTAATTTACATAAATGCAGTCAAATTTAGAATATCTTTTTTTTGTATTATACGAAACTATATACCAGTTATAATGTATTATATTTTCTCTATTTTCACTTTTATGGTATTTTTAGAAAATTTCCTAATTTTAAAGACTAGATAAAAGTTACCAATTTAAATATGAATGTATAAAATTTAAGATAAAAGTTGCACAAACTTTTTAATGATGTATTTTCCTTTAAAATATGAATATTATGTGTTTGTAAATGTGTTCATTTGTACATACATACTACAAAATTTGATATTATACAAAAATGAAAAGAATAATTTGATTATATATGTTTATTAGCTTAAACCTTTTAATTAAATTTTTGTTTAATATTTAACTATTTAAAATTTTTTAAGGATTCTGATTGTACGGATATCATCTAAAACTTTATTAAAATGATATTTAATAAAATCATTACCTTTTTTTAACAAGTTTTAATTTTATCCTATAATATATATTCTATTATAATAATTCAATAATTAGAAATATTAAAATTAATTTTAAAATTTCACATTGATTATGTGAAATTATTAACTATAATAACAAATTTATATAATTTTTAATCATCATTTCTATTCAATAAGGCTATAATTATACATAGCTCGTAAGTATACATCTTCTTCTTCAATGGCGCTACAGCTCATATCGAGCCTTCACTGAAGTATAATTGTAGACTTTTTATTATGATTACGTACAGATTAACGTGAGTGGATTGCAATCCACTACGGGTTGCTGGTAGAGAAGTAAACTATGTTTACATGATAGGACTTGGACTCTGTATACAGAAAGTTGGAAATTTGCAACGAAAAATTGGAAATTAATTTTCTAACTTTTACCGTGAGCAAGAATTAAACCTGCACCATGCCGCTTTCGGAACTTCAGATCTAAGTTAGATATGAAATCTTAGCGTATTCGGTAAATAAGATCTGAGTATTTTGAATTAAGTATAAATTTTCTTTTTTTCTTTTCCAGCGTCAAAATATGCCCTTATAGAGCGACTAGAAAGTCAGAAAAGATTTGAATTACAGAAAACAGCCGTATTCTTGATTAGTATAGACATAATAAAACTACAATTATGTAATTTCAGTAATTTGTGAAATTTGTGCTCTTCTCGGCGAGAACTTATCAAATTAAATTTAACAAGTGATCGTTATATATTTTTGTAATTTACTAAGACTGAATATCTATCTATATTATCAAATACAGTCTAGATGAAGAATTCGTAATGAATGATTTATAATATTTTCATTGAAAAAATAAACATTTTTCCATAACCATCATTCAATGCTTTCAGTTGTTTTTAAATTGAATTGAAGAAAGTTGTGAATTAAATTATTTATTAAATACCTAGACATTAAGAATTAAATTTGAATACCACAAAACAAAATTTATACGTAAATCGAGATCAGAACGAGCTAAATTATATTCTCATATAAGCACGAATCGAATGATTGAGAGATTGAAATGGCAAACCAAATATATCAGGGAATATTTTAGGTTATGTTTACTAAATTTGAATTGAAAATGGCTAAAAGAAACACGAATCCATTTCATTATCAAATATAATGAGGGCAAATAAAACGCTAAAGCGATTATTTCTAGATTATACGTTATCAGTGTTTTAAAGTGCATTTCAATCTAAATTAAAATATATCTTTGATGCCAGTGAACCCGTATACGCATATCCAATCATGTATACGTACATAGTAATTATTAAAATACAGTAATTTAACAAATGAAATAAATTATTCCCATCGTAATTGTCATCATTATAATGTAAGCCAAATAATTAATACACGAATGTGAGTAATGGTAATATGTATGTATATGCGTTCAATAAAAATTTTTAATGTGCTTTTGCGTTTCCACACTCCATAAAATACGAAATTACCAATATTTCAAAATTATTAATTTGAATTTTATCTAACAAAAAAGTATTTTTTTATTTTGCTTTTCTATTTTATTGACTATATTAAAGAAACAAATTTTTTTTCTGCGTTTACTATGCTAGACGAGAATCCCTTATTAAAATCTGTAATTCAAACATTTGTTTTATTATCTATAAATTAAAGTTTTATGACTTGTTGATTTTTATTATTTGTATTATTTTTTTTTCGATATTCACAACATAAGCTTCTGACACATAATTGAAATCTATAATAATATTAAAAAATTAATCATAACTTTAGTATCGTAGATTGGTAATAACAGTTGCTGATTTTATGATTGTAATCTTTCTAAAATGTTCCAACAATATTTATGATTAAATTTAAATTTTGTTCAAAAATGATTATAAAATTTTGTAATTCTTCCATTTTCTAGAATCCATAATATCATAAAGTTAAATCGATGATGTATTATTTTATAAAATTTTTATGATAGCTACAATCGTACCATCTATAAAAAAATATAAAAATTATAATTTTGTTACGAAAATTATTATCATTTTTAAATAAATTACATGAAGTAATAGACAAATAGATTACAGGAGGGGATTTTTTTTTTAAAAATTTTAATTTTTATCGTATTTTATATTTGTCGTATTACTAATGGATTAGTATACGTTTACACAATACACCTTGTTTATTTTTTATATGTTTCAAGAGTAAAAAAAAACATGTCTTATTATATAAATACGAGTGTAAGTGACAAAAATATTTTAAGCAGAAAATTATTGAAAATAAGTAGTACAATTGTTTAAAGCCAATAGAATCAAAGAAACCAAAATTAAAACATTTTTTGCACATCAAAATAAAATAATGATAAAATTTATCAGTGCTAGATTTTTTTGAATGAATGTTCGCTGTATAATTAGTACATATGAATGTTTAACTGAAACAATGTGTATACAACAATATTAAACACTTAACTTAAATGCAATGAAATAGTAAAACCGTAAAACTGAACGTTGAAAAACAATATTTGTAATTTATTTAGAAATGAAAGCTTTGAAAATACTAGAAAAGCTTTTTGATTCATGTGTAGAATAATAATAATATGTACCGAAAACTGCTGCCTGAAAAACAGAAATTGCTAGTTCCATATTTTTACTACCCCAGTGATAAAGTATCTATACATAATGTATAAATTTTCCGAAAAAAAAAGAAAAACATTTTTGTAAATATTGCACGATTTTTATTTTATGCAACAATTTTTTTATTTCAAATATGAACAAGAAGTCGGAAGAAAAACCGATACAAAAAACCATCATCATCATCAAGTTTTGTGATGGTGCTGGTGGGCGTTAGGTGTTAGTATTCGTATTAGTGATGTGACAATTTTCTGCTGGCGCTATCTTTTTGTTACATGTGTATGTTTGTAAATTGCGTTAATATGGAGTTTTGGTGTCATTCAGTTATATTTTGATATTCATTCATAGTTCTCGAATGAATTCAGTTCGAATCAGACACGCCGGATAAATAAATCGGAAGTTTTGAAAAATTTTTCTTTAACGTATTATCGTTGCAGTGACTTACTAGAAAGAAAAATAAACACATAACTATTAAATAATACCAAAAATAATTTGTGAGTGAATTATCATCAAAAGTTTTTTTTTTTTTGAATAATATGTAATTCAAGATAAATTAAAAAAAAAGATTAATTCAAGTATTTTCAAAATAATTACGTATGTAATATTTATTCAAGATACAAATTTGAAATCTATGTGTGATTGATTTTAAATAAAGTAATTTTTTTTTATTTAAAACTTCATATAATGATGAATCAGTTATTTTTCAATTTCTCTTTTTTAATCGACATTCAACAATCTGTAATAACTATAATTATTTATTTACTTTTTCTTTATATATTTAATTTAAATTTTAATTTACATTTATTTCATTTAAATTAATTTTCGATCCAAATCCATTTACACAAACGGATTGTAATGTTGATTATCATAAAATAATATCAAAACGTAATCAATCATCGTGCATAAGAAAAAAATGTTTAGTGTGTTAATACACTCTTTCGTCGGATGAAATTCTAAAAATAGATGAGAAGAAAAAATAATAATTATTTATTATTGTATTAAATCGAAGTTTTTATCCTAGGAATTAAATAGAAAATAATGTTGAACGAACTTACGCAAATGATTAATTAACTGAAGATAAATGTCGTTGATAAAGCATTAATATTGAACATGTAATCAACAAATACTTACATTCATGAAAGTTTCGAATTAAAAAAAAAGATACCAATTTATTTGAAATATACATACTTACATATGTATGTAATACAAAAATAAAATATTTAGTTAATCATACCCATGTAACACTTATATTTTTTTTAAGTTGCCTTGTTGCATTAATTTGTTTTTATTTTTTAAATTTTATTAAAATACTTACATTAAAATTAAAATAAAATAAAATAAAAAAATAATTAGATTAAAAATAGATTTGAGTATATAATAAGAATTAAATATTTTTAAAGTCACTTGCAAATTCTAATACTAGATATTTTTCTTTTTCAATTAAAGTGTAATGATTGTCAGAATGAAAAATGTAAGAATTTTATAATTGAAAAAAAAAAGAAAACTGTGAATAAACTTAATCAAATTAATTACATTTAAGGTAACACTATGTATTTATGTGTATATGCATATAATTAATTTCGCAATTGTTCTTTTGAAACAATTAATTGAAAATTTCCAAAATACGAGTACAGTGCGAGTAGATGTAATATTCATCTTCATGATACATATTACTAAACGAACTGCGTTACAACACAAAAGTAATTTATATAGTGAGCAGTGTTTTTTGTTTTCATCTGTGTACATTTAAGAGTTTTATATAAAAGATGCATTAGGATGACAATAACTACGATGAGTGATTAAAAAGTATTCTAAAAATTCCTCTAACCAGCAAATATTATGGAAATTTTTATGTACATTTATGTATTTTATTACATATAAGCGTGAACAAAAATTTAAAAAAAAAATTATATTTCATAGGTAAACAGTAAATAAAATATATGACAAAAATCGACCTAGAATCTTAGGTATTTATAAATACAAATAAAAAAGAAAATTATATCATCAAAAATATCCATACATAGGTATATATAAATATGTAAGATGGATGAGTTTTCTCTTTCTAATTCTTCCTCCATAAATACATTATATATCTGAATGCAAATGATTTCAATGTGCAAACACATGTGTATCAATACAGATTTAAAATGGAATTTATGTTATGTATTACCCATCCTACACAATTAAATATCTGAAATCCAACAATAAAATCTAATAAAAATTGAAACAGCAAAGATTGTATAGAAAAGCATTTGTTAATGAAACAATAAAATGTTTATACAACCAATAATATTTACATGCATCATACAGCAAAATAATATATAATATTCCAAGAATATGTACTTATGTTTTCAAGCACATATATGTATGTAAACTATATAACTTGTTGTTTTTATCCTTCGTTTCTCATAAACATAGAATTGCTTTCATTCATCATCATTCCGAATTCCGATTAATATTATTTCTTCTATGTATGAATATAGTTCCATAATGATATGATTATGGTCTGATAATAATTATATTTTGATCACGTTTATTATTATTAACATTGTTATATATTGTTATCATTATTATTATTTTTTGTTTCGAAAATTTTAGTATTCTTTTTGAATATTTAATTTAAGAAAAAAAAAAATAATAACAAAATAACATAAATATTTGTACAAAGAATAAAAATATGAGAATTAGAAAATAATAAAATGTAAACTGTGTACATGTACATAAGTACAATCCCAGTCGGGTAGGCAAGTAATTACCGAACCGATGCTGCAACTTGTTTCTTTAAACAGCAACTAGTTCTACTTTCGATTACTGTGTATGGAAATAACGCATTACTTTTACACGGCGATGTCATCGGAGGTAATCAATCGCCTCCTTTCAACATTACCTAGAATTAGTTTCTTCATTTATTCAAGTTAAACTTATTATAGAACGCATTTTCAAACATTAATTACATAATAGCAGTAAAAGGAGCAATTCCGATATCGATTCTTGGAAAGTAATTATGGAAGGTATTCCTTTTAATTGGTAATAGAACTGACTTTTTTTATAAATAAAGTACAATTCGAATTCTTATTTATTTGTTGCACCAATACAACATATATTAATTAATTTTTTTTGTTAAAACAATATAAATAAATACTTTTAAGTATGCATAATATAAAAAAAAATAATAATAATGAATATAATAATAATATGTAAAATTATAATAAAAAACCGGCAAATTAGGACTCCATTTTCCTTCTCTGCATACAAATATTTTTGAAGTGTTTATTTTTAAACGTTTTAAAGGCTTTGTTAAAAAAGCATTTAAAGACTTTTTTAATTTCCTTCACATGGTCAAATATATTTTTATCGTCTTCAACTGCTCCTGAAATTTTAGAAATATGTATGTATATATTTAACGTTTAACAGTTTAAAAAAATTTTACTTTGAAGAACTTTATTGATGTTTTTCTACCGTGTAAAAACAGAATTAATTTATTATTAAATTTAATAAATCTTACCTATTTATTATGTATGCACAGTTAATTCAATTTTTTATTAACTTAATGTTATTTACTGTATTAACTCACATTTATTCACTATTTTAAACACCATTTCAAATCGAGTTCAGAACTTCTTATAACTATTGATTATGATTAACAAAGAAAACGCAAAAACTTTCCATCGACGTGTTCATACATGTTTCTAATTTCGCAATAATTATAATGCGTATATTGTTATACACATTACCGCTTGCATTACATAGCATCAGTATCATTGTTCGGAGTACAATTGCATTACAATCCACATTACTTTTTTAACGAAGTAATGTATTATTGAACTACTTTATTCGAATTGGAGAATTGTGAACTAGTTACAGAATTGATTCTGCCAGTAATGCCTTACTAATTCACGACTGGGATGCGATGCACACACATTAATCCGTATGCGATGTCCATATATGCGGCAAATGTATAGTATTTGTTGAAGTGTATGAATTTTTATAAAATATTGTTTCTAGTAAAATATAAAATTTTCAAAATAGAATTTTCAAGAAAAAATGTAAACAATTTCAAGCACATTAAAGAGAATTTTATAATAAACTAGAATTTTGAGTATGAAGACAAATTGTGTTTTTTCCTTGTTTTCTCGTATGTATAGGCACAAATGGAGACACATCTAATTTGTCTAGTAATTATATTATATGTATTATAAATAATAAGTAAATTGTAAAATACACAAATTGCATTTGTGAATTATTTATTAAAAATTTTTCAATATAAAAGTTTAATCAATATACAGAAAAATCCCTTTAAAAAGGAACTTGTTTATGAATGAACTCAATTAATTAACAATAATTATACCCTATGTACATACCTATATGTTGGTAGTATTGTGCATATGATGATTTGGTAGCTTTATGTAATTTGACACACATAGGTTAGTTAATCAACCCGTGGATTTAACCAACGCCTTAACCAAATCAAGTGACAGACATATTATGTTGAGTTGGTTTATATTGACATTATCTTGTTTACATTTATTTTGCTAAGAATTTTTTGTGATTTTTTAAAGTATTCTGTGAATTTTGCTAGATTATTATTGAGCAATTAATTTATCATGAAATGAATTTTATTATTTAAGAACAATTTTTGTTAAAGTGTACTAAAAGTCAGATAATCCTAAAAAAAAAAAGAAAAAGTAATGCGTGATAAATTCATTCCACAACAGAATAACGTAGCATTTTATTCTGTGCTAAATTTTTGAAATACTCACGAGTGCCGATTTAAAACTCAATTGCATTTACTCATTTACATTATTTTCATCTTTCTCGTATTGTCTTATCGAAATTGTCTACTACACCGTATCTCCAGTGTCCAGTGAATATGCTAAATTCTTGTGTGAGTGTAAGAGTGAAGTAAGTGAAAATTTTCCACTTACAAAGGTTTGCGTATTTAAATTTTGTAAACTTTAAACTTTAGGACTTTAGCATTTTTTTCTTCGTTGGACATGACCCTTTCAAGTAGCACTTTTCTATATAGGGAAAAATTCTTGAAAAATTTTAAATTTTTCTTATTTTGTTTCACAGAATTGCATGAAATACTGTTAAATATGAGTAGATCAAATAAAAATGATTTTGTTAAATTCTGAAGCTAAGAATTAAAATTTATTATTGAAATATAATATTTTCTTTCTGTGAATTTCTTTCACTATATGTCCATTCATTTTTCTTAAAATTTAAACAGGTATTTAGTTTCTTTTCAAAAATTTCAAAATAAAAATACATTACATACATATACATAAGTACATTTATGTTAAATAGCATGTACATTAATTCTACCTTCTTTAAAATAATCATCTCATATACCAATAATACCATTCCACAATATAGTAATATATGTATAACATTTTAAGGAAACGTGATTATGTCACATATAATGCAGATAACAATAATTTATTCTTCCTTTTTAGAATATAAATATTCAGAGTGCATAATTCATAGTTAAGATTAATAATACACCGTTGTAAATTTACCAGAAAATAAAAAATGTTTTATTTTTTTTCTATTAACGAGAATTTATGCAAATTCTGTAGTATCATATACGTAATTCATAATTATTAAGTAAATAGTATATGTATTATTTAAAATAATAATTTTCATTCATCTAAAAGTTTTTACGTTAGTGTTACAGGTCCGGTCCATTAACAGAAAAATGTTATGTATTACATAATAATTTAAATTGTAAATTTAAAAAAATGAAAAAGAAAAACATAACATAAATTTATTTTTAATACAGTGCACTCGCGCTAACTTGGCCGAACTCGTGCAAGGGGTTGTTCAAGTTAGCGAATCGTTCAACTTACCGAATGGGTTATATAAGACAGTTTATTTTTGGTAAACAAGGATATTAATATGACATTAAAGCAATAATATTAATCGAAAGTCAAGCTTTTGAACAAAAAATTAATTTTTATTTGTTCTTGAAAAGTAATCATACATATTAGTTTGTTTACATGTTTTTAATGAAGATATAGAACTGCTGTTTGTCGTAGGTTTTGCAGTACTGAAATTTCCTTGTAAGGAAGTTCTTTAAATTCAGCCCATGTTATTAATTTATTAGTTATTTCAATTACTTCTATGTCCGAAATAACATTTACTGTTGTATTTTTTTCAATTTCTATGTTCTCTTCGTATATTCTCTTCCATGTCTTCATCACACTGCGCCTCACTCACTTCCCACTGAAATATATCCTCCCGATCATAAGTGTTCTATAAAAAAGACAGCAGTTATGTAATAATTATGAGAAACTATTTGGTATCTTACTTGACTATCAACTTCATTTAAAAGCGCAACCAACTCTTGCTGATTATGTCGCATATCTTCTTCCCACAATGTTTTTAATTGTGCTAAAGGAATATCCTCATCATCCTCAGTTAGAGATTCTTTGTCTTCTAAAACGTTTTTCCAACTTTTTGCAATAGTTTCTTGATTTATTTTATTCCATGAAAGTTTCAAATATGATACTGCATCACGTAATGTGAATTTTCTTAATGTTTCATTAAAAGGTTCACTTTTGTTTGCAACAATGTGTGTTAGAAGTCTGGTTCTGTAATGAAGCTTCACCAATCTTATTACGTTTTGGTCCATGGGCTGAATTAATAATGTAACGTTTGGTGGTAAAAACATTGCTAAAATATGACCATCATAACTTTTCAGCTCTTCCTCTGAAGAATGGCTGGCTGCGTTATCTATTAAGAGAAGCGCTTTATGCGGCAATCATTTCTTTAGCAGATATTGTTTCACCTAAATAGTGGGTTGAACAAAAGTAATTCTAGAAAATATCACCGAGCATATCACCCACCTGCAACCTGCAACCAATTACGCAATTACTACTTACTGTGTTATTTTGGATTACCGTTATTTTGCATTATTTTATTTATATTTTATTTCTTAATGTACAATTATGTATGTAGTAATGAATAAAGACAATATCGAACACGAACGAACATGTTTTCTCAAATTTCCTATGTTTAGAAAGTAAAAACGATTAGAGTTCAAGTTACAGAGCGGCCAAAAATTCAAAAACGTTCAAGTTATAAAGCAGCCAATGTTAAATTTTAGGGTGGTCAAGTTACTGGATAGTTCAAGTTACCGGGGGTTCAAGTTATAGCGAGTGCACTGTATTTATTTTGAATAATTAAAATTTATAAAAATAAAAAAATTAAACTTCTGTAGGTGAATATAAATACACATTTATAGGTATACGAGCACAATAGTTATTATATATGATGTACATTGCAGTATATTTTGAAAGTTGTAAAAAAATGAGTTAAACAGAAAGACTGATAAAAATACGAATATAAATTTTATAAACTTTCTTAAAGTTTTTATGATATACATAAATTTAAAGTAATTTCTACCAAGTAAACAGTACAATAAATAAATGGAAATTAAAAATTACTTACAGATGATGTATGGATATGGAGCAAATGAAGTCATAATTTTTATCCATTCATAAATAATAAATAAAGCAACATAAGTGTTAGTTACGATTTACACTTACGAGTGCGTACATACATATATACATATGTTACATTGCTTTTTTTGGATCTATACATGAAATTAATTCATGACTTTACAAATATTTTCAATTTGAAATACAAATTTTTTTAATCTAAACATTTCTTAAATTTTTATTCAAAACTCAAAAAAAAAAAAAAAAAAATAGAGCATAAATTTATTTCGTTTTATTTAGTGTGGGCCGGGTATAGTTTATAATTATTTATATAATTACTCACGATTGAAAACATAAATTAGGTGTTTTCACGATAATGGAACATTCACAATGTAACGTTAAGTGAAAGTGAAATTACATGAAAAAGCTCACTGTTCACAATGCAAAGCTAAGTTTATTTTGAAATTGGAAAATTTGACATTAAAATTTTGTTTAAATTGACATTTGCAATTCAAATTTTCAAATTCTCAACTGAATTTCTCCATTTTTAAGTGGGAATTTAAAGGAATTTTAGGGAAATTCTTGCATTTTTTGGAAGTCTCCATCTGTTGGTCAATTTCCTAACAACATTTTTGTAATTAAATTTACAGCTTTTGTTAAGTGAAATTGAAATTAGAAATAGAACCTAATTTCACTTTACTTTAGCAATTTCAATTTCAATTAGAAAGTGACGCAGATATCTAATGTCGCGTAAGAAAATAAGGAACGAAAGACAGATAAATTCCAATTTCACATAGCGTTGCATTGTAAAGGCTCATTCAGAATGTAACGCTAAGTGAAAGTGAAATTTAATAAAAAAGCATACTGTTCACAATGCAAAGTGAGCTTTGAAATTCAAAAATTTGATACTTCAATTATTGAGATTTGACTTTGATTAAAAAAAAAATTTTTTTTATTTAAATTGACATTTGAAATTCAAATTTTCAAATTCTCAACTGAATTTCTCCATTTTTAATTGGGAATTTAAAGGAATTTTAGGGAAATTCTTGCATTTATTTGGAATTCTCCATCTGTTGGTCAATTTCCTAACAACATTTTTGTAATTAGATTTATAGCTTTTGTTAAGTGAAATTGAAATTAGGAATAGATCCTAATTTCACTTTACGTTGGCAATTTCAATTTCAATTAGAGAGTTACGCAGACATCTAATGTCGTGTAAGAAAATAAGGAACAAAAGTCATATAAATTTCACTTTCACTTAGCGTTACATTCTGAATGAGCCTTAAATGTTCCGCTAAGTGTAATTCATTATCACTGTGGCTTCAATCGTTTGTAAGCTTTGATCTCCACTAAGATGTGCCTCCACTCCTCCAGGCGTTTATGTTCAGGTTCATGTTAAAATTTTATTTGTAATTTAATTGACCATCATAGTAAAAGGCCATTTTTACCCTCTTTTGTTTGTTCCTGATTTTGTTTCTAACTTGGATTCCAAAACCGCAATCTTGCCTAAAATTGATTAGATTGACAAGACAACCACACAAATAGGAAGTAGGAATAGAACACACTGGAACACCTCATACATAAATATTCTTTATTTTCTTTTTTCTTTTGCACCCAGATACTCAGTTTCAGTCCATTATGGCACCGTCGATCAGTAATTTTGTCAGGTATACATAAGTAATATAATCCATAATTATTTAGATTAACTAACAGGAAAAAATAAATATTTTATTACCCCCACACAGAACAAAAATCACGATATTCAAGTAGAATACTACCGTACCTAATATTTATTTAATAAATATCCTCATATCCTGTAAATAAAACTTGTTTATCTTGCATTGCGACAGTTATATAAATTTGAATTGTACAAAAACAAAATTTTCGTTTATTATTAACAATATTTTATTATAATTTGGCATTAAAAACTAGAATATGAAAATAAATAGATTTTATTAAATGTTTTTCGATTTTGTTCTTTCAACTACTTTCTTTCCTTTTAAATTATTTAATCATTTTGTAAAGAATTATCTTCTTTTGTAAACAGAAAAACATGTATGTATGTAGATGTTTTTTTGTAGTATTGTACTTTGAAAATTCAGAAAAATTAAAAAAAAAAATTTATTTTTGCGATTTAAAAACAAAATAAAAAAATAGAAGTATGCATAGAAGGTAAACCGACTATTTTGAAATCATAAACAAATGTTTAGTAATATTTTTCCTTTTTTTTTAATTTCTTGTAAATAAATTTTTCTAAAAGAAAATATTATTTTTCAAACAAATAAAGAAGCTTTTATAATTTTTTGTTAAAGGATTTGTATTTCATAAAAAGAATAACATTAATAAATTATGGATGGATGTAATAATTATTCATACATTTTAGTAAAAACCGCACAGAAAAAATCTTTATAAAATGCAATTTATTGTAAACCTGATTTCCTTTCAAAGTTATTTATTTGTTTTAAATTATTTTTTTTTTCATCAATTTTCAAATCCTGGTGTAAAATGATAGCAAATTATCAGCATAATAACAAAAAACAGCATCATAGTAGAGACCTTTTGATTCTTGTTGAATGCTGCTTATCTCTAGCCTTCTGAAATTTCAAATAAGTTTCTTTAAAGATTGAAACATTATTGTTGTACATAATATGCAGTCACAGTAAGTCGTTGTTGCCATTAATCATAAAAATTGTAAGACCAAAATAAAATGGACAGATATCTGATAATATAAAAATGAACCATAGTTGTGTAATAGATTTTTGCAAAATTTCATTGAGACTGTTGGAAGACCTCAATGTAGATGAATGGATGGATAAAAAAAACCCAGCGAAGAGGATACTTGCAGCTAGTAGTAAATAAATTACAATCTTCATTTTGGATATTTAGCTTCACCTAACACCAGGGTGATTTATACACATATTGTATCTATGTACATATATAAATTTCGATTTCGAACCATATAGAATTATTGCAGACATAAAATTCAATTAAATTAATTGTCTTGATTTCACACAAGATTATGGTGAATGGCAATGTGATTAAAATTCAAATAATCTTTAAAGATATTTGCTTTTTTACTTTCGTTGGTCACAAGGTTTTTGCAGCATCCATTGATTTATCGATTATCCCCATCTAGTTGAAGGAAATATTATTTAATTAATTTTGTTAATAAAGTTTTACGGCTGTATTAATATAATTTTGTTTAATTTTTTATTTTAAATAATAATAAACTTTTTTCAAATTTCACTTATTTTTTTATTAATATTCTCATAAAAATTGAGATTGTAAGTTATCTCCGAAATTTTTGATAAAACACTGAGCAGATTATTCAATTTATTATTAAAAAAAAGTTCAAAGTTTCAAAGTTGATTTCTTCATAAGATATATTTTCATTTAATTTTAAAATGTTATTTAACTTTACAAACTTTAAAATTTAGATAAAAATAATTTAGAAGAAAAATTGTTTGTGTGTTAGTGTGTTTAAGTGTATAAAAATATAACTTTTTTTGGCTAATAGGACATTTTATATCATAATACAGAACATTAAATGTACAATAAAATTTTATTTTATGAATCATTAGTAAAAATTGTTATCCTTATACATATTTGTGTTTATAAATTTCATTGTTTCAAAATTTAGATTATTTAGAATATTATTTAGACTAATACTGTACATACGAGTACATTAGTCTGATTCAAAATTTACAACATAAATCAAAAAAACGCTTCTGTATACAATATTATTTTCTACAGAACATTCGATGTAAATGAGATCTCTATAAAACTAAATTGCACTGTTTAGATATTATACATTAGACTTATAATTCTCATAATTTTGGTAATTTATGTTTAAAATTTTGTGTTATGAATTTTAATTAGGTATTTAAACAAAAAAATCTTGTTATATATTTTCTCTTATTATTATGTTAATTTATTTTTCGTAAAAACTTAAAGATATAACACTTCTTAAGTAAATTTATTATTGTATTTTATATATTTGTTTATTACAACGTTACAAGTCGTTTATGAATTAGAACTGTGAAAACTAATCATATAAATTCTTATTGTTTTCAACATCATTCCGCATATATATAACATATTCTAGATATTTTATATTTTTTCCTTTTCATATATAGCACCAATGTTGCAGCACTTCTCGTTACATAAAAATAAACGATAAAGTTTTATCACTCAAAATTAATTTTTTCATTACAAAGTAAAATAAGTTCTTAAAACAGTTCTTCCTCTCAATGCGTCTACAGCTCGTAGAACGTTATATTCTATGGCGAGCGTTGGTCTCCATTCTGATTTCTGAACACTTGAATTTCGATGAAACAGGTAGTTAGCCTATTCCCCCATGGGGGAATGCATGCATTGTGGTATGATTGCTACCTTATATCTCCTGGACTAACATGCAAATTTATATCCGCTTCTTACCCGGAGATTAGATGTTGACCTGATTACTGCACACTCTGAGATCGACCATTCAGGATTTTGGAAGTGTTTATTTAATGGTGATACTTACTCGCCATGTCACAGTAATGACAAACGGGCTTATGTACTTTTAGCTGAATATTTCTGACAGGACATATTCACACATATTCTTCCATTCGCGTCGCATGTTGGTCCGGGATTGCTTAGTTGCTTATGTCGCAGCTACCTTCTATATCTGGAGGGCGTTTCTCTATCCGCCACCTGAGGACCCGGATAGTAGCAGTCTGCTCTGCACTACCTTAAAACAGCTCAACACGTTTTTTTTCGACTTTAATATTTCATAAAAAAAGATTTCAAATAGTGTTCACAATCAAATGTCGCACTAAAAGTATGATGTTTTGGTTATGTTACTCTATAAAATCTTTTATGATAATGGGATTTTCGAAAAATTTTAGGATTTGTATATAATTATACGTAAAATATTTATCCAATAAAGAAAACCAAAATAAATTATTGATTTACTATGCTTTTTTTCCGGAAAATAAATTGTTCACAATCATTTACCGAGAACTGTATACTTGTTGAAGGTATTTGTTGTATTTTGTAATTCTATATTGTGGCGAGTTAAAAAGGAACATAGCATTGTCAGTAATAGCATTGTCTATATTCTCTAAATTGCCCAAAAAATTAAGATCTGCTGCAATTTCTGTCACTACACAAGAACTACGAAAATGGCTATTATCACAGAATGATGTCAAATACTTACCTAATTTTGAGTCAGCTAACATAAGAGAAGAGCTTAAAAATGCTGATTATAGTTTAATTTCTGATAACAAGTAACACAAAGTATTATGTATTATTATATGATTCTTTAGTAATAAAATATCAGATCAGTTTAAGCCCTCTCCTGTAAATGAGCTGGCTTCTATACCAGCGACTCAGTAGTTCGCAATCTACACTAAACTGTAGGTCCACACATATGGTAGTAATAAGTCTATGAATTAGTTCGATGAAAGTCCTGACTAGAGCTAGAGCTGTATTGTCTACTTTATGTTTCGTTAAACTCTAATTTTATAAAATTCTTAGATCCTAGACACATACAGCCCGAAATCACCATAATTTTACGAAATCAACCTTTTGAAATCATATAGTGACACACTGCATTTTGTTGATTTGAATGAATGAATTTTGAAGTTTTATACTTAATTGTGTATTAAAAAGAGCTTTTAGTTTTATAAAAATATAACCATTAAATACATAACCATGTATAACCAGTATAACAATATGATATTAATGACAGCTGAAATTGGAAAATGAAATTGGAAACTGGAAGTGTTATCGTGATTTTGATCAAAATCAATCAATTTTTACGTATTTTCGATGAAATTAACATAATTTCGATCAATTGAAATTATATGAAAAGTTTTTGATTTCGTCGCTAAAATCAAGAAAAAAGGTTGATTTCGAAAATTATGGTCATATCGAGCTGTATGTGTCTAGGATCAAAGTTGTGTTTCGTTGCACCAGTTGTACATTATCATTTGTAAATGTGTCTCAATTTTCAACATAGCATAAATAAAGAAAAAAATTTTTTTTTTGGAAAAAAGAAATCTTGTCAAAACAAATATATTTACAAAAATGAAATTAATTTATTATGTAAGATGCATTCTCGCATGAAAATTTAAAACTTTTCAGTCATTATAAAATGTTACTACAGCACGTACTAATAGCTCACGGATTTAATTTTGAAAATATTAAAAACTACAAAGTACACAAAACTAATTTTTAAAATGACAGAAACAAGCATAATGCTAAGTATTATGCAGAGTAGGGTATATATCGTATTAAGATTCATTTTTCATCTAAATTATAATTCAGTTTTTTATCTAAAATCCCAAAATTTCTTAATAAACTCACGTTATTCAGAAATTTTTTAAAAATATCACGCTTTATTCCAATTATTTTTCATTGCACATATCAGGAACTCATGAAACTAAGAAAAGAATTTCGTTATTTTTATTAATAAATTCTATATTTTGAAAATGATATATATCAGCTAATAATCTTAAGGATCTCATTTCCTTCTGGTCATTATCACCGTTAATTGTGAAATGAAATATTTTTCTAATAAATTCCAACTCAATCATGATTCTTAGGACTATGAGTTTGCCTGGAACTCATTGATCTCTTCAATTTGATTACCAGGGCTAATTTTACATTTCTGACATCATTCATTTTCATGGACCTAAATAATCTGCCCATCGAACGTGTTCAGATTAAAAGAGATCCAAGATCCATACAACTATGTCGAATACAGTGCTAGTGCTCTTTTGTTTGTGGATACCAAGCCAAAATATTTGAACTTTTATAATTCACTGAAAAAACATTAAATTTTAACAATATACCTCTTGCTTTGAGTCAAGAGAAAAAATATATGATGTCCATATAGAAATTTCTTTTATGTTACGCATACGAATTTCATATAATTCAATTTCACAATATTTATATTTTCTTCATTTACCGTTTAATAAAATTTTGTAATTTATTTTTTGTACTGTAAATGAAAAAAGTTTTATTCTTGTTTAAATTTTATTTATTTATTATTCAATTAAAATTCTGTCAATAAAAGTAGTTTTGAATTGAAAAGAAAATATAAAAAATGTGAGTTTTTGCTGCATAAAATATATGAATGGACTAAGTTAAATTTTAAAATATGCTGCAAATTTTAAAATCAAAGGTTAATTAAAATTGTCGAATAAATTCATCATCAAAACAAAATTGACATTCAGGATGTAGGAATAATACTAGAAAATTGCTATTTCCAATTACACATCTGATACATATAACATTCATAAAATTTGAATTGTTTAATTTACAGAGTTTAAATATTTGATTAAATTGTTATTTAAAAACATATAACAGGAACAGTGAATGAATTTGAAATTAGACCAATAAAAAATTAATGATAAATGAAATTAATGATGGAATCTGCGTAATAAAATGAATAAGACAAAATGTTACGACAATGAAATACAATATTGAAATTTTCTAGTTTTGGGAACACTACAGTTAACAGTAGTAACACTTTAAAAGAGACAACAAATACCTTTATGCGCTGCTCAAATTGCTCCATTCCAAAAACCTATCACGACAAATCAAAGTCAATACATATACATAAAACTTTAGTGCGTGCTGTGTTAACGTGATCAAAGTGGCATACACTTGTAAATGTGACGAAAAATCCTTACCAAGATTTGTAACAAAGATTTTTAAAATCAATATTTAGTGCAATAAAAATTGATGATATATGAAGACACAAAAATATAACGATGAGTTATATAAAATGTATAAAGACATCAATTTAGTTAGATTCATTAGGATATCAAGGCTTTGTTGGATAGATCATGTGTTCAGAACTGAAAATGAGGAGATAAAGAATTAGGTAGACTAAGAAGACGTTGCCAAGGATATGATATTAGGCGAATAAAACTTTCCAACTAAATGCAGAGGAGAATATAAATGAGAACTGACTCTAGAGACATCCTGAACCAGACCGAGACCTACCCAGTGTTGTAGAACCGTCAATGGTGATGATAAAAAAATGTTATAAAAGCCTTTAATCAAAGACTTTAATGGCAATAAATTATACTTTTAGTGAATTAGTGAAGCCTATAATGTCTACGATTTTCAAAATAATATTATTCAATTGAACAAATATAACTGTTCAAAAGTGTACTTTATAACTCATATACAGTACAGTTTTTATTTTCTAATGTGAATTTATGTCATTAAAGCTATACGAAAAATCAAAAAATTTTATAATAATATTTTTATAGCTGTACGTTGTACAACTATAAAAATGACATACTGACACACACTGTATGTTGTGAAGAAACGGAAGAATTCAAGCTAATTATTTTTCTCTCAAACTATAGAATAACAATAAAAATATTTTAAAAACTGGCCTGCTTTTTAAACGTATATGATTCCATTAATTTGTAGTAGAATGCCTCTAGTATTATAAAAAAAAAAAAAAAAAAAAAAAAACAAACAAATCAAATCTATAAGAATGAAAATTTTCTTTCTTTTTGGTTATTTATACGAGTAATGCAGGCTTTTGAAAATTTTTATGAATATTACACCATGATTTTCTTACAAACATTAGAAATATTTCTATTCCTTTTTAAAATTTTTCATTACACATATGAGGATATAGGTACTTAAATTCATATGTGTTTACATTTTCATTGTTTTATTGTCACAATAAACGGTAGTTTCAAATTTTTTAAATAAATATATACATGCATACATACGTAGTATATACATATGTTGATATTTGTTTGTGAGATTTTTCCCTGAAGGAAATTCAACTTTACCTAAACAAATCATATTTTAGTATCCCAGCTGACCAAGTGAACTCATAGTGAATTCATTCTGAATTCATTTCAACCAAGTGATTCTTCACGTGAACGTTCACAGTGAATTCACAGTGAAGATATTTTATTTCAAAAATTTTTACGCTATGGCTGGTCACAGTGAATTCACTTAATGAATTCATTTTGAAATCACTTACTGAATGTTTAATGAAAACACGAAATGAATTCATATTGAATGCACTTTGTGAGGGTAAAATATCATTCACAATGTGAGTAATCAATGAATCCTGGCTCTAATTATTATATTCCTACTTTTCGATTTTTTTTTCATTGATTTAAATAAAAACTCTTTAATCACTTAATAATATTAATCACTTCGTTATTTTTTATTTATTTTACTTTCTATTTTTAATAAACTTATATTACACAGAATTTAAAACACTTGCTTATTCCTTATTCTTAGACTCAAATAACTACATTTTATATCGCTTCAGTTTACAAATTAGTACATGAAAAAGAGATACAAAATTTCACTTTACGTTCACTAAGTGATTCCATAGTGTTAGCCTTTGTGAATCGCAACCGTTTTACAAAGATAAAACGAATGAATTCGCCTAATCATATAATTAAAATAAATAGTCGTCATTCGTTTACATAAATCGTCATTCATCAAATGAATTTTATATGAATATAATTCATATTTCAATCACTTGGTGTATTCATAATACACCCATATTTTTGAATAATTCACTTATTTTTCATTTCGTGTTTTCAAAATGAATAAGATAAAAATTATTCATTTCGTGAAGATTTTTGGCATTCACTATAAATTCACTGTGAACCTAGTTCACTGAATGGTCAGCTGGGATGTTATATTTTGTCCTGTGAGTGCAACATTTCACATATAAATACTTGAACACACAGTTGGAAATATTACTACCAAAGATTTCGAATAAAAGGTATCTAATATTTCACATTATCCTAGATATGTGTGTATACATTTATTGCAAAGAATATAATGTGAAGGATGACGACGGTAATCGTAAAGTTGATTATAGCTTTAAATATGTGATACGTGATACATTACATATACATATACAAATTTGTACATAACATGAACAGAAAAAAAACCATCATTTCAAACTGTCATACTCATAAAACACAACAATAATAGCACAAAGAATACATAAATACGTACATATATACTATATAACTCTTTTCTGTTCCTAAATTAACAATAAAATCCTTTGAGAGAAAAAATTATTTTTAAGTACGGTACTTTTTTTTTACTTATTTTCCAGTAAAAGTAACGTTAATTATTTAGAAAGGTAGTATATGATACGTTTAAGTATGTACGGGCATGTACATATATGTACATAATAAAAGCTAATGCTTGATACATAATTTAAAACAAAATATAAGAACTTATAAGAACACATAAGAAATCTAAACGATTCAATTAATTTACGACAATAACAGGATGAATTACATGATTATATTTTTAATTAGACGCCTGTTATTACTCGTATATGAATATAATAGCAATAAACTATAATCAGTACTTATTCTCGTGTGTAGGTATGTACATCCGAATATAGGAAGGTACAGGATTAGTTAAAAATTTCTTCTAATTTATAACGCTGCCTATATACCATGAACACATTTTCTACAAGCTCTACACACAAGTTCTGCAATACCTATATATAGGACATACATGTTTAAAATTTTCACTAAGTAGATAAATTACGAAAAAGAAAAAGAAAATTGATTTTAAACACCTTCAGAGCTCGATGAAAAGTTAATTTTAATATTCTTCATTCAACCAATCTGAGCATATACAGAGACATGTGTACATACTTTTATAATTTTCAATTAAGGATAAAATTTATTCTTACTGGGATAAAAAAATAATTACCTGATATCTGATATATAAAGTTTGTCGTGAGTACATAATATTTAAAATAGCATACGTTTAAATGTATGATACATATTCTAAATTAAAATTGGTATGAAAATAACTAAAATGTTTACATTAACTTTTTGTTGCTCTTTTATTTGAAGATCAAAATATTTTAGAAATTTCATCAATGAAATATACTATGTAAAATGAAATGTTTACATGGGTAAATGTCATTAATTATCATACTCGTACTTTCAATTTCAGACTAAAATTTATTAATACCTGGATACTAACTTTACCAGAAAATAAGGAAATGAATTTAAGAACTTCTTATAGGAAACGTCATGAATTATTACTCTGTTGGGCACTACTCTCTAGAGGCACTGCAACAATACCTAGAGTAAATTCAATACAAAAATATTATTTGTTTTTTAAACATGAAAATAAAGAGAAAAATAGAAAATGAAAAAATTAGAATAATTGTCAAGAATTTTAAAAATTTTTCACATTTCTTCCTGCTTGCTACTCCCATTCGCATATCCTGCGATTGTATTTATGTTTTTGTTATTTAACTAAAAGAGCCAAATTAAATATTTAAAGTTTAAAATTCTACAAATGAATTTGAATTTTACTTAACATTAACTTTTTATTGATATTAAAGGTATTAGGCAATTTGTAAAATAAGTTTTTTTTGTTTTGTTTAAACTGTCTAAATTTTCCAAAAGAAAATTCAATTACCTTTACCTAAAATATTTTTTTAAAATTTAATTATTAATTTTAAATAAATTTAAAACTTCTTTCATTCGCATGACACTACAGTCTTCTCCACTTGTAGGATTCGTAACAATTCTGCTTTTTCTGGATGAGGTTATTAGCCTAAAAACCAAGCGTAATTTTAAAAAACAATTCCTATTCTTATTACACAGAAAATTTATTTACATCAAGTAGGATATATAGAATGATAATATTAATACATAAATTAATAATTATTATTCTTGCATTATCACATTCAACATTTTTTTTTTCTTTTTAGGGAAATCTACCAGTTTAATACGAAATCGATTAAAAGTTGTTTGAAAAAAAAATAGTAAAGCAATCATCAGCATTTACTCTACAGTTTATTCTGAGTCTTGGCTTGTTCCCGAGTTTTATATTATTGCTTTTCCCTGTTCCACTCATGTATTCTGAGTGTTTTTTGTATCATTTATCAATGATTTTCTGGGCCTTCCTGATTTCTTCTTTCTATACCGAATGTTATACGATTCAATTTTTGCGGCACTATCATAATTTATTCTTTCTATACATATGCCCGATCAACTGAAAGATTCCTCTAACTCTCATTGTTAAAAAGAAAGAAAGCTAAATCATATAATAGCTTTAAATTTAATATGCTTTTCTTTATAATGCACTTAATAATGTAGCTATATATTATGAATGAATATAAATACTCGTAAATTCATAATGTATTGTACTTAAGCACATGTGTATAGCAAATTAAATTCATATAAAATACGCATTCTCATTTTTGAAGATTTTCTACTATTTTTTAAAGATGATATTCCACGTATTATACATCTTACATTACAAAATCTTTATACTTAATATAGTTATATTTATTTATTTATATTTACATATGTATGTATGCGAGTATTAAATTTTGTAAATGTATTCCAAAAGAATAACAATAATAAAATATATTATACATATTTCACCTCATTCCAAAAATCCAAAATGATTTCGAATAATTTTTATATTGAGTATGTAGAATACAGAGTACGTATATATAGAGTGTATTATGTGCATACATTTTACATAGTACTGTAGTAGTACGAATATGTGACAAGAATATTCTGTAATATTATCAATAATGTTATCATTTCATTTTTATAAAAAATAAAAATATTTATCTATACGTAAATAAAAATAAATAAATTACATACATACGTATATGTATGTACAACATAACCAAACGAACTGATTGATATTGACCGATTTTTTATTATAACACTACACACGTACAAATGCATACAAACTCTCAAAACGTAGAAAAGAAAAAAAAACATGTTAGCTTATAGAGTATATTTGTATATAGAAATATTTTTATACAAAAATAAATAAATATATGTACACATACACGTCTCTGACATGTAGTATTTATACGGTGCTATTGCTACTATACGTAAGTTTACGTTGAACACAAAATGATTAGAAATGATTGAATGGATGACATAGTATGTAAATACACATACATAAACATACGAGTACGTAACAAGTAGTATATAGTTTTTGTATATTGTTATCTTGAAGTATAAAATATATTATTTTGTAATATTTTAAAGTTTTGTGATTATTTAGTATTTTCTTGTTTTTTTTTTTTTGCATCTGTTTTATCTTCCTGTTTAGATAACATTGTTTCCAAAGAGATATCATTTTAATGTAATGTATATGACAAATAATATCCATTTACTTTATGACTGTGTTGATAGTATAACATTTTTTTATAGAATAGAATAAAACGATAATCAACATTTTTTTTTTTGCATTAGCAATATTATTTTAATACAAAATAATAACATTAGGTATGTATGTAGATATGTATGTAGAAAAAAATACTATTATGTACAATATAAGATTTCAATAAGTTTAAAATAAATTGCGAATTTAGTTTTGTTTTAATATTTCTTTCTACACATAATATAAATCGAAGGATCTATACTGTAATAAATCACTAAAATACTTATAAATGTAACACTCTATATGTTTATAAGACATAAGATATATGTATAAGAAGCAAATAATCAATATCTTGTGTAACAGTGAAGTGGAATACTCATAACATTAAAAAAAGGTTTCATTTATTAAAAAAAAAAAAAAATATAATAATAAAAACTATAACTAACCAACTAATTTAGTACAAATAAAGTCATAAATTTGGCTATGTTGCTGTATATATGTACATAATTTTTACTAATTAAATTTACGATAGTTTAAACAAAATTATTAAAATAAAATTTTTCAGTTAAATACGCATTATGAAATAATACACATACAATACTAAAGCATTTAGCATACAATAATTATAAGTGAAATTTAAATTCACACACATTTCCATATACAGGTTGTTCTTAGTGTGCGTTTATATTGCAGATTCGACAATGTATATCGCTGCTGTGTTCATATGTATGTTAGATTAATCAGTTAAGTATCAGGTGTAATACAATTGAGGAGATGTACAGTATGTGTGAATATATTAGCTGTTTTTCTTTGGTCACAATTATCTGATAATTCTCAGTTCTCAATTGAGCAATGCGTTTCTTTGGTCGGTGTTTTTTCTATTCTGTTATTGGTGGCAGCAGCAACGAAGTGAGATTTAAGTAATCTTTCTGAAGAAAAATATTTTTGCTCAATTGATGTGAGGAACTGAGAATCAAAAAAAAAGACACAATTTTGATAATCTTCGTGTTCATACTTCGTAAATTTTTGGATATTGTTTATTTGTAATAAATAATTTGTAAAAATTAATTTGTGAAAATAAAAATTTTTTTTATTATTTTTATTCAAAATGACAATCAACTGAGAATAAAAGTATCAGTCCGTTTCTTTCAGTTTGTTTGCTCAGTTAGTAACAGGAAGAAAATAAATGATCTAAATGAGATTTCGAACTGAGAAATATCAGATAATTGTGACCAAAGAAAAACAGCTATTTTTGAAAAAAAATTATAATTGCATGTTTAGAATTCAGGTGGCGCAGTAGTCGATCAACTAGCCTACTGATCTCGAAGTGCAGGTTCGATTCTTGCCGAAGGCAAAAGTAAGAAAAATAAATTTTCAAATTTTCGTTGCCTATTTCCAACTTTTATTACCTCCAAAGCTCATTAATCTCTGAATGAGCTAAGAAATGCTGATTAGGTCCATTAGGTCTAATGTCTAATTGCGAACAACAAGTAGCACAAAGTATTATTAGAGAATTACGCCTTTCTAATAGATCAGCCTAAACCTTATCATGTAAAAGAGTTTGTTTCTCTATCAGCAACTCACTGGTTTGCAATCCACATTAAATTGTAGGTGCATTCATGATAGTAATAGAAGTCTAGAAATCACTTCGGTGAAAACCCTAGCTCACCTACAACTATAGGGCTATTAATAATAATTTTGCTGCATGAATTATCAAAACAAAAAAATTTATGCCACTTCTACATTCAATGCAGTGACTTCAACTTGGAATTCGAACTTTCGACTTCACAGCATGCTTAATATGTAAAAGTAGCTGTCAAGTCTATTGCATTGAATGTAAAAATTCTAATACATATCCATTAAAACAAAGTCGATGTTGAAGTCACTGCATTGAATGTAGAATCGGCATTATTTTCAAAATACCCAAAAAAATAAATTAACTAATTAAAATGAGAATTATTCCAAATTTCAATTAAAAAACCTGAGAAAACATAGTGTCGTATGTGTCAAATCTAGCATAGAATTGAGAAATCATTTGTCGACATTCTACTCTCATCAAAACGTGCAAAAAAATACTTCTATGCACTCATCATCAATATGAACACATCGAAGGTTATTGCTTCATGATATGCTGAAAAAAATTTATATGGACATATTCGAATTCAAAGCAATTTCTTTTCAATAGAGAACATTGATTAATTAATATTATTCTGATTAAATTTTATGAAATGCCCTAGAAATGCCCTATGTATTGATAATAGAATAGTGTGTATTCTGTGTATCATACAAATTGAATTGATTAAGTTCAAGTTCTTCTTGGGTACTAACTAATCAATTTCGTGGCATTATTTGATTTCAAAATTCACGAAGATTCAAAACTAAAATTGATGATTTTTTTGGCTTCACACTGTTATAAATTCATCCTGTTTGTATATATGTATTTATTTACATAGTTCGTCATACACATATGTATGACCATGTATATTATGTATACATAGTTTAATTGTGTGATTTATAAATAATTTTGAATTGCTAATTAATTAAAATATGTGAATTTCATAAAATTTTTGAATAATTAAATTAATTCAGTTGAATTTTAAACCTTTTTATCATAAAAAATTTATATCGATTAGTTTTTCGTTCAAGCTAATTAATAAATATAATGTTTAGTCCTTTTTTTTGGTTCTGACAAATTAACATAAGTTTGTCCATTATCATACTGCGAATCGATAAAATGATAAGCTTATGTATTTCATTCATTCATATTATTAATAAATTTATGAATACTTACTGCGTTTAGTTAATTTTCCCATCTATATACGTATATGCATATCATCATATATACGTATATACAAATTATGATAACAATGACTAAAATTTAATTTTAATTTCATTTATCTCATTTTCATATTCAGTCCGTAATTGGGATTATAATGAATTTTGATTAACAGTAGAGGAGTAGAATTTTTAATTGTGGTCAATTTTATCAAAAAAAAAAAAAAAAGAATATCAAACTATTATAAAGATTAACCAAAAAATTTCATTATATCGATTTATTATAATTTTAATAAGAATCAAAAATCAAATTAAATTTTCTCATATAAAGTGAAATGGATGATTTTATTTAGTATTATTATCATTATCAGTGATGAAACAATCTTTGGCGAGCCTTAACCTAAATCACTTAAGTGGTTTTCTACGGACCATAACCATCAAGCACACTTACTTCATTCTGAATTGTTAACTGCAGAATTGTTGTAAATTCATTTATATTGTAGACACACAGAGGTTGAAATTAAGTATTTTGCTAATTTCAGCCTCGAAATCCGGAAAAAACAACGGATTTGGGCCGAAATCTAGTCATCGAAATTACATAAAAAATACGCCTAGTAATTATCGCTTGAAATCTACTCATGTTTCTCTCTTTCTCATCTATCTCATCATCTATCTCATCTTCTCATCATCTCTCATCTACTAACAAATTGTAAACAAAAAAAAAATGTTTTTTTAAAATTGTCATTAAGAAATAATTGAATATAAATGACAGTTAAATTTAATAGAAGAAGTAGGCTATCTTCAGATAAATTAAATTAAAATTAAATAAATTAAATAAATTCGACAAACTATCAAAATCGCTGTGTGTCACATTCGTAATTTCTAAACGAAATTAAAATGAAATCTACTTAATTTCAACCTCTGTGTGTCGAAGACATTAAGATGATGGGCCTTAGAGCTTAGACTGACTTATTTGCGGTATAACCTTTCAACCATTAGAAGACTTGGAAGGCTTCACACTAATTTCATTTATTCTGGAACACAAAAACGTTGAATATAAAAACAAATATTATAAACGTTCGACTATCATGTGTTTGTCAAATCGATTAAAAATTTCATTTTGTTTCTGGCTAAAAAATGGGCAAATCTACTTAAGAAAAAATTTACATATTAAAATAATTTTTAATTGTTAAATTCGCACTGTTTAGGAATGTCTTAATTTTTACAGTTGTGTATATAATAATTTGTATATTTACTCGCATAAAATAATAATATAATTAGTTTAAACGCAAAAAAATGTTTAATTTAAAATGGGAAGAGATTTACTAGGGAATTAACTAGGGAAACGATGGAAATATATTCTTGAAAACAAAAGAAATAAAAAAATTAGACCTGAAATGCTCAAGAGTAATGAGATACAGTTAATCAAAATATTAAACTTTACTACATTACTTACTATATTATTCCTGCTAACTAAAGTGGTGATAGCAAGTTTAGTATAGACAAGCTTATTAGAAAATACTCTACTATTGCTACTACATATGTAATAAAATTTTTTGAATTAAAATAACAAAAATTAATGTTTGCTATCTCCTTAAAGATTAAATTTGAGAAAGTTTTTAAATACATATTATGTACTTAGGATTTTAGTTTTTATTTCTCCGCATCAAAATTTTACATAATTTATTTTTATTTACAATTTTTTGAATTTTTCCTTTTTTAAGGATAAACATAACTCGTAATTATCAGATATGATGTCCGTACGTCTGTATATTATTTAACATCGACTAATTATTACCAGTAAAAATATTTCCTTATGTTCATTTTAATGTTTATATTACATGAACATTAGACTTAATCACCTAATTTGGAGTTGTGATTAAAATTCATATCTTGTTTATTATTTATAATATAAATAATAAATGATAGGAAAAACTGTTACAAATAAATGAATGAATAAATGAATTTTGACAAGCAAATAATGACTATTATTTATAAATATTTTAATTTTTAATTTTTAATTTTAATAATGAATTTTTAAATATTAATAATTATAAAAGCTCTTTAAGAATAAATTTAATTACATATTATAAAGAAATTAATAATATTTTAATTAAATTTATTGAAACTCTACAAGACATTAATAAGACCGGTTTTGTAACGTAAAGATAAAGAGAGACATGAACGATAAATATAACAGACGAAAATACACGTTATTATATTTTGAAAGAAAAATTCTTATAATGATATGTGGCGCAGTAAAAGATAATGGGGATTTGAGAATAAGGTATATCAATGAGGTGTATCATATACATCAGGAACCTAATGTAGTAAAACATATCAAACTAGAACGATTCAGAGGTAGAGGAAGACCAAATGAACGTTTCATAGATGTTCGGCAGGACTGCAAAAGGCAACTACAAGAATTAGAAAACGTAAGAAAAATACACTGGATAAGGACGAATGAAGACAACTTCTAAAATAAATCAAGTCCGCTCACATACAAATGTGGATTTATTGCTGAATTAAATTTATTATTATACAAATTTTATGTATTTTTGAAAAAGAATAATGCAATAATTTTTTACACATATACTATACACATATAGGTATGTATCATTCGCATACGTGAGAGAGTATTCTTTCTAATTTCATCGATAGCATGTTGCAAAATAAAAATATTTGATCTCGTTTATTAATTTGTTTATTTTAACGAACAATTATCATATAAAATATGATTAAATTTTTTTTACGTCACAATAAGTGAATTTCTATTTCATAATAATTGAAAGAAAAATGTCATAAAGCTTCTAAGAAATAGTATGTATAACGGTATAACTAAACTATTTGGAATTGTGCATATATGTATTAAGAGCACTGTAATCACATTTCTAAGATCTAACATCTAAGTTCAAATATTCACAGCGCTACAAACCTAGGTGAGTCTCGACCTGCTTCAGGATTTCCATTAAGTCAGTCTTCATTTGCATTTTCTGCATCCAGTTGGAGAATTTAAATATATTGAATGGTATTCTTTAACAATACACAATTATGCTTTAATAATCACTTGTCTTATATTACCTCAATTTAGATTTCAATAAAACCATTTACATCTTCATTCTAATAAAGTTCAAAAAATTTCATTCTACACAAATTGAAGACAGAGTGTAGTGGACGTTTTCAATGAAGTGTAAGTGATAGAAATAATTGATAGTAGAGTTAGTAGAGTTAGTATAGGATGATCATTCGACAGATGCATGTATCAATAGTTTTCCCAATGATATTTTCGAAAATGAAAATTGAAAAAATGATTGAGCAATCATTCAGAAAACTTTGAATAATTCTACACAATATTTTTAGAAGATCCAGCTTTCTACATTTTTTTTTTCACTTTCATATTTTCAAATCCAACACATACGAATGATAATTTACATAAGATTATAAATTCTCATTTAACATTCTTGCTGGATTATGATTTTTACATGAAATTAAAATTCAAATACGATAATAATTTTTTATGATCTTAATTCGCAATTGACAGATTTTCTGGATTCACCCGGTAAATTTTTATATGAAAATAACGCCAAAATTTTGGAATTTTCGAAAAGAAATTTGTATTCAGCATAGTTTGTGTTTCTTAGAGGGTGTGGATTACATTTAACTAGAACATTAGAAAAATTACATACGTACCTACATTTGTAGTTTCTTTCATTATATAATGATGTCGTATCATGAATAATAAATTCAAATTAATCCAAATTAAATTTATATGTTTTCCCTATACCTATAGATAGAATAATATAAAATTTTAGTTGCATGTTGCACTGGTATGAAAATATATAAATCTATGTACGTATACATTTATGTATGTATACAACACATATGAATAGTTTGTGTATTTACACATGTATGTACTAGATTGCATATGTTATTTTGTTAATTAAAACAAAAATGAAGAAAACAACTGTATTAATGTTTACAATGTATAAATAACGCATGTATCTTTTTGTATTTGTAAACAGAAATTTCATTCGTTACCAAATATGTAACAACATGAAATACACCGTCCACTAATAACATGAATTAAAATGAAAAATATACCATAAAATTTATACTTATACATGGCATAAGTATATATATACGTATGCATAAATTGAATATTTACAATTTGCACATACATAATGTACACATGCACGTTATGTATGTACATTTAGTACATAGCAAAACTTTTGAGAATGTATAATAATCGAATTTAAAGGATGAATATGCATACTCAGAGATTCATCAACGTCCAACTAAAGAATAATAAATTTAATAAACTCAATGCATGCATACATAATACGTGCATATGTCTAATGTAGTAGAGTGTACAGAATTGAAGCAATTATATGGATTAGTTACTTTCATATACTCGTACAGTATGCATATTATTATATATAACTTTCTCACATAAATAAATTAATTATTTTTTGGTTTTCGTGTTAAAAAATTTAAAATTGAATTTATAAACTCAAAATTGAATTCATTCAATATTATCGTCATTTGATTTGAATTGAAAGCTTCATGATTAGAACGAAATAGTTGTATGAATATTAATTTAAACAGAGAAATGTTAATGTAAGTTTGATAATGGCTTCGACATGATCCATTTTAGAATACAGTTCTAGTACGTAGGTCACACTGAAAGTTTTTACAATCTTGTTTAAGAAAATATAATTTAATAAAAATACTTTTTTTATTGTTTTTCAAAGTAGTATCCAATTACATTAATGCACTTTTCCATCCTTCGAAACCATTCGTTAAAGCAGTGCTGTCGTTGAATGTTAGTTACCTCATATGCAGGTTATTTATATGCCGATACTGCTGCTTCATCCGTTGAAAACTTTAAACCAGCCATTTTATTCTTTATTTGAGGAAATAGGGAGAAGTCACAAGGTGCAAGGTCTGGACTATATGATGGATGACCCAATAATTTTATCTAATTTCAATTTTATTTTAATTTTGTTGCAAATAGGATTTAGTTTTTTCAGCTGTGTAAGGAGGTGCGTTATCGTGATGCAAAGTTATGGCTCCTTTTGGTTGTCTTTCTCTTATTTTTTTGCAACACTTTTAGTAGGCAAACTGTTGAATTCCATTCTGCTGTTAACGTTTTTCCATTCTCTACATCAGCTATTGTGCATATGTGAACAGTTTTAGAATAAAATGTTACAATCATCTGTTTTCCAACACTGCGGGCCTATTTCACTTTTGTTGGCTTTGGATTATCTGGAAACATCCACTGAACAGATTGACGTTTTTCTTCTGGCTCAAAATGAATAAATCCAGCTTTCATCAGCCGTAACGATATTATAAACCAAATTTGAATGTCCTTTTTTATAAAAATTTGAGGTTTTTTTACTCCATTCCACATTGCTTGTTTTTGTTCAGGTGTTAAAGAATGTGGTTTCCATCTGCAACAAAATTTTTTTACCCCTAAGCGTTTATGGAGAAAAACTTTTATTTCCCTCGTGCCAATGCAAACTAAAGTACGAATTCTGTTATATGCCACCCGACCATCTTCTTGTATCATTGCCAGAATGTCATCGATGTTTTCTTGGACTACACCGGTTTTTGGACGACCTTCACGTGTTGAGTCCTATAATTAATTTCTATCACGTTTGAATTCAATAAACCAATTGTAAACAATCTTCATGGATGGAGCGTCATCACTAAATGCAAACGAAGTTGTTGAATACATTGTTTTTTATTTAAACCCGCTCGAAAATCATAAAAATCATTGCTCGTCAATATTCACGTGTTATTTCCATTTTTTGTCAAAAATATGATAATGTTCAATTAACACTCCGAAATTCATGAACTCAATGAAAAATGAATGCTAATTTAATAACACATCATTAATCAGAACGGTTAAAATGTTCATTCAGCATAACTCATTGGGATCATACCTGTCTGCAAATACTGTTTTGTAAAAAGAAAAAAAATTTTATGAAAAGTTTATGAAAATTTTACGAATTGAATGCAAGGAAAATGAAAATATTTTGTGATTATATTTTTCAAACTCTAACTTTATGAATAAAATAAACAGAAATTCCTTTATTCAAAAATTGAAAAAGTTTCTGTTTTTAATCAAAATATATAAGACTACAGAAATATTATCTAGCAAAGCAGAATAAATTTACAAAGAGTTTTTCATCGTAATATCATAGATTAATTGACTTTTTGTACTTAACTGGGAATACAAAATCAAATAAAATCACAAAAAAACCTCTAATAACGTCAGGATGGAACACTTACTATTAATCTGGTTCTTTTTGATTTTCTACATGCATACGAGAAATTATAATACTTCATAATTTTGTTGTACACCTACATAATACGCAGAATTTCTACATTTATCCTATATCCGTTTTAATTTTATTGGAATTTTAACAATTCAACTTTTATGGAGTTGATCTACAATCTGTATATCTGTATGATATTCGAAAAAGAGCACAACATATCTGAATACATACCTAAATTCATACATAACGTCATAAGAGATCAGATTTATTTCATTTCATTATACTAAGTACTTCAAAGTACACTTCAGTATAATATCAAAAATCATATAGTATAGAAGATATCTTATGCCATACAAAATTATTTATATGGAAAAAATATGAAAAAATAAATTTCAATATTAGTACCCAAGCTTTAAAATGAAGTTGGAATTGCATGGCGCTCAACTTGAAGTTTTCGCGTTTGAACGCTCTGCTGTAGGTTGCATGAATGTTTGAATAAGACTGATAAGACGTACTGACGTACAACTTTTATACAGTCAATAATTCAAATGTATGCATTGATATTACCAAAAATCCTATACCACATGATTTTTGGTTATAGCATGCTATGCTGTGGATATGTTTTATTCATTATTGTCATAACTTATTCAAATCAAATAAATTTTATTTTGAATTTAATTTTCATTTTTGAATTATTATTTTTGTTACAGACAAAGTATGTGTGTAGAGTACAAAATACAAAATAAAGTATGTACACACAATTAAGGTATACCGTACTATCACTATACAATCATATACTCGTATATGTAAGTATATGAAGATAAACCTGATATAAACTAAACATTATAGTATGTGTACACAGCAAACATATGTACAGTACTTCGTAGGTATGTACATATTCCTTATACCACATTCTTCTTCTTTCTTCTACATACATTTTTGTTCGATCCGTTTGATTGAATAAGTTATGATTCATACATAATATAACGTATAAAACATATCCACAACATGGCATGCTATAACATAAAGTTTGAATATGAAAACTTCAAGTTGAACGACGCCGCTCAACTTCATTTTGAAGCTTGGGTACTGATATTAGTACCCTAGTACAATTCATACTTCATACAAACAATTTTGTATGGCGTAAGATATCTTCCTAGTATATATGATTTTTGATAATATGTAACAATACGTAAAGCTGTGAAAAGTTTATTTTTGTAAGTGTTTGTTATATGTATATTTTTTCCCTTGTTATCCTTATCAATTTCTCATGAAAATATTATCGCTTATTATTTTTTGTAAGTAGTCAAAAAAAAATAAATAAATAAAAATAAAAATAAAAATGGAAATAAAAAAATATTTTACGTGTTGAATGAAAGCTACATTTTTGTAATTCTGATAAGCGAAGTATTTACAATCGGTACACAATATAAAAGTTTCGTATTATGTTTACTATATTATGTACGTCGTCATATAAAATATCAAATGTTTTCAGTACAATATTTAAATATACAAATGTAAATAAACAAATGAAAAAATAAAAATAAAATATAAATAAAATTTATAAATAAAACGATAATTTTGTTTTTGTTTATTATTCTATATTTATTTATATTAAATTTTTTTCAAATATTTTATTACATTATTTTAAATGCTACTGTATTCATTTCTTATCACACATAATAATAATAATTGTGTATGTAAGTATGTATGTAGTACCTAATATGTGTTAAAGAAATAAAAATCTTATCCGAATACAAAATAAAGCAAGGTTAAAAATATATTTACAAAATTATTTTTATTATTATGTATTTCGCACATATGTGCAGAAAATAATGATAAAATTTTTGTTATCATATTTTTTTATATAGGTACTCTTTCACTCTTATACATAATCGTATATTATTGTATAAAAATATAAACGTTAGAAACATTAGATAACATAAATATATACTAAATTTATATGTATGTATTAGGTTGTATGTATTACATGTTACACATAGTTTTTTGTGAGGTTACGTTTTCCATATGCACTTTTAGAACGAAATGTAACAACCCAGATATTCTTGAAAAAAATTTTTAAAACTCATTGTATCCTCAGATTCGATTACTATACCAAAATCATCGAACATCATACATTTCTCTTTATCTTGAGTACTGCAATTATTTCATATGCAGTTTTTTAATTTTACAAAATGAAATGCGCACATCGAATGTGTTCCTTATTTTTTATTTTACCTTGATTTATAAGTGAAAGCACGACGGACTCTACTTTTATAAATACTTAAACTCGTAAAAGACGAAATAAAAAAATTGGAAATTTGTACTTTGTGCGAATTTAGTGCTCCATTAGTGTACAAGTGTAAACTGAATTTCCACTTTTATGAAAATGTAATTTTGTTTTCTTATACTAAATTGTACTATATGTGGAAACGTACCTTAATGCATACTTTTATATACTTTTACATTTGCGATGATTAATTTCACATAAATTTTATGTATACGAGTACTATTTGTATATTTATTTTTCATTTAATTGTATAAAAATTGTATGCATATAATGTATATACTCGTATACATTTCTAAAGTTTGTACTATAGATATAGATACAATTCCATTTTAATAATTAAATACACGTGCTTCGTGCATATGGTAAAACCGATGCAGTAATAATTATTATCAGTAAATAATTATTATCAATAAAACAAAAACTCCATAACAAAAACATTATTGAAAATTTTTTAAATATTTAAAAACACTTTAGTTTCATATAAAACTGGAGCTTTCATAAGTTACATATTTGTGGACGCGTAATTATACTCATATGTAAATACTTACATAAAAATATTAATAAAAATTTGAATACGTGTACAAATTAACTTAATGAAACAAAAATAAAATTAAAATTTGCATATAGTGAAATTACGATAAAATTTATGGTAAAAAATATAAAATCTATAAATAGAAAAATTAATTCAGTTAACTAAAGTTAAGTTAACTAAAACGATGATTAATTGTTAAAAGAAATATTAAAATTCAATCCATTTAACATTTAACGAATAAATAAATTAATTGAGTTATAACTTTTACATAGGCATGACAAATAAGCGGTTCTATATAAAATGAGCATTTAAAATTTTCATAACATTCAGAGTATGAAAGAGTATTTTTTAGTTTAAAACAAATCATTAATATTTAAAAAAAAAATTAAAAAAAAGCAATCTCTAGTTAAAATGCATACAGTTCTATCATAGACTAATATATAGATAGGAAATGCTTATGGCAGGAATCGTATTCATAACTATTAAGTAAACATCAAAATAGCTTTTGAGAGATTTTGAAAAAGCTATAAAATCAGAATAAGGAAAATAAATGAGAGAACTTTTGTAATTTTTTGAAATCTTGTATACCTTGAAGAAAAAACATATTTAAAAATCAAAAATCTATGTAGCTATATCCTTATCGGAAATGATAAAAAATATCAAATAACAGGCAAATGTACAAAATCGTCTCTTTTAAAGGAAATATAAATTTTCAACAAATTTATGTTATGACTGGCAATGAATATAATAATATATATTATCACAGACAAATATCCTTATCTGTGATATTATATATACAATTAAAACTGGTTTTGAAAGTATCTAACACATATGTGCATGCATACTATCAAAGAATATATATCTACTAGTTACGTTAGTTATATACTCTTTGATACTATGCAATCTGTATTGTTGGCTACATGAATATAAATATTCTATATTCATGATTCAAGTAAGACCATGTATGACGGTATAACATAAGTATAACATAACCGTATAACACAGTACTACTGCCAGCTATTGCAATGAGTATGTATTGTCATTGGTATTGTGTATTGTTTTTTAAATAAATATGCATGTATTTTCATTGCCAGCTATTGAAATCACAGTATATCTATATTCATACAGTAATGACACTGAGCACGCGTTAGCAAAAATTTCTCATGACTTTTGTCCCGTTATTCATTCGGCCTTAACGGTTTTGCTAAAAGTCGATAGCAATTAAGAGCCTTTGTATACGAAAAAGAGACAAAAAAAATGGAACTGCAACACCAACTGTTTTAAAAAATATAACATTATTACAGTGTATACCTACTCATTAAAAAAAGTACAAATTTTGTTATTTAAAATTTTTTATCTAAAATAAACAAAATTAATTGTAAATGCATTACACTTAAAATTTTGTGTTTGATATCAAATGTTTTTACATTTTTGTTAAATTTCTTAATTATAAATTAAATTCTTACTCTAATATATAGCTTAACAAAATAAACTTTTTCTTGTCTTCAAAATTCTCAGAAATTATATGAATCACCTTATATCTTGATATAATGACGCGTCAGGTAGTCAAAAAAAAAGTTCCAGATCGCCTTTAAAAATGCATTGTGAAAAAATCGTATACATGTACAATATGATTGTATTGCTCACATGTATATATTGTTTTGTATCTTTTCTTCATTACGGCGGTTTATAAGGAAATATGGATTTGACATAAGTACATTAAGTCTGTACTGTTTTTGTAAATTGAATTTTGATTTTTTTTATTATTTTAAAATAAGTAATTATGTGTGTTAGTAAATTTAAAAAAAAAAAGAGTGTCACATCTTATTGCTTTGTTGATCAGTGATAAATATTCTATATTGATTCCAGTACTACTGCCAGCTATTGCAATGAACATGTATTGTGTATTGTTTTTTAAATAAATATGCATGTATTTTCATTGCCAGCTATTGAAATCTACAAAATATGTAATATATATGGAAATTCGTGAGCGAAAAATTATCTCTCCTCTCAGTAAAAGCTCCTGCCAGCCATTCTTCAAGTTTCTGCCAGCTATGATCGATTTCAAAAGTGTATTAAAAATTTATACGGTCATTTCCTATCTATATTTTAGTCTATGGTTCTATTATAGATTCTTTTGGCTTGTAATAATTTCAATGCTTAGGCTGATATTACACTGGACTCAAATTCAATAATATCGGGTTGGAATTTGCTAATAAAGTGGAATAAATTGGAAGTTGATGATGAAATCTTGCTCTCAGAAAATTTATTTTTAAAGAAATGTATAAACAATTGAAAAAGAATATGGATTTCAAAGATTTTCAAGAAAAATGTGTAAAATGTTTGGTGAATTTCTGTTCATAATTTATTTTGCGTGTGTCTCATATGATATTTTTTATCCTTCATTCCTTTCACAAAATTATAAACATATTAATTTTTCCATATTCAATATTACTTTACTTCTATATACTATATATCGGAATAGGATCATTCACCAGTATCTTCATTTCGCTGGATTAGAATCGCTTACAGTGTATGATAATCAAAACATTTAATTGCCTTAGATTTATTCGCTTATATTACATATGCGACTATGACAACCACTTAAATTCGTATCTATAGTACATTATTATCCCTATCCAGTACACATAATAAGGACATGCGAATGAATACTTTTTCATTAAAAAAATAAGTTTTCAGGTATAGAAGAGACATAAAATTTAATCCGATAGATACTAAACGTTTCTCTGAAAGTTAATAAATTTCTAACAAAAAATATAATGATGATTTAAAAAAATTGAAAATTTAATTCATATCACCTCTTTGCAATTATTTATGTAGTATTATAAATCCAGCAAGTATGGTTTTTATATGTACATATACATATATATATATATATATATATATATATATACATAGGTACATAAGTACATATACTCGTATGTAATCGAATTAATAAAATAAATTTTTCTTTCATTTCTATAAAAATTGCAAAAAAGAGCAAAAACAAAATTATATCTTTACCAAATAAAATATCAAAAAGAATGTAAAAAAAAATTGAAATAAATGAAAAGGATAATAATGTAAGCTATATTATATGATTGTAATACATGATTACGTATAACTGAAAATCAATAACCAAGAATTCATTTAATTCTTTACTAGAGCATCTCAAATTTCATTTTATTGTTCTTTTGTTAAAATCCGTCATTTATTCTCTATAATTAATATTAATGTATCATCATATAATTATAATTGTTTTCATCATAATAATACATGACTACTTTAGTATATAGAGAGATGGTGTTGTAATATGAAATGAATAAAATATTAATATGAGAATGATGACAATAATGAAAATTTAATTTGTCACAATTCATAAGAAAATAATAGTAATCGACTTTTATAATGAATTCTGAATTACATCAAAAGCAAAACTATACAAATAAAAGTGATAATAATTTGAGGATAATATATAATATAAATTTATTGTAAGATTGTGATAATAGGGAAAAAAAATAAAAATAAAAACAATAAATTACGTTAAATAATAATTATTGAATAGTGAAAAGTTTCAAATAAACATATGTACAAAGTACAATTACAGGTCTATTCAATAAATGAATTATTTAGATATAATATATTAGTATATACTTACAATTTTCGTGCATAAATACTGTTATATAGTAAATAAAACGTTATATAAAAAAATTAAATATACACTGAAATTTTTAGTTCTGAAATATGTATATTTTTTTTGTATTTTAAAAAAAGAGCATGTATGACAAAAGAAAACTTAATTTAAACATTTATAATTAAATACTTCCGAGTTCCGACTCGCTCAGTATCTTTTTTTTTCTATTCTCCCCGATTTAATGTTCCCTCTCTTGTTGATAGTCTAGAATTAAATAAAAAAGGATAAAATATTGTGTGAGTACAAAATATACTCAGTGAGCTGCGCATTTATATATTTTAGTATATAAAAAGGAAAAGAAATATTTGTATAAACTATTATATTAAATACAAGCATCACAAAAATCTAAAACACTACATATTGTCCTCTTTACTAGGACAGAAATTCTAAACACAAAACCGATTCACAAGTCACTAAGTTCTCATATAATTGGACACCAAGTCCTCATACAAATGGACACCAAGTCCTCATACAAATGGACACCAAGTCCTCACACAATTGGACACCAAGTCCTCATACAGATGGACACCAAGTCCTCATACAAATGGACACCAAGTCCTCACACAATTGGACACCAAGTCCTCATACAGATGGACACCAAGTCCTCATACAAATGGACACCAAGTCCTCACACTATTGGACACCAAGTCCTCATAGAAATGGATACACATAAACGATTTCTACATTTCATTTGAAAACGCACTCTCACCATATTTTCACCAATTTTCATTTAAATCTAAAAGAAATATTAATTTTAAAAACAAATCAAAACTACCACACACTCACCTTTTATATTTTATTAATTATTATTTTTCACTACTTATTTTTATTTTGTTATTTTCCTTTAAAAAAACTATATCCTAAATATTTTTATCTTAAATTATTCACGTTGAATTTCAATTTCGAACTAAATTTCAAATACTAAATAGAAAGGATTATATATGATATTTTCTACATTGTACCACACATTTTTTTCTAAATTAGAAGCCTTATTTCTATTGGTTATTATTATTTGATAACATACCGATGTTTTACAATACTAAGTGCTAAGTGGTTTTATTTTTTTATAATCTTTTTATTTTTAAAATTCTAGGAATTTAGCAAGACCAAATTTTTATGGCCTTGTTTACGCGTCCTTTTTTTTTATGTTTTATTTTGTTTACGCGAGTATAGTTCAGTAATTATTATCTAAGAAATATCAAAAAAATACTTACTTGTTTATTATACTTATTTATCTCTCATTCCCTTTTATATGCCGCTAACAGCTCGGCCATCCTGATTTGATGAACGACCACGTTCATGACCCTGTCCGTCTTCATAATCCTCACTCTCTGAGCTAGACACGCCACCTTTGGGTATCCAGGGTTTCAAATTATCTACAGCCTCTACATTCTCAATTTTTCTTCGCCGTGACTGTTCTGAACCTGGTAGATCTCCTATTACATATCTATCATTTAGTAACGCCTTTTTTATTTTAAACGGTCCTTTATACGTTGGTATTAATTTTCTACTTTGACCATCGGTAAAAGTATGTTTCCTCACTAGCACCAAATCTCCCTGTTTATACTTTCTAGGCCTTAATCTTTTCTTATCGAATAAAACTTTTGCCTTTTGCTGACTTTTCACTATCCTTTCTTTTACTTCTTTTCTTAGATCTTCTCTGTTTGCCACTATTGGTCCTTCTCCTTGTATTTCTATAGATAGTTTAGAATCCGTGGCAGATCTCGGTTTAAAACCAAACAATAACTCGCTGGGAGTTCTCTTGGTTACACTATGTGTGATATTATTAATTGCGAACTGTATTCTTGCTACTCCTTTATCCCATTTATTGTCATTCTTACAGCTTTTGGCTAATGAAGCTAATACTGTTGCATTTACTCTTTCCACCTGCCCATTTGCTCTTGGCGTTGCAACTGCCGTTTGTATATGTTGAATACCCTTTTCTACACAGTATTTTTTAAATTGATTTGATGTGTAACATGATCCTCTGTCGGTTACCAATCTGTTAGGAACACCAAAAATGTCTATTATTTCATTCAAGAAATTTACCACATACAGTGTCCTTGTATCCTTAACTGCTTTTAGCATTGTATATTTAGTAAAACTTTCAACTGCTATAATTAAATATTTTTTTCCTGTTGAACTTCTATTGAAAGGGCCTAAATGATCCATATGGAATGTATGAAATGGTATTGTATGTTTATCTATAGGATTGAGAAATCCTTGCTGTTTACCGGTTGGTTTCTTATGGTATAAACATGGTATGCAGCTTCGAATATATTTTTCGACATATTTGCGCATTTGTGGAAACCAATATGCTTCACAGATCTTATTTAAAGTTTTTTCCAACGAGAAATGACCGAAATCATCGTGAGATGATTTGACTATTTGATACCTCATACCTTTTGGTATCACCCATAATTTTCCTTTTTCGGTATTTCGGTAAATTCTCTCATTCTCCAAACTGTAGTCCTTATGAATTCGATTTTCGTATTCCGTTATTGGTTTTCTCTGCAGAATTTTATGTATATAACTAAGTTTTTCATCTGTCATTTGGCTAGCTAAAACCCAATCTGCGATCTCAATATTCATAATATAGAAATTTTCGTCATCCTGAATAGGTGTTTCATTTTCAACTGGATTTCGGCTTAATGCGTCAACATGCTGCATTTTTGTTCCTGGTCTATGTTCTACTGTGAAATTGAATTCTTGTATCAAAAGCCACCATCTAGCTATTCTTGGTATTAAATCTTTCTTGTTTGCTGAGGCTTTTATTGAATTACAATCGGTAATTACTTTAAATTTTAAATCTAATAGATATATACGAAATTTCTTTAATGTTTCGACTACTGCTAGAGTCTCTAATTTGTATGAATGATACTTCTCTTCTGATGGTGTTGTTTGTCGACTATAGTATGCTACAGGCTGTAATTTGTTTTCACTGTTTTTTTGTAGTAGAATACCAGCTACACCTATTTTACTTGCATCAGTATGTACTTCGGTTTCAGCTTTATTATTATATATTGCTAACACTGGTCTTTCAACTAAGTTTTTCTTTAATAGTTCGAATGCTTTCTGCTGATCTGCCCCCCATTCCCATTTTTCATTCTTTCTTGTCAACTTTGTCAATGGTGTAGAGATTATAGCATAGTCTCTAATAAATTGGCGGAAGAAGCCAGCTAAACCCATGAATTGTCGGATCTGATGAACGCTTTGTGGAGTTGGGAAATTTTCTATACATTTAGTTTTTTCCTTACCAGGACGCATTCCTTCTTCGCTTATTTCATAACCAAGGTAGACAATGGACCTCTCAAAGAATTGACATTTCTTTGGGTTTAGTGTAAGATTGTTACTCTCTATTGTTTCTAAAACTGAATTCAGTCTATGAAGTCCTTCTTCAAAATTTCTTGATGGAATAAGAATATCATCTAAATATGCCATAGCTACTGTCCCTCGTAATTGACCAAGTACTTTATTTATCATTCGTTGAAAAACTGCTGGCGCAGTTGCTAAACCAAAGGGCATCCTATTGAATTCGTACTGGCCATCACAAGTGATAAATGAAGTTTTATTTTTTGACGCTTCTTCTGCGGGTATTTGGTAATATCCTGATGTCATATCTAATGTTGTATAATATCCGTGCTCATGTAACAAGTTAATTTGGTCGTCTATTCTGGGTAAAGGATATCTATCTTGTATGAGTTTAGAATTCAATTTTCGATAATCTATACAAAGTCCTTGTTCTCCATTCTTTTTCTTCACTAAAACTACTGGTGATGCGTAGGGTGAGTTAGATTCCCTCACTATGTCTTTTTCTAACAGTTCATTTACTATTTCTTTTACCTTTTCTCTTTCATTTGGTGTCATTCTATATGGTTTATAACATATGGGTTTATCGTCCGTTAAAACTAACTTCATTTCTCCTATTTTGGATGTACCAATACCTTCGAGTGTTGCCGAGAAACAACGATCATATTTATCTAGTAAATGTATCAGCTCTGTTCGTTGTTTTTGATTTAGGTCTGATCCAATATTAAATTCGTTAACACTAGTTTTACTTTCTACACTATGAAGAATATGTTCATTTTCTATACACGGTCGTCCACGAGCAAAAATCTTTCTTGAAGATATTGTTATTTCATGTTCTGTAGGGTTAATAACTGGTATAACCACTTCGTTTTCTTTAGTTTTGACTATGCATCTAAGTATACAGTATTCATTATTTTCTTCTGTTCTAATGCTATTTTCTATAAACATCTCTCCATCGTAATCAGAATGACAGACTAAATTAATTATTTCTTTAGGTGCTAAAACTGTTGAAGTTTTAGCCCAAACGGGGATTTTTAATGGGGGTAGATTCTCTAAATGGGGTAAAGTTAACCAATTATTTTGATAAATTCTAAGTTCTCTAAAATCTTTGTGTATTACAACATGAGGTTGTTCAGTGTAAGGTTGCCCTATTATTGCCTCAACTTGTTGCATTTTATCTGGAACTATTAAAAATGTGGTTTCTGCCTCACACTGATCTATTTTAACTAAAACCTTTTCTGATTCTCCCAGAGCTTTAAATGACCCACCACCGTAACCATTTATTACTTTTACAACATTTTTAAATTTCAATTTTAATTCTTTAGCTATATTTAACTTAATAGTATTACAGGATGATCCCAAGTCTACATAGATTCTTAAAGTTCTATCTCTTACATAAGCGTGCATAAAATACTTTTTACCTTGGTTTCCTTCTTTTTCGATAGCCAACACATTTTCACTCGTCACCTTTCTGCATTCGCCTGTATGCCTGAAGTTACACTTTTCACATCTCTTCCAATCAGCTTTTTTTGGACAGGAAGGTGATATATGATCGCTACTACCACACCCATAACAATTTCTTTTGATCGGTAATGTCTTCTCACTGTTGTGCTTAGGTTTTTCCAAACGATTATAGCTAGCAATTACTCTATTTTGTTGTCTGTCATAAAGGTTTTTTGATGATACATTATTGTTGAAATTCTTCAAGAATTTCAAAAGATCTTCTGGCTCCTCATAATCTCCTACTTTGGCTGCTGATTGTATATTATTATCGGGAATACCTGCATCTATACATGAAACAGCTTTCTCTTTTGTTATTCCACAATTGTTCAGTAATGCCAACTTTTCATAATAATATTGGATCATAGATTCATTTGGTTGTTTCCTTCTTCTAAGCATTTCTTGTAGTTGATAACAGAAGTCAGCTTTTTCAGGAAATGCTCTAATCAATTTTTCTTTCCATTCTTCCCATGAGTAATTTAGTGAGGGTAAACTCTGATACCAAGTTTTAGCGAGACCGCCTAGTTTGTTAGTTGCATTATAAACTGTTGTTAATTCACTCCAGTTATAGATTTCCTTGATTTCTTCAACTTTTTTAAGCCATTGTTTGATGTTATGGCTTTTATTTTCTGGAAGGAATTCTGGTATAACCTCGTGTCCAACATGAGTTCTATCTCGATTTTTATTTATACTGGAAACAGTCTTCGTAAATGTATACATCAAATTGACTAGTTCATTATAAGTAGGCGTCGAATTTGTAGGAGCAGTCTGGGTACTTGAAGGTTCACTAATTATTGGTGATTCTTCTCGTGTCCTACCTTCATTCATTTCTGAATCTATATTCTGAATATCGGTTTCACACCATTCGAGGCGAGGCACTTTAGAGATTTTTCTTTTATTCATCCTGTTTATTTATTAACCAAGTATATATTTTTGTTATACTTAAATGAACAATTTTCTACTAAACTACACTAGTACAGTTCTTTAATTAGGATACTACTTTACCGAAATTCAAAAATTAATTATAATATTAACACGATACACTATCCACAAGAGAGTGAAAATTGTGATGATCTTTATCCCACTTCTGAATATTTGTTATATAGTAAATAAAACGTTATATAAAAAAATTAAATATACACTGAAATTTTTAGTTCTGAAATATGTATATTTTTTTTGTATTTTAAAAAAAGAGCATGTATGACAAAAGAAAACTTAATTTAAACATTTATAATTAAATACTTCCGAGTTCCGACTCGCTCAGTATCTTTTTTTTTCTATTCTCCCCGATTTAATGTTCCCTCTCTTGTTGATAGTCTAGAATTAAATAAAAAAGGATAAAATATTGTGTGAGTACAAAATATACTCAGTGAGCTGCGCATTTATATATTTTAGTATATAAAAAGGAAAAGAAATATTTGTATAAACTATTATATTAAATACAAGCATCACAAAAATCTAAAACACTACATATTGTCCTCTTTACTAGGACAGAAATTCTAAACACAAAACCGATTCACAAGTCACTAAGTTCTCATATAATTGGACACCAAGTCCTCATACAAATGGACACCAAGTCCTCATACAAATGGACACCAAGTCCTCACACAATTGGACACCAAGTCCTCATACAGATGGACACCAAGTCCTCATACAAATGGACACCAAGTCCTCACACAATTGGACACCAAGTCCTCATACAGATGGACACCAAGTCCTCATACAAATGGACACCAAGTCCTCACACTATTGGACACCAAGTCCTCATAGAAATGGATACACATAAACGATTTCTACATTTCATTTGAAAACGCACTCTCACCATATTTTCACCAATTTTCATTTAAATCTAAAAGAAATATTAATTTTAAAAACAAATCAAAACTACCACACACTCACCTTTTATATTTTATTAATTATTATTTTTCACTACTTATTTTTATTTTGTTATTTTCCTTTAAAAAAACTATATCCTAAATATTTTTATCTTAAATTATTCACGTTGAATTTCAATTTCGAACTAAATTTCAAATACTAAATAGAAAGGATTATATATGATATTTTCTACATTGTACCACACATTTTTTTCTAAATTAGAAGCCTTATTTCTATTGGTTATTATTATTTGATAACATACCGATGTTTTACAATACTAAGTGCTAAGTGGTTTTATTTTTTTATAATCTTTTTATTTTTAAAATTCTAGGAATTTAGCAAGACCAAATTTTTATGGCCTTGTTTACGCGTCCTTTTTTTTTATGTTTTATTTTGTTTACGCGAGTATAGTTCAGTAATTATTATCTAAGAAATATCAAAAAAATACTTACTTGTTTATTATACTTATTTATCTCTCATTCCCTTTTATATGCCGCTAACAATACTTAAATAGAAAGTTTTAAATGACATATCTAATGCAGAATATAGTTAATGACAGTAATAAACAAATATATAGAAATTATTTATTTCCAAAATAATTAGTAGTGAAAGTATATTATGTAATAATACTCAAAATACATAGAGGACAGAATTTTGCCAACAACAAAAACAAATAAAATGTTATTTAAAAAAAAAGACGTCTAGGACACTCATGTACTTACATATATAAATGATGTTGGTTTCTACATAATAAGTGTTTGTAATTAACTCAATTAGTTAAATGGTACCTATAATGGTATGCGGTTAAAAGAAACTGTCGTTGAAAATTTATTTGTTGTATAATTTTGTGTATACGTTTGAGAAAAACGTATTTTAAAGTTATTACTGTAATAAAAAAAATGTATCTTTATTATTGAAATTATAAGTAGATTCATCAAAATGCTACAATTACTTTAAAAATAAAACATTTTCCACAGTCCTGTTGGTATATATTTACGTTATTATCATTAAAATATAATGACTTTTGAGTAATTTTGTTCAAAATTCATTTATTAGGTTTTAAAAAAATATTCATATGTAAGCCGTTTGCATCATTGGGCGATGGCAAAACAAATATTTAATACCGCGTATTTAATATTTAATTCCTTATTTATATATGTGTATATATCCGGTTAGTTCAAACCATCAAGGTTTTATTTAAAAATATTTGGTTAGTGTTCTCAGATTTTTCCAATTCAGTTTGAAACTTGTCATATATCTTGATTTCTTATAATGTACCACAAACTCTTCATCCCATATGTATTTGTACCATTGCGATTTTTTGTGTAAAGAAATTCTTACTTAGCTTAACTTATCTTACAGCAGGAAGTGCATTACATTGTTAAACTTCAGGTACTGGATCTTAAGAACAATAATCAAATTAAATTACTTCGCTCCTTCGGTGTAATCTGTATAGCTCCGACAGGAAGACCAGTATAATGTCCGACAAAACAAACACAGAGACATCTGATGACATCTTTTCGAAGTCAGATTTAATTAACTTGATCATATCCAATTCAAGCAAAGCAATTCTAGAAAACAAAATAGAATCGTATTACAAATTTAATATGATTTGAAAATAATTTTTATACAAATGAATTATAGTGATAATAAGACAAGAAATAATTCTTAAAATTATTTCCAATTGACAAAATTGAAAATAATTATCAGGTCTAAGTAATAAAATATTTAAATTTCAATCAATTCACACCAATTGAATTGATTTACAACAAATTGTATGAGGCGTCCACCATATATAATGGAAAGTTGATCAATGTTGTTACTTATACACGTATAATTGTAATCTATCTAATTAATAGATGCTATCGTTAGATGCTATTGATTTAGTTAGAAAAATATTCAATTTAATTAAATAATAATTTATTCAATCTCCAATTTGATGAAAAATTCATGCAATTTCATTTAAAAAATTAAATATCAATATACATTAGGCACATTACATAATATGTTAGTTATGTACAGTTATGCGTGGTTATACAAATTGCTTTGATTGATTTTAATTAATACAAGAATTTTCATATATCAATACATTAATGTTATATCATTCATAGTGATATAATGAATGAATCGTTAAATCACCATCATTCACTAACAGTAAAAAAACCTTTTGCATTTACGCTCATTACACTTTAAAATTTCGTTCATATTTGTAATGTTATTTTTTCAAAGTAACTTTTACGGTGTAGAAAATAAGAGACAAATTAGCTATATTAACGATTTCATGAATATGTCATAGATTTCACATAAATTTGCATAAATTTATCGATAAATTTACAATAGAAACGTGTCAAATTTAAATATTTCGGATTAAATTAAACCATTAAATTTCATTTCATGTAGTACATATTCATCTTTTTAACATATCCAGCAGATCAGGGATTAATGTAATGCTGTAACAAAATTTGTTCCCTTTTTCAATAAATTTATGCAAATCTGTAACTCAAACAGTAATAATTTACAATTTATAACATACACATAAATCATTTTTTTTTAATTTTCATAAAAAATATTGGACGACCAAAATTTTTACATCACTCTTAGCAATAAAAAATTCGTTTTATATGCGATTTTATTGGCATTTTCAGGCAACGGTTTGATTGTCTTCATTTCATTGATTTTTATTGCTGTGTTCTGTATGTGTTAGAATTTTTTTACATATTGTATACAAACAGAAATTTACAAATTTCTTTACCATATAATAAAATAAATTATCAAACTGACTTACAAATTTTTCCAAAATATCCTTAGAAATTTCAAAGTCCTTTCTAAAACTAAAAATTTATAATTATTTTCAAATTTTAAACTTTTTAAACTTCTATGACTTTATTAAATCATATCATTATTAATGATTCTAGAATGATCTTTGTGATTTAATACTTGGGTTACTTGATGTCGGTAAGTAAACTCGAATCAATTATTATTTGTAGGCTGTTTTCCCCGTTAAGCTGCGGTACTCATTCAAGCTGAATTAACTTTGAAAATAGAAATACTTAATAAATATTATTTTCCAAACCTTTTGCATCTTCAAAACTTCAAAATTAATATTCAAACGCTCTACAGCTAAGCCAGACTACCTACCAAATTTAAAGAATTGTATACCAAATATTTCGTTATAGATTTTCAATATTAGATTCACCACCGATTTATTGTGTTTTAAATCATAATAATATTTTGTTTGTTTTGACTTTTTTAATTGATGCACATTAAAAAACTGTTTATTTCTCGTTAGTAAATTTTTTGTTCAATTCGATAATTCCTCAGAAAATTTTATACTACACAATATTCTTTATTTATTTATTTATTTGGTTGTTTTGTTGGACCACTCAACACATGGAGGTTATATTGGGTCCTTAATTATAATACAATTATTTAAACTTATAGATAGTTTTTCTTAAAAATTATTTTTAGATTATAATTAATTATTAATTATTATTTATTACTATTATCATTAGTTATTATTTAATTATTTATAATTGTCATTACGTTGGAGGTAGTAGATAAGTACTAATTTTAGAACTGTGCAGGAAAAGATTGGATTAATTGTTTTAGGTGGGAATTATTTTATGTTTTTAGTAGAAAGGTTTTAAATTTGGTCATAAAGTTTGATATATTTTAAGAAACTTATTAATTTGTTGTAGCTTGCTTTTGAATCTTCTTTCAGTATGTTAATATTATTGATTTTAAATAAAGATCTCTGTATTTGGTATTTTTCGCAGTCTTCAAGTATATGTTTTATGCTTATTGTGCATTTGCATACATTACAGATAGGTTTATTCTGTTTTTCAAATATATATTTGTGAGTGAATAAAGTATGACCAATTCTTAGTCTTGTTATTATTATTGATTCTTTTCTTGGAAGAGTTTTTAAGTTAAGCCAAGGTTTCAAGTTTTCTTTTATTATTCTAAGGTTATTTGGTTTTGTCAAGTTTTGCCATTCTGATTCCCATATATCATTGATATTTCTGGAAATCATATTTTTGTAATCTCTGTAGAATGGTTTGAAATCCTCATCATATTCAGATTGTATTGCAAGTTTTGCAAGATTATCTACTCTCTCATTTTCATCTATACCGCAGTGCCCTGGTACCCAAAGAAGTGTAATATTTTTATTTTTGTTATAGGATAAAAGTTGTTTTATTGAAATAGCTGTTGGATGAGAAGGGTATATTTTTCCTATTTCCAGTATGGTTCCTAGTGAATCTGTGCAAAGAAGAATATTTTTATTATGTATATTGGTAACGTATTTCAAGGCTTTGAATATAGCATAGAGCTCTGCGCTATAGATGGATGTAAAATCACTGAGACGGAATTTTTCAAGATGTTTTTCACAGATGAAGGCACATCCAACTTTATTTTCTTGGAGTGAGCCATCAGTGAATATTTTAGTGTGGATTTGATATTGATTATGAATTTTCTCTTTATATAACTGTAGATAGGTTTCTTTATTGGTAGTTTCTTTTTTGAATTTTGATAGGTCAAAATCAGTTTTGATTACTGAGTGTAGCCAGGGAGAATTGTTTTGAAATTTGGTTGTGTTATAGAAGGTATCAGTAGGAATGTTATATTTTTTGGCAAGTGTTTGTAGACGGATATAGAGAGGTTGGACATTGATGTTTTTGAGTTCATACTTCTGATAGAGGCATTTGTTATATATTTTATTGTGGAGTGGATGATATTTGCTGGATGATATTTTGAGAAAGTAATTAAGAGATTGTTTGTCTCTTCTGTATTTTATTGGAAGTTGATTACTTTCAGCATAGATACTTTCTAGTGGACTGGTACGAAGGGCTCCAATACTCATATTGATTCCGGAATTTTGGACAATTTGAAGTGATTTCAAGAATCCTTTATTTGCAGATTGGTAAATACAAGAAGCATAGTCAATTATGGGTAGAACTACCTGGTTAAGAATTCTTAGAAGGATATATCGATCTGATCCATATTTTGAATGAGATAACATCTTAATAAGGTTTAATTTTCGAGTAGCTTTGGCTTTTGTTTCTATAATGTGAGTTTTCCACTTGAGTTTAGTATCAAAGATTACCCCTAGGTATTTGTAATTCTCGACATATTGTATTGGTAAATTGTTTAAAACGATTTGAGGTTTTTGAGGTATCTTATATTTCCTAGTGAACAACATCATTTTGGTTTTTTCTGTAGAGAATTTTATTCCCGTTTTATTAGAAATTGCAAAGAGATCATCGACACATAGTTGTAAGCGTGTTTTTATTTTATCAATATCTTTAGATTTTGTGTATATTACCAGGTCATCCGCATACATTAGAGTTTTCACAGGGAATTTTATTAGGGTTGGAATTTTATTAATAGCAATGTTGAAAAGGGTAACACTGAGGACAGACCCCTGTGGGACTCCGTTCTCCATGAATTTTTCAGAAGATAGTGTGTTTCCTAATAATACTTGAAAGTTTCGGTTATTAATAAAGTTTTGGATGAAATGTACCATGTTTCCCTCAAGTCCCATGCGCAGTAGTTCTAGTACTATATCTTTTTTCCAAATCCTATCGTACGCCTTTTCCAGGTCAAAGAAAACGGCGACGAGGAATTGTTTTTGGGAGAAACATTCCATTATATCTGACTCTAGAGTTGCTATCGCATCGATAGTACTTCTATGTCTTCTAAAACCAAACTGTAGATTGTTGAGTTTGCAGTTCCGCTCCAGAAACCAGTTGAGTCTTTTATTTACCATTCGTTCAAGAATCTTGCATAAGCAGCTTGTGAGGGAAATCGGTCTGTAATGTTCTGGTATTTTTGGATCTTTATTAGGTTTGATTATAGGGATAAGAAATGCTTTTCGCCATGATTGGGGAAAAACATTGTGGGTCCATATCTCATTATAGAGTCTGAGAAGTTGAAATTTCCACTTAGAAGTTAAGTTTTTTAGCATATGGTAATGTATGTAGTCAGGACCTGGAGACGATCCTTTGCATTCCGATAGACAGGTTTCTAATTCATGATATGAGAAGGGTTTATTGTAGCTAGAACTATTGTTAGGTGGAATATGAATCTCTTCATTTTCCTGTTTGATTTTATAAGTTTTGAACTCTGGTGAGTATAGATTTGAGCTATTGATTTTTGCAAAATATTGCGAGAGTATTTCACAAATTTCTTGTTGGTTGGTGAAAAGTCTATTATTGTGTAAAATGGTCGTAATGCAATTTAATGAGTTTTTCCCTTGAAGTTGTCTTATTTTTTTATATATGATTGATGCTGGAGTTCTTGTATTAATGGTGTTGACATATTCTTCAAAGCTTTTTCTTTTGTAATATCTTATTAATTTTCTTGATTTATATCGGGCGATTAGGAAATTTTGGAAGTCAAGTGTATTCATCGTTTTTTTATATTTATTAAGATGCATTTTTCTTTCTTTAATGGCTAGATAGATGTCTTTATTCCACCAAGGAACATTTCTTCTTTTTATGTTTATGCCATGTTTTGGTATGCTTATTTCTGCAGCCGAGATTATGGAGGTAGAAATATACTTTTCATGTTCATCGATATCTATGAAATTGTCAGGGATATTATTTAGATCTAGTGTTTTAGAATATTGTGACCAGTCTGCATTTTTTACCTTAAAAGTTTTCCTTCTTTGGTATAAATAATTATTATGGTTAAGAGATATTACTACTGGGAAATGATCGCTATTCCGTAAATCATTATCAACATACCATTTAAAGTGTTGTTGTAAACAGGGAGATAAAATCGATAAGTCTAGACAACTATATGTCCTGTGTTTAAGATTAAAGTGAGTAGGGCTACAGTTGTTAAGGATTATAAGATCAAAGTCCTTGGTAATTTTTTCAATGATTTTGCCCCTGGTATTGAGTTTATTTGATCCCCATAAAGGGTTATGGGAGTTGAAATCTCCAACTAGCAAATAGGGTTTATCAAAAGTTGAAATAATCTGCAGAATATCAGAGTATTCAATATTCTGATCTGGTGGGATATATATATTACATAGTATGAATTCAACAGGGAAGAAAAGTTTTGTTGCAACTGCTTGTAGGTGAGTGTTTAAGGAAATTGGTTCACAATTAAAGTTTTTGTGAATAAAGGTAGCAACACCTCCTTTTGCAATTGTGTTTGAGTTTACATTACGATAAAAAATATTGAAATTACTTAATTTTGGTATGAAGTTTATCGGGAATTTAGTTTCTTGTAGGCAATATACAAAATTGCCATATGTATTTAATATTATTTTGAATTCTTCATGATGATTAAAATAACCTGCACAATTCCAATGTACTATATTTAAATGGTTCATTGTGTGTCTTCTGAATCCATTGTTGATACAAACGTATCATTTTTATTATTATTTTTAAGTCTGTTATTTTGTTTATGTTTTAAATTTCTTACCGTTCGTTTGTTAGTATTAAGAGGTAAAATACTAATTAATTTATTACTAGGGGTACTACCTCCAATGTTTACAATATCAGTAGACAATAAAATTTTTTTGTTGTTCTTATCACTGGGCAGAAATTTGGTTTCACATTCATCGGGTTTTTTGATTTCTTGTTTGTTTTGTTTGTCATCGTTGTTTTCTACTCTTATGGCCAATTTTTGATAATCGTTTGTGTTGGTTTGTGTTGCAGATTCTGCAGTTTTTTTAATTACTGATGTAAATAATCTGTTGTGAGTTATAGGGTGTCTTAATTTATATCTTCGGGTGGCTTCTCTTGCATCTACTTTTTCTATATGTTTGATGTGTTGGATTTCGTTTTCTTTTAGAAAAACTGGACAAGTCTTTGATAGCGCATTATGATCTCCTTTACAGTTTGTACATTTTGGACTTAAATTACATTTTTCTTCCTTGACAGTTAAATGCGCTTCATTGGCACAGTGTGGACAGATTTTATTTTTAATATTGCACTTAATTGCTGGATGGCCAAAACCAAAACAATTGAAGCATCTGAAAGGATATGGAACGTATGGTCTGATATTGTATTTCTCATATCCACATATAATTTCACTTGGTAGTTCGCTAGTTGAAAAAGTCAGTATAAATAGCCCATTATCTATTTCACCTTCCTGAGTTTTTTTCTTAAATCTTCTAATTGAGATGACATTTTGTTGTTGCAATTCTGAAATAATTTCATTGTCACTGAGGTTTATCAGCTCAAGCGAGTAGACAATACCACGAGCGTTGTTTAGTGTTGAATGTTCTTCAACATCAACATTTATATCGGTACTTATTTGCGATAATTGAATGATTTTCTCTGCTTGAGAAAGACTTTTGGTTTTTATAAAGAGATTTCCATTTCTGGTTTTTTTACACTCTGATACCTGGCCACCAGCTATATAATTAATTGTGCGCGCGATGAGAAATGGAGACACTTTTTCCAAAGTTTTATTAGGATCAGTTCTTTTAACAACTAGGTATTTAGGACCCTGTGATTTGTTTTTAATAAATTTTAACTGATTTATTTTCGGAAAAAAGTTCTGATAATTATTTATATTAGGAGGGTCGTTGCCCTCCATTTTAGGTTTTTATTTTATTTTATTTATAAATTTTGTTTATTGCTTATATATTATTTAAATTTACAGTATATTATTTAAGTTAACGGTATAGTTCACTGAATAGTTTTTTTAATAAAATATAACTTTGTGTCTATTCACTATAGTTTGAAAGCCGATGGTTCGTCTTCACATTATCATGTGAGACGACCAACGCACGTCTAATGTTAATCAATTCCAATTTGGTTTCTACTTCACTTTATTATATACTCGTATATAATATACCCAATTAACCGTACTTAAGATGATGAAATAATAATAAAAGTAATTTCTATCACACGATCTATGTACAAGTATGACTATGAATGCAACAGATAAAATACACTAAAATTCACTAAAAAATATTTTTGATGCGAATTAAAAATTTGATGCTCACTCATTCAGTTCACTTTCTTAACTGACAATATTCTTTGTTTTTATGCAATTCTACTAAACACATTTTTAAACTGTCAAAAGGAAAGCGAATAACAGAGGAAATAGAAATAAAAATGCTGTCAGCGATTGAAAATATTGTGAATAATTCAATATGAAAAGGGAAAATCTTTTTTTTTTCATGTCTGGAAAAATAAATTGTTTTTCTCGTTATTGGAAAAATTATTCAATTTGCACATATACATACATGTACACGGGAAATAAAATTTAAACTCGTTTAGTTCAAACATCAATATAAAATCGAATGCTATAGAATTGTAACAATCATACATAATACGTTGACGATAGGATATCTGCTGTTAACTACCAAAAGTCAGTGAGTCTAACAAGTAAGATGAATAAGGATCGGTATACATATAAAGTGTAAACTTTTATCTTTTATCTAACATATTTGATGTCAAATAAAATATGAAAAATTCGAAATGATACAAAATAAAGGAATGTAAGGAAAAAAATATATGCATATTTAATCAAAGACTTCAAAATGTCGGAAGTCTAATAATAAATATTGTTCATTTTTTTTTCTTCTCTATTCAAAATATTTTTAATATGTGCACATGTAATATTCGTATTCGTATTAACTTAATATAAGATGAAAACATCATATTCGTCAAACATGCTATATTTATAAAGTCACAATATACATAAGTACATACGTAACATGTAACATATATATACTATATAATTTTTAATAAATATACATGCATATATGAATACTGCGTCATAATATTTTTATATTTCATATTTATTTTTTTGTGTTTGTATAATATACAATTTCTTCTACGTATAACAAGCTCGTACAAATATTTGTATACATGTTCTTGATTTATATTATGTATATGTAGTATATTGATTTTAAATATATTTTATTTAGATTTTCTATTCCGATAAAGATGTTTTGAAAAACATTTCTCTCTATTATATAATTTCATGCAGCTTTCTACAAAAATGTAAAGAATATCAATGAAGTAAATATATCAAAGGAAAATGCCGTAATTGCATGAAAATATGTATGTGTATGTATATAGGGTTTAACAATAAGAACGTTAGAACCTTCTACAGCTACAACGAAAATACTGATCGAGAAATCAATCTCAAACTTTGATTGTTATGCTCACTGTTCAGTATTGTATGACAAAAGATCATGATAAGGTATACACGATTCAATAAAGCGTAGAAGTTATTCGAATTTATTATCGAAATGTATGTTCGGTTCGCCGTACATTTTGTTTATTACGAGAAATTTATGAAAAATTTGAAGAATCATGATTTCGTATCGTAACCTTCATTTGAAGGCTTGTAAAGTTCAATTGACTCAATAACTCAAATCAACCAAAATCAACTGACCATGATTTGCGTTGAATTTTCGCTAATTAAACTTTAAAGCAGATGGTAGGCCCTGATTCAGATTTTGGAACTTTTCTTAACCGGCGTATTTCTGGCATTTAGCCAAACGAAGTCGAAGAGCACATTTAAGCATTATTTAAAATAATAAACAAACCACGTGAATATTGCTTGTATACTTCTTGTAGTTATCAATGTGCTTCATTTCAAATGCGCTTCTAATGCGCTTATTGGTAAACCGTAATATATGAATGTATGTCTATTTACATTATATACAAACTTTATTTATCCGTTGTATTGAAATTTTCAATTTCGATATAAAAAATTGGTTTATAGCAACACTTTTATCTTATAAATTTACGCTTATATACACTTTTTCAAATTTTCTTTCTCTTTATTTGATTTGAAATAAATTCGTTTAAAAACCAAATTGTTAGAATCAATTCAATTATACATGTGTGTATGAATTATAAAGAAAAATTCGTTTCATTATCTGTGAAAATATTTTTATTTTCAATACAATATTAAAAATATAATAAGTTTATTAATTTTACAATATTGCATGGTGTTACACTTTACTATTTACAATAATGATGGATAAAGAATGAAATTTCCTAATAAAAGTATTTATTTTAGTGCACACATACAAATAGATTTTTATATATTTTTCTTATGAAAATAAAGACACGTTTCGATTAATCTAATAATTTGTATAAATTTAATTTTCACAAGACAATATAAAAAAGAAAAAGTTCTCAAAGTCTATTCTATATGTACAGTGAGCGAAATTGGGATACATGCATTTAAAAAATTCTCCTCTACAACTGTATGAAAATTGAACATGATTCAAATTGTTATCATAGGCAGCATATTGTATGAATTATTAATGCTTTCTTCTCCATAAGAACATAGGATGTGCATTTTTAGTATTGATGTCGTTAGGTTCGAAACTTTCGAGCTCAAATATCAGATTAGTTTTTTCGTAATCTAAGAACGATGAAGAAATTTGACTAAAATGAGATCTTCGAATACACTGGATAGTCCTTTCTGAATGCTTAATGACAATCCAAATTGTATAGCTAATTTTCAAAATGTGTAAAAAATTCATTTAAATTGTTTAATTAAATTTGGATTTTAAACTATTACAAAATTACGAATTATATTTTCGTTTTATAAAAATATGGACTGCGTCTATCCAAATTGGGTTCACTGTAACCATACTTATGTATGTATGGTGTTTTCAAAAAAAAATAATTTAATTCACTGTTAGAATTCTTGAATGGAACACAAAATCAATTCGATTAAAATTTGTTGTTAAGAATCAACTTATGATAAACAAAGAAATATTTCTACAATACACGTTATGAAAATTACTCTTTATGAAATTTACTTGCCGTTGAAGTTTAATTTTGTATTCAAATTCAATAATATCATGAACATTAAAGTAGTATGGTAGTATGGTATAGTATATTCACGACCACTACATGAAGAGAAAAATTTCCAAGATATTTATCCCAAAGCTAATAATGGTAATTCCACGTGTAAATAAAATATGCTATTTGTTCTTTTCTTTTATTTAATCCTGTTTTGTAAATATGTAGGTTTTATGTGTATTTTTTTTGCTTTTCTAATTTCAATTTTTTATACGCGTGGTTAATTTTTTTTTGTTGTTTTCTTGGTGTTAAAATTCAAATCGAATAATAATATTCTTTATTATACACATAATAGAACCACTATAGTCTTCATACTCGTTAATTTCCCTAATATATGCATAATCGTGGACAGAAGTATTTCAATAATTTACGAATAAAACATTTCTTTTCTGATTTTAAGAACATTTCTAAGTTTTTTTTTATAAATAAATGAATGAATTAATGAATGAATGAATAATGTTTTGATTTTAGATTATTTTCAATTACAATCCATATACAGTGGAACCTGTCTAAGTTAACTACCAATTATGCAAATAATTTTTGTCTACTTATACAGATGGCCAACATAGAAAGGAAACGCATCTAAATATTTTTAATATAAGAATAAGAAGGAATAAAACATCTTTGACTTGAAAATTACTCTTTTAGGATTTCTTCTTAAGATGTTAATAATTTTAGATCTGTTCATTTTTGAAATTTCTAATTTGTCTTCATGCTGCTCAACTTTTGTTTTAAAAACTTCAACATGGAATGCAAATAACATGATATTTCCCGATTTGAAACAAGAACTCGAAAAATTCTTAGAAGGATCAAATTTCAAAGGTGGTTTTGTTTTAAAGTTGAAGTGAAATTGTGATCAAGATTCCATATATGTAGGTGTAGGTAGTCTACTTACAGAAGCACTTAAAAAACAATTTACACTGTTTACATAGTCATATAGTTCGAAACCGATTAAAAGAAGTAGTCTACTTCACAGGTTTGACTGTGTAACAATTTAGTTTTAAAATTAGAATATTTTTCATCTACTCATTCGTTCGTAAATAAATTTAACTGAAATAGTTCATTCATCCAATTATGTCTGATCTATTTTTCATTTTTTATATAAAATGTTAACAAAAAAAAAAAAAAATTAATTTCAGAGATTCGTCGAATAATTCATATGTGAAATATTGTAGTATTTTAGCTGAAGAAATTGACTTAAATTTTATTTTAAATATGTAGTTACAATTTATTGCACTTTATTGTGAAAATTTGATTTTTTTTCTTTTTCGTTGAATTCGCAATATTGTACATGCAAATGCAAATCACAATTAGCTTTTATTTTCCAAGAATTTTATTACTATAGACGATATGAAGAAGTTTTTTTTTTCTCTTACTCATAATAAACAATCTGAATATTAAATATTTTATTTTGCAAATATGCTCTAAAAGTACAAAAGGATTAAAAGTAATTTATATTTTATTTGAATATTTTCAAGAATTTTATTATTTATATTAAAAGTCTTTCCATAAAATTTTGTTAGGTACATGATTCTCACATAATAAAGAATAAAATGACGCAAATCGCAAAATATTAATATCTCGGATGTTATTCAAATTTTATTGTACAGTACATGAGTGATGAGTGCTTATTGTATAGATACAGTGACTTAAATTCAATTCTGTACATTCAATAAATACATTTCGAATCATTCAGAAATTAATATTTTTATTTCTATAAATTTATTGATGTGGAATAAATATTTGAAAATGAAATAATTAGAGATCAGCCTAAATTTTATTTACTTCTTAATCCTTAATGCTACACAAAAATGAAAACCATTTTATATATTTATCATTCATCACTATGAATATTTAGAATCGAGTAAAAAATGAATTTTTAAATTATTGACTTTTTAATTTTACGGCTTCCAAACAAGGTCTGTTATGAAATCACTTCTGTGAAAGGCCTGGCTCACTTAGAGTTTTAGTGCGATGGAGGAAGCAGAAGAATGAAAAGATTAGAAATGTTTGAACGTTGAGACAAAATTCAAATTAAATTTGAATGTTGATCAAATAAAACTATGCTCCACGTATTGGCTTTGTCGTTGATGCTATCACTGAAATCGCAATATTTTTGTTCTACTTTAAAAACTGATTTAAATTCATTTTCGGTGTACAAATTTAAGAGATAGTCACTGTAGATATGTATTTTAAATATGATTTTATTTTATTTTATTTTTTATCTGACTTATCATGCATATTCGATTTTCCTTGGAATTTATTGTATTCATAAAAATGATAAATCTTATTCTTTTACAATATATTTTCCTTTTCAATTTGAATGTAACTTTTTTGTTAAAAAATTTCATCAACATATCATTCTTTTAAGCGCTTTTCAATCATTCCTATACATTTTTTATCTTCCCATCTTTCTATTTTACGAGTATATACAAAAATATAAAATAAAAAAAGAATTATATTTAAAGGAATTTTTATCTTACGAAGCGACGGAAAAATTATTTTATATTTCTGTTAACCTCTTTCACACATTATTCATGAAATGGAAAAAGATAAGAAAACTTCAAATTCGAATAGTTTGTGGTTTCACTACGCATATAATGTACATTATGAATTATCAAGATAAATAGACAAGACAAAGGTATGACATAGCCAACTAAATTCTCTGCTCTGAATTTATGACGTCAACAGGTCCATGTGTTTTTTGTTGATTAATTTTATCGATATAGAAATGTTCATGCGGGCATTGTATTTATAAATAAAAATTTTATTTAGTGAACAATATTTTTTTGTTTTTTGTTTTTGTTTTTTTTGTTTTTCGTTTTTTTTTTTATTCAAATCAATATACATACATATATACATTTTATACTTAACTCCCTAATTCTAAGTATATTCTAAATTTTAAATAATTTAAAGTAATAATATATTTAAGTAAAAGTTTTTTTGTGTTTTTTATTCAAATTACTAAATATAAATTTTTTATTTAATTCCCTAATTCTAAAATACATTCTACATCTAAAAAATAATGTTTTGATTTTGTCATCTAAATCAATGTGTTTTACTTTACTTAATAAATTACTTAAATAGTTCGAATTAGTATTAATATTATCTTTATTTATCACATTAAATATAAGTTCTAATTTTTTCAATTTTGTTAAAAATTCTTCGGTTGGTTTTTTTAGTCCTCCTTCACTCAGTTCATCAATTCATGTATACGTAGACTGACTACTCATTCCACTTGGATAAACATAATCTTCACCTAATTTCAATCTTCTGGCAATATACCCTGCTACATATTCAAGTGCGTCTTCATGCAAGTCGTCATAATCAACCACTATATCTGTGAAATCATCATCATTGTTAACATTGTCATCAGATATGCTTCCAGATGCATCCTCAGATTTACTAAGTGAAGACAATAATTGTGTTGATAAAATCTCAGTTTCTGTTTCTTCGGTGCTCATTGCAAAGTCCATTGTATTTGAATTAAGGCTAACTTGCAATGTGCTATCTGATCTTCCTGTAAATTTTGAAAACTGTTACAGCGTTATATATATTTATTACATATGCATTTGAAATTTTGTTTACAACACAAATCTACCACCACCAATCTTATAAAGTTACTGAGTAATAAACATTTTCATACAAAGCGGACAAACAAAAACATTGATATGACAATAATAAAGTAATACCTAAAATAAATGAGCGTAATCGGTATTTAAACTCTATCGCTGTGGGGTGATCGTTTAAACCGCCTTTTGACCTAATTATGCCAAAAAAGTTTTCTAAAATATCTTGATTTAAACGATTAGTTATTATATAAGAGGTGTTGTATAATGTTTTTAGATATTGAAACAGAAGATCTAATGCAACATTATCATTTATAATTGCTTTTTGGAAAGGCAGAAGATTTTTTCTGTTGATTACTCTTAGATTTTTGATTGCTTGTGTGACGTTATTAAGTACCTCTTTCTGCTTTTCATACTCTAGACCATAGGCTTTTTTGGTAAAAATTGAACATGAGGATGATACTCTTGAATTAAAAATGTCAAACCAGTCGTTCACTGTTTTGATAAATTCAGCACATTCAAGAGCATTCAAACTTTTAGATTTACCATTAGCGTTACACCATTTTATACAACTTGACACAGAATTAGAAAATAGCTGAGCTGCAAACTTTACCTTTTGCCGGCTAGCTTGAGCTACTTCTAAATGGGTTGTATTAACTTTAAAAGAAATTTTTAAATCCGACTTTTCCACCTGTATTATTTCTGCAATTGGTCGTGCAGTTATTACTTTATCCTTATAAATGAAACCACTGTCGACAAAATGATTTCGCAGTAGCTTTATAAGGTGTGGAACGTCGGCAAATACAAATATTTTTTTTATTTTGTCGGAAGGATGTATAAAATACGGCTTTTCTTCACTTATATTGAGATCTCTTCTCACTGCCGTGTTCGTAGGTCCTAAATCCGATATTATTGCAACCACTGATTGATTTCCTCAAGCCGTTTAATAATATTCATTAAAATTTCAACAGTCATGGGAGAATCAAAGTTATAGTAAATCGGTTGCATCCATTTTTTAAACAGACCTCTTATTACAGCGACTTGCACATATTTTGACGGGCTCATAACTGTATCGTTGACTTTGTCATATTCGTAACAACTTCTGATCTTCATCTCATCAAATGAAAGTACATATACAAACTTTATCAAATTCACTATAATTAATTCTTTTCATGAGATCAAGAACAGAAGTTAAAATACCAGGTTTCAATTTCAATTTTGCAGCCCGTGCTCTTAACGTTGAAGGTCCTGGTAAAGGAAAACCCTTACGGTACATATATCTAAAGCACCGAGATCCAGAAGAATGTAGTGCTATGGCAGATGAAATGTCTTCTGAAGACCATACAATTCTTTTTTTTCCACCTTTCAATTTATTAATTTGCCCTTTTGTGAAAATTTCTTTTAAGTTATTGGCGACTGCGTTCGAATTTGCACTTTCATGCTTCAATTTTTTAAGTTCAGCTTTCAAGTTTTTTACTTCATCCTGCAGTTCCAGTATTTTTAATTCTTGACTGCATTCATAATTAAGTCTAATACATGATAAAATAATCAAAATTAATACACACTTTTTAATTACATTAAATTTACATACATTGTTTGGGTTCCAATTTCCCTTACACTAGGATTTTTATTTAGATTACATTCTCTGAAATATTCATTTGAGAATTTGATTATAAAAATTTGTGGATAAATCTGTTTAGTTTTACTTACGTTTGAGTTCCAACTTGCTTCATATCATTAAAAGCCACATTTGTTATTTTTGTTGCAACTGTACTTTCACATTGATTACTTTCTCTGCAGAAGAATATTTATATTTACAATGTTTTCAAACAAATAAATTTATTATTTACATCAAATCTATATCCATTTTTTCCGTTTCAGTTTGTGGTGTCTGGTCTTCAAAAGCTTTCTCGAGATTACTATCACTTTTTCTACAAATATTTCGGAAAAATTCTTAATAATACTACTTCTAAAACACTTACATGATAATAATAAGGTTACTTTTCATAATCTTCAAGTAAATTCTCAACCAATTTCTTTTGGATTTTTTTCTCGTATCTCATAAACCTATCAGATGGATGTGTTGGTAAAGGAAGATTTTTTGTTGGTACAGAATCTTCTTTCAAATGACATTTTTTAAAACAAGTATTCAATAATTGGTCTTTTAATAAATAGTCTTCTTTTTCAAAATGATCTGAACATATTCTTTTTGTATTAATATTAGTGTCTTTTTCAAAATTACACGCACTTATCCATTTATTTAAAATGTCTTTGTTTTTCGGAAAACGAAAAAATTTTATATGTTCAGTTTTATTTTTTCCACTCGTATTATTTTTACAATTACTAACTGAACACTTCACCATTTTTAGAAATTATAATTTTTATTAATTTTTATAAAAAAACACCAAATTTATTATAAATTATTCACTTTTAAACACAACTCAAAACAATTTCTTGTTCGTCACATCAAATCAAATTATCAAATGGACCTGCTGACGTAACAGAGTAGCATAAATTTGAATTGAGAGAGAATATGAGAGAATAAAAGCTATAATGTATAAAAAAAATTTACTGTCATACACAGCTCAGTCATACCTTGTCTTGTCTATTTATCTTGATGAATTATGATGTAAATGTATTAAACTTTTTAAAGGGAAAGCTTATGGACGTAGCTTATGGAATTCCAGAGAAATCGTTAGAATTAGTATATGGGTATATGAGTGAACTAGAAGTAATATTTTTTAAGTTACGAAATTTATTAAACTTATACATGCTTATACGTAGGTATATACATATATACGAGTACAGTTCTTTACTCTTTTAAGAGCATTAGACATCAATGAATTATTTCCACACGACACGGTTATTTCGGTCTATTTTTTCTTGCAGTCTTCTGTATCTTTTTCTAGTTGATGTCTCTAGCATTTTCTTGTTCTTCCTCTACTTCTTTCACCCTGAGGGTTCCAATTTAAGACTTTTAGGCCTGTATATGGTTAGCCGTCATCGTCACCGTCATTTTTCAAATATACAAAATTTGTGACGGTGTAAGTAAGATCAACTTTCTACTTTTGACGGTGACGGCGAGTACATAACATAAATTCTAGTATATTTATGTGTTTATTATGTTTAATTTATTCTACAGTGACGACAAAAATAAGAAAATTATAAATTTTAAAAATGGTTTTTGAAGAAAAATTAATTTCTTGTGTTCATTTTGACGGTAACGGTATCGTATTTACTAGTTCGTCGTCAATTTATGACGGTCAATATGACGTCAAATATGATGACGGTGACGGTGAACCATGTTCAGCCCTTTATTCAATTTAACTTAATTCAACTTAAGTCAAACGAGATCGAGTACGAAAAAATTGGTAAAAGTCTCTTTCCCTTTCTCAGTTTAGATCACTAAATTAAATCATACTACGTACTACGTACTACGTACTACATATGTATGTATGTATTCCCGATTACCTGCTGATATACTGATTCAAAAAATCTTTTATATCATAACTATATTATTTGAAACCAAACTGATTTCATAATTTGTAGTCTAATAAACTATTTTTTTTTATCTTTTATTTTGTTCATTTTAAAATATTTTCATAAAAAGAAAATCGGAAAATATGTAAGAAAACGTTTTATCTCTATACATATCTTATTAAATGAAAATCATGAAATATGTATATATATATGTATTTACGAATAACTGAATACTTTTATATACACACGAGTATTTATTTTATTTTTTATACTTTTCATTGTTGGTTCTAAATGTCATTTATATGAATATGAATATGACATTTTCTTATTTTCGTATTACCTTAAAGATTTTTCGTTTTATTTTCATATTCGTTTATTGTTTCATTCATATTCTTCTCCGGAAGAATAAGGCATGGGACCGGAACACTTGGATGAGTATTCTTGGAAAGGTCATGGTTCGGAAAGGGCTGCAGTACCGATGTTGATGATGATATTCTACTCCAACTTTTTTGACTCGAAGCACAAGCCAGAAGATATTTTAATGAAAATCGATTTTTATTACCATTTACGAGTATGTATGTACATACAATTTTTGTATGATATATAATAAAAACCGATAAATGTCAAACATTAAAATAGTATCATTTCTTATTTATATAAATTATCTGCGTTTGTGTATGTAAAAATACTCGTAAGAAATGTTTAAATATAAAATAGAGGAAAACATTCAAATCGAAATTCAAAATTATAATATTAAGTTATGCAATTTTTAAATAAAAATTTATGTTTTTCAATTGATGCCGGAATCCCACAAAAAATACTTTGTTAGCTATCCGCAACAAATTGTTCTTAATAAATGTTTGCTAACGAAATTTATTGATTATCGTCATTTATTCAAATTATATATAAATAACTGTATAACTGTTGCTTTTTAACTGATTATGTATTAAATTGAATGTCAGAATTTTATGCTATGCATGGTTGAATGATTGGTTGGTTGTAGTGGCAGTTTGTTTCCGTTCCTAGAAACAAACTCAATTAGCACTTTTGTGTGCCGTTTTGTTACCACAAACTCGTAGGTGTTGGTTGTTTTATTCTAGACTATAGCCATTTCGTCTTGTTTAGGTAGTAAATCAAACTGCCTACTCCAAGACTAGCTACCTTAACAAGGTCGTCTAGGAAAGACTTGGCAAAAGCCCTTAGTCTGGTTTTAGCTTATGTTGCGGACACTTGCAAAGATAACGTAAAAGAGTTTCTTTCTCTGAATAGTCCTTGCAGCTTTTGCAGTATGTGTTAACCGATATACCCAGCCTGGCTATGTGTTCTCCCGCAAGCCAGTGGCTAGTTAGGATCGCCATAATCCCAGCGATCTCAAGTCGGTTTCTACCGATAAGCGATAAAGCTATTTTCTTGTTAAATTCCGACCAAGTTGCTCTGGTTTGAAACCAAAGATGGTTTCGCTTTTCATGCTATGCATATTATGTAATATTTCAAAAGCACTTAAACTCCTGAAATTGTTTATGAGCAAAATTTTATATTCATCGGTTCATTAAATACTTATTACCTACAAATATTTCATTGTTAATTTTTTTATGAACATTTGGATTTTTCGGGTTTAAATTTAAAGCTTAGGGTATAGATAGATATTCGGGAAAGATTAATTCGTATTGTATAAAAGACCTCACATTTCAATAAAATCATATATCTATGTATCATATGTGCATATTTACAATTTTAATTCATAAATTCAGATTTTAGGAACATCATTTCTGAAAATATGACAATACAAGAATGAAAATAAATTTTTCTTCCATCTTTAATTATAGAATTTATTGAGACATGAGCATTTTGTCACTTAGATTATTCAAAAGTTATCATATTTAACGCCGCATTTCTTGAGTATTATTATGTCTTTCATTACATATAACACAATTTTACTCGCACTTCATCTTACACACACGCGTCAATTGTGAAATTAATTTTAACCGCGAATCTATTGATTTTCAAACATACACAATTCACTGTTTACATACAAATTAAAAAAGATATTAGGTAAAAATGCCTACGTAACGATAAAGTACAATAATGTTTAGTATTTCATGTACAGAATAAGTAGAATTTTTTAATAATACATAAGTGTTTGGGATTAATAAAAGTAATTGGATTTAAATGTAAAGAAAAAGAAGAGAACTAGAAAAAAATGTGTGAGTAATACATTTGTAATACATACATATATCCAATTAAATTCGTTTTATGTACATGGGTATTTACATAAGAAATTAAATTGATTTTTGCAATTTTCTTAAAAAAAACTTAAGGTAAATAACTGGTAAAAATGACTAAAAACAATTTTCTTACTTTTCATATAGTACAACTTAATAACAAGCAAGTAGTGTATATGTATTTTAGAAATGTAGTGAATAATATCTATAATAAAGGATTTACTGTCATTATCTAAAACATATTATGTATGTATGCATGTAAGCCCAATATAATTTAATAAGTAAAATATTTAATCAATTAATGCTGACATAAGGAATTTAAAATAATCGTACCTTATTTCCTATTTCTAATTCCTGAGATAAAAATAGAATTTCTTAAAAAACGTGTGTATGCTATTTCACTTATTTATTTTCTAGTACACGCAGAATTTCTCGATTATAAATAATCAAAAAAAAAAAAAAATTTCATTTCAAAAATTACTCAACAAAATCGAAAAAAACTTTTAACATAAAATTGATCTTTATTAGACATTTGTTTTGTATTTGAAAATCTCTTGTTATTATTTTTTTATCCTCGTTTGTAGCTAGTGAACGTGTAAATATGCTTTCTTTTATCTCTTAAAACATTTATAACATTTTTTATACAATATAGCCCCTGCAATACGAATACTACATTGAAAACAAGTTTAACATGAAATGCTTTCATAAATAAAATGTAAAAAAGAAAAAAAAAATAAAATCCAACAATATTTCATACTCAACACACTCAACCTGAAACAAAATAAAACAAAAATATTAGATTTTATATTAAATTTTTAGATGTAAGTATGCTTTAAATAGTTTATCATTTATCAATCTATTAGGAAGTACTAGTCCTTTTGGGGTTAATTTCGTAATTAGATGAGTATTGAAATTTTCAATTAAGTACCTTGTGCTTTATTTACAAATGGAATTAAATTGTGAATGACGTTATTTGAAAATCCATTCGATAAAATTTTCGTACAGTCATTAATAGATTAAATTTAAATCGATAAATAACTAAGCATAGTTCAATCGTTTTTCATCTGTAAACATTTTCTATATCTAATATCTAATTAAAACATTTTGTAGTTTTCTTAAAATATTCAAAATTATTATATTACATACATGGGAGTATTTCCATAACAAAAAATTATTTATACACAGTTTCATTTCTATTTGTCTGTGATGATCCTGTCTGTATATACAATAAATTATGTATGTACATATATCAAATATCATTTTTATAATTAAATTTTCCTTTTATTGTCATGAACAGATTGGTAGGTGGTAATTTTATGATATACAATTTCTGTAATTAATTAATTAGAAAATACAGTATATATACAATATTCTTAATCCAATTATAAACAATAAAATGACAACAAAATCCTTCCTCACAATTTACATATAATTATTATGTGTAGAATTTCAATATTTTCATGAAATATCGATGATATTTGAGATCTTTGTATCTCTATATAATGCATGATGTATGCATATTACAACATATACACAGACACAGTCATTCATAAAAATATGTATGCATATGCAAAGTATGTATATATGTACATACATCTACAAATGCACATATAGTTATTCTATATATAGTAATGTAGATACAATTTGTCTTTTTGTTTTATTTTGTTGACATTTCGATATAACGATAATGAATAACACAATAGTGATATATGATGTACGTATATGTATGTGTATGTAATATGTATATCTACATACTTTCAATTTTAAAAAGATACATGAATGAATATGAAATTGATGAATGCGTAGTTGTCATGAACTCATGCAGTTTTATGACAAATTGTCATTATTCATTAATTTATTTTTATTATGATTGCACAAAAGGTTTTTTATGCGTGAACCTACTTCAATGAAAATTATAATTACAGTTTCATATGTACACATGTAACATACTATAAGTACTAGTGTAAGGAAAGATAGTGTATGAATAAATATATACAATTGAATTGACAATAACAATAATAACATAATAAATATACAGTAATATGTGTTTTATTTAAATTTATTACTTTCATAAAAGATAAAAGATAATGATTTTGTAGCACATCTTTGAACATCTCTAATTTGAATATTAAATACATGAAATTAAATAAATAAAATATAGGTATATACATATTCCCGTCTCGTAACCAAAATACGATTAATAATCATTTGGTAAATTGTGTAACAAAACACATAGTTAAAATTTAAAACAATAAGACACATGGAATTTAGGATTAGGAAAATAACGCGTTTAAAAAGTCTGGGGTTCAGTTATTCGAAATGGGAAAACTTCCGAATCGCTAGCTCGTGATATCGAAACAGGACATTTTCAGAACGGTACTTTGGGATGTCCCCTTTAGGAAATTTGATATTTGGGAGAAAAGTATTGTTAAATATTTTTCAAAAAATGCACTGTGTTTCACAAAATCCGTTATTTATTTTTTGGAACAATACAGGATAAAAAAGAATATTATTTTAAAAGAGAACTTCCTCCTCTTTCTAACGAAATATATTCTGTCCCGAAATAATAAATGGTTCCTCAGATATAAGGACTCAAAATCAAAATTTCATGCTTTTAAAAAAACGATTTTCAAAATTCTTTTGATATTGATATATCTCCAAAAGTTGAAGGACGACATGTGTAAATTATGATGTTAAATGAAAGATAATTTTGTCCTCTTTAAAATGATGCCCCTTGCACCCGCATACGTCTCCCTTCTCCCTTCTAAAAACTATGGACAAATGTATGCAACAAAGTGCATGTCTTTTAAACATAACTAGTTATTTTTTGCTGTAATAATATGAAAAAAAGGCAATAATAAGTACATCAAATAGTGAAAATAATATGATCATTTCATTCAGTTTTTCACGTAATTATTTTGAAAAATATGAACATTATGTATTGTACATTACATATTTTTATAAATTTTATTTTAAACTTTCGAATATCTCGATAATGATTAGAAGCTAACTTTGAAATTGTAATCAAGTGTCTATTGTTGTATCTGGAAATGCAATTGCAAGCAGACCGCATTTTTGTTTGGTAATGCAGTAACAAAAATCAAAAGTTTTATAATGTCAAGTAAACGCCAGATGACCGTCATTTGACTGTATATGTGCAGCAATGAAAAATACCTTGCATTTTTGACTTTTGTGGTTAGTTCTTTTTTTTCCTATAATGTGATGTTATATATCTTCACATATAGATTTATCATGGAAAATAGGCTTTTTTAAATAATTAAAACTCATTTTTGATAAAATCCACTTTGCACTATAGTTTTCAATATTATTTAGAAAAATCTCGATCTCGATGTTATTTACAATCGTTTTAAAACGTCAATTAACAATTAATTAGTTTGACAATAATCATTTTTTTGACGATTAATTGACATTTCCAAACAAGGCTATGTTTAAAATAATTTTCAAATTTACCAAAGAGAATATTGATATGTGCAATGTATATTTTTTTCTCTTTTCCTAAATTTTAACTTAACAAAGCAACAAATATCATATATGTATGTAATATTTTAAAATTATTTACATTCTATTTACATTCATTCTATTCTCAAGAAAACACATTCATTTATATACACTCTAATACTTCTGTAACTCAATTTCAGCTAATACATATTGTTTTAACTTACAGATCTTAGAAACACAATGTGTGAACACGTACTCGTATTTATAGTTCTAGTTTCTTCACATAATTGATTGAGATTGAGAAGATAAAATTTTAGTTCTAGTTTTTTTCACATAAACTTACTTATATATATGATGTTACCGTTACCATGAATATCATGAGCTTAAGTGTAAATTAATCAAATTTTATTACACAAGAGTATGCAAATATATTTTATTTTCACTTAAAAACTTTTACCAATTAAATTACATCGAATTGAAAATACAAGAAAACTTTTCCTTAAAAAAACCTTTCTAATAAATTTTACATTCATACTATCACCTCATTCTATTATCAAATTGTTTCTTTTAAAATTTATTTCAATTAATGAATGAATAAAAAAAATTCAGTCAATAAATTGATAAAAGATGAAAAACCAATGAAAATAATTCGCTTTTGTTTGGACTGACAATATAAATCAAACCTACAAAGATGAAGAAGTTAAAATTGGAAAATGATACACATGTAATTCAATTATTACACTCTATATGGAATGTAAATGAGAATAAATTTATTTTAGTAATTTTGGTTTTAATATACACATCAATAAAAAAACATTTTTGTATTCATCGTTTGTATGTATGTACAGATAAGAATAAATGTATATATATGAATAAAACTAGAAAGTGCTTGTGGTTCTATGGTTATTATTCATCTTTTATAAAGTTAGTAGAACTTATGCTGGAAAAGTATCCTTCTGCTTTTTGTGTAAAGTCAGTATACATAGTTAAATAACGAAATAATAAAAAAAATTTAACTTAAAAGCATTTTCTCTGCTACAAATATTTTTACAATCTATGTACATATCTAAATGTGTACTTATACTTATACTTATGTATAAACGTACAAGGAGTGAATAGAATAAAAGGAACGAACATAAAATAAAGTTCGTAAAAAAAGAAATTTTTTATGAATTTTTATCACCTTTTATGTCCTTAGTCATCTCTTTTATCAAATGGTTTATTCACTCAACGAACATAATGTATATACAAAAAATCAAAGTCATTTTTAGACACTGATTTATTTGTTTTTAAATAAATTCATTCGAGCATAAAATAAGTTATATTTTAAGAGATAAAAATGGCAATTTAGCTGTAAATTCAAGTTATTTAATTATACGTGCGTTAGTTAATGTAAAACACGCACGTACTTAAATTTACGAAGAACAAATCTATTCATTCCTTTTTTACTTTTTATAAATGAGGAATTTTTCTTTTCAGGATATTATTTATTCTATAGAATTAGTAACACATACTGCCTTCATAATAGTAGCGAACGAATCTGCAGTAGAACAACGAAAGCCCCCAAATTTTCCCAGGATAACTATACTGTCTGTCCTTGTGTCAGGCAGCAACTGGTGATAAAATTATAGCCAATTTATCAATCTTCTAGTTCCTTTATTAAACTATACACTTCAACTTTTTTGCCTAATCTTTGACGCTAAACCTCAGTACTATTGTTCATTTAACGGAAATTACTTTTACTTCAATTGATGTCTAAAGATGTTTAAATTCCACAAATTAAGGAAATTTAAACAATTCTCATTGGATCTAAAACCTTGTTGTATTTTACTAAGTATCAATAAAATATTAGTCCTTAATTTTTAAACAAAACCTAGTAAATGATTAAAAAAAACCTAAATATGTACTGATTGAAATCGGGAATCATTAAAAAAGTTTTAGTAAAAATTTGGCTCAATAAATGTCAAAGATAAATTTTAAAAATTTCAAAACGAAATCCCAGCTTATTCCACAAAATCATGAGGTTTTTACTTAATACGAAATTTCAAAGTATGATAGCACAACTAATACAGGATATACATAGATGTAGTTAAGAAGCTTTACTGAAATCAAAAAATTCAATTTCATCTATACTGCCGTCGTTAGGCAGAAGGTCGTATCTACAAAATTTCGAAAAATTAGTTAAATGTAAAATCTTTATCTTAGACAAATAATGCATCTATTAATGTAAATGAATATCTGATAGAAAATCTTACATATTTCAAGTTAAAAAGTCTGGCTTATCTTAAGGTAAAGTTCGTATCTGAGATTGTACTTATGACTTTCTGCCTTGATACTACATGCTCTAAATACAGATATTTGACTCTTACAGATATGATAGAAGGTCGTATGTGTCAAATCACACATTTCTAAATAAAACATGAAATTAACTTTTTGGACAAAAATTCCCGATTATATACCCTTACAAATTAATAATTTTCTTATTTCTCTAAATTGATCCTCCTTTGTGGCATAAAACAAAATATAAAAATCTCACTCAAACTCAAAATTACCTAAATGTCAGATACGACTTTCTACCTAACGACGGCAACATATCAATCAGGATCAATTGATAATAACTATAGGTGTCTATGTGATAACTTTTAATAAATGAATGAATCATGATTCATCTTGAAATGAAACAATAGTAAATTAGGAAAGGAAACATTTTATGAAAAGAGAAAAAAAATATTTTCGAATAGGTATCACGTTAATCAATTAGTACTTTTTGAAATTAAGATACATATGTACATATATAGAACAATATAATAATATTAAAATAACTAATTTGTTTATATATATTATTTTAATATAATTTAAACTTTTACATTGATTTATGTTCCTTTTTTTTTCTCTTGTTGTTCAATGTATACTTAAAATTTATATAGAAATTTCAAATGTAAATTATTATTAAAAGTACAATCACCTTTAATAATAATACTATTGTCAATAATCTGTCACGTGTAATTTATCAAAATGTGACATATTTAAGTATTAAATCATTTTCTTTTTACAAATATTCATAACTGTATGTAGATAATGACTTTACATTATTTTGTTTTATCGATGTATCATTACAGATATTCAAGTTAATCGTTTTCAAAATAATTAATCTTATTTTAAGAGCTATTTGATTGACATTACTTTGTTCAGATGAAAAATTAATTGATTTAAATACTATTAGCTTATTATGTGTAAATATGTATGTATGTATTTATGTAACATGCGAGCATGCGTGTTCTAAAATTTTCAAGAATAAATGAATTACAAATTTAGAAAACGTTATAATACTTATTATGTACATAAAATTTTAAACAAAATTCTAAACATAAATTTATTGTATTTATATATTATAGAATGTATGTAAATACAGGTGCGTATACAAATATTTAAAACCCTTTTGAAATTTGAATAGATGATATACTCTTAACCAACATACTATATCTACATATATCTACATGCAATTATATAGTATATACTAATCTTGCTTTGAAAACCCACTTCAATAAATGACGTTGATTTTATACCTATATAAATATGTATGTAACATATTAATCTGTTAGAAATACCATAAATATGCAAATAATGTATTATAAACGTAGTTTCATATATACATTATGTGTACTTTATTGGCGTATAATTTTACCATAAACAAAATAAATTTGATTTATTTGCAATTTTACTAAATTTAAATAACTAAATTAAAAATATAGAATGATATAACAAACGTATTTGCTGCAATGAAAGAACATAATATTCAAACTTTACCCAGTCGAACTTGTAATGCTTCCAAAAACGCTTCACGAAAATCGTTTTGGTAAGGGGAATAGGTAGCTGTTGCAGTTTATGTCTATTCGTAGATAAACTCAAGAATTAAGCAAAATACATCCCAATTAATTTCAAACTTCATTTCTTCTTAACATAGGAATAGGATGTCCTTGTGAGTGCTTAACAAATACATTTTCTTCGACTGGTTAGTGCTTCTATATAAGGCTTTCTATTTGCAGATCTTGACAATATCTTGATTGAGATTGAGATATTCTAGATTCTTAGATTCTACTAAATTGAGATTGAAATTCTGATTCTAATTTCACTCTGGTAATAGCGAAAGTTATATATATTTTTTTTTAAATATACATATATACATACAATGTATATAGTATATATTAAGTGCACACGGATATATCAAAAAATTAAATAAATTAACTTTCTATACCTACTCACGAAATTTATATTAAAAACTTGTTTATACCAATATGCCAATATAATAATTCTGCAACTACAATATACTTTGAATTGTAAATATAATTTATATAGCATTACCATTTAAAATGAAACTTTATACAAATCTTAAACTTTATACTTCATACAAAGCAATAAAACTTTATGCAAACCAAAGGAAACTTTGTACAAACCAAATAAAAATTTGTGCAAATTAAATGAAACTTTGTACTGGTACAAACCAAATGAAAAATGAGAAATTAATTTTAATGCAAAATTTAACTTATAAACTAAACTAATATATAATATATTAATGTATGTTAAGCCAATATTGGCCAGAATAGCTTTATGATCTTTGACTCTACCAAACTCTAGTAACTCTACACTGGGTTGTAAATGTAACTTAATTCAGCATTTTTAATCATTATTTTTCTTAGAAATTTTTTCTATTAAAGCATTTAAAAAAAACATTGAGATTCAATTTTAAACAAAATCGTATATAATACTTGTGTCATTTTATTAGTGTATTTTAACTGTATTAGCGTATTACTGCAACTATATTATGTTGTTAAGATGATGATAAATGATGACCTAATTTCTTTAAATTTATGAAGATTTATGACAAACACTTTACACATGTAGTATGTACATAATATATGTATATGTATATCATTAGATTATGTACATATATGAACTTGGTAAGGACATGTAATAAAAAGGGTGTCTTTTGTAATTTTATAAACAACAACTTCAAAATCTGATAATCTAATAGCTTTTGTTTAGATCTATTACATACTTCAATCTGAGAACTTATTAGACAGTCTGCCTGTGTGCATGCAAAATAAAGAATGCATAACCGTATATTGTCATGGTATATTTAAATATGTATATTTCCCGATATATAATTTTTATATACAATAAATTATTGTATGAAAATCATTCACATTCAACTTATATCAATAAATCTTAAAATATGTTGTTTTTCTTTTTTCTTAATTGAAATAATTCATTTTCTTGAATTTTTACATTCTGATTTATATATATTTGAGACATAAAATACGTACATACATACGTGTGTGTGTAAATATATACAAACATATGAAAACTTATACAGTATATTATTCAGATGAGAATCAAAGAAACTTTATATATATAAATAAATTTATTTGCTGCTCTATTTGTGTGTACGTACGAGTATATATGTATTCATTTGAGTGATATAAATATAAGATGATTCAATGAGACATTGAAATATTTTTGATTAATTTTCTAAAATGAAAACAGTGAAAAACATTTAAAAAGAAACAATAATTTAGATTATTCACAAAATTTTATGTTTTTTAAATGTGAAGATTGAAATACGACTGATTCACCATGGGTGTTTCGTGAGTTGCCAGACAAACTGGCGTTCTTCTGTATAACACATACACCCTCATGATACGTGATCTTCTTTAAGAAATAGACAATAATAATAAATTTTTATTTAAAAATTTAAATTTATTTTATACATACCCTATACAAAATAAATTATTTAATCATTTTTGTTTTCTTTTTTTTTTTTCATAATTTTGTTTATCTTTGTAATTTAATTTCAAAAAGAAAACATAAATGTTTAAAGAGAAAACAGTTTTCAAATACTTTTGAATTAAAATTAATTAATAAATTAATTAATCCCTTCAGTCTTTTGTATTTATCGCGTGTTTTTTATTTAGAACTTTATTAAAAGAAAAAAATTTTTTACCTCTATGTAATCAAAATCAAGATGTTGTATTCTGAAATAATTTAAAATAATTAACTAACGAACTTTTTTGATTTTTTCTCTAAAAATTTTTAGCTAACAGCTAAATGTAAATCTAAACAATCCCTTTTCTTAATTAAATTTATTTAAAATTAACGTACATTTATGTACAAGCGTACCGTACATACATATTTTATTTCTTCTCGAGAAAATGGTAAATTAATAAATTTACCTTTCCAAAATTTTCTATTTTGGATCAACAAAATTCTGAGTTGAATAAATAAAAAAATTTTTAAAATTTACATGTTTATCAAATTTGGTTAGATTTAAATTGTAAAGAATTTTTATAATTAAATTTTTTAAATTAAGAGAGAAGTTCTTTATTTATATGAAAACAAATTAAACCAAACCCAATTAAATGGATCTTTAAGGCTAAGGAGAAATAAGTAGAATTTAGTTTTATTTTCATTTTTAATTACAATTAGACCTTTTTATGGCTTTAACTGTCAATGAATTGAACATTATATTTTTATTTTGAATAATAAATTGAAAATATAGAGAATTTTTTAATTACTTAGTTTTCTAATTGAAATTCTAAATTAGACATTTGTATAAAATCTTTCGTGTTAATAAGGGTTTGTCTTTCAGTTAAAAACTTTTAACTCAATAAAATGAAAGAGTGTGTACTTGTGTACATTATTATGAATCTCTGTTATCTAATAATTGTATACATATATTTAAAAATTTCAAATGCAAGTGTTCAATTAAAAGGAGTTATTGATTAATTTTAAATTATTATTTTAAAATGTTTGTCTTACAATTAGTTTCTAATTTTGTACACTTATGTGTTTCTCTATGCTATATGCAATATAATATATATACTATCCGTCTTACCAATAAGTTAAAAAATTAGTCTTGACTTCAAAATATTTATGACTTAAGGTAAATTTAAAATATATGCTTTTTCATGTGAGCATTGTAATCGAAATTTCTTATGAAATTAAAAAATAAATCTACATTAGCCTCTCATATCAGAAGCATCCATTTTAATTCACAATTTTCTTGGCTTCGATATACGTATATATAAGCCGCATTCTGTATTTGTAGAGCAAAAAAAAATTAAGTGCAAATTTTATTAACTATTGTTTCATAAGTTTGTTTCATAAGTTACTTCGTTTCGAAAGTGTTTTTCGTATTATTTCTGTAAGGTATGGTAACTTTATCCTTTATCTAAAGAAGAAGCTTTTGAAGTCACAATAAAATAATAAATTTAATTTCCTTTTAAAAAATTGTTACATTAAAGAAGCAATACCAATTTAATCACATTACCATTTGGCACAAAATAGTAAATGTGCCTACAATAGAAAATATTTGGAAACAAATAGAGTATAAAAATTGAACTAAATTAGCAAATTTAATTTGTCTTCATGTTTAACTCACAATATTTTGTATTAATCAAATTAAAATTGTGATATTTATCATAGTCTTTGTATTAACATTAATCTAAAAACTTTTTGTTCTTAATCAAATAAAATTTTTATTTCGACATGCAGATTTTTTATAGGTCTCTTAAAATTATTAACAACCATAAGATAAATTCAGCGAACTATATAATCCTTATACTTCTCCAATAATTATATTTGTACAACACACAGAATATATAAATGTAGCTACGAAATATTAAATATAATTTCAGATTCTTAGCTAGAGAATCAAATTTAGTAGGTCGATGTACATACATACATACATACATATTAATATTTTTCAGTTGTAATTAAATTTATATTTTCTAGATTTTAAATTGAATTCTAAAAAACTTCTCTATATGATACATACTTTATAATTATGTACAATACGTATTAAGTATGTACATATATTTATATATCAGTTACTTATTTTCTCGTGTGTAAATATATGTTCCATATTTGTATCAAATAAAATTTACAAAACATGTTTTCACATTCAAGATTTCATATTACTAAAATATACACGTACGCATATAGTGGTATGAGTGTTAGTATGTACGATATATGCAAATGCAATGTACTATAAAATATTTGTTTATTTATGAGAAAAGTTTGTTATATTTTGTTCATTGTTATATGATGTATACGCCAAAATATGATAATTCATAAGAATTGTATAGAATAAAAACTTTTAAAAAAAAAAATGTTTCCGAAAATTTTTGAATAGACTCATAATATGTGAAAATTCAAAATGGATAGACATTGGCTTATAGACGGTTATGTAGCATGCGATTCAATAGTAACGAAATAAATTTAACGATTTAGCTCATCATCAACTCAAAATAAATTCCAAAGTTTCGTTATTCTTGAGAAAATATCATTCATTTGAATCTAAAAATATTTACTGTATTGTTATCGTTATATCTGCGTATATGTAAAAGTGTGAGTAAAAAAAAATCAATTAGTTTTTGACATATTTACGTAAATATTGAGTAGTTTAACTAAGAAATGCTAAAAGAAATTAAGCCAAGGAAAAATTATTTTTACGAAATTTGAAACATTTGAATTTCATTGTTCATTGAACTTAAGGAATATTATAAAGATATGCTGCTTCAATAGCGTCAAGATAACACTTCCTCGGTTTACCTAATCTTTGTCTACAGTCTGGGTTCTGGAACGTTATTTTGTAAACAGGGGAACTATCTGAGATTCTGAACACATGACTAGTCCAACGCATTCTTCCTATTTTAATTGGGTCTACAATATCTTATTTCATTTATATAGGCTAGTTTTAGATTTATAGATAACGTGTTAAGTTATTTTTTGCAAATATAGCAACAAATTGGAAATATTTTCGAAAAAAAAGAATCAAAAAAAAAAATGAAAAACTGAATTTATCATGAAGGTAAATACAATTTTTTTTAAATTTTTATTAAATATCGTATACAATCATTTGTGAATATTTTCATCTAAACGTATAGAAAATATCACTTTATTAAAAGATAACGATTTAAAATGAATTTAAGAATTTTATCTTTTTTTTTTTAAATATAGTCTATACAAATGAAAAAATTTTTCTGTAGAATTGTATTGAACTACATATTTGAATTTAAGTCATACAAATTATAGCCAAATACACATGTTTATTGATTTTTTTTAAGTTAACGAAAATTTCAATGTGAACCCTACCATATTTTATTGTAGTTTGGCAAAAACAAAACAAAATATTTAAATAACAGCATACACACGAGTATTATTGCTCATGATGTGTACTTCATTTATTACATTTTATCTACATATTACAAGTTTCAAAGTTGAAAATAATTCATTGCACAAAATACGGGTATATAATTATGTATAAGCAATTTAGGTCACTGAATATAAAATTTATTTTCTCAAAATTTAACATTTATATTATATTATACGCCTTCATTGTAAATAACATACAATGTAGTTCCTAGACTCCACATATGCATATGTTGTGCAATACAGAGTGCTACTAAAGTTTTCACCTTTTTCTAAAACGACTATAAGAAGCATAAGAGTATTCATATTTCAAAATGAAAAAAAGAATATACATATACTTAAATGACTAAAAATAACAAATTGAAGCAATTTGCATCAAGCCGCCAGTTACATCTGAGTTACAGACTCAAATTTTTATTCGTTTTATTCTGATCACTGCAAACATTTTACTTTATCTAAAATTTTTTACGATTATAGGATATTTTTGTAAGACATTATAATTATTCAATTTGTCGTTTTACAACGTATTCAGTTTACACTTTTGACAACAGTGTTATTAAATTCGTTCATGTTTTAATCAAAGGTGAAATTGCGTTTTTTCTGATTATCGTAAAATTTCTTATTATAAAAGTGAAAACTTATTTAATTCTAAATTTTTTGGTGTGTCTCTGGAATATAGATTTTTTATTTTATATTTAAGAAATCTTAAAAATACGATAAACTTTTAAATACCCTATTCGATTTTTACAATAAACTTTAATTTTTCCTTCTTCACTAGAGACTTTTTTTTATATATTTCTATATCATTTTGTACATTCTCGCTTTTAAATGTATTCAAATTTATTCTTTCAACTCAACACATATTTACCAGAAAAAAAAAATTTAACTCAAATATTATATTCAAATATGCAAATATTTAGGTATATACAAACACATATGTTGAATAGAATGATGATAATTTAAAATTTCATTTAGATTGGACTATACAAGAGTAATATTATTATATACAGAATTAAAATGATACATGTGAATTTAAAAAATTTTTTTGGAAAAGAAATTACATAGATACATACATATATATATGTACATGTCACAATCACACGTACAATATCAGAAAAAATGCAACTAAAATAAAAAATAAAAACAAACAATTATAATCCAGAGAAATAGAAAATAAATAGAAAATTCAAATTCAAATTGAACCCTCCATGTTCTAAATAGTCTTATGAAATGAACAAACGTAAAATAAAAACAAAAATATCCTTTTAAAATATACCAATCAAACCACAAAAAAATTACAAATGAAAATTATAAACTATCTATTGAAAAATTTTTTTTTATTTGTTTAATGTACATACAATGTATTTGTGTATAAAGTGTAAACGGATACTCAGTCCATTTTGGCACCGTCGATCAATAATTTTTTTGTCAGGTATATCATCCAGTTTATCATCAGTAATCAGTTACTGGTGTACATTGCTGATGGGAAATTAATGATCGACTTGGGCGAGAGTAGCGCGCTGGCTGGGATTCGTACCGCGATCTCAAGAACACAGACCAACACCACAACCATCGAGCTATTCAAGCCCCTACCTATTGAAAATAAAATGTATTCGTTGGCTTCACACTTATACACAAACACATTTATATATATTTCCATACATATAAATTCACATGTGTGTAAATATATGAACATAATGTACTTATGCATAAATTATATGAAAGTTATAAAGTTGGGGGTTCGATGGTGCAGTGCTAGAGGCTAGAGCAATAATTGGCTTCTGATCTTAAAGTTTTCGAGTTCGATTTCTGCCAAGACAAAAGTAAGAAAAATAATTTTCAATTTCTATTGCCTATCCTATGTCTAGATTTTATTACCTCCAAAGTTTACTTAGTTTTGGAATGAATACCAGCTTTTTAGGAAGAAAAAAAAAAGACTTAGAAATGCTGATAAATACCTACAAGTAACATAAGATATTATCTGATCTTGCTTCTCTACCAACAACTCAGTGGTTCCTAAGCAACGTTAAACTATAGATGATTGTTGGTGAATTCATGCTGATAGTAAATTAATAGTCCAGAAATCACTTCGGAGAAGGTCCTAGCTCACGTAGAGCTCTGTAGCACTATTGAAGATAATGATATAATAGTTGAGTGGAGAGTTTCACAGTACGAGTTTAAAGTTGAGTTCAGTGAAACTCTAAGTGGAGTTTAACATTTTAGCTTGAGTTCGCAGAGTTTCACTGTACAATTGTAGATGGGATTTCATTAACATAAAACATAATGCAGTTTGAATTAATGGAAAATTTAATGAATATCTTTTTGAAAGTACAAACAGTTTCATTTTGATATATAAAAAAAAATTATTTATTATCAAGAATACAATTTATTGTCTCCTCACTCCAACAATAGTATTAAAATATTCCTCTTCATTTTCGTCAGAATCATTGCTCAAACTTCAGAACATTTGGAAACAATTTTATTTCTAAAGATAAGTATTTATTTTCATTTTACTTCAATTATTTTAAAATTTAATTTCATATTTGAAAAGATCAGATATTTTCAACTGTTTTTTCTCTTCTTTTTGAGCGAAACCAGAGCTTAGACTCTATACATTTGACTTAATCTGATATTTTGAAACTAAAATATTTTTCAAACCCTAAACCGTGTTCAAACTTGTACTATTGTGAATTGGTTATTGGGTTACATTTTTTCACAATTGTAAATTTTCAAATTCACATATTTCCATTTCAAATATACCGTAAATATATTGCCAACAAAATAAACAAATTCTTTCTGAAAATCGGATTTGTAAAAACAGTTTAATACCGAAATTCACATTATATTTTGATCACACTTCGCATTTATTCAATAAAATACAAAATACAAATAAACTAGTCATTTTTTCCTTCAAAAAACAAAAAAATTTATAATTTTAAAAAGGGTATAAATGACGAGACTAGAATATAATAAAATGTTGAAGCATAAAATTTTTTTTTATTTTCCTGGAGAACAAAATTGTATAAAATTATTAGTACAGTTTAAGTTTAAGTAAGTAAAATGTAAAAATTTGAAAATTATGTATATCAGCAAAAAAATATTTTCAAATTATTATAAATACTTGTGTTTGTGTACATTATACTTTTATTTTATATTTTAGTTTTTATCGGCTCAGTTTTCCTAAGAAAAATCACACACATCATAGAAAATATCTGAAAATATCGACTATACAATTAAAGGAAAGTAGCTTTTCATATTAATGCCAACATTTATATGTAATATACATATATGTATATATACTCGTATGTAAGACATAATATAAAAAAAAATCTCACTTCTTGCGACAACAATTTTTACATTTTTCTTATGTTAAAGGATAATGAAAAATAAAAAACACATGTGAAAGATACAAATGAAATCGAGTCAAACCAGCGAAATACATTTGTAAACTCATAAATATTCCACTTCAAAATTACCATACTAATGTACATACGAATATGTACAGGAAAAATATAAAATCAAAACTTTAGAATGTGTTTTGTTTATATTTTATTCATTTATGTAAGTATTATGTAATAAATTGTATTTTTAGACAATGTATTTATTTCTACATCATTTAATTTCAGCTTTTTTTTACCATTTGTGAGTTTTGTCGTAATACACACACAAATAATAATGTAGTCAAACGTCAAGTCAAACTAATATTATTCTACCCCACTAATAATAATAGTACTATATGCAGTGGTGGAATGGAAAGACGGATATCCTCACTAAAGATTCAATATTTATGTTTATTTTTATGCAAGATTTTATTCCAATTAAAAGTGTGTTGAATTTTCGTAGCAATTTAAAGCAGATTTTAATTTAATTTTGTATGAATTCAGTGCAATTTAATTGAGTTTTCATATATTTTTTTGAATTTTAGAATGGAAGCTTAGTTAATCGTAGTTATGATGTTTTTTCTTCGCATTCACCCTTGAATGTACGAGCGAATTTGAGGATGATGGAAGTTAAAAATATGCAACGAAATATTTTTTTCCCGTGGATCAGGATCAAAATCGCGACTTCGATATCACTAAGACAGTTGTTCTACTACTACTCCAACGAGTCCTCAAAAAGTAATATTTTATGATTTAAAAAAGTTTAATTTAAACGGACCTCAACTGACAGTTTTATATATTACTGACTTGATTTGACAAGTAAACCAGAAACTTTTTTAAGCTCTGACTTCAGAGATGGCACAGTTATGAAAGAATGCACAAAAAATATTAATGATATATATTTTATCAACTTTATAATTTTAGTAATAAAGCTTGGCCCACATGAAATGTCATATTATTTTGTATTATATTAGGTTGGCACGCGCAGAAGAAAATTACTTACACATGCACAAAATATACGCACGAAGAATAAAAAAAAACGAGATATGGACATAATGCTCGAATGAAAATCTTTAGTAGAAAGTAGACAGAATTTAACATTTTTTTTTTAAAAAAATGTTCTATCTTAAGATCAAATGCGTATTCTTATACAAAAATTTTACTAACATAAGTAATATAGAAACATGCGTAAATCTGATTATCAACTGATTTGAGCCATACTGTACATAAACTATTTCATGTTATTTAAAAAACAATTTTCATTTTTTTTTTATAAATTTTTATAAAAAATACAATGAGGATTTCCTTATTTCCACTACTAAGATTTACAATTATGAATAAAATATAAATATGTGAAGTATACTATTTAATAACTGCTGGATTTTATGATATTACTTTTTTTTATAATATGTACATATCTTTTTTAATGTAAAGATTTTTTAGAAAATGTAGAGAAATAGTTGCCAGTTTATTTATAAGTAATATACAGTTGTAACTCATATTGTAAGAATATATAACATTAAATGTGTTTATATTATTTTAAACTGGCTAAAATTTAGCTTAGATATAAAAGGGCTATTATAGCAAGGGAATTTATAAAATATCATATACATAAAGCATATTGTATGTTGTTATGAATGTATATAATACCATAATACAATACTTATCTAGAATAAAAATAAGCTTATTTTATTAAAAAAAAAAATTTTTTATCAAAAACTTGAAATCATTTGAAATTGAAAAATTTTAAAAGATTATAATATTTTTCAAGAGTTTTCTTGAAATGTAGCTATTAATGGATAAAATCCTATTATACACTTGTAAAATTCTACCTTTAAATGTCAATAATAACAACGAAAAGGAATGAATAGCGAAAACTTAGAGTTTTATGTGTTTGTGTATTTGAGAAAATATAAAAAATATCTATAGGTGCTTCTGATCAGAAGTGAATATAATAATACAATGTCTATAACTAACAATTTCATTGAAATGTTTAGACCCTTTGGGTTAATATTGATGGCCATAATGCAAATTTTTTATTATACGAAACAGTTTTTGTTAAAGAAATTTTATTACAGTAGGTATACTTACATAGTACATATGTATGTAATTTTAACTATGTATATAATATAAAAAATCTCGTGTGACAGTGTTTGTTATCGAACCCCTCCGAAACAGGTTGACAGATATGAGAATATGTCGTAGGCTATTTTTTATACCCCTAAGTGATAAGTGTGGCGCTCTCCAGAAATTTCTTCGTGAAACTGGACCATAATGAAGTAAAATAAAATCATTATGAGCTGCTCGTAATGATCTAAAAATTGTCTCATTATGTCGTGATTACGTGAAAGCGCCATTTTATGAGGCATAGGTAAATAAAGATTTATTGCTGTCAATTTCAATTTTTTTATGTTACAGACGTATTTTTTGAGTTACAAGTAAATATTAGCCGGAGTTCTTTGTTTTTAATTATTGCGAATAAATAATTTGAAACCTTACTAGAAATTATTGAAAAATTGATAAATGTCAAAGATAGTGAGCTTAGTATAATGTGTCACCACTTCATTAAACTGCATCTCATAATGAGCTTTCACCTCATGATGAGCAGTAATGTGTCAATAGTATTATTTTTTTTAAGTATCAAAATAGTTATAATTGACTGGAAACTTAGAAAAGATCTTAATTACCGAAAACAGCCATAGTATAGCAGTTTAACAGCTTTTTTGATAAAAAATGAATAATAAATTTAATATTCATAATAAAAACAGGAAAACTTCTGTCGAGTAAGCTAGTATTTATATACTAAATGGAACCACTGAGCCACAGTGAAACGTCTAACTGGGAGAAATACGAAACTTCCTTGTATTTTATACAAAGTGAAAGAATTATTTCAGTTCAATCGGAATTTATGATTAATGTATTTGTACATTTAATCGACATTTTTATTTCAATATTAAACATCTGTAAGTATACATATTTACACATATGCAATCTTTCCTTGTAAACACTAAAATCTATTTTCTGTCAAATTTTATTGTTATTTTTGAAAAATTAAAGTCATAAAAATTTCAAAACCATACCAATAAATTACAGATTTTATTTAAGTGAAATATATTTATAGCATATAGTGAATTAATAAATTATTCTGCATATAATACATATAAGAGAGTATATAGGGTTTACTGATAGGAACGTAAAAACTTTCAACACTGGCAGAAAGACAACACTGATCTAAAAGTTAATCTCAAACGCTCAAACTTTAATTGCTGTACTCGGTATTGTCATTGATTAATAAAGACATAGATAGTTTACGCAGTGTATTTTAATTGGAACGCTTTTCGTTTTGTATCAAATCACTCTCGCACCCACATAAGCGAAGTTTCACCACGAGAATTATTATTGGTTTTGAGACGAAATAAATTGTTGAATATTTTTTCATTCCTAGGTGGTGGAAAAGACGACATTATTCAACAATTTAGTTCGTCTCAAAACCAATAATAATTCTCGTGGTGAAACTTCGCTTATGTGGGTGCGAGAGTGATTTGATACAAAACGAAAAGCGTTCCAATTAAAATACACTGCGTAAACTATCTATGTCTTTATTAATCAATGGTATTGTGTGACAAATAATCATTGAAAGGTACACACGATTGAACATAAAGCGTAGAAATTATTCAAAATTATTATCAAAATTATAGGAAATTTATAGAGAATGTGGAAAATTTTTAAATCATGATTTTCATTTCAGCAAAGAATATAGAGAATATATAATTGGTGGGTTTTATGATCTTTGTTTAAATGATTATAAAATTCAACTGACTCAAGAACTCCAACCGTAACTGATGAGTGATAATGATTTGTGTCAAACTTTCACTAATTACGCTTTGTAGCAGTTGGTGAAAGCTTATCCAAATTTTTGGAAAAAAAAATCATTTTTTCGGATGAAGCGTATTTCTGTCACTTAACCAGATGATGCCGAGGAAGACATTTAAACGATATTATTTTTAGAACGTAATGTAATAGATTGTTCTTCAAAATGATATACAAAACACGTAAATATTATTTACAGTTATCAATGTGTTTGACCAAAAATCATATACTTATATACTAGTATATGATTTTTGTTTTGACTTAATATAGTTCTGATGCGCTTATTGGTAAATCCTTTACATATAATAAAATTATTATTGCGCTGATATCTTTTATTTCTTTATAATCTCATAAGAAATATTGATTATATATTACGACAACAATTCAAAAAATGCATATTTCCTATGTAAAATTATAATATTTATTAATGTGCAAACATCAACAAAATTATTACATATTCAATTATATTTATAGTGTTTCTGAATAATTTAAATTTATTTTATATAGCGTATATAGAAGCATATAGTCATTTTAAAATTTTATTTCAATGAAACACAGATATGTAATACGAATGAGTACATAGCTACACGATAATAAGTAATTCAGTTAATAATTCTAGCACGTTTATAAATATAAGTAAATTGAATATTAAAATGTATGTGAGCTGGTATTTATAATTTTTTTAAATTAATTAATCAACATATAAATATTTGATTAATTGCTCCATTGAATTTATTATATCAAGTAATTTCGTTCAATTTGATTTAATTTTAAAAAAATAAAAGGAATACAACAACAATAATAAAATATAAAATATTTTCTGATTTCTTTATACATACCAATGAACGAGGAGAATAATAATACTAGCGCAGATACATATATGTGTATGTATATAATTCGTAGTATATTTATATACGATTGTCACGTTTCATACAGTTTTTTCTAGTATTTTAATATTTTATATAAATGAATTGTAAATAATGATATTTATAATGCAAAAATAAATATTAATTTTTCGCGTGTCAATCAGATAAAATATAAACAATAGATGAATATTAATAGAAAAAAAGAAACAATTAAAGAATATGAGTAAATACACTGAGCATTGAATAAACATATCAAAAATACTTTTGAATTAATAATTAATATTTTAAAAAAAAATATTTCATTTCATGCCAATTCAATTCATTCATAAATGAATTGTATCTACATATTTAAAAATGTATGTACAACGTATATGTTGTTGGTTTGTTATTCATTGATATGACGACATTACGATATACCTCACCTATTCATACATTATTAATTTAATTATTACATTACGTACATTTATATAAGTATAGATAAAATGAATTATTATCTTTGAAATTCTTTCTTAATAGATTATTCATGAAGAAATGCCATAAAACAAATCAATTGCCAAAATATACATAATTTCTACAAGCAAATTATACACATACTTAGTATAAATTTGAATATTTTTTTCTAAATGTGTCATTGCCTTTTATTAATTTTTTACTATTTTCTCTACCCAATTTTTATATCGATGAACGATGCGATGCGCTTTTATCTTAATATAATAATAAAAAATACATACATTTATTAAATTTATCGGACAAAAGGCAAACTAAACTTGTAATCAATCATATTAGGGCGTTTTTCTTTATGTATAAAACGATTACCATATGGTGCAAAAGTTTTCAAAAGATTTTTTTTAAATAACATTTTTATCGAAGGATTAACGTTAACCTGCAAAATATGTTGTCATATGAAAATAAAATTGATATGACCTTTTGGATAAGAAAAAAAAATAAACTTTAATAAACATAAAATATACGCATAAAATGAAAAGTGTTAGAGAGTTTGAATTGTGTGTGTGTGGATAACTTCGACGTAATCAATCAAACGACCTTTTCTATACGGTTCTATCCAACGAGATAATTTGACATAGGTATTATAAGATAGGACAGCTATTAAAACATTACCTTTCAAAATTTTGTATTAATATTAATTTTATTTCGTTATTAATATGGTGGTTTATGTCAGCAGAAAATTCTGAAAAATTGTTAAATTTGTAAGAAAGTAGGTATTTCAATCAAATGCCAAATAACATCAAAAAATTACAAAAATTTATTTCAACCAGCATAAGTTTCTGTCGGAACCTAAAAGATCCTTAAGATTAGGATTCGAGACATCTGCTATCTTGTGCACCACATATATCAGAAGTTACTTAACCGATTTCAATGAGATTTGAAACATAGATACTTTTATAAGAATTATGGTCCTTGAACTTTTATAAGAATTGTGGAGCACTTTTTTTTAAAAAATATCCTTGTTCCCTTTTACAGAGTGTCAAAGTTGTCAAATTGCGATTTTTCAGCTTCCAAATGCACCACGTACAGCAAACACTGATTGACCAATTTCTTTGAAATTTTGAATATAGGTAGCCTGAAGGATATTGTGGTGCTTGAATGGAGCAGATTTTTGATTTTAAGTCCTGAAATTAAGTTATGGTTCTTAAAAAAGGAGAGGGCTTTTTTTGAAAAATCGTTTAACTTTGACCTCTGTTTTTATACATTAAATCTTCATATATCTATATGATTTTGTTATCAAAATAAAATTTAGACTTTTCTGAAGTGTTTACAAAAAAAATTATAAAAGTCTATTATCTATATACATATTTCCATTTTTATTAACAAAATAAAATTATGTTTTTTTTTCATCAACATATTCAAAAATCCATTTTTATTGGCACCTAAAAGTTATGCAAAAACATTTTTTAAAATTTTATATGTAAAATCGTTATTATTGTTTTCAAAATTTTTCAAAGTCGAATCCTACTCTTAACTAAGAATTTAAAAGAGAGAATAAAATATTTTCTACATAATGTGTACCATAATAAAAATATTATTTTCTTGACTCGCAATTCTAATGTTAATTCAGTGATTGATAATTCAGCTACAAAAATAAGTATTGCTTACATGTACAAGTACAAGTACATATATGAACATCTTAAGATAAATTATCCTGTGTGATATACATTATCGTTTCAAGTCATAATTTTGACAGTACAAATTATCACAAAACTAAAATATTTTGTGTACTCAATACTCATTGATGATTTTGACGACAATGTGTTCCGCTTTTCCAAACTTTTAATCTTTGAAAAAAACCCACACACACGAACATTACTGAAATTTTTCATTATACGTTAAATCAAAACTAAATACATATATAATTGATATTGTTCTAATTACGAATTGTATTTTTTAATCAATGTGCAAACGTTTGTTCAACATATATATATTAAAGCCTAATGTATTTGAGAATGTTTTTTTTTTAATTTTATTAAAATAAAAAAGTAAAATTTTTAGAATTTATTTTGAATTCATTTTTATGTCATTTTCAATATTAATTTTTAATATCATTCAAAAGTTTAACTCAATTATTATTTTTTAAAAGTATTTTCTATTTGTATACGTGCATTTTATACGTTCTCCTAATAATAATAATAATAATCGAATTAAAAATATGAAAAATAAATTATTTTGTTGTCAGTATCATATTATGGATTTTGAAATTAGCTTATACTCATACGTGTGTTTAAGACCATTAGTTAAAGGAAAATTTTCAAACAATGATAAATTCAGTTATTATTAAAGCATTTTTCTATAATTAAATTTTAACAAACTTTTCGTGTAACGTGTAATAAAAGAATAAATTTACTAATTAGAAAGAATTTTTTTTTTTTTTTCATTTCAATAACTGTAAAACATTAGAAAAGAAATATGCAATAAAATAAAAAAGTTTACATAATATTAAATAATTAAATAATAAATTAATTTTAACACCATAGCGAAGAAAATACTCAATAACAAACTGTATACACATGTATTTTTCATTTCAAAATAATTCACGACCGTAATCATTTTCCTGTCATTTTATTAATATCTAGGTATATACACACAACGTATTTATTTTCCTAGGAAAATATGGATAAACCAAGAGGATAATCATTTACAACAGTGTTGGGAATTATCAAATGGAGGATACATTTCAAAGACACGTCACTATGGAGAAAAGTTTTAGAGGAGACTAAAATTCATATTGGACTACTTGTACGAGGGTAATTCCAAAAATTCCCGGAATACCTGCGTCAGTAAGTAACTAGCAGGCCAACAGTCAAGAAGTTTGGTTATATTTTGAGTATTTTGAAAGCATAACTGCTGTGTATAAAAAAAGTAATTCATTTGTTTTTATTTAAAAGGATACAGATACCTGAAAAATTAGGTATTATTAAAACATTGCCTAAAGCGTTGCACGAAGAACACATTAAAAGTCGTGCTAGACATTCACTGAGTTTTTGACAAAATACAATTCAAATCCTGAGGACTTTTCGCACCGTGTAGTAATTGGTGTTGAAACTTGGTGGTTTATACGTAGAAAAATAAATCCATAAAAATCAACAATTAGTGTATTATTTCATTTTCTCGGGAAATTTTTGAAAAACCCTCGTATGTCAAGATAAAAATAAAAAACCCAACACATTTATGTATATTTTATTTTATTTAATTACCATATTAGGTGTTTTCGATTTACAAATTTCAAGTACTTGCGAGTAGAAAAGGTAAATTTCGGTGCTAAACCATCTACTCGCAGCTACTAATGAAAAATTTTTCAAGTAGCTGGAAGTAGATGCAAGTAGTTACGAATAATTTTTGTGTCATTCGTTTTAATAATTTATCCTAGGCACATTTTAGAACTCGCAAGTACTTGAAATTTGTAAATCGAAAACACCTATTGAATTGGAATAAGAAATGTATAGTCCTCGCATACTACATAACATTAAAATCAGAATTTTCTCATCCTCCAATAATATTTTATCTGTTAAAAATAAATTTCTTGTTTCTGGTTTTGTCATTAAGTAATTTCGCAGTATTATATATTTAAATGTGTTTACACAATAGTAATAAGAAATATTTTTCAAAATTTGTTTAACAAAGATTATGAGAATAAAATGTAAATTGACATTGCTTATCAATAAATCACAAATTGCAAAGATTTCTTTGGTATTTTGAAGAGGATGTGCGATTTGCCAGTTTTCGCAGATAAATGAGAAAAGAAAACATATTTTCATTTGTCAATTGCTATGAAAGTTTGTGTTAGTCACTAGAATGATACGTAAATCATACACTACACGTAATTCAAAACAATTTTTATCTTGAAAAATTGAAATTGTATCCTCTGAATCATCTACATACGCTCACGATACACTTCACGAAAATGATTGTCACGATAAATCAAACATAAACAGAAATTTTTACGCCACGATACAATCTTTTAGTTATTACTTGTACACAATTTTTTGAGTTATTTCGATGAATGAAAAGGAAAGCATAAAAGATTAATTAAGTTTTAAATATAATCGAGTAAATATATATATAACAAAAGTGCGATTTATTTTAAGCAATTTCAAGTGAAAAATGAAAAGCTCTTCTAGTGCTGAACTGTTGAATTATTTATAAATTTAATAAAAATTATATTTGAAGTAAAAACATAACTGACGATACATCGAACATAGGGTAGTGTGTATTTTTTCGCACTTTTTTGTATATTTGTGCATTTCCTTTTTTTATCTATGCAGTTTCTGTGCATAAATGTGGTATCATTGGAAAGAAGACAGAAAAATCTCTCAAAATGTATAACAAAACATATATGTTATCCTTCAAGTTTTGATGTCATGTTGTCATCAAAAAAAAAAGAAAAAATGATTTTTAAAAAACACGAAATTTTGACTTTAAATCCTTATGTCTCGAGAACCAAAGTGAAATAAACTATGACAAATATAACAGGAAGTTCTTTTTCAAATGGTATATCAACTAATCGGATCAAGGATCCTGATCTGGAAAAATAACGGATTTCGTAAAACACGCCAATTTTGGACCAATAATTATTTTCAAGGGTAGTTTGCGTCCTTAAGATGAATTTGCGCCAATAGAGATATATACCACGTTAAAGAGGACATTCCAAAGTATCATTATCGGAAGGTCGCGTTTCAAAATCTGGCGGCGCAAATTCGGAAGTTTAGCCAAGTTTCGTTTCAGAGTAAATAACAATATATTCAATGATTTTATGACTTTTTCTAAGAAATTTTATATATCAAAATCAAAGTGCCAAAATTCTTTCCGTAATATTTTGGTGAGCAATCCACAAAAAATTGCCAAAAATTTCTTATCTACATAGTCAATATCCACATTCCCCTTCCTGCCCGTATTGCTAATATAAACGCAGGGTTACAATTCGATTGCCTAAGAATGAACATAATTTTTTTCTTACTATTCACAATATCTAAAAGTATTTTTAAAAATTTTCTAAATCTTTGTACGTAATAATTGTGGTAACTGCGATATTCACTTTTAAATTATACATTTTACCAGTATACATTTATCTTATTTCTTATCATATAATAGTAAAAATGTGCATGAAAAATTATCAAATTTGCCTATTCATAAATTAAAAAAAAAAAAAAATTGATAAATGTATACATCATAAATTTCATTTTGTTATATATGTATACCATAATTCGTTTTATAAGTAACATACAATTTTACATAATGCCTTATAATATTTTTCAAGTCATTTTGTTTTATAATTTTACAAATGTTATTATAACAAATTATGTGTTCTACTAAGTATAGATACGAATACATATAGTATATTCAAGATTCAAATGATTCAAGTATTTTCATTTTATTCTGTCTGCAAATAAATATTTTTTTTTCCTTTTGTCATAAAGTTAATGGGTTTCTAAGTATTTCTATGGCTAGTTAAATTTACATGAAATAAATATGATATACTATATTACAAAACGTAATAATACAAGTATAATAATTATATGTTTGTCAAAATGAAAATACAAAGAAAATCTGTATTAAATAAATGATCTCTCAAATACTTACATTAAAAACAAAGTATGTGATATTCAATATCCTTATGTACAAAGACTTTATTTTCTATAGACAATAAATAAAAAATAAATGTAATATATCATAATGGTGTCACTTCCGATGCTTACTGGTTGTCTTATTTAACTTATTTTATTCTCATAAATTTATGAGAAATGAGTATTAACGTCTATGTAAGTATTTGACTCTATTGTCTATTTAGAAAATACGAAAATACATTTACATACACAGACACAAGTAATTGTGAACTTCTCCATATTGTAATACGAATATAAAAATGATAGTTATGAAAATAATTAAAAACTATAAAAATAAATGTTTTGTTTTTATAGAACTCATAAAATATTTATACATAAGTACACATTATACAAACAGAAACATATAAGGATAAAATATATGTAGTGTAAAAAAAAAAACTCTCTTCTTTCCTTTTTATTTTCTTTTTTCATTTATTTTTATCTCTTTTATTACTTTTTATTGAATTTCTATAATTAACATTTATCGGTTCTAATATTTTTTTAAAAGTTCTCACTTGTACTTTTATATGGAAGAAAAGTGAAAGAAAAATGTTCGCAAAAAAGTAATTTAAATTCTTTCAATTAAAAAAAAAATAAATATAAATTTAATAAGATAACAGATAAAATGTAATTTAAACACACATATCACATATAGATATAATCAAATAATTTATTTTTTAGCACTGAATTCTTCTATTTCTCTGCAATATGTGTAAGCACAAGAATATAAACTCATATACTATAAATGAATGCAATACTAAAGCAATAAAGCTTCCATTCAATAAAGTTCATTGAAAATATTACATATATTAAATTTTTCTTATCGAATTTTTTAATTAAAAAATATTTTCTTAAAAAAAAATCTATGGCATTTAGTCTTGCATTTAATCAGATCCTGAAAAGAATGATTTATTTACTTAAATGAAAAATTTAATATTGAAATAAAGAAACATTTTTAACAAATAAATGGTAATTATTGACTGTTTCATTACTCGTAATTTTGAGCATGATTTTTTTAAACACTTAAATAACTCAAGAATTTGATCCATTGAAAGAAAAAACTATAAAATTTATTATTTGGAAATTTAAAACAAACAACAAAAAACTACGAATTTTCGATTATTAAAATTGATTAAGATTAAAAGAACTTAGAGTTTGGGAACTCTTGAGAAGAAAACAACACTTCGACTTCTAAGTGAGCCATGGCCTTCATCCAAGAGATTTCATGACTTGTTACTATATCATGTATGGACTAACAGCTAACAGTTTAATATGGATTGCAAACCACAGATTTATATGATACGTTGGCGAGTTGTGTGTAAAATCTTCAACACAAAATCCTCAACACAAAATACTCAAAAATTCCTCAAAATAAAAAAAAAATAAATTAACAGAATTAGAGAAGATTAGCACGGGCCCCTATGCAAGAGGACATACGAAATCATAACATATACTAAAATTGGAAGTATGCAAAGAAGAAGAATTGCACGGGCCTCTGCGCAAGCGGACACGTAGAAAGAAATTCTTTGTTCATTGATTTTAATTTGAGGGTTTTTTTGTTTATCGATTTTGTGTATGAGGATTTTAAGTAAACAGACAATTTTTTTTTTTGAGGATTTTATGTTTAAGGCTTTTGTGTCATTTCCGATACGGCTTAGATTGATTTATTTTTCTAATGATCTAATAATACTTTGATTTACTTGTCACCAGCAAGCATGTAAGACTAATTAGCATTTCTAAACTCTTTTCCCTAGCAATATGATGCTCAGTCAAAACTGAGTGAACTTGGGGAGTACCGGAAAGTTGGTAATAAATTGGAAATTATTTTTCATAATTTTGCCTTTCCAAGAATCGGACCTCTCATTGATTATACATAATATAAAAACACTTTTATGGCTTTCCAAGAATCGGACCTCTCATTGATTATACATAATATAAAAGCACTTTTATTCTTTTGTGGCATTGATAAAGGTCTTCAATTCTCATTTGATACAGCCATCTTAAGTATATAGCATATTTCAAGTGTTATCTTTTCTAAAAGTTCTTTTAGGTACAAGCAAATTTTGATATTAATTGAAACTAAAGTTTTTTTCCGTAAATAAATACGATTCAGTATTATTATTTACACCAACTTCTAAAGAAAAAAAATGGAAAAACGACTAAATTGCTATAAATTTCGTATGTCATCAGAAAAACGAAAATTTAAAAAAGAATGTATTAAAACTTAATGTTAAATAAATATTGAAATGAGGATGAAATTTAAAGAAAGAAGGTCTAAATGTGGATCTTCTTGAACAAACATATTTCCAAAAATAAATAAATAATAATTTTTTTTAAAATATGTAGATACACAACATAAACAAATAAATAGGATATAATATAAGGAAAAATTCAATAGATAAAGAATAGATAAAATTTAAAAATATTATCATCCAGAAAATCTATTTATTCGCGTGTTTTTTATTTATTCGTTCTCCCTCAAGAATTTCAATTTTTCTCAATTGAAACTAAAATATTTGTGCTTTTATTTTTATTTGTTGCTAAAATTTATTTTTATTTATTAATTTTTTTTCATTGCCGATTGCCGTTTCTTTAATTTTTTCTATCTAAAAACTTCGTTAGTTTCAATTATAGAATTATGGAATAGAAAAAAAAAATTTTAAAATTTTACAGATTAAAATTTATTACAGATTTTACAGTAATTAATGGTATATAAAATTATTGAGAATAGATAAATGTATGCGCTTAATTTATGATTTTCAAAAATTATATATTTAAAAATAAAATTTATTGAAAATAAACAATCAAATTTTATTTCCAATATATACGAGTATGTTTGTGTGTGTATAATAAGAAAAACATCTGTACGTAATATTAATTTTAACAAATGTTCATTAACTATTTTTTGACTATTTTCCAAGGTAAATAAAATTATTCAATAAATTAGATACAATAATTTGTAAACAATTAACACAACAGAATTATCATCAAATACAATAGAACTTCGATTGTTCGTATAGCTTCAATTAATTTTATTGATTCAGTACTGTTGTTCGATTTCTTAAATGTTTCTGTTTCTATGAGAATACACGACAATCTTTAACGATACAATCTTTTTCCTCATTATGTGTGAACAATATTGAGTTCACGAAAGAGAAAAGCTCTCAGGAATGCTTATAAGGAAAAGATTGTATCGTGACGAAAAAATATCTGCTGATGTTTGATTTATTGTGACAATCATTTTCATAATGTGTATCGTGAGCAAGTGTGAATGATTTGAGGGTACAATTTTTTGCCTTTGACCTTTGAGGTTTGTGCAAGCGTACTTCAATCCTTTAAAGAGTTCATGGAGCAGTCAAAAAAAAGAATGATTTGTGGAGAATAGATACGATACAATCATGAATTATACCAACTGCATAACGCACCTCCACTATGACTACACGCACATTCGAGCAAAGCGATTACGCTGCATTGGTCACATACAACGTTTGCAAAGAACGAGTGCTCTGAAGAAAATTCTGAAATCAGTACCGCAAGCAAAGGAAAACGTATACAACGATGAGAAATACGGTGCTAAAAGTAAGAGATTGAAAACAGCTGGCGAGGCGAGAGAGCGTAATGAATGAAGAGGCAAAGCTGAAAAAGCTGACATATAACATATGCGTATCATCGAAGAAGAGGAATAAGTATATACATATTTTACAATTTTACTACCGAAAAAACGATATTTTTATTATTTTTCAATAAAACCCATTCTTGTGTTCATTTCGAATAAACGAGCTCCTACCGTATACAAAAGTAATATTTCATCGATTTATTCAAAAATGTTATGATGATTTATTGATTTTTATGTTTACTGTACAATTTTGACGAAATGCAAACATGAAATTTTCATCAATGAATATGTCAAAATTTAAAACATTTTAAAAATCTATTTTTATTTTTTATAAATTTAACTCACAGAACATTAGTTTGAATGCATGTTTGTATAGTGCGTCAAAATTAAATTTTCAGACGTTTTATTTTCTTTATTATATGGGAGAGTGTAGTGTTGAAACGAAAACACTCTAGCAACTTGAAAGAAAATATCAAAAAATGTTTTTATTACGTGACTATAAGAAAATTATGTCACTGTTCACTTCAATAAATTTTTAGCAAAAGCAAAATTAACAAAGCAAATGCTGAGGAAATATTAATATAAAAAAAAGAAAAACATCATTTCAAATGACTAATATTAAAGTTTATTTTATCTTTTTAATAGTTTAAAAATATTTAAAATTAAATTTTGCGAATAAATATTTAAATATGTGTTAATGCATTATTTCTGAAATAAATTTTTTGCAATAGTTGTGATCTAATAGAAAAATTTTTTTGGGTTAATGCCAAATTGTACATCAATCTTTTCTCTCTTTGTTTTTGTACAACATACATACATCAAAATACATAAATATACATATTCATATATATGTATATGCTATGTAGAAAAACATTTTCACACACTTTAGCATAGTAATAACAGATGATGAAAATCGAAAAGTAAATATATAGGTATAAAAAAAATTTTAGAATTTAATTTAAATATTTAAAAAAGTAAAAAGAAAACAACAAAAGAAAAGTTTTTTATTAAATATTTTATAGCAAAATCGATGTGAAATTCCTTAAATTGTATATTCAACAGAGTTAATAACAGTATAAAGAAATATATTATATACAGGGTGTTTCAAAAAAAAAAAAATGTAATATAATATTTTTTAATAGTTTTTGATGTTCTTAATATGTGTCAATTCATTTGATCGTGTGTTATGAGATCTTTTCAGAAATTTCCAAAATATATAGCTTGTAAAAAAATAGTGCAAAAAATATATTCCCCAGTTCACTTAAAACTTGCCTTTTTCATTTTAACAAATTCTAGATAAAATATATGTTAAAAATCCGATAACACAGAAATAATAAAAAGCCATAATTAAGTGATAATAATATAAGATACAATAGATATAGTAATTCTTTAGTCGCTGAGATCTTATAATTCTCATCCAGTTCTCAGTTGAGATGTGCATTTCTTCAGTTTGTACTTAATCTACTGTACATTAGATGACAGCAGATCTATCAGATCTAACTGAGTAAAAGAAAAATTATTTTTGTTAAAATCATGTGAGGAACTGAGAAATAAGACGAAGTTTCTAACTATTGCTATAAGGAAGATCTGATCATAGCCAACAAAGAATTACAGCTAATATCAAAGTAAATGTTTCTTAAGTGAAACACAGTGACAAATCATAAAATCAGCAATAATATTGAAATACATATTTAGCAGAAGAAAAGTTGTATGCTTATAATTATTAATTTTATGGGGAAAATGATGACTACTTTAAAGGTTCTAAACAATTTCAGACATAAAAATTTGTAAATTCATTTTTATTTAAAACCTATTCCTCCTATCGATCTTGCTACATTTAAAATCTTAAGCAAATTGATCAAAAAATTAGAGGTAAAGTACACAAAAAAAATAGTAAAAGGCTTCACTTTTTAAGATTAACCAAAGATACTACATAAATACAGAGATGTAAAAACTAGAGCAAAATTGTGAATTCGGTTTATTTCTTTTCAAAGCATCGCAATCAACTCTTCTTGATTTTTCTAGTTGGAAATTGAATTTGAATTAAATTTTAATTTGAATTATCAGTTATTTTGTAAAACTTTGTTAAATTCTCAATTCAGCCAATTCTATTTAAAAAGCTACACATTAGAACTTTCTTTCTTTATAAATCAGGTTTTCAAAAATATAGCATTGGAGCATTGGGGTAGTCAAGGAAGTATATGGTATTATTATTACAAATAATATTTCATCCTTTGAACTTTTTTTACTCCAAATTTGACGAAAATTTGTGCAAAAATGATAAAGTTATAGAGAAGTAAAGTTTGCTAAAATTCAAATTTCAAAATTTCATTCCCTTAAAAACTAAAATTATGATCATTCAAACTGTTTGTTGAAAACAAAATTTAAAACGCCCTAATAAATGATTTACAATGATTTTATTTGAATTTTTACAATTTGAAAAATTATTTCATACTATTTGTTGAATATTGAATTGAAATTTAAATTGAAAATAACTTGTACTTTAATATTAAATTAATTCATGAGTATTAAAATTATCTTAATATCAAAATAATACTTAGTTGTTCTGGACAACGTTCAAATTGAAAGAGAAAGTATGAGTTTTACAAATTTTACAATAAATTAAGTAAAAGTTGATTGCAATATTAGCACAAAATGAAAGGAAATGTCACGTGTTACGAATATGAAATGAGTTGACACTTTACAAATTACAACCAGTGTTGTAGGCTAATAATGAATTTTCTCCAATATTGATATACACATTTTTTAAGACACTCTGTGTACCATATATTATATTGAACATTAACAAGAATTATACATGAAGTGCGCATCAATTTTTAAAAATATGAGTTAACGAAAGCAAAACAAAAATTTTAAATATGATATTAACAATACGAGTATTTTAGATATAATGCATTTTCATATAATAAAGATATGTACACTCGTAAAAATCAAATTGACTTTAAATTTAGTTCAATGGATATTTATAATACAAATATACAAATATTCGTGACCTATTATATAAATCATACAATTAGCCTCAAAAACATATCAAATTATAATTTTTCCAAACACTAAAAAAAAGAAAACAGAAAAAAAATTATAACATACGAAAATATGAAAGAAAATGCTATATACATATAATACATGTACAACACTTTGTATGCAGCATTACATTTGTATTCTCACATTATAAGTAATTATATATATGCACGGCATTATAAAAGAATAATAAAAAAATTAATAATTAACAATCAAAATGAAAAATAATAAATACTGACGATCGAATCAACTTTTTAATATCATATGTACGAGTATGTGTAAAATATAATACATTCTTTTTTTCATATATGTTTATTTAGAATGCATAAAACGTTAATTATTTTTGCATATTATCCTTGAAAAAACAGAAAAAAAAATTATAGCTTTTGACTTCATATTAAAAGTTATGATGAAATTAATAGAAATATTACTTAAGTCCGTGTCATTTTATTTTATTTTTATCATATAATATCCAACAGTTATTGTATAATATATTTGATTTGGTTTATGGTATATAAAATTTGACTCTGCACAAGTGCCACTATACATATATGTATTACCTCATGCATTATAACTTAAAATCACCACACACCTGCATTTTTTTTTATAATGTATATCATATCATTTTAGGTGATTGATCTCTACGAATATATCGAATTCGTTCTGTTCATTTTCATTTTATTATTTTTTTTTTTTTTTTATTTTATTCTTCTCAGTTTTTCTAATTTACTCAATCTAACACCAAACACGTTATTTTAATATTATTATTTTATTTAAAATTTTAAAAATCAGAACTGCGGCGAGTAAATGATCTGTAAAAATAGCACAGTTCAAAGAAATAATTTTTCTTCCAAACCTGTATCAGATATAATTATCAATTTTTTGTATTTATACGTTATATGCAAGATATATTTTTCATAATTGTGCATATATGTGTACATATGTATACATTCACATACATGTATATTAATATTTATGTATAATGTTTAGAATTCGATATAAAATGCAGCCCGTGTCCATATACATACAGTGTGTTTCACTACAGAAATCCATCGATAAATTAAAAACGAATAGTTTTTTTTACAACATATATTATTTTAATAAGCTATAAAATCTCTGTTTCACATTATATTCAATAACTCATCCAGTCTCCACTTGCTTCGATAACATGCCGATCTCTTCCGTCACAACTTTCCACTAATTTTTGGCGTGTTCCTCGCTAAGATTTTTCCCAATTATTTTTAGAAAACGAATTAAATCCTCTGTGTTTTTTATTTTTGTTCCTCGGAACTTCTGCTTTATGCAACCTCACACATTTTAAATAGCGTTACAATCAGGAGTTTCAGAAGTCCAATCCATAGAAGTGATTCAATTTTGAGTTTTCCACTGGGTAAAATGTTGACATCGGTGTTGAGGATCGTTGTCTTCTTAGAGAATACAATTTCGATTTCCGTGACCAAACCACTTTTCTACGGAGCGTAATAAACCATTATGGTATAGGTTCGTCATTCGTTTTCAGTCCAGTATTCCCATGAAGCACACTAAACTACCGAACCCTTTTTGACAAAAAGTCCCATAAACATTCAGCTTTGCTGGGTGTTTCACAGTCCGCTCTATACCGTTAACCGTTTTTCGTCCAAACACGTCTCAAAAGACTGGAAACAAGAAAAGAAGCTTCATCTGTAAAGACTACATTACTCCAATCTCGATTATTTTCCGGGCCAATGGTAACCTTTTTCCCATATAGGAACTTGTCAATAAAGGTTTTTGGATTGTCGACAAGTGTTCCATTTGAAATTCTTTAAGATGCTCCTAAATTGTTGAAATGAATGTGTTTACGCCCATTTTAAATAATTTTTCACGTGCTTGTCGAATTGATAATTGAAAAAAAAAAGACTTTTCAATTATCTTATTAGTTTGTTGTCAATCGAAGCCTTTTATGCACGTCATCAACAAAACTAATTTGTAGACAACACTTATTCCAGTTTCTCACGAAATAACTTGATTTTTTGAGATACTTACCTGCTTCTGAAAAGTTCATTTTTGATCCTTTAGGATAGCTAACTTCAAAACGTGCTTTGAAAATGTAAACTAATGTATGTCACTTACAACAAACTTAATTATAATGCGAAATAAGGATTCGATTGCTCCTTGTATGCAACAAATCATACACGAGATTCGAAGGATTTAGGTAGAATTGTTGAATTTCTGTAGTGAAACACACTGTACATAATATTTTACAGGTGTATAAATGTGAATATATTATATATTGTACTCAATGCCGGAAGAATCAATTTTGGAAACAAATTAAAAAAAATTTAAAATTAACTTTTTTATATCGACTTTGAAATTTTATATTTTAGCTATTTCTTTTTTTTTTTTTTGCATACGTGTGTATTTATTTTTTGCTTTATATTTGTATAATCATAAGAATATTTCTAAATAAATTATTGATCATAAAACCAGCAAAAAATCTGTATATATTTTTTTTGCAAATTTCGTTTTGTTTCGGTTGACTTGGAATCATTTTCTAAAAATATCTTTTATACCTGTCATTAACTTATAATTTACAGCAATGATATTTTTGTTTTAAGTTTCGTCTTTTTTTTTGTTTTGTTTTTTACTTTAGCACTTTAGGGTCAAGATGAATATAAAAATTTTTATTATTCACAGACTATTATGTTAAAAATATTCGTCGTCTGTATTTTTGATACTTTTATATAATTTTTTAGCTTTTTTCATGTTTGCTTTTTCATAGATTAAAGTGAATTATTTTAACGAGAATATAGTCTACAATGTTTTATTCCAAATTATTACGTAAAATAATTGACTCATTTTTGAATTTTTATTGTCACACATGAAATATAAAGTTCAACAAAATTTACGAAGAATACAAGAGTCATAGTTAATTTTTAAAATTCTCTTCTTTTCTACATGGACACAAAAATTTTGTCTTTTCACTTGGAGTTACTTAAACCATTACATCGTTTATATATATGGATATAACTTAATTGACCAAAAATGAAGAAATTCACGAAATTCAATTTAATAGTTTTAGATCTCATAGATGGGGGTTTTGTGAAATCAAATATGTAATACAATTGAAATTTTCTGTTATTAAGGAAATTAAATAATTTAACAAATAATAAATAATTCTTATATTTCTGTTATTTATCATCAAATGCGTCACAGTTCATGTTGAACTTGGGCCTTCACCGAAGTGATCGCATAAAGTTCCAAAAAGGTGTTACTCCTGATCCAAAGATTCTATTTGATGATACGAGAAAAGTGACAAAATATTTGGATTGCGAACCACTGACTTGCTGATAGAGAAGCAAACTCTTTTACATGATAGACTTAGACTGATGGATTATTAGAATGATGTAATGCTCTAATATATTCTTATTAAATATTGGTTTCTCACTTTCAATGATGTCATTTAAATCAATAAATTAATATTTATGTACATATATTATAAAATTAATTCTGTGAAACACATTTTTTTTTCTCGTCAACAACGAAATTTTAACATATGTATGCAATGTAGAAGAACATAAATTTAATCAATCTTAATAAAGTATATGGAAATTAAAAGTATTTTTCGTTAATATTATATTATGTAAGTACATACATATGATGGGGCTTACGAAAGTTCTCTGAAAATAAATTTTGAAATACATATAATAATATAGCCAATTTCAGTTTATATTGAGGGTATTCATTTCAAATCGTAAACGCAAAAGCATTTATGAACGTGACTGACATTTAACCCCCCTTCGGCAATACAACTGACGATTATATTTTTAAAAAATGTGATTGAAACAATAATTTAATACAGTTTCGCTTGGTATAAAATTAATCGAGGCAGATTTTTTTCCAATTACTTCTTCATGCTATCTCCTTTAGCTCCACCGCTAGTGCGACAACTGACGCTCACTTTACTGATTTCTGAACATTAAACAACTGTTTCAAATAAAATTCATTCGGTATAAAATTCCTAGAAAAATTGCAACACTACATCCCGGACTATATGCGACTTAAAAAATCTCGTTCATTTATGCAGAGCTCGTAATTTTCAAAAAAAGGAAAAGACTACGAAGCTTCATGTATAAAAATCCAACCAATTACTCTACTTAAATAAATCACATAATACTTACGAGATTTGAAATAAATACCCTTTTATACTTAAAGGTTTATTACGTTACTGATTTTGTACATAATTGTCATTATTTCAATAAATTTTTTTAATCTATAAATCCATTATGAAAAGAAGAAATTTTTTCTCTATATCACCCAAAATTTTTGAAACCCGTGTGCCACATTTCTTGTTGAAAACAAGACTGTCATTCAAAATTCTTGAAAAAGTCACGGCATTTTCTGTTTAATTATTGAATCTTCTTTAAATATTTTGATTGCTAGTTAGTTTTCCGACGATAACCAAACAATATTGTACATCATCAGACTTCAATATTTTGTTATAGGAGCTATAGAAACACACTAAAATTATTTTTATATAAGTTCCTTTTTCTCGTTAGCACTTTCACTTTCATTTAGCTCAAATCACATAATATGTATTAATACTAATTAAGATCCATCTTACTTTATTTATAGCACACTTTTGTAGGTAATGCTATTTATGAATCGTTTTTTAGAGAATTTTTATTAGGCCCCTCGTACATGTACGTGTATATATATATGTACATATATTAAATATAAGCATAATTATTGACATTCTCAAAAAATGTCATTTAAATTTGCATAAGTTTTATGCGAATATTTAGGGTAAGTTTTTAGTTTTTTTTTTTTTTATAAAAATAAAATATTTAATTGAATTGTTTACACATTTCGATTATAAGATCGTTTATTTATATATAAAATGTGGCTATAAAAATATTAATCAAAAAATTATGTCCATATTATTTTTATCTTGTTTTTATTGATTGAAAATTATTCATATGGCTATGCGTGTACGGTGTACATGTACTGTTGTAGACCAGCTACAAGTTTCTGTATGAATTTTATTTTGAAAATTTTTTTTATGTTAATTTTTATGTTTTGAAAATTCAAATATTTTTCTCATAATATTCATATAATTTTTTTAATGTGAATAATAAATGATAAATAAAAATTTTTTTAAATTATCTAATGGCTGCTAAAAAGCAAATAATATACTTTTATAACTTCTTTTGGGAAAAATTTTAATACATATACACATACATTATATATAAAAATATTATAATTAATTGAATAGTCATTTTTGAGAAAAATTAATAATTCAAAATAAACAAATATCAAAAAAATTTTATACGATGTAGACATCAAAATGATTTTTATTTGAATTTTATCTAAATATTTATATTCATTTAATATAAAAAAAATTAAAATAATACTATACCAAATCGAAAAAAAAAAAATTTTATTATTTTGAACTTTTATCAATTTCTTTGAAATCACATTAAATATATTAAATAAATTTTACAAGGATACCATATATATTTTCAATGAAATTTTAAATGTATATATACCTGAACATATACATACATATACCAATGTTTAAATTAAATTTTCAAATCATTAAATTTTAAATGCAATTAATAAACCGAAAAAAAGTTGGCCGTTATTTGAATGGTTCCTAAAAAGAGTTTTATTAATAGAAAAGTAAAACGTTTGATTATTATTCAAGGAATTGAGAAAGCATCTAATCAAGTTTTTTGCTGATCAAATATTGTATAAGGCTGCCAATGGGTTTAGAGTTTGTTTTTGTATAAAAGTTTGTAGCATATAAGTAATATAAAATATTAGCATTAAATTTCACATATACCCAATATAATATCAAACATTTCATATAACGCTCCCGTGAACTTGTTGCGTTTTCCAGTCAGATGTCAGATTTGAAAGTACAAACTGTAACGCTAATAACAGAAAGATAAATAAAAATTTACAATATATAAACTACAAGCACAATCTCTAATACTGTGATTTGCGATATTATATTTAAGTCTTGAATTAAATTAAATTTAATCTTTAAATTTCTGAATTTATTTCTCATATCCATGCTCAAATCTATAGATCTGAAAGTATTCATCCACTTTCAATATTGGAACTGAAACTGAAACAATATCTCACAATTTTTCAAAATATAATATTAATTGAATAAGTTTTTATATACAATATTAAAATTTCTGGATATATTTTCTTGATTTCCGTTGTGATATGTGTATACGTTTTTCTTATAATGGACATAGAAGAAATAGAATAAAATCAATAAATTATAGACTTTCATAATAGACTTAAAAGACAATAGGAGCAAACACAAAATATATGCTCAAAAAGGTTTCACCGAAATGAAAAATTTCATCATCACCGTCATGATGAATAGTCTCAAAGATCATAATAAATCTATACTTTTTGAAGCTTAATATTCTTTGATAATAACCTTTTTTTTTTCATATTGTGCATCTACAATAAATTTATTATGAATTGCAGAGTTGTCGGTAGGGAAACCAATTTGAAAACATGACAATATTGTCTGATCAATTTTTTAGGATGAATTACTTTGGTGTCGACAAATACAATCTTGAATTTCTAAATTCTTTTTCCTCAGTGAGCTAATACTCATTAGCTGAGTAAAATTTGTATATGAAATGAAAGTTGGAAATAAGTAAAAATCATTTTTCTTAAATTTCATTTTAATTTGAGTTTCATTTTAAACTTGACAAAAAAGTTTAAGATAAGAAAACTAAATGCATATTTATAGTATGCTCACTAGTATATATACAAGTGTATATGTAGTTCACCCTGTTTAAATAAACGTAATCAACTAAAACGTAATTTTTTATTTTATTTTTGTTTTTATAAATAAATAATTCAATTCATTACCAATTCAATACCACCCAATGATACTTTATTAGCATTATTAAATTAAATGAACACCTAAATACTAAACGATTCGCTATACTATATAGTGTTAACTGGAACTCATACACATGCACTTACGTAAGTACATACATATGTATATGCCCATTTATAATTTTTACACAAACCACATTTCCTACTTCTGTTTGTTTTATTTATTTACTTTTTTTTCTCGTACGTACTTAAATGTAAAGTATGTAACTTATACAGCAACACATAAGTTTTCTTACAAAACTATATCCATCTGTACATTACGTATATATAAGTGTGCACGCAGATTTCATGCAATTTTTTTATTCATTAATGCAAAAATATTTATATGTAATAACACATTCGATTCAACATTCTTATCTTTTGCATTCGAATAATATGTATTTTTCTCATTCTATATATAATTTGCATATACAAATATAGTATTCAAATGTCTAAATTGTTATTTTTACATTACTTATTATATATCAAAGTGCATGCATATTATGTAAATACAAATAAATTAAATTGAGAATATTACATTATAACTTATAACTATATAATATATAATTCTCAATCCACATTTAGTTTTGTGTGTCTAATTTTATTCTCTTTTTTTTCCAAAATCTTTTCTATAACCATATTATTTTTAAAACGAGGCTATTAGTTTTCTGTAAGTATAACGAAAAGGCTATCATATACATAAATTATGATCAGTATGAATTGAATGATTTTATTACCATGTAAATAGTTTACATTATATGTATGAATTATATGTAATACTAGATGCAAGTTCCCGCTTAGCTGAAATTTTTCCAGTCATGCATTTATTTATTTATGTATATTTAAAGTATGTCCTACGTATATTTAATAAATCTTTTCATTTTTATCATCTAAGCACATTTGATTAAAGAAATATAACCAATGGTATACCAGCTTTAGAGCATTACTTTCAAAGATTATCCAATGATATAACAACTTTAATTGATCACTTCAAAACCCCACTGCTGTATCTTTCACACCTTTATACTTATCAACGGGTAATTACCATATAGTGAACGATTGGAGACTTGGAGGACTAGTACCTTACAAAGACACTATTCGTCTCCGATGTGTAGTTTTGGTTGCAAAATGAAATATAGGAACACACACGTCCAAATTTATATTATACATAGATATCTGTATGTATTCATATAATAAAAAATGTATATATAGTATTTGCAATGTACATGTATGCTCATTTATGTATATGATTTAAATTTTATTAGAATACTATATATGTACGAGTATATTCTAAAAATATACAAAACATTAAATGCATAATAATAATTAAAGATAAAAATTTTTCTTAAACGTGTACATTAGAAACAGTTTGTTATTCAATTAAATGTGTTTCATATTATCTCTTTCTTTTTTCGATTTTATTTTATAATATTTTATAAATACTTACATTTGTTTATATGAGATTGCATACATAAGTAATACTATACTTATAAATTTTATGCATTCATTTTATATTCAAACTTTTTATGAATATAATTTTTATTTCAATTTTATTGCAATGTATTATCAAAGTAGGAAATTGGGTGTACAATTAAAATCTTTTCCAAATATATATATGTATTTATATGTAAATCTATTTATTTATTATCTACCAGTTTTTTATCGATAATATGATAATATACTTTAAAAATGCTGTGTTGATTACAATTTGCAATTCATTCATAATTTATAGATACAGATTGTATTTAAAAATAATTTGACAATTTATGTTTTGTGGTCTTACGACCAAATTTTTCGAAATTTCGTGTTTGTGTTGTTCTCGATTCATTACATTACGATTTAATTTAGTCAGCTGAGAAACAATCGGGACAGCTTTATTGTTCAAAAAATCATGTGTGTATATGTACATATATTGTATTTTAATAAATTAATGATTTATATTGTAAAATGCCCTTTATTAATAAATTGGAATTCTTTATTTGAGAAATTGGAATTTTAACAATAAGTGAAAGATGCAATTATTGGCCATTTTAAGCAAATGCTCATGTTCATTTTATTATCAGTAAAAAATTTTGCATTTATCATTTTATTCAATACTTACTCTATAGATATATGTATATTTCGAAATTCTTTGTTCTAATAATTTGAACTGAAAGAAACTGTGTGCAATTATTGGCACATAGTATAACTGCTATTGCCCTCTGTAAAATTATAAAATACTAAAATACTAAAATATATAATTATTGGCATGAGGAAAACAAAAGCCAATTTTAGACCAAAAATATTTACCATTAATTGACTACAAAATACATTGAATACAAAAGTGGTGGAAACAATAGTCAACATTTCTTTAGAAACTAAAAACTGAAAAATATCAATAATTATAATTACACAAAAAAAATGAAGGTGTCAATAACTGTATATTTTTTGCTATTTTTTAAAAAATAAGTTACTTATCTTTAGCTTTAGCTTTTTTTTAAACTTTATATACGTAATTTTGTTTTTAAATTTTAATATACATAGATTCTTTAAATAAAAACTATACAGTTTTGAGTGATAATTCTCTCATAGTCATATCCATAGTTAATTCGATCAATTTCAGTGTTTTCAATTAACTACATAATATACTCATAAAACTTTAATAAGCTCTCATTGTCTTAACAAACTGTCGATTGTCCATTTAATCACTACTTAAAATACGGGGTACTGCAAATTAAATAAATTAGGTTTTAATCAATTAGACGGCTCATAATAGGTATAATGTATAATATTGTAGATGTGAAGCTTTGGGGTTCTTCAAAAATGTCAATTTTTTTTGTTATGATGTGGCAACACTACAGCATCATGACTTTTGCTACGTACTGATGCGATACATAATATATGCGATGCTGATGCAACATTTTGACGTTTTTGAATTATTCATTGAGACGGTATTAAATGTAATGTGGTGTTTATAAAGTTTGCTAAAAAAAACTTTTTTTTTTAACTTACGGTGCTATTCTACTTTAGAGGCTAAGAGACTCTTAACCTCTTAACTGCAGATTGCATAATTTTAGGAGTTGTAGTTAAAGTAGATAAGAGATGTCAATCAGCTGATCTCTTAATTGTTATGGTGAATTTAGCTATTGACGTTTATAGGTTTTGGTATTGGGAATTAGTGGATAAAATACGTCAAAAAATATTTTTAACGGAAAATAATCTCTTAACTTTAGAGGACATCGATGAGGTCCTCTTACATCTCTTATCGTATGATGTATAATAAAAATATTGTTGTATAATAATATTTGAGTGTTTATTTATATAACATATGAATGCCATTGCAATATTTAATAATAATACAAAAGAAATAAATAAAAAATAATAAATTAAAAAAAATACATATATGTACATACATATACATATATAAATTATTTATATTTTATATATTACATATATGATTATTTATAATTTATTATATGATTATTTAATATTTCAATATCAATAATAATTAAAATAATAATATTATAAAAATAATAACATATAAAAAATAATTATTATACAATTCAGTATTATACACATATAATTATATCAATACACACAGATAGCCGTCGCCATTTTTACAACATTTCAAATGAAACAGCTGACTTTGGTAAGTTAAAATATCTTATGCACTTTTGTGTGGTAAATCTGCTATCTAGAATACCAATTCTATTAAAAAATGGATTTCACCAAAAATTCAAAATAATAAGAGAATTAAGAGATCTCTAAAGTAGAATAGCAGGGTTAATCTAATTGATATCAATAATTTAGTTTAGTCTGCTGACCACTGTTTTTCTTTACTAAAATAAATTAAAATGGTAGTGAGATGAAAAATTATTATTACTTTTAAAAAATATGCACTCACTTTTGTTCTACCATCCTATTTTTATAAATAAAAGCAAAAAACCTGCTTCACTTTACACACAAATTAAAATGTTAATTTGGCATTTCATTTTCTTGACACATCCATAACGTCATTGCATCATTCAATTCTGTGATGCCATATTTGCTTAACTTTGACGCATCAGATAACTTCATGATGCATAATTGAATTTTTGATTTCGTTAGTGATGCAACGTATGATGCATTTTTGAATACTAAACAGCAATGATGCTGCATCATAAAAACATTGATGCATTTTTGAAAATACCCTTTCTACCCTTGATCACACTGTGATCATACTGTGTTAATTTCATTTGTTGCATATACGAATTTTACTATATAATATAGTATGTTTGATTTGTGTTACAATTTAATTTAATTAAATTATAATAATTTATAAATGGAATATCTAGTATTTTTTTTAATTCTATTTATAATTTAAAATCAATTATTATCTACATACAATTTCTAATAATTAATTAATTAATTCTGTTCCGCATACCCACATGTGTATGTACATACGAGTACCTATATCAAGATATAAATATTTATTTTTAGATCAGGCAATAATTTAACATCAATAACTTATACAGCAATAATTATGTAACTAAATCTAGTCTAGCAACAATTTCTAGACATTTTTGTAGAAGAATATATTTTTTTCTATTTTTGAAATATCTATTTATACTCGATTACAATAATTATACTATATATACTATGAATAGGTATATATGTTAATAATTTGAATAATTCCAAACATACTGTCCAAAATAGAATTAATTTTTTGATGTACATATAAGAAGAAATAATTTTTAATCATATATGTAGTGAAAAAAATCAAAGAAGAAATTTATTCACTCTTACCAGGGAAATATAATAATATGTATATAATATACCATACGCATGAAATAATACTACATTTGCATGTTTGTATAAAGTATAAATACATATACATATGTGTATGTATGTATGTAGATGAAATAAATTTATTATTTAATTTAATATTTACCTTACGTATTATACCGGAACTTTAATACCAACCCTAGTTCTTAACATACATATATGTATACATACATACATATACTTATTTAAAATTATACTTTCCAACTAATCTTAGGAATTAATAAAATATTGTTAACAGATTATCTAACATAACGATCTTCATTTCGTTTAAAAAAAATTAGTGTCATACTTGAAATAATGATAATAGATACCATGATATTTTACTATACCAGAGGTCAGTCACATGAATATTTCATCTTTATTCCATACACCACCGAAACTCGATTAAATTTGCTACTATTAATCTGAAATACACAAAATTTACTAATCGAAGTGTCATTCTTTTGTAAATGAATTTTTTTAAACTTTATTTGACATTTAAAGAAATTATAAATTCCATGCGTGATGAGACGAAAACCGGACGATATTACGAGAAAGACCCTGGAAGCCGAGAGTACAGATGTAAAAAGTGGTGTTGGTAGACCGAAAACCACGGGGTTGGGAATAACTACGAAAGATATGAAGCAAGCAAAACTTCTTGAGAAGACAACACACGATAGATATAGGTATGTGAAAAGCTAAGGAGGGTCGACCACAAATAAGTTAGTTGGGATAACGGACATGTAGAAGAAGAAGAAGAAGAAGAAAATCCACGCTAACATGATTGTTTGATACTATGTTCATACCAGACAGCATTTGTACAACCTAATCATCGGAAAATTAGACGTGATGAAACAAATCAAGTTGTGAGTTTATGATAAGATCACTTAAGAGATTACATATCACATTGCCTTACTTCCGTATATCAAAATTGTTGTCAATCAGTGTAATTATTTATTACCATGGCATAGTAAAATAGTATAATTATTATCTTTTATTCTATCTTATTTTCGCCTACATTCCTAATATCAAAATAAAATTTTCAGAAAATTTAGAAGTGTGACACTCTATTATTATTGCATTTTCAAACCTTCAAATATATTTATACTTACAGATTTCTATAAGGAATAAAAAAAAATATTTAGATATTTCCTTCTTGTTCTTTTTCTATGACCTACAATCTAACTTCACTCAACCGACGAACGAAGATGTGAGATCCTAGGATCTCTAAACACTCTATAGACATCTACTTTTACAGGCGCACATACTCACAGACATAATGATCAAATATTTTTCTCCAATTTAATTATTATTAAAAATACTAATTAATAATTTCATATTTTCTTTAAATGTAGTTTGTTATGCTGTATTAAATTAAATTCAAATGCAAATTTTCTAAATTCAAAACACATAAGTATTTTCTTTTTGTTTTCAAATTTCTAACTTACATCTTATTTAATTCTTATTATACGTTGATATGAGTGTATTGTGTACTTTTATAAGTATCTAAACTATAATGTCTATACTCATATAATAAGATACAATTTCTTCAATACATTTTTTATATAAGAATATAAATTATTTTAGCATTAAAATAAAGACAACATAAAAAACATTAATCATTCTATAAATATGTACATTAAGTATTTGTTAATCGATAAACTAGAAAAATATTTTTTTAAAAGTAATGTAATATCTACTGAATAGAACTCGCCAATATATTGAATACAGACATATGTGTATATGTACATAAATACATATATCAGACAGAATATACTTATGCACATATATTTACTAGCCAATTTGCCGCCTTATATATGTATAATGATGAAGTGAATAAATGAAATTCTGCTCTTTTTTCGTGTATAATACTTCTTATTCTTTTTGAACTTGAACTATAAGTCAATCAGTTATTTTTTTTTTTTTTAGTACAGCATAAACATGGTATGGTATACAAGAATATAAAAATGAAATGATCAACTTATTTTTCATTTCAAAAATTTTCTGATTCAAAATTTTAAAGCTTCAATAATTTTAGTACTATATTATGATGTAGTGCTACTACTTACTGTACTAAAAATAAAGTGGGAGCAGTTGGATCAAGAAGCAGTGAGAACACTAAGAGAAAAAGATGTTATGTAAATGGTGTAAATGCTGTAATTGTATTTGTAATTACTATACATATTTTCATTTTAATTTTATTGATCAAATAGCTTTTTGTATTTTCTATATTTTTTTATTGACAAATAATTGTATATTTGTGTCTGTGTTTGTGTTATGTGTGTGAATGTGTTTTATATTTTTCAAATAAAATACATACATACATAAATAAATACAATAATACAATACATCCAATTAAAATTTATCACTTTTTGCATATGTTTTGTATTTGTATTGTAACGTAACTCGAAAAGATCTTTATTTTGATATAAAAAATATGTTTTTTAGCATTCACTTCACTCTATTAAGCTCACAAATATCATCATAATATTATTATTCATTCTTCAACCATTTTTAACTAGCGAAAAGCGAAATCAGCAGTCTAGCCGATGTAGCTCTAGTGATCACAATATAATATCTTATTGTGTGTACATTTTTCTCAAATTATATTTTTATCTGTTATAATTATTTTTGTGTGCTATTTGAAAATCACTTTGTTTAAAAAAATTAATATAAATGTAAAATTCATAATACTTATGTTTTAAAAATTTTTTATTTATTTTTTTTTTTTCGTTATTTTAAATATACATTCCACTATATTATACAAGGAAAGTTAAATCTAATGATTAGTGATCAATATTGATTGGATCGGCAGTATGTTTTAGCTGTACATAATGTAAATTAATTTGATTAAGTTCTAAGATGTTATTTATTTTTAAAATTAAAAATTTTATTTCTGTCGATTGTGCTTTTGTTTTCAAAAAAAAAAACAAAAAAAAAAATTGATAAAATAAAAATTGAAATTCAAATGTGTGTATGTAATTTATATAAAATGAATTTGAATTAATTAAGGTTGAAGATGGTTGTAGTAAGATTTTTTACAAAAACTATTTTTTTGAGAAATATCAATATCTTGAATGTAAAATTTAATAAATTTTTATGCTCTATTATATTTCAAAAATGAAAATAATGTGCTTCAGTGCAAATTCTCTAGTGAAATACTAATTATATTTTAAACAAATTTGAAATTACATAAATACGTATTCAATTTCTGTTTTATACCTATGTACATGCTATGACTTACGAGTATATGCTGTTAAATAAAAAATAATTAATATTGTGATCAGGCAGGATCAATGCTATTCTATTCTAGAGCAGTGTATCTATTTATTCATTTCGAATAATACTTATGTAGTATGATAATATGTACAATACAATACTCGTAAATGTTTCGTTTAAATTTTAATTTTTAATTGCTACTCAACTATATCAAATTAGTGAATGTAATTTATGTAACTAAACACTATATAAATCGCATGTATAATAATAAAAGTAGTAATATAACAAATGGTAAATAATATATGGGTACTATAGTATGTAATATCATATGTCGCGCATATCATAAAAATGTGGAACGAGAAAAAAAAAAATAATAAAAGAAATTTGATATTTTAAATATGATCAAGTTTTATAAATAAACATGAAGTATGTATACATATTATTGTAGTAGAGTAGTATTATGTTAAATTGTTACATTATATGATATTTTCTATATGTGTATTATGTAAAATTCTTACACACTCACATATTGTGTGTATGATCGCGTATAAGTTTAAAAAATTCATTATAATTAAAATAAACCAAAATAATAAAAGAAAATTAAAAAACTCAGCAATAAAAAAAAAAAAATATATATACATATATATAAACAAATTTATTAAATTCATTTTATTTTCGTTATTACACAGTACACAGCCATAGCCATACATTTAAGTATATCCATTTAATGTGCGGTCGATCGATTCTGTGAATAAAGTGTGTCTATAATGAATGAAAAAACAAAATGAGAAATAAATAAATTCGAATAGAACAAAAAAAAAATATATAATAATCACCAGTTTTCAATGTAAAAAGCCTGTCATCGAGTACATGCGTAACTATAGAATAAGAACTTTTATTTACATTGTTTATAAATTAGATATGTATTCTCATATAAAGTATGTATATGTACATGTGATTTTTTTTAATTACAGAGAAATACGAGTATATGTAAACACACTGTTTTTATACGTAACTTGCGTGTATGTATGTATTTATATACGTAAAATGTCTATGCAAAAGATTTTATAGAATATGTATTAAAACCATTAATAAAATTTTTTTTTTGTCGAATAAATATGCCCATACAATTTTTTTTAATTTTTTTTTTATTTATTTATATTTTTTTTTTAATTTATTAATACTCCATCTATGTACATCTACTTACGACGAGTATGTAAATATGTAATTCCGTTAGTGAATTTATTTTTTTTTTTGTTTTTGCTCAATGTTTTTTTTTTTGCCAAAATTTTCAAAATTTTTGTATTTACATATACTTAATAGGATGATCATAATACCAACATAAGCTATACGCGTGGGTGAATAAATTCTTAATATTATATAGTATATACTCGTATATAGATACATATTTATGATAAACTGTATATAAAACAAAACTTAAATAGTGTGCCTGTGCATAATATAATATGTACCTAAAAAAAATTTGTCTATTAATACATATATACAATTATTATTAAATTTTTATTTATAAATGTGTAGTGTATGTATAGTTGATAGATGATTGTGTGACGTTTGCTGTTTTGATTACTTTTCATTTAGTTATCCACACTATTATATGAGAACGCTCTTATAATATTATACATATATCATAATTCGAGCGATAATAAAATAAAATTTATCTTCCTTCCTTCCCACATACATACACAATTATTTATATAAAATTATATACTGTCAATTGTTCAAATAGAAAAATTAGTATTTAATTGATATATTGTGGAAAATTTTGATTGATTCATTATTATAAAAATGATTCTATATTATAGAATCGAACAAATAAAAGTCAATAAAGTTATCAATTAAATTAATTCTATACACAATTATTTGTATTTGATTGAATATTAATATTCGTATATGTATGTATGTTTATTGCGTATGCAATAAAAATTTATTAAAATAAATTGTTCAATAGTGTTAGAGATATACATGTATAATATATATGTATATATTTTCACATGCATAATACCTAATCAGTATGAAGTGAAGTGTTATCTATTGTATAATTTCATTAATTCCTTTAGAACTGCATTCTATGAAAATTATTAAACGTTAGAATTCTAAAAAGTTAAAAGTTCAAAATTTGTTTGAAAATTTTTTATACATTATATTCAAATATAACATAATACTATTGACACACTGAAGAAATAAACATTAGTTATCTCAAATGTTTTATCGATAACCTGGTATGGGTAACACATTTAAATTGAAGTGAACTAGTTTATGTATTCACACGGCACCTGTCGAGACAAATTCAAACACTAATTATTTTTCATCTAGTCAGCATGTTAGCTGAAATTTGGTTTGACAGTTTGTTTAAATATAATATAAAAACAAAGAAATAACACAAACGTCAAAGATAACTGAGTTCGAACTTGGTTAACAAGATAACTGAGTTCTAGAAACTCGATTAACTTAACCGAGTTCTGAAAGTCGGTTATCACAAAGATAAACCAGAAAACTGAGATAACCATGGTTTATCTCTGCAGTGTGTCAATAGTATAACATACATGATATACATAAGTACGTGATATAGCCAATATATATAGTGAATTTATTACTCATAACATTTATTCTTATTTCAAAATAATTTTTCTATTCGAAACTACAAATTATTTTTTTCTTAAATACCAAATAAATACATGCAAATATATGTATATAATGGTGGATATATGGATATTCTTATTGCATTCTTGTGAAGATTAATGAAACAAAAAAAAATGTATATTCAAACTTTAATTACAATTATCTTATATACTCGTAAAATCAAATTCATTTTTATTTTAAACAAAGTAAATAGTTTATGTATTAGAAAACTCATAATTTAATTAGCCTCTTTAAAGAAAAGCTTTATTTTATGATAAAGCACCAAATTTAAATTTATATAAAATTTTTTAACGTACCACCAATATTTTCCTTTATTTCTTTATTTGCCAGACTCTTTTCGTGCGCCATAACTTCCGCCACACTCTTTAAAAGTCTCTTTATAGTAAAGTAATTATGCGTTATGGTAGTTCATTTAGAAGCAGTTCTATCGGGGGGCTAATAGTCTCAATCCCACCAAGTTTATCATATTTAAAAATAGTTTACTTACATTAAATAGACTTTTAAAGTGTCTGGTAGATGTTATGGCCCACAGAATGGGTCTGACAATATCGAATGTTTGTTTTTAACACATTTTATACAAAATATATGTAAAAACCAGCTTTGCTATTCTAACGTAGGTGAACAGCTTTTTGTACCTTTAGTGCTTAATATCATATATCATTAAAATGGTCCCGCTTTCCCATATCTTTTTAACTATATAGTAGACTACTATTCCTCAAAATTTCAGTATTTGCTAAAATAACGTATATGTCTGGGATCTTACTTACTAAAGTTAACCAAACTTCCTTTCCAAAATTTAACAAATGTGTGAAAACTCAATTAAATTTCATTCATTCATATATGAAATTTCAATTTTGTATATATGTAAATCGAAATACAATCTACTTCAACTTTCTATGAAAATTCGATATACATATTTTTACTTAGAACAAATTTTTTTACAAATATTTAAATTTTAATGAAGCTATCAATATTTCCACAGTACCTACATGTGTGTTAAAAATATGTATAGTTAAAAACCTTCTTTCTTTTTTTTTGTATTTTAAAAAGCATCTGTGTATGATATGTATGTACATACATATATATATTTTGAAGTGTTATATATGCATAACAGATATTTGTACTGAATTTACAATATTTAATTGACAGAGATATTAAAATTTATTTCCATAATCAAATACCACCTATACAATATTATGTACATATACATATGTATATCTTACAAAAATATATACCACGTGTATAGGAAATTTATTCAAATAACAAATCTAATAAACTGAAATGTGAGCATTTCTGAAATACAGACAACACTGTATGTAAATAAGATGTACATACATTACGTGTGTTACATTATTTATTTACATATGTAAGGTATAAGCATATAAGTATAAGGATATAAGCAGTATAAGTATATGCAAAATATATGTATATATTTCTTGGAATCTTCTATATAAGTTTCATGGATTTATTTGATATGTATTAGGAGTATTCTGAAATTTAATAATAAAATTCAAATTTAAATAACAATAGATTGAAAATTACTTATGTATGTACATATGTATTTAAGAATGAACGTCAAAAACATTTTAAGAGCCGGTACTCACATCGAAAGCTAAATTTTTCTCCATATAAAACCTATGTAAAAAAAATGTAGCTAAATTGTTAGCTAAATTTTTAGTTTCAAATTTCGCTTACTGGTACTCACTTCCAAACTAAAATATTTCGGTGGAACTTAATAGTGGAGAGTTGTGGAACTCATTTTTCCCAATCATTTTATATGGTCGAGCATATAAAAGGCAAGCGAAATATTGACAAGTCATATATTTTGACTAATAAATATTTATTTATTTATTTTTAATTAATTTAATTTCATAGCCTCCGCGATTTTTTTTCAAAAAATTTCAAAACTCTATGTACTCTACACACATTTCCTTCCACAATTTTTAGCTTGTAGAATTATATATGCAATTGCAAGCGAAAAATTTCACGGGAACTGAGTACCAGGTCTAAGGAAGTAAAAAAAATTTAACATGTAGATATATACTTACATTATATTCATTATTTTATCAATTATTATTCATTTATTCTGTTATTTTTTTATAGCCTTCCATTCTTAATTTCCTTTCACCTTAAAAAAAAAAAATTAAGAATGTTAAATCGCTGTGAACATACTAGAGTGAATAAAACTTTGAAATTGTGTTTAAAAAAAGGATATGTATAAACCTAATGTAGATTAGAAAATATAAATTTATAAATTTCATGTTGTATGTAAATAAAAAAAAAATTAATTTCTTTTTGCCCAAACATTGTACTTTATTTTAATCAGCTATGATATATAATATATTATATGTAAACTTTAATTCGAAATATACAACATTACAACTTTTCACTAATTTATTGACGTACATTGGGTACAAAGACTGATGTTGGGTACATAGTTAACTTCGCTGTTTGGGATCGTTATCTTCTTGGAGAATTCAATCTCGATTTTCATGCCCAATCCAAACCATTTGTCTATAGAACGTTGCAAATCCATTTTCACATAGTTTCGTCATTTTCCTTATAGCATACAAAACGACTGAGTCCCTTTTAATAAAAGGCCCAATAAACATGTACTTTTCCACTGAATGCATGTCCATTTACTACTGTATAGATATCATTCACCTTTTTTCGTCCAAATACATCTCAAAAGATTAAATAAGTATGAATAAAATAAGTCTCATTCGTAAATAGTGCATTACTTCAATCTACATACAATACTATATCGTATATAAAACCGAATATTTTTGTGCATTTAATAATTAATTTTACTTGTATATTTAATTATTAAACATACTTAATGAATATGATCATTTAATATTTTTGTAAGAGAATAAACCGCAATTAAATTATGTCGTTTTTTCCAATAAAAATTATCAATTATCATACAAAAAAGTATTACAACAACTAATTCGATACTCATTCACAAATACATGAATAAGTATGTATCTACCACGTACATATTTAAGTGTACGTTATATACAAATTTTATAAGTTTTTAATCTAAAACAGAATTTAGCGACTTTCATGGAAACAGAGCAAATACATTACATTTATATTTTCTACATTATAATTAATGAACAGAAATATTAGATTATTAAGAAAATTCATTTGTATGCCACGAGTATTTTTTAATTAAATATGTAAAAAAGTTTTAATCAAAAAACTTTCATAATTTTATTATCGTTCGTATATATATATATTTTCAATTATTAATAAATTTATTTAGATGAAATAAAATTTTCAATCGAATTCAATTTACAAAAAACATTAAATATTTCCAAATAAATTGTAACAACATGAAATTCAAATTAGAGTATACTATGTATGCATATACATATCGATTAAATATAGCCTAGGACTGAGTACAAACAATACTGTCAAACTTCAATCTTCAATTATCGATGATAGTTGAGAGGAGGGAGCATGGAATCAACTAACTAATAATCACGGCAACATAAAAATTTAAAAGGAAAATGTTTTTATTCTCATTTGAAACACATTACATCCGTCAAAACGAAATATTTAATTCAAATTTATAAATTTTAATGAAATTGTATATAAATTTTATCATTGAACAAAACAAATTGTAAATTATAAACTAAATTATTTATTTATTTAACCAATCAAATTAATATAAATAATTGATTGTTTAAAGACTTGCATATTGTCAATAATTGAGTAAATATTCCATGATAAAGAATGTAATTATGTACATATACATAGTTCTTATCCAAAAAATTGTGACCACTTACAAATATTTTAGTATTTGTTTTCATCAACTATATATTTTTTATTTGAAGTTTATAGTCCAAATTTATTACATATTTAATTTAAATTATTTTATTAATTTAGAACATTTAAATGATGAACTTTCAATTATTTTACAAATATTTTGTATTTCTTTCCCTGTTTTTGATGAGTTCTTTGATTCCTTCGATTATATGTACTTCTGATGCAGTCAACATAATAGTATGTTTTACATTGTCCTCTTCATACCAACATTCTCGAGAAAATTTCTCTTATGCCTAATTTAGTATAAGGTTTAAATTTTCTCTTAAGAGATTTTTAATTTCACAATGATAGTTTAAATCTTAAACTTAGCTTATTAAACAGAATTTAGCTATAGTTTAAGTGGTTTAAGCCTTTTACGCAAGCAAGCTGAGCTCAAGCTTGAACTTTCACTGCGAAATTGGGCGTTAGAAAACATATCAATATTTTGATTTTTAATAATTTTCATGTATATTTTATTTTTTAACATAATCGAGTTCAAGACATTAAAATGTCCATTTTCTGTGAGATTCATGATAAGATACTAACCATACCACGGAAGAATTGAAATATCTACTGCAAAGTGCAAATAAGATTTGAAATAAAATACATAATGATAACTGCAAGTCAAGTGATATTCATGTTATTTATTTATTATCTTGAAGAACAATCGGACACATTATGAAAATCATATCGTTTAGATATTCTCCTTGGCTTCGTCTAGCTTAATGCAGTCTTGAGGAGACTCATTTACGTGGTTAATTTTCAATTATTCTTAACTTATATTCTCTATAGACCAAATATTTTAAATGACCTATAAGAAAAAATCTAAGAATGGAGATCACACTCTCTTCGAGCAATTCACATCAGCACCTCTTAAAATAACTCATCCAGGAAATTTCTCTTGTAACAAGTCGATTGTCTTGTTGAAAATAAACATTGTTTATGTCAATATTTTCCAGTTTAAGCCAAAACTATTCTGTCATTACATTTCTAAAGCGCTTGTCATTCAAAGTTATAACGTGCGTGATTTCCATTTTCATCTTCTAAAAAATTTTCTCTGAACGGTAATTTTCTGAACATAAAGAGATGCATTTTGATGATAAATACAAATACATACATAATTCCTATATGTAAGTATTTTTGAATCGTGTATCTTTCCATGATAATTTCTCACATAATAAGATTTGAGTTTAACTTTTCGAATAGTGTTGACGTTGTTGCCGTTGAAAGTTAAAAATTTTATTATTTATCCAATATAATTTATAAATTGTAATGCTAATATATTATAACAATTTAAAAAAAAACACGCAAACAAAAATCAAATGAAAGAAAATATATAAATAACAATACAATTAGAATTTAATAATTTTATTATTACGATATAGTATGTAAATATACCTACCAGATATGTATGTTTATTAAATAATTATTTTCATATTTTTATATTTACTACGTTATTTGTATGTATTCATCACATATACGTAAATATACTTATGCGTAGGCATACATATGTATGATATAAGTATTAAATAATATTAGAGGTATTCACTCAGCCTAGTATTTTAGCTATTGTGTATTAATACATAATCAAATTTAGTGTGGAGTGAACATACTTTGTAAATACTCTTGTTGTATCAAAATTTTCCAGTCAGCTGATATAGTTTGACAATTAAAATTTTAAAATTTTTAAATTTAAATTTTATCAAAATTTACCAAATGACTACTGTGTGTTCAACTGTCAAAATATTTACTACGAAATACTACACAGAAAAAACATGCCTTTACCCTATTGTTTTATTACAATGATTGGCTTACTTGATTTTATATGGGAGAAAATAACAAGGCGTAGTATATTAGCAAAATGTAGTAAAAATACTTCGAGTATAAATATACAAGGCCAAATACTAGAGAGAGTGAATACCTCTATTAATTTTTATATGATAATTTATTGTACAAATATGCATGTATGTATATTTTGCATTTAAAACAAAAATAAAAAAGTAATAATGAATATTATTTGTGATAATTTTCACTTTGTACACATTTCATACATATTATATAATACAAAATAAAAAATCAAAATCGTTAAAAAAAACAGCGGAAATTGATAATACAAGATGTAATAAAAAAAAGTAAAAATTTATGAATTTCCGTGTGTACGTGTATATATATGTATGTTTATAAAAAAAAATTTTTTGTTGATTTATTTAAATCAATGACAGTGGGATAATTATAACCAAAAGGTAATTTCGATTTCGGTTGAAAAAAATATTTCTTTTTTTTTTTTTTTAATAAGCTCCCACATATATTACGTACACAAGTATAATATTAATGCATATAAGGCCAATTAAATTATGCTGATTAATGTAGAAATATATTACGCATATTTTGAATATTTTATAATAATTTAAAATGTAATAATTTATTGCAACCAAATAGTATAACAATTTTGAAAAATTAGTATTTATTCGAAAATTCGAATTAATATTTGAAATTTCGATTTGCAAGCCTCAAACATGAAAAAATAAATCAAAATTTAATGTAAGGCGCTATAGTTATTCTGTAATTGAAATTTGTAAATTTTCTAAAATCATTCAATAAAATTGACCTTGAATCTATCTTATGGAATATATTTGTCGGATTCAGGCTAAAAACGGTCACGAATGAATATTACAAAAAAAAAAAAAAAAAATTGCAAAAATTTTCAAAATTATGAGCCAAATAATTATTTTGAAATTTTTAACTTAAATTTTGGAATATTTTATTTAATAACTTATACTTTAAATTCAATTTATTCTTGAAATAGTCAGTTAGTTGATTTTTATGATTTCTTTGGGTAAATCTTTCATAATTTAAAAAAGATTTTTCGATCAGAATACAAATTATATAAAATTCTGTTACCTTTTATTTATTGGAAACTTTGTTAAAAACGGTTTTCGATCAATATATTGTCTATTTATTATACCGGTGATACACGGCACTGCTTCGATGATCATTCTTCCATAGTCTTCATTTGTATGAATAAATCATTTTAAATACCTCTGATACTCGAACTCGACATTGCTTCAATGATCATTTTGCTAATGTCAGTTTATGTGTCTAAATTTTTCAATTTTATTTTTTGCTATAAATTTTTGCTGTCTCTTAAGAGTGTCATTTTCGGTTTCACTATCTTCATTCTCTGCTTAATGAAGTTTCTGAAACTTCATTCAAACTTTATTAAATGAAGTCGGTCTGAAGATGTCAATAATTGTTTTAATTCAATTCGTGATAATAGACGGCATATGAATGATCACTGAAGCAGTGCCGTTTTTATATCAGCAGTATTACTTTGTATTCTTGTTTACAACATTATATGCATGACCCAATTATTCTTTTTTTTTTAATTAACTTTAAACACTGTAGATTTGTTTTGTATGCAGCACTTTTTTTTGTGTATAAAATTATTCTTAAAAAATGCTCCATAATCTCCATTAAAATTAAATGAAAATGTTTTCTCTTGTCATGAGAAGTCTGGTTGAATAATTCTTCTTAATTTTTTACAAATGTTTTTCATACATATTCAATTCTTAGGTTGAGAAAAACTTAAATTTTTGAAGATGTTCACTTCGAATTTAATTCAAAGATAATTATTAAAATTTCGTATTTGAAAAAAAAATGTGCGAACATTAACAAGCTAACAAAATGCCGCATATGTTCTGCCAATAAATTTACTAATTAATTTTAATTTTTATTTTTTTTTCTCTTTTTTGTTTTTATTTTTTGCTACACAAATATTTTAAATATTTCCCCAAAATTCTTCTGATCTACATTCTGATTTTTTTTTTCTTTTTAAGTATATGTATTATGTTTCTTATATATAACAGTGTAAAGAACTTATTTTAATTCTGGCACATGCCTATAATTTATTTTTTGTTTATTTTCTTGTTTCTCAAGCTAAATATGTATGATCTTTTGTATGAAGTTATATATCGTCATTATTTTCCGTTGTTACTTGTGATTAAATTATCAACACAAAATTAGTAATTAAACGACATCATATATAATTTGAATATTTTTAGACAAATGAAAAGATTTTTTTTTATTTTTGCTTTACTTATTTTTTTATTAGGTATACTAGCTTGATTTAAAAAAATGCTGTCAGAATGTTTGAAGTAAAAATTTGAAAAAATACCATCAAAAACCGAAAGATAAAATTATTAGAATTTGTCAAATCAGTAATATTGGCATTTGAATGAAATTCTAATTTTTTTTAAGACTTAATTAATTTTTTATCCTTTTTTCGTGATTTTTATTAATTGAAATGTCAAAATTTAATGTCTATTTTACAAAATTTTTTTTCAATTTTTCTTATACATTATTTGTTTTTCTACATTTTATTCGTTCTGTAAAATTTTTTTATTTTGATTTACAAATACATACCGAAAGCAATTTTATCGAAGTTGTTGACGATATAATTTCTATTTTAAGACATTCAATTCAAATTCAGATCTATACAATTTTTTCGACATTATTTGTCAAGTACCGTACATATTTGAATATAAAATTTATTTTTTTATATTATTGTAATATAATCATTCTTCTTCTTCTTTTTATTTAATTTTATGAATGGAATAATCAAACATTCAAACATAGAAAAGTGAAAATATTGACATAACTATTTATGAAATTTATAATTATTAAATTTAATACAAAATAAAACAAAAATTAAAGCCAAAATAATATAGAAATATAATTAAAAAAATACTCATTATGAAACTATACCACAATTTTTAAATTTAAACTTGTAAAAATGTTCAATTACTTTTTCGATTACTTATACTTAAAAAATGTAAAAAATAACATCAATACCTTATGTAAAATTCAATATTGTGATAATATTTGTTTAAGATCATAATCCAAAATATATGCACATACATATATGCATATAATGTACGTACTGTATAGGCATTTCAAATATGCGTGTACACCACCAAATTTAAACTTTGGATACCTGTAATTCAAAATCAAATGAACACATCTTCCAATTTTTTGCATAGATGAAATCCTGATTGATATGCCCGCAATATTATTCCGGAATTTCTTTTTCATACCTCATAGTTCATTCTCGCAGGTTATAGGGGAAATAATTAAAATAAGTTCCAATGTACGTATCAAAAGTGTTTGTACACCCATATAATCTCATATAATTTTGTGTAAAATTTTTCTGAGTAATTTGTTGTAAAAAATATTTTTTCGATTTTAATGGACAGTTAGCATAGTGAAGGAACATACTTTATAGCCTTTCATTATGCAATTTAATTTATGAATCTTAGATGATTTTTTAAAACCAACTTTTTTTCACGATTCATAATGTTAACATAATGAAATCAATTATATAATTTATTTGTGGAATAATTAACTTTTCTGCTATGTACATTAATGTATGGCACGTTTTACTTGTCAAGATAGTTTATTAGGAAGAAAGAGAATTTTACGAAAATTTGAAGGTATACAAAGAATTTTGACGTCCACTATTACTAAAATACGTACATATTTATATTATGTCTATAAAAAAAAAAAAAAAAAAAAAAACACAATAAATATATGTATTTTTTTAACTTCAATTCAAATCAATATTAATATTATACAAATTTAACATGTAAAAATAAATCAAAATTTTAATTAAAATAAAAAAACAAATATATAATTCTGATTATTTTTATCTTAAACATCACAAAAGTTATTAAATTACACTTCAGAAAAAAATAAGAGAAAAATTTATGACTTTCATACTTTGACCAAATAAAATTTCTATAAGCGAAGTACATTTGTAGATAATAATTTATCAGTTATCTATTCTTTGATTAACCTGAAAATGAATTTGAATATTATCCAATATCCTATATATATATATATATACATATGTATATACTTAATGTATATAGTATGTATGTATTATTGTATTAAAAATAAAATAATATTTTTATTATTGTTATTAATATTCATGTATGAATGAATGATTAAAATTAAAAAATATAACTATTAATAATTTCTTTGTTGTTGTTTTCTTTCTACATTACAAAAAACAATGATTCATTTATAGAATCACATGCATATATGTACATATCCACAAGATAAAAATATATAAACTACAGTAAAACTCGGATAGAAAAGAATCTTGTTATACACAAAAATGTTTCCATTCTAAGTAATTAATATTCTGCATCATTGGCAAAAATCTGTCACACTATATTTTTTACACACATTCATATTTATGCATAATAACTATGAAAACAAATAAATAAATAATTAATTTATTTTCGCCAAAATTCCCGGACGGATTGTGACGCAGACAAATTTGAGACAGGTTTACCTTTCTCTTCTTGTTAATGAATTTAAAAAAAATAACAATTTATGAACATAAAGCTAACAATATAATTTTAGATTTTAATTATAGCATTTTATCGTTTCTAATGCATATTATTGATGAGAATCACACTTTGCGTAATGTCTTTGAAACATTTGTTTATTGTCATTAACACGTAATTGCCAATTAATTATATGAATGTGTCACCTCTAATTTTCAATTTATTGAACATAATTGCCTTTTTTTCTAAATTCAATTATGTTCAAAATTAAAGACAATTAATTTGAGTTTGAGCGGTTTGAGTCATCTATTGACTGTTAATACAATTTTAATAAAATATTTTCTAAGGTTAATTATAGGTGTTTTTATATTTTGATCAAATGATGCTATAAATAGGGGGCTCGAGATGGTTCAGTGGCGGAGCAACTAACCCGTGATCTCTAAGTGAAATCATCAGAACAATGAGAAATCAATAAACTTTCACATAACATGCAAATGTACAAAACTCAAGTTTGAAAAAATGTAACTTACGCAAAATGCAATTCTGTCATTTGATTCTACGTGTTAACAATTTCCTTCGTCTAAATAGTGTTTTTCAATCTTCAAATTGCTTTTTGCATACAACAATTACTAGAATCATATTTTTTGAGTAATGATTTGTAGGCCCTTTTTTGATAGACTGTAAATTTAAACACTTTTAATATATTTTCCGTTGAAGACAAAAGAAAACAAAACACCGGCTTTTTAACATTACTTTTTATTACACAATTTTAATATATTACAACATGCTACAACTTGTACAATAAGTGAACTCGACGACGATTACCAACCAACTAGTAATTTCTACTTACTTAACAATTAAACATTTTTCTAGAGAAGTCTAAAACCTTATCTCTAATATAAGTACAATAGTTATTTTTAGAATTACATAAATTGTTACTGTTTATTTAATCTAACTGATGTTTTATTTGTTATCAGTACAAAAATAGCTTACAGTTCGTCCAACCTGACGGTAATCGCCTCGATTATGTTAATTTATACAAAAAAATTTTTTATAGTCCAAATTATAACGTAATATACAATCACTGTATCCATACTAATATTTACTAATATTTGATGACATCTTATTCTTTCTCATTGATTTTTTTTTTTTTTTTTTTTTAGTTATTTTTTTGAAACATAAACAAAAAAATTTTCCTCAAGCTCCATCATTCATGCATGTCATTTCATTCTCTAAAATATCATACGGCCTCATATTCCACGGCGCACAGACACCTTTATAAGGAATTCGCGAAACTTGCATGCCTTCAATGTCTTGGACTAAATATCTATCAGAGGAAAGTACTTTCCGTACCTGGTAAGGTCCACGAAATCTAGAATATAATTTTCTATTCACACCGGGTACAGTAGAAACATTCCTCAATAGAACATAGTCACCTTCTTTATATTTTTTTGGTTTTTTATGAGTCTTGTCATAATATGATTTGTTGTACTCTTGTGATTTTCGTATGTTCTGACAAGCTTGATTTCGAATTAAGTCAAGGTCTCTATGATCATCTAATTTTTTCTGTTGTAAGTATTCTAGCACCTTATCACACAACTCACCTCTTTGGTTCGTACCAAATAGAATCATTGCTGGAGTGAAACCTGTACTTTTGTTTACTGTATTATTTAAGGCATATTCTATCCTAACAAGATGTTTATCCCAATCTGAAGTTGTTTCGGAATCACAAAGTTTTGACAGCATAACCCTTAATACCCTATTAATCCTCTCTACCTGTCCGTTTGCTTGAGGGCATTGTGAACCAATCTTAATATGCTGAACATTATTGGTTTTCAAAAAATCTGAAAATTCATTTGATGTGAAGCAAGTACCGCGGTCGGATACTATTCGTACTGGTCTTGAATAACACTGAAAATAAGATTTTAGACATGATACTACTTCTTGCGTTTGAGTTGTCCTTACGGGATACAGTTTCAAAAATTTAGAAAATCCATCAATGACTAATAGTATATATTTTTTCTTATTTCTAGAGACTGAAAGTGGTCCAAAATGATCGATGTGGAGGGTATCAAAGGGTAAATTACCCTTGGGTATGTTATGAAGTTCGCCCTCTGTCTTACCAGATCCTGGAGAGAAGTAAATACATTTCAAACAATTCCCGACATAATTTTTTATTTTTCTTTCAATTTGAGGAAACCAATAACTATTCATGAGAAATTCACAACATTTTTCGACACCAAGATGTCCTAAAGCCTCATGATGAGTTTGGATAACTTGAGTTTCCATTTGCCGTGGAACATAAAAAAGTATCTTGCCTTTCCTCTTTCTATATATAAGACCATCAATCATTTCATAATCTGAACTTTCCTCTTTTTCTAATTTCTTAACTATTTGAACAATGTTTGGATCATGTCGTTGAGCTACAGCTAGTAGGTATTCAAAAGATTCGTCGGTATGTAACACATTAATTCCTCTGCTTAAGGCATCGGCATGAGCCATCCGATCTCCTTTACGATGCTCTAACCTGTAACTGAATTCTTGTAATTCTAGTGCCCAACGCGAAATTCTGGGATTCAAAGTCTTCTTATTGAGAGTCAAGGTCAACGACTGACAATCAGTCACAATTTTAAATTCGACTCCAATAAGGTAAATCTTAAATCTTCTCAACGCATAAATAATCGATAGTGTCTCCAACTCGAAACTGTGATAGCGGCTTTCTGCATCCGTGGCACGTTTAGAAAAGTAAAAAATCGGATGAAATTTTCCATCACCTTGTCTTTGCAGTAAAACTGCACCAAATCCTATTGAACTTGCGTCACAATGCAACTCAGTTTCAGCACTTGGGTTATATATACTAAGAACAGGTGCATCTATCAACCTAGACTTCAAAATCTCGAATGTTTCATATTCCCGTTTTCCAAAAATAAAAGTTGCACTCTTTTTCAAAAGGTCATACAAAGGTTTTGAAATCAAAGCAAAATCTTTAATGAACTTCCTAAAGTAAGAACAGAGTCCTATGAAACTATGCACATCTTTAAGACATTTTGGAATAGGATAGTTTTTCACTGCCTGCAGGTGATCATCACTTGGCTTAATGCCACTAACATCAATTTTATATCCCAGATAAATGATTTCTTGTTGTAAAAATGAGCATTTATCTAGTCTTAATTGCAAGCAGTTATTTTTTATCACTTCAACAACTTCTTCAAGAATTCCTATGTGTTCATCGACAGTTTCTGTTGCAATAAGGATGTCATCTATGAATGACAAAACTTTGCCAGTTCGCAGAAGATTTCCGAAAATATATTTCATGTATCTCTCAAATACCGAAGGAGCATTTTTCAGCCCAAACGGCATACGTGTAAATTCGTATTGACCTACAGGTGTTGTAAATGCTGTATATTTAATGCTATCGTCAGCCACCTTCACATGGTAAAACCCATTTTTTAAATCGATTGTTGTGAAATATTTTTTGTTTCTTAATCGATCTAAATGATCTTCTATAAGGGGTAGAGGGTAATTATCCCTGACTGTAACCTTATTAAGCTCCCTGTAATCTACGCATAACCGTAGCTCTCCGGTTTTTTTCTTGACGAGAACTATGGGAGATGCAAACGGAGAATTACTTTCTCTAATTACACCTTTACTCAAAAGATCATCTAAAATTTTTTCTAATTCGACTTTGTGACAATAGGGTAGCCTTCTGGGTGCACAGTAAAAAGGGTCTTTTTTTGTTAGTTTAATGTGCATTTCAAAATCATCATCCTTTGAAAATGAATCATTTCTACGAGACCAAGCTTGTCCGACGATACTTTTTATTTTATTTTTGACTTTAAAATCTAAATTTTCATTTATTTTTAAAATTATTTCAGGTATGTCTGTACTTACGTCAATATTTAGAATCTGCTTCAGAAATTCATTGTCAAGGTTGTTAACATCGTTATTTATTTCCTGCAAATTAGCCGACTGCGATGCATGAATGATGGATTGTTCGTTATCAACTACAACAAGTTCCGTATTCTTATCAGTGATTACCTTATTCTTTTTTATTAGTACCATATTATTTTTCTCAATAAAATCCCTACCTAAAATAATTGAATTAAACATTGTATTATCTTTTACTACTAAAATATTTAAATTAATAAATGTATTATCAAATTGAATTTTAGAGTATACCATCCCCGTTACTACCAATGGACTGTTATTTATACCATGATATGATATGTTGTGATCAGCTGGTGACGTCATGATGCAAGGGGGTATAAACTGTTGTTGTACTAGACTCACTGGACTACCTGAATCTAATAAAGTCGTCAATGAAGTTTTAAATTTGAAGTTTTCCTTGTAGAAAGTATAATCAAGTTTATATTCGAAGTTATTTTTAAAATATATATCTTTGATGCTATCTGGATACTGTGATTCTTGATTTGTTTCTTGAATGATTTTTTGTGAATCAATCATTATATCGTTAAAGTTGTTATGATTATTTGTTGGCTGTTGTAGAGTCATCACATTATTATTAGATTTAGCAGTAGTTGTATTCGTTGTTGTAGTTGAAGTTATTTTGCCTTTTTTAGGACAATTTCTACTAATGTGCCCTAATTGTCCACATTTAAAACATTTAAAACCTTTAGACGGTTGTTGATTGAGTTGGTTGGTTGAAGAAGAATCGTTTTTTTTCACGCTGACTGTATTACTATTGTATTTCATTCTTTCGTATTTATGCAAAGCTGATTTCAGTTCTTTCATATTGTTCGCGCTATACAATATCATTTTGTTTTGTTCAGTGTCGGGTATACCTTTGATTATATATTGTAATATATCTTCTTCATCAATTGTGCCTAATTCAGCTATTTCTTGCATAGCTAAAACATATTGTTGAAGACTTTCTTCTTTCTTTTTCCGTCTATTTCTTAGCTCATTATGCAAGTCCGCTTTAGACACTTTTTTCTTAAACTCACTTGCTAAAGCACTTTTTAAATTTTCCCAACACTTCACTGATATTGTTCTCATAAATAATTTGCACGTACCTGTTAATAATCTTTTAGCATAAATAAATTTCGTTCTATCATCAAAATTCATGATTTCAGCAGATTCTTCAAAAATTTCGATCCACCTTTCCACTGCAAGGTTATCGTCGCCGCTAAAACGTGGTACAGCATCTTCAATGTCCCTGAATGTATACTCGCCGGTTGACCTTGAGTTGACCTGTTTGTCCTCTATTTGTAGCATACGAAGTTCTTCTTTCAATCTGACGATTTCTTTCTTTTTTCTAATTTGATTTTGTAACCTTTCCAATTCAGCATCAAGATTTTCATCTCCTTCGTCGACATGAAATGATCTTTCACTATTTCCGGCACTGTATTCATTTTCATCATCTTCATCACTGTGCTCTCCATTTTCTGCATTTTGTGGAATCAATTCTAACAATCTTTCAACAGAAAAATCTTCAACTGCCTCCTGCAATCGCAGTTTCAAGGCAGGCTTATTTCCTGATGTTGGAAGATTTAAAGTGCTAAGGACTCCTTTAAGATCTGTGTTCTTTGCACCATCAATAAAATTCGTCCACCTTTCATCCATTGGAGAAGCACGTGAATTTTTTTTTCAAATTTACTTATTTTTCGTTTTTCTTTCACACACGTAAATAATTATTATACGTAAGTAATTACCCCACACCTGAGAAAATTGTAGGCCCTTTTTTGATAGACTGTAAATTTAAACACTTTTAATATATTTTCCGTTGAAGACAAAAGAAAACAAAACACCGGCTTTTTAACATTACTTTTTATTACACAATTTTAATATATTACAACATGCTACAACTTGTACAATAAGTGAACTCGACGACGATTACCAACCAACTAGTAATTTCTACTTACTTAACAATTAAACATTTTTCTAGAGAAGTCTAAAACCTTATCTCTAATATAAGTACAATAGTTATTTTTAGAATTACATAAATTGTTACTGTTTATTTAATCTAACTGATGTTTTATTTGTTATCAGTACAAAAATAGCTTACAGATTGTTTTTAAATCCCAATAAGGATGCACTTCTTCATGCATTTCCTTTAATCATTAAATATTTTTATCAATACTGGCTTAAAATCTAAAGCCAAAATATTCTTTGCACAAGCATAAAATTAATTTTATTTCATTATCAAATAAGTCACACAGCGTTAATTTCTCTTTCTAAGATCTCTTTTGTAACAGAATTGATTTGCATATGAAAAATTAATTTCGATCAAATTTACATCTTTATCAGGTTTTACTGTATGTATAATGTAATGTGAGTATAGGTTGTTACATATGAATGATCAAAGTCTCAAGTGTACATAAATAATATATCGATAGGTCATATCAGATATCAGTGTAACAAATAAAAGCTCATATCCATATGTAACATGTATGTATATGTACATATTATAATAATATATTCTGAGTTAGTTTTCTTTGTTTAAACATGATTATTTACATAAAGCTTTCTATTGTTTTTTTTTTTTTTTTTTTTGTGAAGCTTACACCATATCTATTCATGAAGCTGTTTCTAAAAGAAATTTTTTTATTTAGGTACACATAATTTTTTATTATTCATAATTGATTATAAAAACAGCTGATCAAATTTAAATAAAAGAAAATTTTCACTTTATATTGTATTTGCTTTTCTCATTTACCAAATACTAAAAAAGTTTATTATTTATTTAAAAAAATTCACAAATTATTAGCATTAGAAATTTTACAACTTCATTATCTCTTTTAATTAACGTACTGTATACGTAAACAACAGCTTTTTTTTCTATTCTTATTCACAACACCTCTTTTCGTACACTTTTATAAATATGTATATTTACATACGTATACCTACTACCTATTACAAAGAGTTTTTTCTAATTGAATTATTCAATTTTACATGTTTGAAAATATCAATAATATTATGATATTATATATAACTCGTATGTAGAAGTATATACGCACCTATACCTACTCTACTAGTACATTACGCCACCTAATTAATTCTTATAAAATTTACATGTGTTTTCATTTAAAAATGAATAAATATTACACACGTGTGTATATATATATGTATTATATATTAAATGATAAAATTTTATATTATCTGTATATGCAGAATTATAAGTACGTCTGTGTGTAGAAAACACCACAAGAGAAAATTTATAAATTAAAACCTTTATTTATTTTGACAAAATTATAAAACACGTGTTTACAAAAATTCTTAGATTTATTGATCATAATACATATTATTTGACGTCAGGCATAAGTGTCGTAAAGTTTTAAAAACTCCATTAAGTCATCTACGAGTATTTACAAATTAACAAACACACAAATGTATGTATTTATGACGCTATAATATGTATGCATTAAACTATTGTTTTAAAAAATCGTTCACAAATATATTCGTAAACAAACATTACTACTACATACACTTTTATTCAATCTCACAAATTATACAATAATTTTTTCGATTATTGATCTAATGAAAAGAAAAACAAATAATGCATTAATGGATTTTTAAAATACTTATTCTAAATTCAAATTCTAAACTCTTCAATAATGTGAAATTTATTTATAGTGAATAGTTCAAATTATATTTAATACGTTTTCATACTCATATCATACTTGCATATTACATATACACACAGAGAAGTATAGAAATATTGTTTTACAGTACTAAATCTTTTTTTTTTCTTTCCGACATAAACTATAATAATTATTAATGATAAATTCATAAAATAATATTTTTATCTGTATTATTTTATTATCATGATCGTATATTCAATTCGACAATAAGCCTTGACTTGCTCCAAAATCTGCTACCATTTGCTCCTTTGATTCCCAATACCCTTTTCGTTTTAAATCACTTACAACATCGACTATAATCATTGTATTCTTTAAATTCTGATTTAATTTAAAACCTAAAAATTCTACTAAAGAGTTTTATACATCTAAATGTTATGTATAATACGCAACTATATACGCATTCAGAATCAAAATATCCCAGCTGACCATTCAGTGAACTATAGGTTCACAGTGAATTCATAGTGAATGCCAAAAATCTTCACGAACTGAATAATTTTTCTCTTATTCATTTTGAAAACACGAAATGAAAAATAAGTGAATTATTCAAAAATATGGGTACATTATGAATACACCAAGTGATTGAAATATGAATTATATTCATATAAAATTCATTTGATGAATGACGATTTATGTAAACGAATGACGACTATTTATTTTAATTATATGATTAGGCGAATTCATTCGTTTTATCTTTGTAAAACGGTTGCGATTCACAAAGGCTAACACTATGGAATCACTTAGTGAACGTAAAGTGAAATTTTGTATTTCTTTTTCATGTACTAATTTGTAAACTGAAGAGATATAAAATGTAGTTATTTGAGTCTAAGAATAAGGAATAAGCAAGTGTTTTAAATTCTGTGTAATATTAGTTTATTAAAAATAAAAAGTAAAATAAATAAAAAATAACGAAGTGATTAATATTATTAAGTGATTAAAGAGTTTTTATTTAAATTATTCAGAAAAATCAAAACGAAAAGTAGGAATATAATAATTAGAGCCAGGATTCATTGATTAATCACATTGTGAATGATATTTTACCTTCACAAAGTGCATTCAATATGAATTCATTTCGTGTTTTCATTAAACATTCAGTAAGTGATTTCAAAATGAATTCATTAAGAGTATTCACTGTGACCAGCCATAGCGTAAAAATTTTTGGAATAAAATATCTTCACTGTGAATTCACTGTGAACGTTCACGTGAAGAATCACTTTGATGAAATGAATTCAGAATGAATTCACTATAAGTTCACTTGGTCAGCTGGGATATAATTAAAAAGACGAACTACTAAAGCCTCAAAATACAAATTATGTTACAATTATTTAAACAAATATTATTTTGGTAAAAAACATATAAATATGTGTATGCAGGTACATGTTACATGAAGTACCAGTTTGGTTCCACCGTTCCATATACTCGTACATAAAATATACATACATCTTCTCAATTACAATAATTTTGTTTGCAAACGTGGTTACAGAAATATATTACTTATAGATAAATGTATATATGTATACATGAACTGTACTCTTGCATGTATAAGTTTCGAATAATGTATCCGTCTATTTCTGCAAACATATGTAATATACGTGTACATAACAACTTTAAAAAAAAAATGTTTCAGGAACTTTAAATCTATGATCAACTTTTATTCTTTAGCTTTATTTCTAACTTTTCAATTAGGTATACCTACTTTAATTCTATTAATTTTGCTGCATTTATAATTGCAGCGATAATGTGTACAAATACAATACAAAATAGATTTTATTGATCATTTTCAATTACATATTAATGTCTTGTTTTTTTTTTTGTCAAAATATTAATCTAAAAATTAATTTTTTAATGGTAGAAACAAATGGTAAAGCAACTATTTCCAGATTATGCTCTCAGTATTTTAAAGTACATTTCAATATTTCAATATTTGGATCCAATCTTGTACACGCATATAACAATCGAATTTATTTTCATAGAATATATAGAGTTCATTTCGTAACTTTTATTCATCACAGATTAATGATTGTAATTAAGAAGGTATTTTTGAAATTTTTTGTAGTATTTATTATATCTAAGATCGATATCAGCGATATAATTGGTATAATTTCACAAACCAAGATAAATTATTATTCATTTGTCTATAAATTAAAACCAAATTAATATTTGTTTTTAAATTTGGACTCAATTAAAAATTTTTTTATTATACTAACATGATAATAATTAAAAAATATTACTTTGATATATCTGTACATGAATAATACTTACATAATCACTAATATGCGCAATGAATTTAGCAAATTTGCATTTTAAATGAGCAAATTTAGTATTTAATTGGAACAATTTTTTCTATAATATAGTACATACAATATGTGCGTTTATGTACCATGCTAGAAACATTATTTTAAAATGAATTAAAAGTGAAATTCTATAAGTTTAAAAAGGACTCCTATTATATAAACTATAAATGATAAATTTTATTAATATTTATGATACGTAACATAACATACATATGTATGTACATACATACACATATTATACATATTACACATATCCAATAAATGTATGCATTATTGAATTTGTTGTCAACACTTTCAATGGATATGATATTATGTACATATATGTATATATCGTATGTGTGTGTTTGTACACATACATATTTAATAAATTATTATTTTAATTAATATACATGTACATATGCATTTGTACATTCATATTAAACGATTGTAATGATATCATCATTATTATAATCAACGACAATCCAGTAAATTTATCATATAGCATATAAAATAGTTATTTTACTCTGTGATATATGTACTATATAGTAAATGTAAATGATTAATTTTTACAGTATAAATGCAGCAGTTAAAAATTTCTTTTTTTGGAAAATAATAAAAAATTATATTACAAAATGTACCTACTGCACTCTGTGCATAAATTGAAATTCTAAAAATAGAATAATATGTGTTTTTCATGACATTTAATAATAAGTAGCAGTGTAAATGAAATATGTTTAAAAGTTTAACGATTAAATAAATAATAATAATAACAATATGTATATGAAAATGTTATTATATAAATGAGAAAAGAAAAACCCAAAATGTGAATCTTACAAAAAATAGAATAACAACAACAGCAACAGCAACAAAAGGAGAAAAAATATTAAATTAAAATTTTATTTTGTTTACAAAACAAAAATATTTGTTATTGCAAATTTTGTTAGTATAGAAGTGTATAGAAGTGTACATTGCATACACTATATTATAGTGTTATAAATGTATTTTACGTAACTATATACCTATTTTCTTTAGATTTTATTATTATTATTTTGTTTGTGTGTGTCTATTTTTTTTTTATTTTTGCTTAATTGAATGAAGGAATAAAATTTTCATTCTCAAATAAATACTATTTTATTTTTAATTAATAATATTGAAAAAAAAAATATGAAGTTTTTATTTGTAATAACTGTGATAATAAATTTATTGTGGTTAATAATACCGTATGCATTGTGTGAAAATGGAAATCGTAAAGAACGTAGCGAAAAAACTGAAGCTGTACAAGTATTTCAATCAAACATTACAAATAAAACAGCAACATCATTCCCAGTCACAAAACGTAAATATAATTTAACATTTGTTGTATTATTACCGGGTGAAGTGGCTGATAATCAAAATGATTGTATATTACCGAAAACAATGCCAGTTTTTGAATTGGCAATTAAAAAAATTCTTGAACCAGGATTTTTAATTGAAAATTTTGATGTAACACTTGTATCAAGAGATACATTCTGTTCATCAGTTTATGGTCCATTAGGATTTTTAGAGATACGCTTAGTACGTCAAATAAATGCTGTATTCGGTTTATCATGTGATTATGTATTAGCACCGATAGCACGTTATAATGGTGTTTGGGAAATACCAGTTATAACAACAAGTGGTTTAGCAAAATATTTTGATGTTAAAAATGAATTTGTACCAACATTAATACGTATGATGGGTGGTTCAAAAGGTGCTGGACAAGCTGTATTAAGGGTATTAAATGAATTCAATTGGACAGCTGTATCATTAATTTATCAGAATAGTAATGATAGAACGGCTGGAAATTCATTATGTTATTTTACAATGGGTGCATTGAATGAATTATTAGGTCCAATATCAAAAACTCAACATGGTTATGATGGACAAATCGATAGACATAATATAACGATAGCATTACAGAAAGTCCAAGTGAATGCAAGAAGTAAGTATGAATTTATTGAATTGATTATTGATTACATATTTTTATTTCATGAATTACTAACACTTGATGTAAAGTAATCAGTACATAATTACAGGACTCTTACAGAATTCAAAAAATATTAAATTACAATTTTAATTTTGAATTTTATCAATTTTGTAATTCAAATACGGAATTATTACTTACAAATTTTTAAAAATTATGAATTTTTTTTTTCAAATTTTTTAATTTCAAAATATTTTTAAAGTAAACCCAAAAGCCCAAAGTGTTGAATTGTAATGAAAAATTTTTAAACTATTCAGTTGTAGGGTGGGGCAAAAGTATAATGTCACAATGTGAATGTGCCAAAATTTTTTTGAAATAGTGTCTGAAGTCATTGTGTTTTGATTTTTATGTTACAGACAGCAAAGCAGACAGACAATTTTACACTTTCAAGCTGTCATCAATTTTATATACACCTTCAAATAAACTTTCCGCGAAAATAAAGTTCAATTGTTTTCGTTTTTAACAAAATGGTAGCCAATCTATAATCTTCGCTTACAGTGGAGTACACTGCTCCAATGATCATCTGTCATTATCAGTTTATATGTATATGGTACGATCATGTACGATCATATAAAGCTGTGGTGAATATCACCCTAAATTTGCTGTACTTGAAACCCAATGCAATTTATGATAACTTTTGGGTATTTCTAAGAAAATATAAAAAATTTGAAATAACTAACAGTAATAGTTATTTTGCAAAACAAGCTTCCTAAGAGGGCATTCACTTTTTGTTGAATTATTCATTGCAGAAGTGCTGTGCTAACTAACGTTGGATTGAATAGTGAAAATGTTGCATTGAAAAGTGCTGTGCTAACTAACGTTGCATTGAATAGTGAAAATACATTTACAAAAATTTTTTAATTATCTAATACCAGTATTTTCCTTTACAAAAATGTAATCAATCGTTGTTCAAATTTACCTTGATACGGATATGTGGACATCAATTTTAAATATACATATGTATATCTTATATGTTACGTATATATACTCGTATATCCCATACCATACTAATGTTTCTATCTCATACAAAAATTCATTTAGAACTATGTAAAATGTAAAATACAATGCGAATAACAATTCCTGATGAATATTGTTTAATTTTTAATTAAAAGATAATATTTCTTTTATGTACATACATTCACACATTTTATCGAACACACGAATATTGCACTTGTTTATAAACGAACACATAAAATGTAAATGAATATACGAAATAAATAACTTTTTTTAAAAATATGTAATGGTATTTGACAAAAAAGACATTGCAATATGTACAAAAAATACAAATATTGTTCTGCGAAATACAATATATTATTTAAATTGAGAAAATCATATTTATTTTTTATCATACATTATGTACATTATGTATTTATTTAAAATGAAACACTTTATTTTATTATAAAAATAACGCAATTACTTAAATTATCTTGAATCAGCGATAAAACGATACACAGTAGTAAACAACAGCTTTTTATTTTCACAAAAATGTTTTTCAATATTTCCAGTTGTTATTTTTTTGTTGTTCCGGTAGTAATAGAGGTTGGTATTTTTGATGATACTTGTGACTATTATGCCCGATTTCACATTTGAAGTTTCTGCTTGGGCTTAGTTAAACCTGCATTTAAGGCTTAAACGATGGCTCAAGCTCAAGACTGTTAGATAAGCTGACTTTAAGACTTAAACTACTACTAAATTAAAATTAAAACAAAATTAAATTAAATCAAATTAAATTAAATTAAATTAAAATTAAAACAATTTTTAAGTGGAAGTTTTAAACTTACCCAGAGCTTAAGCTTTCACTGTGAAATTGGGTATTAGTGTAGTATTATAGCTCGACATATTTAGTTTTTAAATACATATTTGAAAATATCTTAAATTCTGTAATTTTAAAGCATAGTTACACTAAAAATATTGTATCCAATTTAATATGACGTTTCAATTTTTTTTTTTTTTCTTATTTAAAATTTTTGACGATACATGTTTTCGTTATTTTTTTTTAAGAAAAAAAAACGAAAGGAAAAGAATAAACAAAATGAATAGTAAAGTTTGTATCTGTGAATATACGTTTATTTAAATTGTATGTTTTTTATGGAAAATTTTGAATCTATACACGTACACGTTTTTCTAATTTTCACTCATGTACATATATATGTATCTACATACGTACATGGAATGCATAATTATTATGTATGTGAAATAAAAAAAATCTATTAAAAAGCTAAATTTATGTGTATGGTTTTTTATTACATATTATATACATATATATATATATCAGAACATTCAACGGCCACAACGACAACGCTGATATATAAGTCAATAGCTGCTTTTCTTTGGTCACGATTATCTGATAATTCTCAGTTCTCAATTGAGCAATGCGTTTTCTTTGGTATGTGTTTTTTCTATTCTGTTATAGGTGGCAGCAGCAACGAAGTGAGATTTATGTAATCCAACTGAGGAAAAATATTTTTGCTCAGTTGATGTGAGGAACTGAGAATTAAAAAAAAAACAATTTTGACAATCTTCGTGTTCATACTTCGTAAATTTTTGGATATAGTTTATTTGTCATAAATAATTTGCAAAAATTAATTTGTAAAAATAAAAATTTTTTTAATTATTTCATTTCAAAATGACAATCAACTGAGAATAAAAGTATCAGTCCATTTCTCTCAGTTTGTTTGCTCAGTTAGTAAAAAGAATAATATAAATGATCTAAGTGAGATGTCAAACTGAGAATTATCAGATAATTGTGACCAAAGAAAAACAGCTAATCTCAAACTTTGATTGCTATGCTTAGTTTTGTGTGACAAGTGATCTTTGAAAGGCACACGATTCAACAATACATATGTATATAGAAAATTATTTGAATTTATTATCAAAATCCGTGTGCATTACAAGAAATTTAAGGAAAATTCGGAGGAAATAGCACCGTAATTTTCATTTGAAAGCTTATAAGATTCATCTGACTCAAGAACTCAAATCAAGTGATCATGGTTTGCAACGAACTTTCTTTAATTGAGAAAATTATTTCGGAATTGGGAGATTTTCGAAAAAAAAAATCATTTTTTCAGAAGAAACACATTTTTGACTTTTAGCTAGACAAAACTGAGCAGGGCATATAAACGATATTATTTCCAAAAATATGTAGTAGCTTGTAGTTATAGATGTATTTCATTTTATGGTTCTGACGCGCTTATTGGTAAATTTATATAATTATTTTTCACATACATATGTGTATACATGTTATACATTTATATGCATGTTTGTATGTTTTTTCTTTATATGTTAGATAAATCGTCATGAAGTTTGCAATTTGCATGAAAACATTGAAAAAACTCAATTTCAGAATATAATAAATTACATTATATTATATAAAACCTTTTTTTATGTTTTCTACAACATTGCAAGGAATAATTGCGTTTAACGTATATAAGTATATAATTACCAATAATACTTTTTAATGTAATATATGTATATTTTTGTATGCATAAATACTGTCGAATATTTGATAATATGTATATATGTACATATACAGGATGATTCTATTCAACGTACAAATAGTGGTATCATGATACTCTTCGGAGTTATTCATAAAAAATATCGACCATATTTTCCATACTAGAGAGCATAAAAAATGTTTGAGCTTTTCGCAATAACTTCTAACATAAAATCACGAGTAACTTTTTATACACACTACGTAAAATCATTTTGTATTCCAGCTGATGACAGGAAACAAAATTATCTTTCTTTTAATATAATAAGTAATTAAGTAATGAAGTCAAAATTTGTGGTAATTTTTTTAAAAATGTTGAGTATAAATTGAGTTCCTGAAAAAATATAGTGCACTACGGAAATTAGAAGACAAAAATGTCCTCTTTCAAACGAAGAGAACACTGGGTCAATTCAATAGTATGATTCATTATCGAGTTATTAAAGATCAAAGATGTACAAAAAGAGTCAAAAATATGCCTAACTGAAACTTGCACAATACATATTATGAGTTTAACATTTTATTGAAATAGTATTATAGTAAACAGTGATCCTTTACCTCCTCGATTAACAGCTTCCATTTTTTCTAATTCTGTAATCTTAACCTTCATTTTCTACTTTTAAAATTTTTCATATTTTTGTATATTACACTTCTAAATCTGGCTCTATCATAACTGATACGACTAACTCCTCCATAGTTCCCTTTCTTTTGCTGATTCAATTATTTTTTTGTTTTTAAGAAGTCTCAAGAAGTTTCAAGTCTTTTCTCATATTTTGTGCTCAATTTATCAATCTCCTAAATCGAAAATCAACGTAGTAGATCTTATAACTTTTTTGAAGAGTTTGAGTTTCGTTCTTCTACCTGTAATCTACATAGTTGTTTGGATTTGAACAATGCAAGGAGTTTAAAGAAGGCACTACATATTTTCTGGATTCTTTTATTCATGCTAACTCACAATGCTCATGGTTTTCTGCAACAAAATCAGTATCATCATCATTACTTATAATAGAACTTGATGAACTAACATTTTTAACTCAAAAATATTGAACTTGAATAATCTTAATTGTTCAGTTTCCTAAAATACAATAGAAAAACATTAAAATTACAGAAGTTGTCAACAACTACAAAAATTAAATCCCACTACTACCAGCGCTCTACTCTCATCAAAATCGATTAATATAATTTGGTCAGCAATGTATATATTACACCGGGAACTAATTTTACTAGTGAATTACTAATTGACGGCGCAATAATTGGGTATCCATATCATTTAATATTAAAAATTTCCATTATAAAAATTTAATTCCAAAAAATACATTCTGATGACAATTCAAAAATAAATTAAAAGTATTCTATTCTGTATCGATACCTTCACGTCTTATAAAACATAATATTTAATGTTTCTATATGTATTTAGTGATTTTCTTTCTTATTTATTATTCATCGAGAAAATTTTTAATTTGATTTCTACGTCATTATTGTAATTATAAATACAACTAATTTAATTAAAATGTAACTAATAGTATAATACTTAAAGCATGCATATGTTTGTAAACAATAAACTTAAAATTCTATATTTACATATTAAATAAGAAAACAAAACCATATATTTGTCATTTTTCATGAACTTAAAATAATAAAATAATTTTATTTTTTTTTTTTTTACAAAAAATTACAATTTAAAGTCAAAATATACAAAATTATACATACTATATTCCGTTACGTAAACATTTTCGATATGTATACGATTACAATATATGTACGACTGTATGCTGTACAGACATACAAGTATAATAATAATCTATTTTTAAAAATAAAATTTTTGCGTATTTTAATTATATTTTTTTTTTTCTACTAAAAATTACATTACAGGCATTACATTACCATATAAAATATAAATATATGCATGAGCATGATACATATGCTGTAATTACAATTTAAAAAAAAAAATTTAATACCATAATTTAAAAATTTCACGAAAATTATTTTTAAGTTCTATTAGTATGTATGTGTTATCCATATTTTTATATAAAAAACAGTTCATAATATAATTGCCTTTGTTTTTTTATTTAAAACACATTATGTGTTCGGATTTGTAGAATACGATTCATATTTAATTTATTTTTTTATAGCTTTTATAATTGTACAATTTAAAAAAAATATATATGTATATAAAGTGGGTTGATAAATTTCCTGTATTCATAGTAAAGCACGTAAATTTTCACAATTTTTTTATTTCATTTTCTACATAATCTCCTTTCAGCTCTACACACTTATTCCAACGTTTCTCCAACAATTCTATCCCTTCCCTATATCGCACTTTGTCTAACCCTTCAAAAAATGCGTTTGTTTCGGTTATGACGTCACTATCCGATGAAAATCTCTTTCCCCGTAACCATTTTGTCAACTCTGGAAACAAAAAGTAATCACTGGAAGCCAAATCTGGAGAATAAGGAGGATGTGGAAGCATTTCGTATTTTAATTCATGAAATTTGGCTATCGCAGTTGTTGACGTGTGAGCTGGGGCATTGTCCTGAAGAAAGAGGATTTTTTTCCTCGACAAATGTGGTCGTTTTTTTAAAATTTCTTCATTTAATTTGTCTAACAATGTGCAGTAATACTCACCAGTGATCACTTTTCCTTTTTCCAAATAATCAATGAATATTATCCCATGTGTATCCCAAAATGTAGTGGCCATGACTTTCCCAGCCGTCTGTTGAGTTTTGGGTCGCTTTGGTCGGCTTTCACCTGGTTCCATCCATTCTGCAAATTGTTTATTTGATTCAGGTGTATAATGATGAATCCATGTTTCGTCAACAGTTATTATTCGACGAAAAAAATCCGCCTTATTGCCTGTCAACATTTCCAAACATTGCTGTGAAGTGGTCACACGTCTGCGTTTTTGGTCGATTGTTAGCAATCGCGGCACCCATTTTGCTACAAGTTTCTTCATATGCAAATGTTCATGCAAGATATTAATAACACGTTCTTTTGAAATGTTGACGATGTTCACAATCTTATTCACTTTCACTTTTCTATCACTCAACACAATATCATGGATTTTTTCGATATTTTCTGGTATTGTTACCTCTTTTGGCCTTCCACCGCGTTCATCATCATAAACACTTGTACGTCCACGTTTAAATTCACTGACCCAAAAACGAGCAGTCTCATATGATGGTGCAGACTCACCCAAAGTTTCGTCCATGTCTTTTTTAATATCGGTTGCTGATAAGCCTTTCAAATGGAGATAATGTATCACACTACGAACTTTAACTTTATCCATTTTATAAAAAATGCTAAACACACGTAATTCAATTGCTTGTAAAATATAAATTAATTGACAGATAGGTTTAAAAATAAAAATGGCGTCTCATAAAAGATCATATAATTTCTAAAAAAAATACTCCTAACTCATCGAAGTGTCATCTACATGTTAATACAGGAAACTTATCAACCCACGTAGTATATACGGTGAAAGTTAAAAAAAATAAACATTTAAGAGCATGCATGAAACAAATAAATTTTTATATATTGGAATTAAAATTTGATTATAAATAATTAAATGTTTTGTGTCATATAAAAAATTGTTAGAAAATGTTATCTTAGATGATATTTATGTATAATTTTAAATGTTTGAGTTTTTAAGTATTTGAGATAAATTTAATTCATCAAGTTGAACTAATGCCAAACAGGTGAAGCTATGCTTAAATCAAATCAAGATTTAAAACACTAAACATAATCAAAACATACATCAGAAATCAATAAATTTCAATCAGTATATCGTTTAGTGCTTTGTAAATAAATGCTGATACAGTAAAGGCAGAAATATCCAAGCAGAAATCCGATGATTGTTGTGTTTGAGCAGTGTTTAAATTCAGCTACTACTTGCTACAAATATGATAAGTACAAGAATAAGCATATAGACTAAAAAAATTATCTTATCTCTTTATTCTATAAATAATTATGACAACTGACAGAATAATTTGCTTTAATGCTTTGAATGTGGTTCTGAAGTTGGCGACGATAGATTGTTTGCCTACAACAGCATATTTCTGCTCCTGCTGGATTCTATCTGCTTTGATTATATTTAGCGCCTAAGACTAAAGACTACGAAATCTTAAAAAAAAATTGCAATTGCCAGTACATATACAAGCCAGGAAAATAACTTTTATACTAAGTTTTCGAACTGAAGATCAATAAATAATTTTCCAGGTGTATACTGTCTTCTGACTCCTACTGTACGCGAATAAATGTTACGTATGTATTTAGATTTGCATAACATTGTAATTTGGAAAGAAAATTTTCAATTTTGTTAAATACAAATTTCTATAATTTAGAAAAAAATAATAATTGAGATAAATTCGAAACATGAAAACAGAAAAAAAAGACAATAAAATGTTATTGTTTACTTTAAATTGTTTTGATGAATAAAAATAGTAAAATTACTGGTTTTTTTTTGTTTTAATTGTTTAGATAAGAGCTTATAGTAGTTTGAAACTCGCATATTTTTTAAATCTATCTAAAAGAAAAACTTTTCAACAAATAGAAAAACTGGTTATATAGGTACATAGATTCGAGTATTTTTTTTTTACTTTTCAATTCGCCAGAGAAGATTTAAACTTTATTAATAATTATTTTTCAGAGAACAAAATATTTTATTGGATTTTTAGTGTAACAAAAAAGTAAATAAACAGCTATACGCCTGCTGTAACCTATGACTAAAATACAAAAGTCACATCGAAATTTTGCTTTTAATGCTATCTTTCTGTCTTTGCATTCGAAGCTAGCTTTTTAGATTTAGTAAAAAGAACAGTATAAAACCAGCTTTTGTTAAACATACAAAAACAAATACGAATGTAAAAAACAAAAATGCAAAAGTCAACTTTACAAGAAGAAAATTTGAACACTGAAATTAAGCTCAAAAAGAACTATTTTTTCAGATCAAGTCTAGCATGAAGTATTTTAAACAATATCAAAACAAATAGTCATAATCATTCATAAGTCATGTCATTGAAAAAAAAATTTATAAATTTAAATTTCACATATGGTTCGAGCATCAAATATTAATTTACATAATCGTATTATTTAAACAGACAAATATAAGAAATTATGAACTGCAATTTAAGTAATTAGGGGACTCAGATTACAATACTGAACGGCTTTATAGTGCTTAGATTAATCCGATTATAACCAAGAACTTAGCCTGAATGAAGTCGGCTTCAAAGCAAGCTATTGGCTTTGTTTAGCATTGATTCATTCAAAAGGACGTATTAAAATTGAAAGTAAAAATCAAGAAATCGTCTCATCATGGCCTTGATATATCTTCAAATCCTTATATACCTTAAAATAATAATTTAAATTGAATACATGTTGGTAAAAATAAAAATCTTGAATTGAATTGTGTCAAAAAAAATGTCATAGCTTTAATGTATTTAATTAAAAAATTTCATTTAATTAAAAATTTTCAAGATTTGATTTTGTGAAAAAAAAATTTCTGTCATTCGGATTCATCAACACAAATACCAAAGTTATTATCGACGATTACAATAGATTTTTATTGAAAAATATATATTTAAAAGTATAATAACGAAAAATTTATATTTATACGAATAATGTGCATCATAATTGTGTATGTACATAAATTCTGTATGTACATACTATTTGTATGTATGTGTTTGATTTCACTCAAATATCATTTTTAAATCTCATCTAATTTGAATAGATTTTCATGCTATTTTCATAAAATAAATTCAATTCATATACACACTACTATAAATAATATACAGTGGCTCAATTAAGTATTCGGGCAAAACGTACTTTTGTGTTTATTTTAATATAAATCTTGTAATTGAAGGAAGGAGTTTATATAATTGCCTAAATGATATCAACAACCTTGCTCTGAGTCCGGATTTAAATCCTAAGAGCACCTATGGAATTATTTGGAACAGGAAGTTCAAGAAAATTTACTTTCAAATAAAACCGAACTGTGGGACCAGTTACAAGAAGAATGGAATCTAATCGATCCAAAATTTTGTGAATAATTGGCGTGTTCGATGCAAAATATAGGCTTCAAAAAATTATAAAAAGACGAGGAAGGACAGCTGAATATTAAATTTGAACATTTAAAAATTTTGAATATGCTCAATTGTTGTTATTTTTATTGCAATTGTCTTCTGCCCGAATACTTTTTTGATGATAAAATCGAAATGAAATTTTGTTTTTTGATATTTTTTTAAATAAATGAATTGAAATAAAATTTTTTGTGTGTTAAATCATAAGTACAAAAGTCAAAAAATAACACAGTATTTTTCATTTGAAATAGATCCTTCAATTACAGGATTTATATTCAAATAAACACAAAAGTACGTTTTGCCCAAATACTTAATTTAGCCACTGTAGGTAGTACACTATTTAATATGCAAATCGTAGTAAAACTAATGTTGAATTGTTCAAATTCCCTTTCACTTAAACACCAGAATGATCTTAAATTATTTTTTACTTAATGGAATATTTACAAAAATAGATAATGTATGTATGTATGATATATAAATTTCTGGCATAAAATGTGAAATTTTCAGAATATCATACACATTATATGTATCATATAAATATTCAAGAATATCTACTATGATCAAAAAGTAATAAGACTTTTAATTAAATAAAATAAAAACAGTTTATTATTTTCTTAAATTTTTTATATCAGCTTCAAAGTAATTTTCTTTTCATACAGTATACCTATATCAATACTAACTATCGTTTTCTCTAGTCTTTGAAACAATTGTTGCAATTTCCGAAAGTTGCCAATTCCTGAAAAGCATTATATCTCTTCCAGTGAATCAAAACAATATCACCAAATTGATTTTCTAAGTTTCGGAAATATCAAAAAGTCAGGTGAAGCTAAGTCTGGCAAATAATGCTGCTGCTGCGAAACAAACTGTGTTGAATTTTGATCAGAAAGTCACGCACAACAAATGCAATGTAAGACGGTGCACTATTTGTTGAACTCACAGTTCAACTTCGTATTTTGCCCGAGCTACAAGTATTTTTTAGTTCTCTTTTTCATTCCAACTAAAAGTGATAAGTGAAGTTATAAATAAATAATTTTTTCAATTTTTCTATGATTTAAAAAAAAAAAAAACAAAAAAAAACAGTTACCATTCATCCAATAGATGTGTTCAATTTAACAAAATTTCTTTGTTTAATAATCTATTGTTTAAAAACTCTCAATATAATTTTTGTTTTTTAGTGCAGTTTTTATAATTTCAATAGTTTTTGCTGTTTTATATATAATAAACAAGAAAAATTTATCATTAAATAACTTTTATTGTCATGTCCATAGACTCAGGTGGAGGCTCAGGCCTCCACAACTATTGGAGTGTTCTAAATAATGAAGGCAAATCCAGCACTTCAAATAAACGAAAAAAACCATCACCATCTTCATCAAATAAAAACAATGAAAGTTTAATAAACATTCAAAACTTTCCTTTCCTAGGCAAATCAGGTGAATTTAATTTCAAATTAAACGAACAATCTAAATACATTCTGATGAAAAGTAAAGATCAAAGTACTACACTCAAAAATGTGAATATTTTCAAACTACACAAAGCTATCCAAAACATATCTCAGGATTTTCAAAACATTTCTTTTACTTCACAAGGTGATTTACTGATATTAACCAAAACCAATAAACAAACATCGTCACTTTTAAAAACAACAAAACTCAACATCAATATAGAAGTAGAGTGCATCGAACATCCTACTCTCAACTCAACAAAAGGAACCATATACAGTCACTATCTAACCGACTTAGATTCTGCAGAAATAGTCCAAGAACTAGCAAGTCAGAACGTCATCAAATGTGACAAAATTACAAAACACTTCAAAGGAAAGATTCAAAATTCACCACTTCATATTCTTACTTTCAATTCCATATCACTACCTACGACAGTAAAAATTGGTTTCCTTACCTTTCCGATCAAACCATACATTCCTAAGCCTATGCAGTGCAAAAATTGCTACAAATTCGGACATACAATGAAGAGCAAGAGATGTACAAACACGACAACATGTTTATCCTGCTCCTTGCCAGAACATCACCCAAAAGTATGTGAAAAAGTTCAATGTATCAATTGTCAAGCACAACATACATCTACCAACCCGAAATGCCCTGTCTACATCAAAAGGCAAGAAATAATAGAATACAAAATCATAAATAAATGCACATTCAGCAATGCGGCAGAATTCATCAACAGCAAATACACAAAACAAAATATAATTCGTACTCCACCAACAGAAACCTTGGAAGAAGCAATTAAAATTAAGGAAACAAAATTAAATAGCAGATCAACATCTAATAATTTTTCCATTCAACAAGTAAACACGAAAACAGACTCAACGTCTAAGACCACTCCAACACAACTCACAACAACTGAAAAACTTATATCAGACAACACTACTACAACTTCAACACCTATCGAATTACCTCCAACCCCAATGGACATCCAAAAGGAGCCCAACTCCAACTATACAAGCTTTCATCAATCATCATCAACTATAGACATTAATCAATTTAATAATTACACTAACAAATCAAATAATAATACTACTATTAAAAATAAATCAAACAAAAAAAAAAACAGGAAACACAATAATCAAGCAATATCAAATAGCCTTGAAACTTCAACTGAAGAAGAATTATAAATACTTTTATCACAGATGAAATTATTGCAGTGGAACATTAATGGATTTTTAAACAATCGTAATTATCTTTCTCTTTTAATTAATCAACACTCTCCCGATCTAATACTTCTTCAAGAAACTCATATAATCTCCAGCAAAACACACATTTCCATTAAAAACTATAATTCCTACCTTAATAACACTCCCAATTGCTCCAATAGGAATAAAGGAGGTGTAGGGTTACTTATTAAACATAACATCCCCCATCGTCAAATTTTAATAAATTCCGAAATTCTTGCATGTGGAGCTGAACTTCAAACAAACCCCCCAATGTCGATAATCTCTCTTTACGTACATCCCAATCAAAAAATCACCACCCTACAATTACAACATCTAACCAGTCAATTAAAACCACCTTACGTTATAATGGGAGACTTCAATTCTTGGAATCCCCTGTGGGGCTCTAACACTTATAACAAAAGAGGTAAAATTATTGAGGATTGGATCCTCAATTCTGATCTCATAGTCTTAAACAACGGCAAACCAACCCACATCTCAACACATTCTTCATTTACTCACATAGACCTGAGTATATGTTCAACCCGTCTCGCCCCTCATTTCCTATTTCAGTTATTAGATGATCCCCATGGAAGCGACCACTTCCCCATCATAATATCTAATAACAACACCTCTACCCCGTTCAAACACATTCCTAAATACAAAACCCAATCCGCTAATTGGGTAAAATTTCAGCAACAGATAGACTTATTTCTAGAATCACATAACCAAACCAAAAATGTAAATAAAGAAGCTGCTACAATTAAAAAAGCAATTCTGTTTGCTGCCACTACCTCCATACCACAAACTAAACCTCCTTATAAAAAACAAAAGAAATTTTCCCCCTGGTGGAACAATGACCTTCAAGATAAAAATTCCAAAAGGAAGTTGGCTTGGTACCACTTCAAAAAATATCCTTCCAATCACAATCTTATTCAATATAAAAAGCTTAATGCTTCTTTTAAATTCCAACTGAAATTAGCCAAACAAAACTCTTTCAAACAATTCACAAATTCCATCAACCCCTCCACTTCCACTTCTCAAATATGGAATACAGTCAACGCTTTTGCCGGAAGAAAAACTTTCCATTCCATTCGTAGTTTAACTTTTAACAATTCCAACTACAATAATCCATTAGATATAGCTCGCATATTTGGCACCTACTGGTCCAACATTTCCAATACAAATACACAAACTACAACTAGTTTTACAACAAACTCGAAAATTGACACCAAAGCAAAAAAAATTGAAAACCTAATAAACAATACAGAACTTGAATTAGCACTCAACCAAGTCAAAGGCTCCACCCCCGGCATAGACAAGATTACCTACCCAATGCTACAACACCTTTCACCCAAAGCCAAGCAAAGACTTCTCACACTTTACAATGAAATACTTGACACCGGTTCAATTCCACACATTTGGAAGACAGCGTGCATCCTCCCCATATTAAAACCAAATCAATGTCCTTCAGAATTAAAATCTTATCGCCCTATATCCCTACTCTCTTGTCTTAGTAAAGTCCTAGAAAAAATTATCGCCAACCGACTCTATTGGTTTGTTGAAAATAGTTCCGCTTTCAATCCACATCAACTAGCTTTTAGAAAAAATAGCAGTACCCTAGATGCTTGCCTTACAATAGACCACATGACCCACAAAGCCATAGCTAAAAAATCTCACACCACAGTTCTTTCCTTAGATTTTGACAAAGCCTTCGACCGCATTAACACATCAACCATTCTCAACCAACTGATAGAATATCATATAGGCCCCAACATTTTCCATTATATACAAAGTTACTTAAAAAACCGCAATTTTTGTGTCCGAGTCAATGGCAATTTCTCTTCCAATTTTAAAATTTACTCAGGAATACCTCAAGGATCCCCCATTTCAGTTGTCCTATTTAAAATAGGTTATCATGAGATCAGTCGTATCATCAATAAATACAATTCCCTCGAACACTGTCTTTATGCTGATGATTTATATATCATCTGCAAAGAAGCAGAACTCACTAAAGCCAATATTATCATCAATAATTTATTCACAGAAATAGAAAATTGGATGGCAAGATCAGGCGCAATAATTTCTCTTACTAAATCCAAACAATTACACTTCTGTAGAAAGCACAAATGCCAAGACTTCAACATCAACATAAAAGGTAACAACTTACAACCGGTCAGCACCATGAAAATACTAGGAATTATTTTCGACAAAAAAATTAACTGGTCACCACACATCAAATTCATTCGTGGAAAAATTCTCAAACGACTTAACTTAATAAAAATACTAGCATCCAAAAATAGTAATTCCCACCCTAATACCATGATTAATATAACAAAATCTATTATTCTGAGCATCATAGATTACTGTCTTCCAATTTATCTCAATACATCGAAAACAGCCATTAAACAACTAATGGGCCCATATCACGCAAGTGTACGCATAGCCCTGGGTGCATTTCCTACTACAAACACACAAAGCCTTCTAGCAGAAGCCGGACTACCTTCCTTAGAAGAAAGATATCATACCCTCACCGCCAGGCTCATTCCCAAAATCCTCTATTGCAAAAAATCCTTACTACATAAATACACCTCACAAATTTTAAAAAACAAAAAAGATCTTTCCTTTCCATCCTGCATCTCCAAAGTAGTAAAACTAATAAACGAATTAAAAATTGACATAAAATCTCATGATACCTCTTCTATCAATCTATCCCACCCCCCTTGGTTTCTTAATATGAGTAATATTGACATAACTTTAAGCCAAAATTGCAAAATCGATACCCACAATTATGTTTATTTACAAAAATTTCATGAAATCAAATCGCAAATTCCACAATACTACAAAAAAATTTATACAGATGGTTCGAAAACTGTACATTCCACATCATTTGCGGTTGTAGATGAAGAAGATAACATCCTTTACCAATCTCTACTTCCAAATTCCGCCTCTATCTTCACTGCCGAAGCTACTGCCATCCTCCACGCCATAAACTTTGGTATCAAAAACAAACAACCAGTTGCCATTTTTAGCGATAATCTGTCGGCAATCAAAGCTGTGTCAAACTGCAAACATTCTTCAAATATTATCAACCAAATTCGTAATAAAATAATCAACAATCCCAATTCTATTCGACTTATTTGGATCCCGGGACATATTGGTATAAAAGGTAATCAATTAGCAGACAATCTTGCAGTTTCCGCTGCTAAATACCCTCTAATTTTTTCTAAAATCAACTCAAGTATCGACCTTCTTAGAACAATCAATCACAATATATCCCTATCTCATTTATCCACGTGGAAAACAAACAACCATAACTTCTATGCCACCCTCATTAATAATAATCGACTAAAAGCTATTTATCCTTCCTCAATTTCACGCCAACACTGTATCAAAATTTGCCGCATCAGATTAAATCACACAAAACTAACACATAACTACATTCTTGAAAAATCCCCCATTCCTCAATGCCCCACATGCTCAGTACCGTATACCATTCCCCATATAATGCTACACTGCAATAATTTCAACTCCATTAGACACTTAGTTTTAGATGAACGTAAACATATAATCTACAATACGCTCAATTTACAAAATTGCAATAATCTTATTAAATTTCTAAATATTTCAAAACTGTACAATAACATTTAATTTAACAAAATACGCAAATTCAAAAAAAAAAAAATTTAAAATTTAAAATCTTTATATAATATCATAAATCTTTTCATTATCTTTAGTTATACAACTATTGTTCTACTTTAACAAAACAAAATTTTTCTGTATTAGCTGTAGGCCTAAGTTGCCAGTGCTTTATTATAATTAGTATTGTGAATTTATTCACTATACTAAATAAATAAATAAATAAATAAATAAATTTGTTGAACTTCTTCAATCATTTTAAAAATCGATAAATAAACTTTTTTGGATAAATGTAATCATGCTTATCTCATTAACTATTAAAAATATTTGTATGAAATTTTTGCACAGATATACATTTTTTAGGGTATTATGTACTGTCCTAAGGACGTAAAGTCTAATCTTTTTGGATAAATCGCTATGATTTGACTGGAAAAATCTTACTATGTATACTTTTTGATCACAGTAGTATTATGCTCATGTAAACGTTTGAAATCTTATACTGTATATTATTTACTATTTTGCAGTAAACAGGAAAATAAAATTTGATTGATTTAATAATGATAAAAAAATATACATAACATACATATGTATGAGTATTATTGAATGTATTCATTTCTGAAACACAAATTAAAATTCTCATATAGTAAAAATAAATCAATGATGTAATTATTATCCATTACTCATGTAATTATTTCTTATTTCATTAGAATTTTCATTTATTTCATTTCATATGTATTATGTATACTCATTATATATGTAATTGATTTGAAAAGATAATAAAATTTATTTTATTATTATACAGCCTTAATGTATAATTATAAAATTTTCAAAAAGAAAATAAAACAAAAAGTAAAAAGTAATTAAATAAAAATGAATTAAAAATATAAATAGTATAAATAACATAAATTCATATCGCGTTCAAATTATTTAATAGTATAAATATTATAAATAACTTGAATATTTTTATCGAATAATAATGTCTATATTACTTATATACTTATATTTTTATATAAAGATATGTTGGTAATATGTAGTGCATTAAGTGAAATAAAATTACGAAGATAATATTTATTCAATAATTTTTATTATTATACATTATGATTATTCAGTATGTATTTATGTGTGTATATATACATATAAAAAAATGTAATTTGATTTTGAATTAACACACAATATAAAACTCGATAACAATAATTAAAATTGAAGTTTTTTTGTAAATATAGTATATCATATTTAAATATTTTTCATTTCTGACAGAATAGCAAGTAAATCAATGTAAATATTTATAACACAAAGTATTATTAGATCATTAGATCATTCTATAATAATAGATCAGTCTAAAAGCCCTTCATGTAAATGAGTTTGCTTCTCTATAAGCAATTCAGTGATTCGCTAAAATATCTACAAAACAAAATCACTTCTATAAAAGCCTTGAATCTCACAATAATGAGTCCAAAAAATCTAGAGTTCTAGATTTCTACCAGATAATAATCCGTGGTTCTATTTTATGTACACACACATACACATGCACACAAACACAAATACACACACATACAAACAAAAATATACAAAATACAATAGGTAATCACAGGGTTCACCTTTCGGAACTCCAGCCGTTTTTTTAATAATTTTCACTATTTGATTTAGTACCTATGACACTGTCTTTTTTCCAGCAAAAAATAACAAGTTATGTATAAAAAACATGCACTTTGTTGCATACAAATTTATCGTATGCATTTCTAGAATCGAATGAACAGATGGAATTTATTTTGAAACAACACTCACTTTTAAAACGTCAAAAATATCGCATATCGAATATTTGTACCGATACGAAATATTGGGTTTTTAATATTGTCCTGTCCTGCAAGAAGAAAATACAAAAGGTTTGCTTCAAGCAATAGGCACATTTTTTGAAAAGTTTTTAGGCATTTATTGATTAGTGATTTGAATTTCATGTAAAAATATTAAAATATACTCTATATTTTTGTCTGTAATTTTATAATTTTGAAATTTCTAAATAAAGTTGGTGTATTTACTGGAAATTTCTTATAGTTTCTTTTTTATTTTTCAAACAGTGTGAGTGTATAACATCAACAATTCAGAGAGGAAAGAAAAATTGAATTTTTCACAATTTTTATGTAATTTGCAATGTGATGTAAAAGTATTTACACCATGGTTGATTGGTTGCGGCTGCAGCCGGAATAAGTCAAAAAACTTTTGAAGCCCTTCACATTGATAAACAAAAAAACAATACTAATTGGTTTCGAATTAAAGAAAATGAAGAAAAAAATTTATGCGAACTTGAATCAAAGTTTATAAAATATTTTTGAAGACTCCTTATTAAAATAACAATTTAAATTGAAAGTTTATCAAATGTCTGTTTAGAACCGAGAAAATAAACTACTACCATCTACTACCATAACTATGTTGAGATTAGGTTCTATTTCTAATCTCATGCTGCGGTAATAGTGAAAGATATTTTGAAAATTTACTATGCAATTTACTCTGAATTGTGAATACAATTTAAAAATCTTAATCTACTTTACTAAATCTACACTGGATTGTAAATGTAACTTTAAAATGTGTACGCAATTTACTTAGTTATTAGAGCTGTCTAAATGTCACCACCCTGTATTTACATATGATAACTTTAACTAATGTACTAATGTACACACAATCAGTTTAATTAAACAAATTTTAATCAAACAACAAAACTAATTTTAAAAAATGTAATTTAAATTTAAAATTAATTATTTTAGTATTTTCAAAATCTTATGTTAATTGATAATACATTTATTTTTCTAATACTATTTTAAAAATAAAATCAGTTTCTGTTTGAATAGAATCAATATTTGTATTCAGTTTGTCCTATCAACGACACAATAAAATATTACAATACGATTATGACTACATTCACTACATCATTTTATTATTGTAAATGATTTTGAGCTTTTTTCTTATTAAATGTCACTCTTAAAATCTTATACATAAATGTTTATCAGTTTATATGACATCAAAAATATACATGCATTTATATAGTTGTAGGGTTGTATTTGTAATCTTTTAAAAATCATGCAATGAAGAAAAACAGGTCTAAAATCTCAACTATAAAATTATAACAGGTAACATTAATATTTTTTTTTTTTTTGGATTATTCAATTCAATTAGTCACATATTCGTTCAAAATTACATACATAAGTAAATTTATAAAATTAAATTTAACAAAAAAGTCAAATTCTATCCTATAAATAAAGTATACATAGTTACATACATATATGTATATCTCTCGTGAAAATAAATATAAAAAATTTATGAATTTATATTACAATTTGTAGGACCCAATAATATTTTACTTTATCTTATACTTTACGATGTATATACTTATGTAGATGTACATATATCCGTCATTACACAGTTATTATCATTTTTAATATTTGTATACGGATGCTATAGATATAATGAATATTCTACGGTAATTTGTAACGTAAATAAAATAAATTTTAATTATTCAATATTCATACATATGTGTATATATAACCTAAAAGGTCAATTTAGAAGCAAAAAAAAAACAAAAATGAAATGTATATAGAAAAATATCTATCTAAACAAATATACATATGTATATATATATATAATATACTAGGTCATTCAAAAAGTTCGCAGCCTTATAATGAAGCAGTATGAATTTATGAACCAAAATACAATTAATCTTCAATATATTCCCTCCTAAGCTCAATGCATTTTTTCCAGCGATTTTCCAATTCATTTATCCCTTGCCTGAAGTGATTTTCCTCGAGACCTCCAAAGTACTCTTCGACAGCCGTTATGACTTCTTTATTTGATGAAAAATGCTTACCAAGTAAGAATTTTTGAGATTTGGAAATAAATGAAAGTCAAACGGAGCCAGATCTGGTGAATATGGTGGATGTTCCAACAATTCGTAGTGTAGTTCCTTCAATTTGGCCATTGCAAGGACACCTTTGTGTGCTGGTGCATTGTCTTGGTGGTAAATGATTTTTTTCTTTTGTAATCTTGGTCTCTTCTCCCGAATTTTTGTGTCTAACTTGTCTAAAAGATTTGAATAATATTCTCCTGTTATCGTTTTACTCGTCTGAAGGTAATCAATTAGTAAAATCCCCTTTGCATCCCAAAAAACCGATGCCATATCCTTCTTTGAAGATTTTGAGAGCTTTGGCTGCTTTGGGCCGAACAGCCGGGCTCGGTCCACTCTGCTGTTTATTGTCGCAATTCAGGATCATAGTAATAAATCCAGTTCTCGTCCATGGTTACAAATCGACGCACAAAATCAATTCTATCCTTTTGAAAATGACCCAAATGTTGTTGAGAAAGTTTCATTCGAATGCGTTTTTGGTCAGAATTCAACGAATGCGGCACTCATCTTGTCAATAACTTTCTCATACCTAATTCACTAGTTAAGATCCTATTCACTGATCCAGTTGAGGTGCCTGTGGCCCCAGCTAAATCAACCACAGTTATTCGGCGGTCTTCCAAAACCAAATCATGAACCTTGTCGATAATTTCTGGCGTGGTTGCTGCTTTTGGACGTCCTGAACCCGGATCATCATTGATGTCTGTACGGCCGTGTTTAAATAGAGCAACCCATTTTTTTACAGTTGCATATGAAGAAGCACTGTCTCCTAATACGTTTACCATATCAAAAATTTCTTTCCCACTTAATCCTTTTTTAAACAAATATTCAGTCACCGCACGATTTTTTAAATTATCCATTTTCTGAAAACAAGCCAAGCACGTGTAATCTAATCAACTGTTTAAACTAAACTATTGGACAGATCGATCTGGAATTTATGGTACGTTCATATGAAGGACTGGTTTTTGTCAACACCAATAACTTTTTGTTTCTAGAAATGTCACGTATGCGTTAGGCTGCGAACTTTTTGAATGACCTAGTATGTATGTATAAATACAAAAACAATTATTTATATATAGATTTTAAAGTCAAATAAAAAAAAATGAAGTAAAATTTCTTGATTATTATTAAATGCTAACAAATCGTAATTACTGCTTAAAGTTGTTTTTTCATTCATTTTATTTATTGTAGTTATTTCATTTAATTGTAGTAATAATTATAAAATTATTTATTTTTTTTAAGATAAATATGTAGATATTCATTTTCAGTCAGTCACTTATAATAAAAATGTAATTAATCATAATTTTATGAAAATTCTCCTACAATAAATTTCCCTATTTTTATAATTTTAAAATTATAACAAAAAATAAAGTTCTTTAAGTGCGAAAATAATCATAAATTTCACTAAAATATACTTACATCATAATTAATGTTCTTCACGATTCACAAATGAAGCATTTATATTATATTGAATGAATGAAGCATACATATTAAATTATCTAAATAATGAATAAATTGTAATTATCACACAATGTAGGTACTTATAAATATGAAAAAATAATAAATACTCGTATATAAATACACAAATAAAAATGATATAAAACAAGACACTTGCAGAGCATTACATGGCATACAAACATAGGTACATTACATACCACATAAAACTGTACGTAACCACCACAAATAAACTACTTGTGGCAACTAATTACTATGGTATTTTATCTATAATTTCTGGTATGTATGTATAGAAGCATACCATTTAATTAAAACATACTAATAGCTAATAGCACAGACAATATTGTCTGTGCTAATAGTCAGCATTTATCATGTTTTCATTATCTCATACATGATAATAAGTATTTTTTATCATAGGGCTGGAGAAATACTTATTGTTGCTTGGCCTCTATATTAACTAAAATTGAAACAAATTTTTATTTAGTCATATTTTCTCAATTTAGATCTACATAGACGGACAAAGTTTTTCAATATTTTCCGAGTTATCGAAGACGTATGTGACATGATGAAATACAAAGCCGTTTCTTTTAATCAATTTCGGTCGAGTTTATCAATCGGTTCTTTTATTCAATCTTATCAATTGTTGAAAGTAGAGTATTAAATCATTATTACATCGCAAATTTTTTCACAAGCCTGCATACAGTTTTTGTAGGTGTAAAATTTTAAAATAATGTAAATCGAATTTTTTCACGAAATTTCGGCCGTTTTCAAAACACGATAATTAATTAACAGATTGAATTAACGAAAGTCAAATGTTATTTTCCCAATTTGGTTTACGAAGAACTATCTTTCAAATCAAATGTATGTAAATATTTGGGGATCTGATTGAATCTGGTACAAACCAGGCCCAATTCTTTTTCACCAACCTGTTATAATATACTATGAATTTAGCAGTAAAAGTTCAATGTAAACGTCAAAAATTTATTACGAACTCAACTCCTCGATTCAAACAGTTAACCAAGTTTGAGATGTTCAATTACCATCATCGTAAGGCATAAGTGAGATTCACAAATGGTTTTTTTAGGATAAAGCCATTAAAATTGACATTTAACAATTTCATTTGTGTCTGGGCAATGTGCAATGTGTCGATGCCGATGGTATATGCCCAAAACAGTTGACAATTTCGTATTACACTAAGTTGGTATGCGCAAAAGAAAAGATACTTACGCGTATGCACAAAATTTATACCCGATGAATAAACAAAACGAGTTGTGTGTGTGTACCATATGCTGCGCTCGATTGAAGATTTTTAACATTTTTCTTAAGATCATAATTTTCTGTCTTAAGATGAAAATGTTATCTGTATATACAAAAATTATACTAACACATATAGAAATATGCGCGAAATTTGTCATCTGTTTTGGGACGTGTTCTATTATATGATATACTTAACTCTAATAATTCTACTTTAAAATATTTTTTATTACTTCCAAATTTAGTTTTCAAAACATCAGAAATCAACATATGCACCTATATGATAGTTTTTTCTAAAGAAATAATATTTATAGATTATCGTTAAGAGGAAATAAACGAAAAAAAATTGTGTCATACGCTAGCATGTATATAAAACGATTTAAATATAAATTTGTCTTTCAATTTCAAATTTATACTACTTTCAGGAAAATGTTTAACATAAATAGAATGTAATGTAATGTACGTGCACACATTTGTATGTATAGTGTTATAGGTGATATTTTGAATTTATGTATCATATTTATGTAGGTTACTAAATTACTATATAATGTATAAAATTAATTGCACTGAATGAAAGATCATATATTACACATACTATGAACTCATTGAATGACTAAATAACAGACTGATGTAGATATAGATATATGTATTGGTGTAATACGTATCTATCATATGAAGTATGTACATTTACATACATATGAACATATGTAACGTAATTTTTCAAAACAAAGAGTCATCAAAAATTTATTACACGAACTTAAAAATGCAATTTAAGCAGCTGTAAAATTAAATGTAAAAATACAGCATACGATGATGATAATGATGGGTATGATGATTATAAGGAAGCACACATAACGTAACCATTAATCAATCAATCATCACAATAATAATTTAAATAAAAAACAAATAAAATTTAATAATTATCTATTATGACAAGTACCATAATTCATTTTGAAATTAAACAAACAAATATTAAAAAAATGAATAAGCAAATAAATGCATATACATAGGAAAATAATATCTGCGATTATCACTAATATTACGAAATTACTTGCAATATTACGTTATGTATGTGTGAAGTAATTTTTTTAATTAATTTAATCAATTTTCTTATTTGATTTTATTTAAATAATTTGTTGCTTTCTTTTTTTTCATTTCATATTTATTTTAATTAATTTTGTGTCTGTTTTAAATTTCAGTTGTAATTATGTGTGCTGATCCACCATCAATACGTCAAATAATGCTTGTTGCTGAAGAATTGAATATGATCGATAGTGGAGAATATGTCTTCATCAATATTGAATTATTTTCAAGGTAAGAAGAAAAAAATTTTACATTTTAATAATACATATAAATACTATTTATGTGATCACCATATGATATGACATAGTATTTTAAATTTGTAATGATTATTTTTAGAGTGAAATAATGTTCGTGTAATATTTCGTGTTGAATAAATTTTTTTTTAATTTAAATCGTGTCAAAGAAATATACAAAAACGTACATTATTATAAACAGAAACGAGTATCAATGATATTTATTGTATTCCTATTACTCTCACCAATATTTTTCGCATTTTTTAATATCTAAGTTTTGTTCATAAGCTAAAATATTTGAAAATTGGTATATCTGTTTAGATGCGACTAATTGCATACAACCTATGAATAAAAGAAATTCCATATTATAAAGTTTTAAAACCACATTTCTAAAAATATTGAAAATAAAGCGAGAATTGGGAAGATATAATAATTCTGAACCGCAATGAGTGTATACATACTCCAGTGATGATTAAAAACTGCGGTAAATTAGTTTATAAAATAAAAAATATTTATTTATTTTTCAAAATTAATTTCATCGCCCTTTAAAGTATATCTCGTCCGTGTCCGACACAATGTATATGTGCTTATTGCAAAGTTTTTTCCAATCCTCGAAATCGAAACAATTAGAAAAGTCTTTTTCCGAGATGGTCTTCAATAATTTCTTCGATTCGGCTTTTATTTCCTCACTCCTCAGTCGAGTCGAAACGGTTTACTTGAGTATGAAAGTAATCAATCGTATCTCATTAACTGCTTAAGATACTGACATGAAATTTAGCACAGATGTCTATTATACTCACCTAAGGGTAAAAGACTACTCGTTTGGTTTGGGCTTTTTTGAAAACGTCAATGAACATAACGCATGCATCAATAATTGATCGTCTTCGTCAATAATTATTAAATTAAATAACATAAGACATTGCAATCAAAAAGCTTTTGAACATTGGATTTGATTTTAATCACTTCAACAGACGTTTTAGAAAAGAGCCAACCTCTATGATTTAGGTGGAAAATTTACTTTATTTTTCATCACGGTACTACGTATATCCATAACTATATGTAAAGATAATTTTTACATCAACTATCTTTTTCAGTTTTTAATTAGCTACTATTATTCAAATAAAATGAATTCTTTGAAATTTTTAATGCTTAAATTTTTATTACACAGCTTTTTCTAAATAAAAAAATTATAAATTCCATTTCAACAAAATATGATATGTACACTTCTTATAAATTATATACATATGTACATATGTACATGCACAAATTAAATAAACAAAAATTAAAAATATAAGAAGAGAAAAATCATCGTCATTTTATCATCATTATTGATAAAATCAAAGAAAAAATTTTCGACACAAAATTAAAATACATTTTTCATGTATAGAATGAATTAAAAAATCATTAAAAAGTAATAAAAATTAAGTAATATATTAAATATTAAAAAGAATTTTTATAGAAAATTTCCAAGAGTTTAAAATATCAAATAGCAACAAATACACAAAGCTTTTTAAATAATACGCACATGTACAAAGTGGTTATTTTTTATTGTTTTATTCATGCGAATTGTGTTTTGTTAGTTTCTTTTTAATGACACGAAAAAATAGTATACTTTTGTAAATTATAAGTAGAATCTAATTTAGATTTTTGATAATTAATTTTCATTTTTCTTATATATTTTTTTTTATAAAATTGTATAATGCTTTAAAAATGTAAATATTAATGCATTGTTATATTGAATTAGAACAATAATAATAATGAAAATAATAAGGGGATTCACTTCACATTTCAGTTTGTCGTAAACTTCGTAATCTTCGTAGTTTTTCAGTTTTCGTAGTTCTTTTCCATACATTTACAAACTACGAAAATTTTTAAAAACCGCAGAAGTAAAATGCTTCGCAGTTTCTAAATTCAATATTTCGTAGTTTCGTAGTTAATGTTTGACAGTTCTTGGTTGGCTGGTTGTTGGCATAGAAATTCAAATATCAGAAAATAAATATAACAGATGAAATAAAAGCTACGAGAAAAGTAAACTACGAAAAAAATTGATATGGTCGTTCATTTCAACAGAATTACGAAACTAAAAAACTGAAAAATGAGATGAATCCCCTTATTATTTTCATTATTATTATTACTGTTCTAATTTAATACTAGTATAACAAAATGCATTAATATTTACATTTTTCAAGCATTATACAATTTTATAAAAAATTTCAAAAACATAAATATTTTGTTGTATAGAAATATAAAATTGTTCATATAATATATGAGTAGTACAGATTTGTTTTCAAAAATTAATTGTTGTTTATAGCTTAAAAAAATATTGAACTTACAACGTTGTAAGTTAATACGAATCCTCAAGATTTTGAGATATTCTTGTCGATCGCATAGTTCGAACTGGAATAATCAAAACCTTTCGCTAAATTTATTTTTAAATGCATACAATATACAATATACAATTTATGTTTGCAACTCATATTTTCTAAATGCAGTGGCAGTGTTCATCACAACTAATCAGTAAAGGTAGAACTATAATCGACATTGCTGACATAAGCTATGACATATGTCGTAGCCGAACACAGCCAAATCAATGAGCTAAACTATAATAAACATTACCGACATTCGTTAAAAATTCGTTTAACATAAGCTCGACTTAAGCAGTACGATCGAGAGCGTACATGACATAAGTAACATAAGCCATAAGCTCATTTTGTGAAATTTGTATTGCTTATGTTTAGTATGTTATCTATGTTATTATAGTTACCCAAATGTTACGTTTTAACATTCGTTATTTTTTCTTATGTTTGTTATGTCAGGTATGTCGATTATAGTTGGGCCTTAAAACAATCAAAATTTGCAAACTAATATGAGCCACATGAGCATAAAAGCTACCTAAAAGCTAAAAGCCATTTAAAAATGCATTATTCGAGTACAATAAATTAATATTCTCGAAGTGTATCATTCGAATTCTTGATTGATTAATTTCATTATCTCTAATTGCACGATCTTTATACATAATTGAAAACTCGTAGATTGAAAACTACATAATTGACATGATTGCAATCATTTTTCTATTCTTTGCATACGCGGTATCAATGCATGTCTGCCAATAGTATAATTTTATCAATATTTTTTGTTTTACACTTGTTGTATTTTCATTAAAATATTGCTGTGCAAAACGATAGCATTCGAAGTTTGAGAAAAATAATCAATTTTAACGCACACATAATTTGCAAGCAAAATAAATTTTATCAGAAGCAATTAAACAATAAATTGGAGAGGACTTGCAAAAATATATCAAAACATGATAAAAGTTACATTTACAATTTTTTAAATTGATGATTTATTGTAACCGCAACTAGAAATATTGTAAAATTGTGAAGAAAAATTTATCAAAAATAATTGTTTGTTATGAATTACATATAAGCGTTTTCCAGCTTCCTTCGAATTGTTGATTTAAAATGTTTTTATTCTCAAATTATATTTAAATAAACATTAAAATTTAATAATTTAATATTAAGGTGTAAGGTAATAGCAATAAATTTAATTTCAATTTTCTATATAAATTTTTTAATAAATTTTCTATGGAATTAAGTATATAGATCTATTTGAAATCTTTTATTTATTTGTTTTTTTTTTTTTTTTTTTTTAAATAATGCATAACATTTTAATTTATTTCCATAAAATAATTAATTAAAATTTACGAGTAATATACAGTGATGGAAATTGGGATAGCATCATTGTATTTTTGTGAAAATCAATGAAATAAAAAAAATTTATGTTCAAAATTTACACATTACATATATATTAATCATATCTGAAATTGAAATTGTTATTTTTTCAATAAAATAAAATAGTTTATGTATCATGTATTATTTATCATGTATTTATGTATACTAAAATCATGTATTTTTAAAAACATATGAACAGAAATTTGAATAGCTTCATTTTAAAAACTTATTTTATGATAAAAAATATTATATATAAACTAATATAAACTTTTTAAAATTACCACATATTTTATGTTCATTTCTTTATTTGAAATTAATTCTAAAATTATACTGAGTTTATCATAATGAAAAAAAAAATTATCCCAAATCATTTAATTACGTATCAAACTAATTCTTGGTTCCCTCATCAAATTATGCCAATAGTATTGAAAACTGTCGAGTTAGCCTAACCGTGTTATTCTAATAATAGTCAGTCACTGACAAATCACAAATCACAAAATCAGTGGAGAGTCATAAGTGGTGATTTGTTTACATTTTTTGTGAAATTTTCATATTCTGAACCAAAGTCACAATTTTGACATGCACTAAATGGGTCACAATTTGTGATGATTGAAATGGCAGGTCACAATATACTTGTAAACTGCTAGTTTCAGAACAAGTGAAGATTGAAAACATTTTTCTAAAAATTGTGGAAGAAATTTTACTGTTGTTATATCTTCTTTTTGAAGAAAAACAAAAATAAGTAGTTTATTTTATTATGTATGCTGTATGTATGTAAAATATTTCAAATTTTTAATAATAGTATCCATTGTATTTACTTCATTTTATAAAACTGTTCAAAATTTAAAATTTCATGTTAACAAGCCTGCTAATACCAAAACATAAAAGATAAACCAAAGAATTTCATACATTGATTGATACATTATGTAAAAATTTTACTGAAAATTCTACCAAAAGAGTAGGTACGCATTTATGTGGATAGCAGCAAAAATTTGACGATTTTCTCCCACATATAAATTCCATATGTGTCCTTTATTTGTATAAAATAAAAATTTTAATAAATTTCTAGATGAAATCACATTTTATTCAAAATTCATACTTTTATTGGAACACCTTGTGTAAACCTAAGTTAAAATCTTAAGTTTTCTTAACTCTACTAGATCAGACATAAGTATTTCAGATATTTAATTCTCATACAATAGTATAAATCTATACTTTCATGAATGATTTTTGTTTTTTCAAAATCATTAATTCGATATGGTTACACCGATATAACTACACGACTATTAATCTGTCGTATCAAAACTGAATGAATACAACACATTATATGATCATTTTATTTCCAACTAGGTTGATCAACTATTTTTTTTTTTTTTGACATATTCCAAAAATTATATGTTTAATCTTTTTTAATAAATTATGTACATACCTACACATTTTTTTTTCATTCACAGTTTTAACGACGAGAAATATTTTAAATCTTGGAAACAAAAATACATGTGTTAAAATAAATTTTTGAAACAAATATACAAATCACCTAGATCATTAATCAAGATAGTCATAATTTAAATGTTTTTATACATACATGCACATATAAAATAAATACTTTAGTACATATATTTTTAACAAAAGAATATTACATGGATCAATAAGTCCTGATCCCGAGACTAACTACCAGAACAACAATTTTTTGGAACATTTTTCTTTATTTATCAACATTTTCTGCGAGTCACGTCTCAAAGTCTCATTATTTCCAAGGATAAAATGAAACAATGGAACAATGAAAAAATCTAAATTTCGTGAATTTATAAAATATTGCTTTGTAAATGGGAAAAATAGTGTTGAATTTCGGAAATGACTTCAAAACTATTATCTGGATACCAACAGTTTGTATATGTGACACGCTCATTTTACACATGATGGGCAATCATAAACTGAAGTTCCATGAGGTAACTGACATCCTAAAGATTTTGTTTAGTAGATAGTATTTACACAATAGCAAATTCATGATAATTCACACGATAGGTGATAGCAAATTCGCACGAATTTGGCTTCGAATTATTTCCGTACCCACCGTATTTTCCAGATTTGTCTCCCAGTGGTTATTGGCTTTTCTTAAAATTCAAAAAAAAATTTTTCAAGGGTAGAGATTTAAGTCCAATAATGAAGTGATCGCCGAAAATAACGTCTATTTGGAGGCCAAAGATAAATCGTTCTTCGCGACCAACATAGAAAAGTTACAAAAGTTAGAAAAACATTGCAGAAGACTATGTTAATGAATAAAGAAATTTTTTTCCAAAAAAAAACTGTTGTTTTGGTATAGTTAGTCACTCGGGACTTATTGATCCATGTGTTATAAATAAATAAATTTATATTTTTATATTCAGAACTAAATTACACTTGATTTTTGATATTCTAAATGTATTCATATTAGTATATTATGTGGGCAGATACTTAAATTGTAGATTAAAATTTTACTCGTATTTGAATCACATTATACATATTTCAAATTTCGAATTAAAAACTAAAAATAAACAGTTGGATACAAAATAATTAATTAAATGCTTGATTAAACTTGACTAATTATAACACGAAAAACAATTTGTTTTTTAGACTTGCGGATCAAATTCGTGAATATGTGTACATTCAAATCTGTCTTTCATTATTAATTGGACTCTATAAATATAAATAAATAATTTCCATAAAAGAGATGCAAATAATAAAAACTAATAAGAAGAAGAAAAAACATGAAAATCATATTAATTTAATTTTTATTCAGTTCTTCTATTAAAAGATAAACATTCATTATTCCAAAATAAAAATAATTTAGATTGCTTTTTGACATTTTTAAATGGCTTTGAACGAAAATACGCACAAATATTTTTTCCATATCTAATTACATATCAAAATTTTAAACTCTATAGAAATACTTTCATTCATTATAAGCACTTTCATAAATTCAAACTTATTTGACCCACTGCTTCTACAAAATAAATCCACTTATGCCGACAGAATTGCATGTATTTATGAAATCAATTTTTAATTTTTTGAAAATTTGGGAAAAGTAAGTATACGTAAGTGTTACGGCTATTCTTCTGTAAGAATTAGGTATCAACGTATTAAAACTAAATATTCAAAATATACTTCTTCTGCTTATTATTATTTAAAATTTACAATGAAGTTTTTGACTGTTTTTGAAAATTCTGATATGAAAACTTATTGTTTTCGGTAAAAAAGATTTGAGAATTTGAGAATATTTTTTATTTAGTGTCAAAATAGTCAGAGCGAGCTGACTGGAAAGCCAGAAAAAATCTGAATTAACCGAGAATGATCATAGTTGAAAATAATTGCTGAACTTATGTACCAGATTTATTTTCTTACAAGCTTGATTTTTTGAACTCTGTTTTGGCAATCTTGAATATATAAAAAAATTTTCCCTAACATTATTGCGACAAGTTCTAAAAATTCTATACTAATATAACAACGCTATATGAATTGCAAATTTTTAAAATTATATGTGATGACTTGCTAAGTAAATGAATAGATTCGTGTCATTCTCTATTAATGCAGAAGACATTTTCTAAAGTTCTTTGTTAAAAGAATTAACAGCAATTAAAACTATACATAATTAATTTTTATTAACAATTAACAATTAACTTTACACAACAAAAACACATTTATTTCAATTCTTATTTAAAATTTTTCTAAAAATAATGCAGAAGAACACAGAAGACAATTTGGCTTTACGATTTTACCATAATGTTTCACTTTACTTTAGCCACTCATTCTTTTCATCAAAATCTTGAAATGTATGAATAAAAAAAGAATGAAATAAAATGTTCTACTACGATATTAATAAGTCAAGTAATTGAACTCCAAATATTTAATATGATTTAAAATGGAATTAGTATGTTAATATATACTAAGTATGTATATAAATACATATTAGTATACTCGTATTAATATTTAAGTATATAGTATCTTTGGCATGTTCCACACCTACCTATGCATTTAATTACCTAAAAAATATACTGTATTTGTGTTTTTTGTTTTTTTCTCTCTTAGACCTGGTACTCAGTTCCCGTGAAATTTTTCGCTTGCAATTGCATGTATAATTCTACAAGCTAAAAATTGTAGAAGGAAACGTGTGTAGAGTACGTAGAGTTTTGAAATTTTTTGAAAAAAAAATCGCGGAGGCTATGAAATTGAATTAATTAAAAATAAATAAATAAATATTTATTAGTCAAAATATATGACTTGTCAATATTTCGCTTGCCTTTTATATGCTCGACCATATAAAATGATTGTGAAAAATGAGTTCCACAACTCTCCACTATTAAGTTCCACCGAAATAATTTAGTTCGGAAGTGAGTACCAGTAAGCGAAATTTGAAACTAAAAATTTAGCTAACAATTTAGCGACATTTTTTTTTACATAGGTTTTATATGGAGAAAAATTTAGCTTCGATGTGAGTACCGGCCCTTATGTACAAAAAATTTATTTAATTTGGATTTGGAGTGTGTTCTAAAACTTCACTGTAGTCGGAGTAATGGTATAGTCAAAATATGAGGTGGTTATGCCAGTTGGATATTGAATTTATGTTAACTTATGTTAACTTTAGCTGTAGCTAATTTTTGAACGTGTACCAAGGTTAATACCGTACAGTTACCAAACCAAAATAATAAAAAGTCAACTGATTAACTATTATAATTTTTGAACACTATCTATAGATGACCCTAGATGGCCATAGTTTAAAATAAACCAAATTATTTCAACTTCTGTTAACCATAGTAAAGTTTTGAAATGAACTCTTGATTGCTTTCTAATTACAATAAAAAGATTGAAGTCTTTTTTATTCGTTTTATTTTTCTTTTTTTTTTCAACTTATTTAATTATTTGAAAAATTTTTTACTCTAAACATTCATTATTTACAGGAAAATTCAAAAGTAAATAATAAAATCAAATTAAAACTTATTGAAACCATTTCTCTTATTTTAATGTACCAAACACATACATATACTATACAATACTGTATTATATAATACCCACATATGATAAACTCTATTATTACTTAACCGCTAATCTAAACATAACCAATAAATATACATACATATGTATATATGTACGAGTACATCATATAAAGAAAAACTATTTACATATGCATAAGTATTTTCTACTATAAATGTATTTTATTTTAAGTTTGTATTCTGTATATTAATTTTTATTGGTAATAATTTATTCCATTTTATGGATTTTATTATTATGTACACATATGATGTGTATAATAATGGTTATTTTGTAAACAAATTTTCTATGTTTAGAGTGTAATGCATATTTATAACCTAGCAGTAATTTTCTGAAATTAATTCGAAAAATATTTTGTGAAATAAATATAGTAAATATGTACTTGCAAACAATGCTTTATAATGTAAAAGTCTGCATACATTTTATGAAATTCAAGTGAAAAAAGTGATATGAATTTTTCAAAAAAATTCAAAATTCTTATTACTTATTTATCCTTTAAATATATTAAAATTTTAAAAAAGCTTTGCAAAAATTAGCTTACATTTTAATAAATTAAATTAAAATATTTTATTGACCACTGATGCCCAGTTTCGCAATGGAAGTTTAAAGTCAAAGTTAACTAAACCTGAACTTTCACAGTTAAATTTTAGTTGACTTTAGTTAACTAGAGTGCTAGAGTTTAACAAAGTTTAGTTAACTTGAACTTTAAAGAAAAGCTCACAATGAGGGGATATTTTAATTATAAACTGATTATAAATAACTGCTGCTGCTGGAACAGAATGTGTAGTTGTAGTATGGCTGTAGGCGGCTGTAGCATATAGCTGTTCTATGACTTCTCCTTTTTAAGTTATTTTAAACCTTACCCAGAGTTTAACCAGCAGATTTTGAAAGTTGAACTTTTATCGGTATTTAAACTCCACACAAAGGTTAAACCCGTACTGTGAAACTCATTAATATTTTAATTTGAAGTTTAAACTTTCTACGAAGTTTAAACCTGCACTGTGAAACTGGGCAATCAATAAATAGACTGCAGTTATATAGTGTTTGTTTAGTGATAACTTCGAAACTATTTTTTTCTTCCATTCTTCAACTAGCATAACCATATTTTAGGTTGTGCTTATTTGGTATTACTCTATTTCTGACTGAAGCTTACTTCTATGTAACTTTGTTTTTCTAGAGATTTTCATGAACATGTAGCCTTTTAACAGATCATATTTACCGCAATTTTCAGGCCTTTGGCTTGAATAAAAATGATGAATGTATAGAAATATCTAATATCTACTCCCAAAAAAATAATTTCACTATTATCTTGTGTTGAACACTGTACATGAAAAAATTATAAAATGAACACAGAAAACTTAAATGAATTTAAAGGGAGATAAGTAATTCTCTTGTTTTTTATTTCATTTTCTAGTGTTATTTGAATGTTTTCTTCTTGTTTTCTTGTTGTTATTTTTTCATTTCAATGAATTTCTTATATAAATTTTTCTTACTTTGATTTTCTTTGCAAAAATCATTTTTTACTTTACATTTCATTTTATTTAACATCGATAATGAGTATTTTTAATTACAGTTTTCAACTTACTAATTTCTATTTTTCTTAGTAATTTTTATTTTTTATTTTTTGTCAGTCATAATATTTAATAATTCTTATATTTTGAGTACATTTCAATTTCAAATAAGTATGTGATGAACATCCACGAATACACAATACAGTGATTCCATATCAAACTCTGACAATCACGAAAACTTTTTTATACCTTTATTTATGAGAAATTTTTTTAGCACAAATTTAAATTCATTTTTTGTGATGAAGCTAAATCGGAAATCACCGTCATCATCATCATTCAAAAACTCATCCAAAGTTTTTTTTTTTGTAGAATACATTCATAAACGCCCGCTAATACATTTTATTTTTTTAAGTGATTTTTTTTTTCTGATTTAACAAGAGGACAGGTTAACCTGCCTCCACTTCGCCCGCATCTACCACCCGGGGCCTTTCGGAGACAATTCTTTTACGTGATGATAAAACGTGTTGCGTGAAAACTGCGGAGTCAATGTTTGACGTTGAGACAAGAACATTTTTTTTAATTTAAAACTTTTTCTTTTCAATAAAATTATATCATTTTTAAGATAGCAAATTGATCACATTACAAAAAAAAACTAATTTTGAACATTGTTTTCATAATGATTTCCTTTCAAAAACTTTTCAGCACTTTATTACTGTTGTCATGGTTCCATGTTTCATGATGGCATGTCATGTTGCACCACTGTATGTTAATACAAGAAAAATATTCTTGTTCAGAGAAATTATTATCAAAGAGAAAATTATATTTACAAAAAAAATTTAATTAACATCTTGATTTTAAATAATAACTACATACATTATATACATTGCATTTTCTTCCATTTCATATTCAGTTAAATATTTTGAAAAATATAATATCTACACGATATTTAAAAATACTTATTCGCAATGAGTGAAAATTTACTTGGAAAAAGGTTCATTTTTATATACATATTTATATTCTTTTATATTTATTTTCATTGTATTGTAAAGATATAAAAAGTTAAAAATACCTGCATATCTACATTTCATTATTTTACAATCACTAAGAAATGTAAATGTGAAAAATGACAAATTTTAATTGGAACATTTTATACTCGTATATAAATAAAAAAATGAATACCTTATACACACAAATGTATGTCATTACACATGCAGTACAATAAATAATTTATTAAGTGACAATGACAATGAAAATAAACTTTTAGATTTATACGAGTAGAGTTTAAAATTACAATAAAAGAAAGAAGATACAAATATTTTCAAATGTCAATTCATAGTTCATGATATAACATATGTATATACATACTTATCGAAAATGAAAATTCTAGTTATACATATACAAAATATACCATGCTATACTATACATATTTACGTATGCATACAGATTTGTGCAAGATAATAGTAGTGTTGAAATTTTATGTACATTTTTTGAAAAAATTTTTGTTTGTCAAGATCCATGATTTTTTATTGTTTCTATGTGTCATCATCAATATAGCGTTGCAGCTCTAGGGAAGTCAAGGCTTTCACTGAAGTGATTTCTGGACTATATTAATTTTCATTTTTCTTTGTGCATTTATGATGAAAAGTTTTTGTTTGAGTTTTCTGACATGCTTGACACAAGCATCATAAACGGATAATTAGATAATTTTCAACTCACCACTCTAAATGATATATCGAAACTTTGTGATAGGGCATTCTTCATAAATTTTTAATAATTTTTAAATTAAATTTAAAAAGTGACGTTATTCGTGGAAGTCTTGAATTCAAATTTGCTTTCATGAGAATGAATCCACGTTAAGGTTTAACCAAAATTTATTTGATTAGGCGACTTAAACGAATCTTTTTTTCAAGAATAAATATATTTTTGTCTTTTACTAATATTGTTTTTTCTCTCTGACTATTTTTTGGTGACGGTTTTCATTTGGTGGCGTTGGTATTCGAAATTATCTTTGCTAAGCAGCTTGAATAAATTGAATAAATTTATATGTTTTGTCTTCTTAGAGCAGCTTTTTTTAATAAAAATCGTTTTTCTTTTCTCTGTGCATCTTCAATAAATTCATAAATTGGTGTTGTCTATACTTTTTGAAATACCGAATTTTTAACTGAAATGTAATTAAAATTCAATTTTTTAAGAAATTATTACTTCAGTTACTTGATCACGTTTAGTTTTGAAAAACTAAAGCGTTGCTACTTTTTTCACGGGAAAAAATTATTTCGAACCAAAAATGTTGCGATACTTTGAAAATTAGTGAATTTTAGAGTCAAAATTTTCAAAATTCATGATCGTTTTTCTGTTGCTGTCAGAATTTTGACTTAAAATCAAGTTGATGAAGCAAAGCTTCCGACTTCGAAAGCAGCCATTGTTTTTGTTTTCGATATTTTTTTTTTCTACTCTTCTTGGGAACATACCGCCTCCACGAAGGCTTTCCATCTTATTCTGTTCCAGGTAAGTCTTTTGATTTCGTCTCATGTTTTACCCGTATTGACGATTTCTTTATTGATTGTTCTGCGTCAAGTTTCGCAGACTTCTAATAATAGTGATATAAATATTGAAACTAATTTTTAAAAATTCTTTATATAAAATTTCAATACTACTATTATATCTTTGCACACATCTGTATATGTACAATGCTGCTACGTGTATAATACTTGGCAAACTATAAATCAATCAATCCAATTATCAAATGGCACGTATAATAGTGTATTATTTATAATACAATACAATAATAATACATGTAATGTATGAATACGAAATTAATTGAAAATCACTTGGCCTTTCTGCAATGTAGGTATCGTAAATCATAGAATAATTCGATTGAATTGATTTTGTTATTGCAAATTATTCAAATGTATATGTGCTTACATATGTATGTACATATGGATATGCCTAAAGTGAATTTCGAAAAAATTATAAATTTACGAATTAAAGGATTTTGTCTTTATTTTGATAAATTTTGATCACGAAAAACAAAACAATGAAAAAAAAATTAGATACTTGAAACTCTATCTACAATAAGTAATTTTTTCAATTCACTTTTTCAAGAAAAATACATACGCACAATCAAATATAAGTATCTTTAGTCAATTTCTATATTAATTCTAAAAATAAATACAAGTACATACTTCAATTATTAAAAATAAAATTTTCATTTGAATTTTGAATTAAAATGAAATTTCATAAAATAAAATAATAAAATTACTAAATGTGCATGCACACAATATGTATCATGCGGGTATGCACAAATATTATAGACGACATACTACTCTGTCAAAAAAGTACCGGGAATTTTTAATTTAAAAAGTCTGTACCTAGTGACTTTTAAACAAAAATTTTTTCCATAAGTTGGTAGCATTTTATACTTAATTACCTTGACAAATATAAGCGCGATCTGTCAATCAAGTTTGTTCACAGCAGGAGCAGCTATTTGAATTAGTTCACTTCAGTAGTGTATCGCGGTTTTAATAATTATTAGAAATTGTTGAATAAAAAATTTGTCTTTAATTTTGTATTGCGAATGAATTTCGTGCGCCGAATATCCCCAAAAATATTAGAAAAATCTTATGGTGTATCAGTCATATCAGAAACAGGAGCTTGTGAGTAGTGCAAAACAATCAAATAGAATTATAGATTTAAATCTATATATTATTTGATCATTAGACGAGTGTGAATCACTGCACGGCTAATTCCAGAAAATTTGAACTCAATAAGAAAATCACGAAAAAATTTCTGTAGACACGCTTACACGAGTTATTTCGGACCTTACATTCATAAACGGGTGACAAGACATAAATCTACAAGTTTGACATGCAAACTGATAAACAAACTTCAGGATGGTGTTTCATAAAAGAGTCGAGAACAAGAAAGCCAAAATTCGTAAAAAGAGATAAAGGCAAGAAACGAAAACCAACAGATATAAGCAAACCAAGTAGTTGACCGTTTCGTGCAAAATTTTGTGACATTTTTGTATATATAGCTATATTAACTTACACATAAAAGATTTCCTTCTTAAGATTTAAGCGGGAATTTTAATTGAATAATTCCCGAAACATATTTGACAGAATTTATGTACATGTAGATAGCTGTACTCTATACCATCATCATATTCCATACATATAGGTAATTTGAAAACGTGTAGAAACTTATATCGGCCAAAGGTAAAAAAAATCAATAACTGAATAATAACAAAACAACTCACCTTTTAAACCAGAATTTTATTTTAAAATTTTTCAATATTAAATTCATTTTAATTCAAATATAAAACAAAAAAATTTTTTATTCACACATACACTAATAATAATTATTATTATTGAGAAATTTTTATTTTATATAAATACCTGTTTACAAATATTATGTATAGAAAGATAGTACACATAAATTTACATATGTATATATGTACGTATTTGTACATCCATACATACATAATATCAAAGACCAATATAACTAAGTTAGTTATATTGGTCTTTGATAACACTTATGTAGATATATGTATGTACATACGAGATCTGTTCAAAAGAAAAGGTGAATTTTGAATTTTTGCGGGCTGTGTACATTCGATTATCGAAATTTTTTTTTGTTATGTTGGTACACATATGTTTATCATATGTTGATATTATCAGCCATTTTGGATTAGTAGTTTGTTTTTGACAACTGAAAAGGTTAGTCACGTTTTTGTGTGTTCTTCGATTTTTTTCCGAAATTGCTAAATTTTGAGCAAAATCAACGTCGCATTAGTATCGCTCAGGAGTTATTGAATGACGTCAACGACTATCCAGATTTGCTCAAAAGAGTCATAACTGGTGACGAAACGTGGGTATATGGTTATGACGTCGAAACCAAGATTCGATCATCCCAATGAAGCGGCCAGAAGAGCCAAGACCGAAAAAAGCACACCATGTTCGATCAAATGTGAAGGTTTTGCTCACTGTTTTCTTCGATTACAATGGTGTGGTGCATCATGAGTTCTTGCCAACAGGTCGTACGGTTAATAAGGAATACTACAAAGAAGTTATGCAACGTTTGCATGAAGCAATACGACTCAAACGATCGGAATTGTGGAAAAACAAATCATGGATTCTGCATCACGATAATGCACCAGCTCACACATCAATGCTTGTTCGTGATTTTTTGGTAAAAAAACAACACCGTAATCACCCCTCAACCACCGCATTCCCCAGATTTGGTTCCCTGCGACTTTTTCCTATTCCCGAAACTGAAAAGAACAATGAAAGGAAAGCGTTTTGCCACAAATGATGAGATAAAATCGGAATCGAAGAACGAGCTGATGGCCATACAGAAAAGCGCATTTCAGAAGTGCTTCGAGGATTGGAAGAAACGCTGGCATAAGTGCATTATATCTGAAGGGGATTACTTTGAAGGGTTCAAAATGGATATTGATGAATAAATAATTATTTTTCGAAAAAATTCAAAATTCACCTTTTCTTTTGAACAAACCTCGTATATCCTCTTTTATAAATAATGTAAAAAAACAAAACAAAAAATATTTAATTTCTAAAAATATAATTTCTTAAAGAAATATTAGGAAAAAAAATCACATTTTACGATATGTCTAATCAAGTTTCTCGACTATTTTTTTTTTTTTTGCGATTTAATCGTCGAAAATATAGTATAAAAGTTTTTAAATCGTTGACGTAAAATTCTTTAAATCTAATTTTTAATTAAGGCGATTATTTTGATTTTTCATTTCACTTATCATCATTATAATTTATACAAAAATATGATCGTATATTTTTGTAATTTTTCGTTATTAATTATAATTTCTTTCTTAACTATCTATATAGAGTTCCTCATATGGTTGCAGAACCATGGTATGATAAAAATGATACCGAAGAGAATAATAAAAGAGCTCGTAAAGCGTATACAGCCCTATTAACAGTAACTGCTGAACAACCGGACGATAAAGAATATTTAGCATTTTCTGATGAGGTAAATAAAAAAACCAAAAATAGAATTTTATAAAATTAAAATTATATGTAAACTTACATATTTTTTTTAACTATATATTATATAGATAAAACGAATTTCAGCTGAAAAATATAATTATACGTTTGGTAAAAATGAACCGATATCAACATTTGTAACATCATTTTATGATGCTGTTCTATTATACGCATATGCTTTAAATGATAGTATTCAAGAAGATCCAACTGTTTTAATGAAACCATTTAATGGTACTGATATGGTGAGAAGAATGTGGAATAGAAGTTTTCGTGGAATAACCGGAAATGTAACTATAGACGGAAATGGTGATCGTATATCTACATATTCTTTATTAGACATGAATCCGGATACTGGAAAATTTGAAATTATCGCTCATTCATTATTCAATCATTTAGAATATATTGAAGGTAAAAGTATTCATTGGGCTGGAGGTAGAACAGAACCGCCACCAGATAAACCAGTTTGTGGTTACGATGGATCATTATGTCCAGATAATTGTACGTATGAAATTTTTATTTTTTTTATAAAAAGATTTAATATATATCATGCAATTGAAAATTTTAAATAAATCGTCATTTTCTCTCTGTTTTTTTTCTTTTTTATTTTTTTTGATTTTCGAAAATTCAAATTATAGCATTACCTGGATATGCCATACTTTCATTAATATTAGGCTTTACAGTTATTATAATGGCGATCATATCATTTCTTGGTTATCATCATTATAAATCTGAAGTTGAAATAAATTCGATGACATGGAAAGTGAATCCAAATGAAGTGATGCGATGTGTTTCATCTACAAAATATCGTGGTAGTATGCATTCATTAGCGATGAAACGTGGTAGTCAAATAACAATGTATTCAGAAGATATGGCATCATTACCTGGTGATCGACAAATTTTCATACCAGTTGGATTTTATCGTGGCTGTAAAGTTGCTATCAAAAAGATTAACGAAAATAATGTGACATTAAATCGTGCTATGATGTTAGAATTAAAACGTATGAAGGATATACAACATGATCATTTAGTACGTTTTCACGGTGCATGTTTAGATCCACCAAAATGTTTTCTATTAACTGAATATTGCCCGAAAGGTTCATTACAAGATATTCTTGAAAATGAACAAATTAAATTAGATTGGATGTTTAAATTATCATTAATGCATGATATTGTACGAGGAATGCATTTTTTACATCAGTCTGATATTAGATCACATGGAAACTTAAAATCATCAAATTGTGTCGTCGATTCAAGATTTGTATTAAAAATAACTGATTTTGGCTTACATAAACTGCGTAAACCGAACAAAACAGATGATATTGAAAATTGTGATAGTTATGCATATTGGAAAAGTAAATGAAATTCCTTTTTTTTGCTGCTATTAATTTTTAATTAAATAATTTTTTATTTTATTTTATTTTAAGAAAAATTATGGACTGCTCCAGAATTATTGAGAATGGAAAATCCTCCTTTAGAAGGTACTCAAAAAGGTGATGTTTATTCATTCGGTATTATAGTACATGAAATAACTACAAGACAAGGACCATTTTATTTGGGAACTGATGATAGATCACCAGAAGGTAAATACAAGCATTCTCATACGTGCACATACTTATTCATAAATAACCGAAAAAATCTGAGATTGTAATCTTTTTTTTTTTTTGTAAAAATGTGATAAACAAATAATGTAAAATTAGATAAATTAGATTAAATTTCACTACCTTTTTAAAGTAAGAACTAAAGAATTTTTCCAAATAAAAAAAAAATGTAAAATTGTTAAAAAATAACATTGCATTCATCAATTTAGTAAAATTTCATTTGTTGAAAATGGAAAACAGCAAATATCTTCATGTTCAGATTCTTGATATTTCAGAGGTGATTTTTGATTATTCAAATTTTCCAAATCTATTAACCACTCAATATTAGAATGTGGCCAATATGATAAATGGTAATTTTTTTTCTGATCAATATCATCTGAACCGAATATAATATCTTCGTCAGTTAATTTTCTTCTTCTTGATATATCTTCCTTTTCTTTATCTTCTTCTCTAGTAACTTCACCCGCTTTGTATCTTCTTTTTAAATAATGCTGTTTTTTTTGTTTTAAACGATGATAGTATTTATCAATGCATTTAGATTGATTTCTTCTTAGTTGTTCTACAACAGCAATTACATTGGAATTCGTATGATATTCCCTTGAAATATTTCTCACTGCATTTACTTGTTTCTTTTTATGATGTTCATTTGAATGTTTATACCTTTTTGCTTTCAAATTAATTATTAAATATTTTAAAAAATCATTTCTTCTATTATTTGAGAAAACTTCATAATGACCTGAACTACTTCTTTCGTTAATAACTATTTTGTTCATTTTTTTCTCCATAATTATGTAATTATGTAAAAGTTTGCATACTGTAATTAATGAATACGTAAATATTCAAGAGAAAAATCTGTAGCAAAATATTATATTTTTTACATATGTACATAAAGTATACATATTTAAATACATGTAGTACAACATAATGAATGTAACATAGGTTGAAACAATTTGATTTACCTAATTATTTTTTTGTAAACTTCAAATTTTATTTCGAATAGATTACTAAGTTTTAAATATAACAAATAATTTTTTTTTTTTTTTGAAACTCAATTTAAAAGATCACAAGCACTTAATGTGTGTACAAATGTACATGAAATTTATCTTTGAAAATATAAGATTGGTTATACCTATACCTTCGGATCCATATACATAAATCCAAACGATAATCCCTACACCTGAACGTTTACCAAATCTTTGTATGAACTCCTTGCTGTATTATCACAGATATTTTTTCAAGTAAAAATAACTCACATTTAAACAAAAAGCAGAATAGACCAGAATTTGTATGTTTACATAAACATCTGAGTTTTATTTAACTTCGACTTTGATTTAATGGATATTTATGTTAAACATGCTGTGAAGTCGAAGTCCAAGTTTTCGTCCCAGTGGTTAAGACTTTTAATCCCCAGACATTAGACGTTTTTAGATGCGAATTTAGTTTTTAGATAAGAGCACAAACACCAAATTTCAACCTTTATATCATAACGATGGTCTGGCGAAGGTTGCCTCTTAGACTATAAGTTTTGATGATATAATCGAGAAAATTTTCATTTACTCAAATTTCAAAAATATACAAAATTATTAAATTTTTGCAATTTCTAATCTAATTTTCATTTATTTCTTATTTTTTTTTTCTTGTGTAAAGAAATAATTCATCTAGTCAAAGCATATCCAAGAGAATTAAGTCAACCATTTCGTCCACAACTCGATGAAACTGAATATGATGATATTAATAATATTATGGTAAAATGTTGGGCAGAAGAACCATATGAAAGACCAGATTTTGGCTATTTGAAAGCAACGATACGAAGAATCAATAAGTAGTTGCTGTCAAAATTTAATTGTATGGGTACTAAAATATTTCTTTTTTTTATTTTCTTATTTAGAGATAATGAGACTGGAAATATTGTTGATAATTTATTACAACGTATGGAGCAATATGCAAATAATTTGGAAGGACTTGTTGAAGAACGTACACGTGATTATTTAGAAGAGAAAAAGAAATGTGAAAAACTTTTATATCAATTACTTCCACAAACAGTAGCTGCCCAATTGATAAGTGGTCAACCGGTTATTGCTGAAACATATGATCAAGTAACGATATATTTTAGTGATATTGTCGGTTTTACAGCGATATCGGCTGAAAGTACACCAATGCAAGTTGTTAATTTTTTAAATGATTTGTATACATGTTTTGATTCAATTGTTGAAAATTTTGATGTATATAAAGTTGAAACGATTGGTGATGCATATATGGTTGTTTCCGGTCTACCAATACGTAATGGTAATTTACATGCTAGAGAAATAGCCCGAATGGCATTAGCATTATTAGATGCTGTTTATAAATTTACTATACGGCATCGACCAAGTGATCAATTGAAATTACGTATCGGTTTACATTCTGGACCATGTGTTGCTGGTGTAGTTGGCTTAAAAATGCCAAGATATTGTCTGTTTGGTGATACTGTTAATACAGCATCACGAATGGAATCAAATGGTCAAGCATTAAAAATTCATATAAGTCAAAGTACAAAAGAATTACTTGATTTATTTAATACATTTATAATAAAACGTAGAGGTTATGTTAAAATGAAAGGTAAAGGCGAAATGTTAACGTATTGGTTAGAAGGTGAAAATAAACCGAACATTAAATTAAATTCAACATTAAATGGTAGCTATAATTCAATAAATCATTTAGACCCATTTTCGAAAACACATAATAATAATACTTGTAATAATGATGATTCAAATAGTAAGACTGAAGAGCAATCAAGTACTGAAAATAACAGTGAACAAATAATTCATAATTTAAGTAATGAAAATCCACCAAATGTTGAAAAACAATCGCAACAAGAGCAACAACAGCAGCAACAACAACAAGAATCACAAAATATTACTAATACAATAATGGCCAGCACCAATAATAATAATAATTCAAATAATATTGATATCAGTAGCAGTAGCAGTAGTAGTTGTTGCAATAGTAGTAATGATAGTTGCATTAGTAATACCGCAAATTGTGATTGTGATACAAATACTGCATTATTAAATCATCATCATTCTCATCATCATCATCATCACAATCACAATGCGATACACAATTCAAGTAATTATAATAACAATGAAATTACAAATAGTGATCCAATAACTAATTGTAACATAAATAATCATAGTAATTCCATTACACAAAATACAGAAGCAGTAGCAGTAGCAGCAACAGCAACAGCAGCAGGAGCAGCAACAACAACAACAGATTCAATTAAAAGGAATAGTGCAAATTTGGATTATAATAATATTGTTAAATCAAATAATATAAAAAACATAAAAATTAAATGTAATTCATCATCACCATGCGAAGATAATGTTAAAAGTGTAACACAACCATTATTAGCTAATTCATGATAAAATCTAAAAGAGATGACAAAAAATTAAAATTTAAATTACAATACATATTACATACACTGATGCACATATATGTACATACGTAATGTAAATTGTAAATATTTTTCAATTATTTTATGTCATCTCAAAATGAATAATAATCTAATTACATATTTAAGATTATAAAAAAAAATTAATTTAATTAAGATATGCATTTTACATCCATATATAAAGAGTAATAATATCATTGTATGTATGTATTTAATTTAATTATTATATTACAACAAATTGGACCTGAAAGTCAAGTAGAACTCCTTCATTAAATGAGAGCGACGAAGAAGTTTGACTAGACGCCGGGGATTCGAGTTCAATGGACAGCGTTTGTCTGAGTGATCAGGTACTTGCCTCCCCCTAAACAAACAAACAAACAAACAACAACAACAATAACATACGAGAACTTTCACAAATTTTAATATTTGATTAAATTTTCATAATTACATACATACGCAATATTGTTGTGGCACAATTTCATTAATCCAAGCTTGCCAAGGGAAGACAGATTTAAAAAAAAACATACTTGTAATAAGATCTTAATTACATACATAAGTTCCTCAAGTATTTTCAAAAGAAATGTATATTGTCATAAGAGAGGATTTATGAATAGACAATATATTTTAGGGGGTGACAAATTGACTTAACTTCAATTCCTTTTAGAAAAATCATTTTGCTTTTTTATACCATTATGAATTGCAGTTCCACTTTTAACTTGCTCATTTTCCGTCAATAAGAAATTACAAAGTGTAGACGTTAATATTACTGAAGTCATCGATTTATATGATGAATGGGCCAATTAAAATTGTAGGAGATACTCGTGCAGTAGTTTAAGTCTTAAACTCTGCTTATCCAATAGATTTAAGCCATAGTTTAAGCCTTTTATACAGGTTTAGCTAAATTCAGGCTTAGTGTACCATCACATGAGTCTGATTATGAATCTGAAAAATTCAGAATCAATTTCAAATGCATTGTATTAAATGTGAATTGCTACATGGCTCTGAAAAATTCATCTTCTGAAAAAATTCCGGTTTGTGCTTCCGTTTTGTAATCTGATTATTTACAGAATAGAAAATGAAACATGCTGACAGTAAATGTAACATGTCACATGTATCTGAAATCTGAATCTGAATTCATAGCCAAATCACCCAACAAATGTACATATAAATTTTACTTGTTTATACATACACAACTTGAAGATAGTAAGATAGAAAACAGAAGATCAACTTTATTTTACCCTCCATTAAAAAGTGCGTCTTACCATCGTACTCGCCAGCGCCCCTCACAGTATTTATTGTTCGATGGTTTAATGTTCACTCGATAAGTAAAATTTGTCAAATATGTACATATGTACATACATTATGTAATATTTCGCTCATACATTATGTGCAAGACAAGTATAAGTATTTATGTATGTAAAATGCATATACGTATTTATACATAGTATAATAGACAAATAAAAAAATATTATTATGTAATATAAAAATTAAAATATAAGAACATAAATATGAGTAATAAGTAAGTATACTACAGTTACATTAATTTTGTGATTAAAAAAATAAATTTTTTTATCAACATTCATACATTATAATATATATACATACGAAGGTATGTAATGTAGACATTATTTATTATGATAGATAATGTACACATGTAATTTATATACGTAAGAAATTAATTTGAATGACTTTTAGTTAGTCAATTTTAAATCTATGTATATACATACATTATTGCATGCATAAAATATTTATGTAAAAATATGTTACAAATTAAGACATTTAAAATGAATTCTTAGAGTATTAGAATTATTGAAATGTATTGTATGTATATATTTGTATATTTTAATATTAATATTATATACAGCACACAATGTATGTATACATACATGAGAAAAATAATTACATACCTATATGTATAATTATCAATTTATTATTAATTTTATAATTTTTAATTAAAAATAGAATAAATATTGAATATGAAAATTATATGTGGTATAATTAAAATTATTGCATATAATGATGATATATTGTACATAACATTCATGTCCAAATTCCCCACAGTGGAAGGTGGAAGTTTAAGCTTCAGCTTAATTAAACCCGCATAAGAGGCATAAGTGAGCCGTGCCATACACTGTTCACGATTCACGACAATCTTCATCGTAAACGAAAGCTCAAAGAAAAAATAGATTGTATCCTCGAATCATCCATATGGTATAAAGAGTTTAATGGTATGGTCTTAGCAGTCATTTTGGTTACGCATCAAAACATATGTTACAGATGTTGGGCAAAAAGTGCTACCAGAAAGTGTATATATTTAAAAAATATTTATTATTCAATATTTCGTTATTGATTTTTCTGTGGTGTAGAATAAAAATTAAAATATTCTTTAATATAAAAATAAATTTATTAATTAATTATGTACAGAATACATCCAGAAAACATATATTTTTTATTTTATAAAGCAGAGAGATTAAAGATGGTACGATCGCATTGGCATTGGTATCACTAAAATTAAGTCAAAGTAATCAGCTGAAATCGCGAAGTAACCAAAATGGCCGTATACCACGTGACCTAAGACCAAACCTAGTATTTCTTTAAACCATGGAGTCATCTATACATACGCTCACGAGACGATACACTTCACGAAAATAATTATCACGATAAATCAAACAACAACAGAAATTTTTTACATATACTATAAGGAAAAAGATTTTATCGTGAAAGATTGTCGTGTATCCTCACAGTGTATGGCCAAATCTATTGATTGTATAAGCTGAGTTTAAGCTAGACCTAAACCCTAAACTCTACCACCACTGGTGGAATTGGGCATAAAAATAATACGTAAATAATTTGCATAATATCATCATCCGCATATACATACGTAAATGCATTATATTGACATTTAGTTCAACTAAAAGTAGTAAATATTGCAATTAAACTATGTAACTTTTAAGTTATAATTATTAGTAGTAATTAGGGTAAAAGTTTAACAAAAAATATTTAAAATAAGTTCTTAAAAAAAAAAAACAAAAAAAAAAAAATAAAATAAAATTGTTTCATCAACGAAGAATTAATTTTATTTTTGTGATTATATTTACATACTATATACATACATAAATACATATTATACATAGTACATTAAATATAACTTTAAGACAAATACAAAAAAAGTGAATATTATAATAATTATAGATAAGTGATTAGAAGTAAAAAAAATTTAAAAAAGAAAAAAAAAAGAATTTAAACAAAAATATAATTTAAAAAAATCTTTATAAAATCTTTAAAACAATCTTTTTTTAATTGAATGTGATATCCACAAAATTATTATTGTAATTTATAATGTATGTGTGTTACATTTTACATACGTTATATATGCATAAGTATAATAAATGTAAAATATAAACTGTGTACATATAAAAAGTAAAAAAATAATAATAAATAAAGCGTAAAATAAATTCTAAGATACATCAAAAAATTTAATCTTTATTAAAAGAGAAGGATATTTTGATGAATTTTAGAAGTATTTTTTTCCACATACATATATGTATATACATATTCCATGTACTATTACGAAAACTACCCATCCTTTAACTATTTAAAAATATCTTCTTTATATCAAAGAGAACTGATTTAGTAATATTCCTCAACCACACTGTCTCTGTTTCCGTCTCTCTCTGTCTGTCTGTCTCTCTCTCTCTCTCGCTCTCTCCCTTTTAATCAGATTTAAGAATGTCCCACTAAATTATATTCAAAGTTTGAAATTTTTAAAAAATTTTCTAGCACGTTTACTCTCCATGAGACACATGTGTCTCATAGTGTCATAGTGCATTCTGCATTGGTAGGACACGTCCATGAGACTCAAACAATTCATTTCCTAAATGTTGTATATTTGATTCGAAATTTTAAAACTTGTGCTTCTGCGATGAGATTCAGTTTTTCGTATTGGACTTATAGATGAAAGATAAAACTCAATAATAAATCAGTTGATTGAAAAACCTGAGTGTGTGAGCGACTTTATATAAATTTTGCTAGACAATGGAAATCGATCATTTTGTCATAACATAAAGTTGTTATGGCTGATGATATCACAAAGTGTTTGTTGTTGTCTTCTATAGTTTTTCTGATTTGATCTCGAAATTCTGATTGTAGCAATTTTACTTGGTACTTGCTAACAACAACATCAGTCTAAGCCATATCATGTAAATGAGCTTGGTTCTCTGCCAACAATTCAGTGGTTCACAATCCACGTTAAACTGTGGATGCATTCATGACAGTAATTTTAAAGTGTAGAAAAATCACTTCAGTGAGAGCCCTGGCCCACCTAGAGATGTAGCACTTTTGATGATAATAGTTGCTTTCGATTTAGCAATTTGAAGTACTTGTGAGTATATAAGGTAAATTATTATTATTATTATTTATCAGAAAGTTTAAATAAATTTACAGACTAAGTTTACAAAAAAAAATTAAGCTAGAACAACTATGGTCTTAAGTTTATATAATTAAATTCTGTGCTAAACCGTCTAATCGCAGCTACTCACGAAAATCTTTTCAAGTATATGCAAGTAGTTTTACGAATAATTTTTGTGCCGTTCAATATAACAATTTATCCTAGACACATTTTTGTCCATCCATGCACGTAATTTTCTTGTCTTTTTTTTAAATTGAGCATTTATTTATGATTATATTATAATCGTAATAGTACTTACATGGAAAATATAAATTTTTGTGTTACTAGAATAGTATGAATTTGTCATTTCATTCGTTATTAGATATTTTAAAATTACAATAATAATGATGATAATAATAATAACAGCAAAGATACTAAATACGTATATGTAAAAATATTTATTTATACATGTATTTAAGAAAGTATAATATATAGTATCTTTGATAATAGTATATATGTGTATAATGTATTAATAAGTAAAAATATTTCTATAAATAATTAAATATTCTATATTCATAAAATGTTTAAATTAAAATAAATGTTAATAAGTAATCGAATAAATACTAAATACAATAAGAAAATCAAAATTATATAAAAAAATGTATTACACATATGTATAGAATAAAGTAATTTGTATTTTGTGTAATTATTAATAATTATATAAATAATAAATTAAAATTGATAATAAAATCTGTTTCATATTCATATATCGAATTATACTGGATAATGCAAAATAATTTATTATGTACATACAGTATACAGTGTGCAAAATCCGTATTCATTCACTTGTATTTTATATAAGAATCCTCATGTAGCAAAGCAAGTTTGAGAGATAAATACACAAAGAACAATGTTTAAATAGCAAAATAACAAATTCATTTATTTCCCTCACTCTAGTTCCTTAGTCCGATTCTTTTCAAATCCTCTTCAATACCTTGCAAATACCTTTTTTGGAACGTCCGGTATTTCTTCTCTCTTCAGGCTTCTGATTTAACAGCACTCTCACTGTATAACTCTCTTCTAGTCTCTTCTAGATTCTTCTTGTAGTCTACATCATATCAAATCCAAATGTTACAAATACTACTTAGCTATAAAAAAAAATACAACTTTTAAAAAACATTTTAATAAAAATAATATAATTGTAGAGTGAAATATTTCCATCATCTCTTTAAGATTTCCCAATATCATATCATAATATAATTTCCCAATATCATAAAGTACATTTAAACAAAATACAGTGGAACTTGTTTAATTCGAATTTACCGATAATTCGAATATTTGTCACGGTCCCTTGAAATATGTATACTAAACAATGTTAAAATTTCTCTAATAATTCGAATTTTTTTTTTGACAATTCGAACTTTATGACCGAAAACTCATTATGAAAAAAATAATCCCTTGAGAAAAAAAAATTATTACCGAAGATTACTCAATAAACAATAAGCGAGTACACACGTCCACTTTATCTCTTATGAACAATGCGCGCCCTCGCAGGTAGAAATTTAAAAATTTTATCAACGTTTTTCTTTTCTTATTGAGATCATCCCGTAACCTGGTTTTTTCGAGGTTTTTCCAGACACTGTCTTTCAAAATCTATTGATTTGTCTTTTCAGGTCATTTTAATCTCCTTTATCTAAAAATCTATCTAAAAAAATTCCAAAAAAGAAATGAAAAAATTATCTATTTCTAACCATACTTACACAATTATTATGTGTAGACAGTCCTAAAGTCTGTTAAAATGGGAAGGGAAATATATATAATTTTTTATTTTCCAAAAAGAACTGTATTTTTTTTAATTCGAATTTTATCTCCGGTCCGGTCGAGTTCGAATTAAACAAGTTTCACTCTATTACAAATTTTAATGTGAATGGGGTGCGTGACTTTTTTCAACATATTGGTTTCCATCGAACAACTCAGTTTCTTTAAGCGTTACCTGTCAACTGGTTAACTTTGGTGTTCTACCGTCTTAATCACATTACACTACTATACAAAAGTTCACCTGACTCTATTACCGGTGCAACTACAAATGTTGAACACGACATATGTCAACAAGTTTAATTTAATAGTCACGAATTTAGGCTACGTTCGGTAATGTGTTGAAAAAAGTCATACTCTAGAAGCTTTGGTTTACAACAACCATCAACATGTTGAAAAAAATCACGTGTCAAATGCTGCTTTCAAATCAACGTAAGTTTTTGCTAAAATCATCTAAAACGTTAATGAAATATGATAAATAATATGGTGTAATATTCGGGACAAATTTGTATACAGCCGTGAAACGAATGAGGTTCTTCCCCCGGTTGCCATACGCAGTTTTTAGTTAATATGTATTCCACTACTTGACCATACAATTTTCCATTGGCGTCTCGTCTTTAAATTTGCTTTTATGAACACGGTACGGTGCCTTACGGTGGTGGATGAATCCAAATTAAGATTTAGTTCAAATATTTTTTGATAAAAAGATTAAAACGGATCCTACTTATTTTGCTGTAGCAAGGGTGTTTCTATCTTCTAATAGCGAAGTAAAAAATTTTGATAATACAAATTCATTTCATAGTGAAGAAAGAAGTGATCGCCCAAAAAAACTTGGTAAGTAAGCAAGAGGAATTTTTAATTAGGAAAGTGAAATGTACATCACGTACCGGTTTTAAAAAACTTATTATACAGTACTTTATCCCTCCATTGATACTTTTGAGTCTTGATACTTTTCTGAGTTAAAAATTTAAACTAAATTTAAATAATGGGCCCTATTATGAGTGTCGATAGTATCGACTATCGACAAAATTAAGACGAGACGAGACTATGTAAATTTTTTATTATGTAAATCGATCGCCTCGACAGAAAGATATTTCCATATCAAATTTTGTTTTCATTCAATTTTACCACGTAATTTCTATAAAATTTATCAAATATTTCGATATAAAAATTTATAATTCATTTTTTTTTTTCAATTTTGAATAAATATTTAATTAATTTTTGTAATTTTTAATAAATTTTTGATTAATTTTAAAAATTTGTAGCTAAGTGAGAAAATACATATAAAACATATTAATTTAATAATGACTTTTTAGGATAAAAGAAGAGCATTAAGAGATGCGTTCATTTTTTTTTTCAAACAGCTCAAACACTATTTTTGGTAATTTTTCTTTAATTAATTAAATTAATTAAATTAAACTTAAATAAATTAAGCAGAATAATTAAATACACTTTATATTATATACAAAGCATACATAAAATGTCAAATCACCATAGACTACTATATGCCTGTCGATTAGTTTTAGCTGTGTGTGTCGATATTCTCGCCTCAAATCGACACTTATAATACAAAATTTGTCGAGTCGAGGCGATAGTCGATGATGAGACGATATTATCGACACTCATAATGGGGCCCAATGTAAATTCAAAGGCAAATTAAATAAATCATAAATTTTGTTGAAAAATGTTATGTTCGGATACTTTTTGAGATACAGTAAATAGTAATAAGAGTAATTTTTAATATTAAATTTAAAATTTTACTTTGTTTTTCTAAACCAGTATTATAAGATTAGGTCCAATCCAAGAACAAGACTCAGGACTGCAAATTCAAATGAATTTCATATTCATATAAGATTCATATTTTAAGATTCATGAATTTTATTTTAAAATATAAAGCGTATTCATTTCAAATCTCGTACGTCTCTTAATTTGCGTAAGTGCTATAATTGTTCGTATTTTTCGAAACTTTGCAACTTTTTCCTTTGTTTTGAAAATTACGAGCTCTGCATACTTTTTAATCGCACAGATCAACCTCATAAATATATTTTTTTTTAAAACAAGGTTTGATAGCTAGTCAATTTTACCAGCTGAAATTTGAAATGAAAGTTTGTGATTATATTTTGAGAAGATTGTTGAATTTGTATAACAATATAATAATTTGTGAAGAGTTAAATTATAATTATACGATTAGTGTTTTACGAGATGCTTTTACGTCATTTTAAAATGTAATGAATACCCACCCTCATAATGTTTTCGATATATTGATAGCATTGTCAATCTGATATAAGTTTTTGGATTTGATTAATTTCAATGAAGAATGAATTTGTAATCCTGAGTCTCGATCAAAAATATTGTCCACTTAGTTGATTACGACGATAATTAATAATTGAAATATATTATGCAAAAAAAAAAAAAAAAAAGCATTAAAAAATTATTAAACATAAAAAAAAAATTTAAGTAATCAAAAAAAAAAAAAATTATATTTTCCTTAAAAACGTAACAAACACATAATGAATTATTTTCTATATTTTATTTTACTTTTTTTTATTCATTTGTTTTTTAATCCTCATTTCTATTATATCAATAATACAATACATATTAATTATAATGATATACGTAATACATAATTATAATAAGATATTACATAATTGTAGAAAAAAAAATGTTTCTTTTCTTTTACATTAATTCAAAATCCACATTAAATACAATAATAATATGAATGTAATTCGTTTCTCATATTTGTTATATGCACATTAATATTAAATTTACAATAATAAACTGTGTATTTATGTCAGTGCATTTGAAAAAAATCAAAAACGAAATCCATAATGAAATTTATTACATACATTTTCTTTATTTTTTTTTTTGTATTGTTACTATTTACAATAATCACAATTAAAATTGATTTCTTTTTTTATTTTTCTGTTTATATTTTGTTTTATTTTTATTTTTGTCTTGTTTTATTTTTGTTTTATTGTTTGTTTTTTGTTTTTTGTTTTTTTTTTCATATCATAGAAAATATCGATTCAATATGTTTTTACTATATTTTTCAAAACAGTTTCTTACAAAATTTGCATTTTTTTATTTCGATTATTTTTAATATTTAATTTTTGTTGTTTTTTATACAATAAGAATATTTAATAATAATTGCTTCGTTATTTTTTTTTTTTTCAATTTCTTGTTGTTTTTTGTTGTCTTTACTTATTTATTATTTTATGTATTTTGTTATTTTTATTTTTTCTTTTGCAAAAGTGTATAATTATTTTTTCATGCTATAAATTTTATTTGTTGTTTTTGATTTTAACTTAATTTGTATTTTATAATGGTAATTTATTATTTACTTAAAAATAATGAATATTTAATTTTAATATTTGTTTTTAATAAACGTACATATGTAATAATGTAAGTATTATAATGTTATATAAATATTATTTACTAATTTTATTTTATTTTATCTTCTTTTTTTTTTGTATTCATTTTTTATTTTAATCTTAACATAAGTTATCATTTAATATTGAACAATTCTGTTTTTTTTTTTTTTTGTATCATTAATTCTAATTAAACAATTAATTAATTATATTAAATTATTTAATGTAATATTTTGTTTAAAAACTAAATATTATGTACATAATATATGAAGTTGCTAATCTAATATACATATTTCATTTTACGCTCTTATACGAGTATGTTTACGAGTACATACATATACGTATAAATATATGTTTCTATTTGATTTTACATTACTCTTAAATATATACATACATATGTAATTGAAAATTTTTGTTATAAAACACTCATATTATATGTAATATACATACATGGTTGGGTTGGTTGGTTGGCGTGAACATCAATTAGAACATTGTGTACCGTTTTGTTACCACATATACATACATATATAGTATAATTATTTTTTAATACATATACAAACATTTGATTTTTTTTTTTCATAATTAATTTTCTTATTCAAAATGTTTTTTATTTTTTATTATTGAGATGTAAATTATTGTATTATTTTGTTTGACATCAAAAATATCATAGTTGAAAGTACATACATAATTTTTTTTATTTTTGCACATTTGATTTACATTTCTATTCTAGCCAATTAATTATTAAAATTAAGAATTCCTAGTCAAGTAAGAATTAAATTTGTATTTGTACATAATAATATTATACTTTTTTTTTTTCAAATTATCATTACTTGTTTTTTTTCTTTCTCAAATAATTTTAAATTTTATTAATTGTTTATACAATACAAACTTGAAATATTTTAATTATATAGCAATTATCACTAAAATAGGAAAAATATTTTACCGATAGCACGATAACTAGTACATGTTTAGAACGTTAATTAGTACCGCAGAGTATGGATTTAAAAAGTGTAAAAGTTGATTGAAAGAGAAAAATCGATCTTACATTAGAGTGATAAACAAATCGATTTTTGTTTTTTTCTTTTTTTTTTGAATTGCACAAAGGATAAATTACAAACTCAGTGATACAAAATTATAAATTTATGATTTTTTTTTTTTTTGGTAAAGGTTTACGTTTTAACTCTATCCTTCTACATTATTATACAAAAATGTAGAAAAAAAACACAAAATATATAGAGCATTTTAAGACGCATCTTTTGAGCCATAAATCACATCTTTATCACTTACCGTTATAAAGATATTGACGAAAAAGAAGAAAAAAAAATTTTGTGAAGAGGTATATCCTTTGAAGGGGGGATGAGCGCCGCGAATTTTTTTCAGATTGTTGATGAGAGGGGGTGCCCCTCATCATTTGCACCAACACCTCACTCTCTCCGGAGATGGGATTAAAATGTAAACATTTACCCTAAATCTAAAACTTAAAATTTCAGATTAAGAATTAATTTTTTTTTCATTCTGATTTTGAATCTGAAATCTAGTTTTCAATATTTTTCTTTAAATTTGTTATTGTTATAGAACTGATTTTTACCAGAATTTACCTGTTAGTTAAATGGTTCAACTGTGAATTCAGACTCAGATTTCAGATAAATGTGATATGCTACATTTAATGTCAACATGTTTCATTTTTTATTCTGAAAATAATCAGATAACAAAACTGAAGCACGAACCGGAATTTTTTCAGAAGATGAAGTTTTCAGTGTCATGTAACAACAGGTCACACTTACTATAAGGCATTTGAAATTGAATATGAATTTTTTAGGTTCATCATCATGTCATGTGACAATAGCTTTCCTTACTCATTAAAAAAATTTCTTGAATAGATTAAATGAAATACATACTGAAAACTCACAGCCTATATACCGATTGAATAAAAAATTTTTTTTTCACGAATATGCATGCATACTGCAAGCAATAAAATATATTTAGTGAGATTTCATTATTTTCAGGGAAAGTATATAGCCTCTATTTAGCCGCCGTTATTGTAATACATAATTCTGAATTCTTGGAAAAAGAAAATATATTAAAGTAATATGTTAATTTGTTTGTTTTAAATATAAAAAATAAATAAAGGCTGTGTTCATGTGTAGAATTGAATGTTTCATCTCCAACAAATCAGTTCGTTCATGCTGTAGATAAGTCTGTATAACTAGTCTTGTTCAGTAATTGAATTATAAATGTAAAATTTTGAAATTCCCACTAAAAATAAAATAAAATTCTTAATAACTGCAGTTCAGTGGCCGTGTAAACCAACTTCTGTCGAACTAATAATTTATTAACGTTCTCCATAATTACTTATTTTTCGTCATTTGAATAGATATAAAAAATGAACGTAACATTCATCACAACATTTTCATTTATTAGTTAAATTAAAAGATTTGAAAACTCTATACATATAGTTATCGCAGTCATACGCATTATAAATTATTATTTTTTTACATATTTTTCAAATGTAGTACTCGTGCATTGGGAAAAATTTTAATTGTGCAATTCACTTGATCGTTGTTTATTAAATATGTTTTATTTGTACTTCATTTTGCATGCAAGCGGATGTTGTATATCAGTATTGGTATGACTGATATTTTTTGAGTCTTGTATTTCAACAAAATAACGTCGGCAAACATTTTAATATTTTTAATTTAATTTTTTTAAAGAAATCTTACAAATAATTATGGGAAAAAAAATGGAAAAGGTGTGTAGAATTTTTAAGTTAGAATATTTGAAATATGCACAACGAATTTACTTAAAAGTCGCTCACAGCAGTTCAATGTGTAAAAACTTTGTGGTTACACAATGTATTAAAAACAATGAACTGTGAATTGTCAAAATGAAAAAAAAAACGTTTTCTTGATATTTTTTTCTATTATTATTTTTTAATATTTCAAGTAAGTATAGCATACATAATACAGTAGAAAATTTTTGTTTAATTTCGAATTAAAAACATTAGTGGTAATCATTATGTATGTGTTGTAAAAGTGTGGTAATCGTCGTAATCATGGTAAATGGTAAACCATGGTAAATTGTATTACTATTTTGAATTATTAAGGAGATTCATTTCATTTTTCAGTTTTCAAGTTTCGTAGTTCTATTGAAATGAACGAGCATATAAAATTTTTTCGCAGTTTAATATTTCGTAGTTGTTTTTATTTCAGTTGTCATATTGCAATTTGTCAAATTAAATATTTTAAATTGACTAACTTAATAAATTGTTAATTATTAATAATTTTAATTAAAAGATATATCCATTTATAATGTATGTATATATATTTAAAATTTAATACATTAATTTCTATGCCAACTATGTCAATTTTTATTTCTAAGAAATGTCAAAAATTAACTACGAAACTACGAAATATAAAATTTAGAAACTGCGAAGCATTTCAAAACTTTCGTAGTTTGCAAATTTATGGAAATGAACTACGAAAATTTAAAAATTACGAAGAAGCTTACGACGTGAAATTGATCCCCTTATTATGTTCTTAATTCGTAAGTTAACTTTGTAAGATTGTCGCCAAAAGGCCCTGGCGAGTCGTGGAGTGGGCGAACTGTTACAGTTTACTGGCCTCCTTTGTAATAAATAATAATAATATAATAATAATAATAATGGTAAATTGTAAACCATGATAATTAATAGTAAACATTTTATATGTGAGAACGAGTTACCACGTGATAAATTTTTACCATAAATCCAAGCATGTTTTTGTATGGTTAATGGTAAAATCATAATCGAATTTTTCTGTCATTTTTGTTCAAATCAAATGTGTCGTCATTAAATAAAAAAAAAAAAATGTGGTTGTGAAATAGTTAAAAAATTTTTATTAATTTCACTCTTATTATTTTTTGACATTTAAATTTAATATGAATTTTTTTTCATTTTATAATTACAATTTTTATAAAACTGCTATATTAGTACATAATGTATATATTTTCGTGTTCTGATTTCTGAATTTTTGAACATTTATAACATAAATTTACTATTTAACATATTCATTACAATTTTTGTTTCAGGTGTATTTAGGAAGTTTCCTTTATCACCTTTACCCATACATCATGAACACCACTATAGTTTTTTTTTTTTAAAGATTATTTTAAAAGTTAAATTTTAAAAATTAATTTACTACTACATTACATTTAAAAATTTCATTTATTTACGCACTTAAATATTTAAAAAAAAATTTATTTTACATTGAATATTATTTTTATAATTAATACCTAATACAGATTTCATTTTAAAATTCTAATTTTTATATTACAATACAAAATTTTAATAATAATTAGTCACAAATCAATAATAATAATAATAATAATAATAATAATAATAATAATAATAATAATAATAATAATAATAATAATAATAATAATAATAGTAATCATAATATTAATAATCAATTTTTTTTATTTATAATTAATAGTAATAGTAATAAACAATAGAATTATAATATATATTTAATATAAGAACAATAATTAAAATATAACATAAATAATAATAATAATAATAAGAAATGGTAAATTTCATTAATTTAATACATATTACATTTTTTTTTTCATGCATTATGGTGTGATTGTATTAAACAAATATATTTTATATAATGTACATATAAAATTTTTAACGTTTAAGTAAAACTTTAAAAAAAAATCTAATTACATAATTAATTTAAAGAAAAATAAAAAAATGAATTATAATAAATTGCATTATTTTTATAATACAAATATTTAAAAAATAAAAACATACCTAAAACGATGAGGTTTAAATTATAATTGAATCAAAACAAGATAAATTTACAATTTATGAATGAACAAAAATAAAAAAGCTAAAAATAAAGAAACCTAAATAAATTTTAAAATTTAAATGAAAATAAAAAATATAAGAACAATAAATTATTATTACTTACATAATTGATAATAAATTGAGAAGAAATAGTATATAAATTATTATTTACTTAAATAAAATTCTTACTATTTTTTTTTTCATATTTGCCTAAATAAAAATTATACTAAGAGTGCCTTTACACTATTATCAAATTATGATAAAATCTTGACATACATTATCAAATATGAAGTTTGAAAATAAGAAAATTAAATTCTATTTTTTTTTTTTTTGCCTTGATTACAAAAACAACTGAATTTATGTTCAAACTTAAAACCGAATTGTTAGAGATATTGTATTTTATTTTAGGCATAACTTTTTTCAATAATTGGAGTTGTACAACTAGGGTGCGGCACAATTATGAAACTTCGTTATGAATAAGAAAAAATAAAATAAAGGTAAAGTGAATAAAAATAAAATAAAATAAATTCTAATTTTGCTGCAAAATTACTTGTAATATATATATATATATATATACATACATATATATACATTATGTATATTGTTTATGGTATAATATGTACATATGTATATAAAAATCATTGCACGTGTATTTCGTTGCTGGTTTTTGAAACTGAACGATCATTATGATAATTTCTGCTTTCAATATTTTAACTGCAGATAAATTTGTGAACAACAACAGCATTTCAATATTATAATAATGAGATATATTTTTTTAAAATTGTGTATTTGAATACCAATCAGCAAAAATAAAATTTATTATGATGATGAAAATGAAATTTATTTTCTATCTTCAAATTTCGTATGAACAAGTAATTGGATGTAGATTTTTTATATCATTTTATGAATATAGGCATGGATCTTGTTAACTTTAATAATAAAGTGGAAATACAAGATATTAATAATGACATTTTATCACAATTTTGAACTCATCACGATAAAGAGAGAGAAAGCTTTATTCATATTATTTTTGACAATAAGCATAAAATAATCTAGATATGTACTTAATTTTCGTTCATAATCGTGCCTCTGGTTACCAAATACAAAACTTAATTTGACATTTTAAATCAAGAATCTGCGATGGATGTGTAGCCACTATATTATTTCAACAAAAAAGTCAATTTCATGAAATCACTTAAAATTTCGTGGCTGACATTTCTATACGATAATTAAAGTCAGTCATTGATAAATTGTTTAAAAAAAATTTTGAATGAAATTAAAAAACATTGTGATTGATTGAAACATTCTGTAAACATTTTTGGTTTAGAAACTTCGTCGGTTGGCGCTTTGATAGCATAAAATTATAACACAAAGAAAACAAAACGCAAAAAAAAAAACGATTAAGTTTCGAAAAAAAAGTATATACATATGTACATAAATCGTTGTATTCATTTAATTCGTTATGTGTTGAAATTTGATCTCTACACTTTTGGCATTTTGACAAGAATTTAAAAACAAAAACTGTCACATTATCTTTAAGTTATCTTTACAATTTATCATTTTGTTAGTAGTGTAAAGGCACTTTAAGATTTTATAACCTTTTCTTTGTATTTGTTGTTTTTTTGTTTTTACTATTATTCACTAAGTGGCAGTTGTATAAATCATTACATGTATGTATTTTGGATTTGTTTTTCATCTTTTATTTTACAGTAATTGTCAATGAACTTAATAAAAATTCATGCATTTCGTATTTTTTTTGTAGTTACATATACATAATGTGTATTTTTGTACATATTATATAAGATATTTATATAAATATAATGTATGTTGCTGTGTATATAATACACATTAAATATTACAATATAATATATTTTGCTATGAAAATTTAACTATGCACATAATGTATGATGTTATTTGTATGCGTTATTATATGATGATAATGATGATGATGATGATTTTAATAACGTTCTATTATAAAGAATGATGTTTGTAATTTTTTCGTACGTATTTTTATATTATGTAGCAATGCTGTTGATGATAATGTTAATGATGATGGTGGCATCATAAATAAAATTATTTTTTCAAGCAAATGAATAAAAAATGTTTAAAAAAGGAAAAAAACAAACAAAAAAAAACTTAATAAAACAAAAAAGTCATAAAATATCAAATAAAAAATAATTCGTTAATGTAAAAAACAAAAATAATAAAACATAATTTTTATCCCAATATGAAAAGAATTACATAAATAACTACTATCAGTTGGCTAGATAATGGTAATTTGATAATACTTAATTAAATAAATGTACAAAATGTTTATTATATTTCCCTCTAGATTTTATGTCAGTGACTGTTCCTTGTTCCACTTTTTTTTCGAGTATTTTACCGTGCAAATTAATTTTACCGTGCGTGCGAATTAATTTTACCGTGCACGTTTGAATGTTACGTTCAAAAAACGCTATTCCATAAAGATAAAGACACAAAAAAGAGACATAACTGCAGTACGTGGCCGAACTGAAAAAACTATTTATTGTGCAAATCGAAAGTCTTGTCTGGCATGTGGAGGAACAAAAATTTTCTCCTCTAAAAGTGTCTTGTTCATGACTTTCGCTTGAAAAGAAAGACTCGCTGACGTGTTGAAATTCTCAAAAAACTTAAGTGAAAACTTACGTAATTACTTTTATGTCGGTTACACTGTAATGCTTTGCTTCCAACACAACGTGAAATTGAAATTCAATTTTTTAAAATCCCCTTTGCATCCCAAAAAACCGATGCCATAACCTTCTTTGAAGATTTTGAGAGCTTTGGCTGCTTTGGGCCGAACAGCCGGGCTCGGTCCACTCTGCTGTTTATTGTCGCAATTCAGGATCATAGTAATAAATCCAGGTCTCGTCCATGGTTACAAATCGACGCACAAAATCAATTTTATCCTTTTGAAAATGACCCAAATGTTGTTGAGAAAGTTTCATTCGAATGCGTTTTTGGTCAGAATTCAACGAATGCGGCACTCATCTTGTCAATAACTTTCTCATACCTAATTCACTGGTTAAGATACTATGCACTGATCCAGTTGAGGTGTCTGTGGCCCCAGCCAAATCAACCACAGTTATTCGGCGGTCTTCCAAAACCAAATCATGAACCTTGTCGATAATTTCTGGCGTGGTTGCTGCTTTTGGACGTCCTGAACCCGGATCATCATTGATGTCTATACGGCCGTGTTTAAATAGAGCAACCCAGTTTTTTACAGTTGCATATGAAGGAGCACTGTCTCCTAATACGTTTACCATATCATCAAAAATTTCATTCCCGCTTAATCCTTTTTTAAACAAATATTCAATCACCGCACGATTTTTAAAATTATCCATTTTCTGAAAACAAGCCAAGCACGTGTAATTTAATCAACTGTTTAAACTAAACTATTTGACAGATCGATCTGGAATTTATGGTTCGTTCATATGAAGGACTGGTGTTGCCAACACGAATAAATTTTTGTTTCTAGAAATGTCACGTATGCGTTAAGCTGCGAGCTTTTTGAATGACCTGATATATATCTGAAAATAAGTACAGTTAAGTCGCTCGATTAATATGTGTGTGACAAACTAGAATCCCGTAAAACATTTATATCTGTATATCATCTAAAATGTATATCTTCCGATTTGCACTTTCAACATACTTAGCTGTTGTTAAATCCGAACGTCTATGATCACCTACATTTTTAGCAAAGTATTGTGTAAAAACTTTCATTTTATGTTGAAAATTTTTCAAAAATACGCGATTTGTATGCGAAAATGTCTCCCAAAGATAATAAAAATATATTTTGAACATTTAGTACATACAATTTTTATAGTTTGAAAATTTTAACCATATATTAAAATCCTTTTGCATGGAATTTGGCTCAAAGTATCTTTCAAAACGTAAATAATGGAATCACTTCTGCACATAAATGGAAAATGTTTCATTTATTAATTTTTTTGTTAGAGAAAAAACCTCAAAAAATGATTATTAAGGTTACACTTATACCATACACGTTATACGAAAAAGCTTGCATATTTATGAAAACGGCCTAGTACAATATCACTGATACATAGAATCAAGAAAATTTCCAATGCACTAGTTATCTAATTGATACATCAAAAAAAAATTTCCAATACGTTTCGAAAAATTGAAATTTTTAATTTCGCACAATCAGTCAGCGTTTTAAACGTTCTGAAACGCACCCAAACTGATTTATACAAGAAGATTATATTTTAAAATGTAACTGAAATTGAAATTTTATTGAAAAATGAAGATATATTTCTTTGTGATTATTCTGCAATTACAAAATTTCATTTACTTTCATGATTCTCAAAAAATATATATATACATATATCACAATACCTTTGAATGTTATTGATTTAATTTTCGATGATTTTGGCTATTTACCATTCGAATATTTACCCAATGTCAAAGGTTTTGTTACCAAAACAATTAGAGGTTTTTAATGATTGGTTTGCTTAAGGTGAACATAATGTATAAATAACGGATGTTCCACTTATCATTTATGTTCGAAATTTCACCACAAACGTAACAACAACCATTTATAAAAAAATAACTGTACAATAATAACTGTACAATAAAAAAATAACTGTAAATACTGTGGTTATCTCTCCATATTGTGGCAGTACTAAAATGGCACTTGCCATTTGTGAATTTTTGAACATGTTCTAGTATTTTCTAACTGATGCTTTCATGTTTCGTTATTGAAATTTTTAATTAAAGTAACTTTTAATAACAAAATGAAATAAAAATGAAAACAAAAATAATATGAAATAAATAATAGAATTTATACTAGAAAAAAAAATTTAGAAAAATAAATTTTAAATTAAAAAATGAAAAACAAAACAAAATAAATTTAACTACATAAATTAATTAGATAAAAATTATGAGTACTGTATATTTATGCTACGGCTGAATCTTCTTTATTGCTATTCATTGTTTTACTTTTACTGCCGTCATTTGACCAATCCCAATCTTTACCTTTCGGTCGAAATTTTGATGATTTATGATGGACAGCTGCTGCTGCTGCTGCAGCTGCTGATCCTGTATTCGGATTATTTTCTAATGATGATAATGATGAATTTATATTGTTATTAGCTGATGATAATGAAGATGATGATGATGATGATGTTGTTGCTGATAATGATAATGAATTTGTTTTTATTATTAAATTATTATTATTATTTGTGTTTTTATTTGATGATGATAAATTATTATTATTATTATTATTATTACTATTACTACCAGATGGTATGAAACCGTAATCATCATAATCGTATTCCCATGTACGTTCACGAAATTTCTTTTTATAATGTTTTTCTGATGGATTTTTTGACTGTCTTTGATATTTTAACGGAATTTTTAATGTATTCATTGGTCCACATCCGGCTAAATTATTTGTACCAGATGATGATGTCGTTGATGTTAAAATTGATGATGATGATGATGATGATGAATATAATTTCATTGATGTTGCTGTTGATGATGTTAACATTGATGTTGATGACATTGGATTTATAATTGATGATATTAATGGTGGTGTTGTTGATGGACTTGGTGTACGTGGTAAACCGACATCAGATAATGGTGGACTTTCAATTAATTCTTTTAAAGGTGAAAATTTTTTTGTTAAAATTTTTGATTTAATTTTTAATTCACTTTTATTAATTATTATTGTTGTATCAATATTACCTGCTCCACCGTTTTCTACTCCAATCATTGTCACTGATCCATTAACTCCAACTAAACTATTAGTTCCACTGCATCGGCTATTATTTAAATCATTTATATTGGTACCGTTTTTGTTAGTATTGTTGCTATGATGCATCAATGATAATGATGAATGTGTTGATATAGACGATGAAGAAGATGATGATGATGATGATGATGATGAGGAAGAGGATGATGTTGAACCAGCACTACCCACACCAATCGGTATATCTAATTGTGATGATGAAGATGATGACGTTGATAGGAATGTTCTTACATCACTATTACTGCTATGCGCTATACCAGAATCTGGTGATGTATTACAACTAACCGATGGTGCTGTATCATTTTCAATTGAACGACGTGTTTTGTCTAATTCAGTTGATGCAAATGCAACTAAACGATCAAAACCGGAACTAACACGATCTTGCCATTGTGTTTCATCATCAGGTAGAACATCATCTATCGTTATTTTGATTATTATTTTTTGATTAATTGATTTGATTAATAATTTTTGATGTTGTTGTTGTCGTTAATATTGATATTTGTTGAAAATGTAGCAAAGAAAAATATAAACACATAAGAAACATAAAATCAGAGAAGATTATTACAAAAATAAATTTTACTGAAAATCAATTATATTTTGTGGAATCACAAATTTTTTTTCTTTTTTGATATATTGAATTCTGAATAAAATTACTGAAAATTAAATTAATAAATTAAATAAGCACAATAAAAATAACATAAATTAAATTATTTGTAATATTTTACGAAAAAAATTGTGAGACACATACGAAATATTTATACATATGTGCTAAATTCAAATATACAAATTGAGAAAAATCTAAAAAATTAAAAAAAAAATATCGTGCATATATTTTTCCCTATACCAAAGAAATAAATTAAAAAAAAAAATTAAATTGTATGAAAATTAATGGGAGGAATTGAAATATTTACGTGTATAATATTTGAAAAAAAAAAATTATATTTTTCCACAAAATATTTAATTTAACTGATAACATGTTGTTTTACCATAATTATTGAGAATCAAATAACCAAAGAGATACTTAACTTTTTTTTTATTTTGTTTATTTTCATAATTAATACATATTTTCATTTTTATAATATCAATTGATTTTCCAAAATTTTGCCCAATATTTTCCGTGATTATTAATGATCTAAAATTTTCGAAAATTTGTTAGAAAAATACTCTTTTTATTCATTTTTAAATGAAGATTATTTTTTGATATTACATATTTTGAAATATGTCGTCTTTTTTTTATCCTCACAAACCGTTAATTTAAATTTTTAAGAGATTCATTCACATGTGGATAGTAGACTAGAGGTGATTGTTTGTAGGCTCCAAGTTATTTGTAATCGTTCATATTTTCAGTCAAACATACAGTCAAATTGCTTCCTTTCGCAATTTATAGATGTTTACTTGTATTTACTTATTTATTTTAAATACATAAAAAATTTTCACAGCTGTAATAACATTTAAAAAATTACCGTTTGCATTCATAAATTTTGAATGAAAGAATTTGATACGATTGTCAGACATTCAATCGAATTTGTAGTGATTTTTAATTCAATATTGTCATCATCAATAGCGATACAGCTCTAAGTGAGACAGGGCTCATTACCGAAGTGATATCAAGACTTATTACTATCATGCGTACACCTACAGTTTAATGTGGATTGCAAATCGGCAAACTGAGTTTTGACAAAAAAATTGAAAATATGCAACGAAAAAAAAATTTCTTTTTTTCTTACTTTTGTCTTGAACGGGAATCGAACCCTCGACTTAAAGATCAATATAGGCCAGTTGCTCTACCACTGAGCCAACGAGCGAGCCCGAATTAAATATTATATTCAGCTATTTAATAAAAGCTGTATTATCTCCGATCATCAGTTGCATGTTGCATCTACATTCTATCTACAGGACTGTCTCTACCAGGAAAATCTTTTTTTTTTGTCCTTATTGATTTTTTACCCAACAAATACAAAATAAATGTTTCAATGGTCACAATACATAAAATGTGAGAGACTCTCAAACTTCATATACCTTATTGTATATGAAGCTGACTTCAACAATCATGAAGCTAACCAAAATCCCAAGTGCATAAGTAACTACATAAATATATATAATATATATATATATATGCATATATTATTTTATTTTACTTAAAGAATACAAAAATAATTTTATTGAAAATATTTTACTTTTGTCATATTTTTATTAAACACAAAAAAAAATCATTTTAAACTTATTTCAATTTCAAATCAACAAAAATAATTTAATATTATCATTAATATTATTATTTTTCTAATTGTTTTTCTTTTTTTTTTTTGCATGTTTAGGATCATATCAAAATTTAACAGAACATCTAATAAAAAAAATTTAAATAAAAAGAAAAACTTAATTAAAAATTATATTCAATAACAACAATAATAATGTGTACATTAATAAAATATTTAAAATTTAATTCAAATCAAAATTACACAATGCTAAATTTTTTAAAAAGAAAATAAAGAAAAAAAATATATTTTTGTACATTATAATATTATTCCAAATATGAATGAAGAAAATTAACAAAATTTCAAAATTGATTTTCGATAAATAATCAATACAAATTATAATTAAAAGTATTATTAATTAATTAATTTTTAAAAGAAAATAATAATAATTTAAATTAAGTTAGTAAACAAAATAAAATAAAGTGATAATTAATATAATTGATTCTATCTGATTTAATGCATTTAATATATTGATATTTCTTTTAATTAAAAATTATTTTTTTGTTTACTTTTTGTTGGATAAAAAAAAATCTACAATTTTTTCATTTGCATGTAATGTACATACATAATTTGAATTCTTTCAGATGTGATCAACATACAACTGTAATATAATATGAATGTGGTGTTTGTGTGAATTTGAAAAATTCATAACATAAATGAGAAATTTGATTACATTTTGACGGTATTCACGATTTTTGGTAAGAGTGTAAAAAGTGTGAACATACAACGAAATCTTACACTATAAATCTTGATATACAATAGTAATATACACCAACATACAATGGGGTTTCAGCATTGTAAATTTTTACAAGCAGTGTTCGTCAAAATTTCATTGAAGATGTTTGCACTAGGTGTAGGATTATACGAGTTTACACCGTTTACAAGACCAAATCGTGAATACTCTTGCGTTGTTTGTTGTAATGTAATTTTTTGACTAATAATTATATGAAATTTATAAAAAATATTTATTTTCCAATGTCTTCAAAAGTATTTCGTTATAATTATGGTTACAGGATATTTTCCTTGAAATTCTGGATCGATGTAACAATTGAAATAACTTTCGCACAAGATATCTTCTTTAATTTGTAAAAGATTTGAGCGGGTATCTTTTCCCATTTAAAAGAAAATGATAACAAATGTAAAAACGAAAAGGTCAAAAATCACAAACTTTCTTTTATTATTATTCTAGAAGGACCTTTTTAAAAAAAAAAAAAAAAAAAAGATGTTCATAATTTAATAAAAATTATTTTTGACGGATAGAGGGCGCATCGCCAAAAATATTTAAATGTATAGATGCTGTGGGAAAAATTTCAAAATTGCTATTCAATATTTTGTAATTTATAACGTTCGTATTTTTCGTCGAAAACACAATTGTTGAGATTGAGAATAGCAAAGGTAACCAAGATGGCGAGAATAATTATATTATACTATTGACACACTGCAGAGATAAAACATGGTTATCTCAACTGGTTTATCGATAACCTGGTATGGGTGACACATTTAAATTGGGGTGAACTAGTTTTTGTATTCATACGACACCTGTCGAGATAAATTCAAACACTAATTATTTTTCATCTAGTCAGCATGTTAGCTGAAATTTGGTTTGACAGTTTGTTTAAATATAATAAAAATAAAAAAAAATAACACTAACGTCAAAGATAACTGAGTTCGAACTTTGTTAACAAGATAACTGAGTTCTAGAAACTCAGTTAACTTAACCGAGTTCTGGAAATCGGTTATCGCAAAGATAAACTAGAAAACTTAGATAACCATGGTTTATCTCTGCAGTGTGTCCATAGTATTAGACAATCTTACCGATATACATATGTTATTCACTTAATTTAAATAATTTGGACTTTAACACGATGAAAACTAATTCAAATTAAAATAGGAAAATTACAAAAAGATTATGCAATCAAAATCTAGGTCTTTGTTATGAACATTTTCAAATCAAATTTCCGAAGAGATACGAATACGTGAATGTAAGAGTAAATTCGAGAATAATGCCGCTTCTACATTCAATGCAGTGACTTTAACTTGGGCCGTTTTCACTTTTGCATCGTTTTATGCGTTTGGTTGCGTGCAAGTAAGCAACCATGCATGCAAACGTCAAAAAAAGCAACCAATTAATTACGACAAAAATCCACTTGCGCATGTGGAAATACTTGCAATATTTGAACATAATCCGACATCAAACACAAAGAAAAAACAATTCAATTTAAGTAAACACAAAATGACAGATGATGACAATGGCAACACAAAGAGTATATCTTCTTCTTATTCAGAAAATTTTAGTGCAAAATATTTAAGTGCATTAATCCAGATAAAATTGTGTAGTTATAATTCATTTGAAAAAAATTAAAATTATTGAAATAAAAATAATAATAATAACTAAATTAACTGCTAGGAATAATTCATTTTTAATATTATGCTTAAGGGTATTAATGTTTATAATTTTATTTTTAACTTAAATCTACATAAATTATACTTTTATTTTTTAACTTTTTCTGCTTTAAGACTAATAATTTTTTATATATTTTTTCTAATTTTTGGTTTTAACTTAATAATTTGGTTTATATTTAACATAAAAATAAAAAGTAAACTTCAAAATAAAAAAAAAAATTGATAGTAACAAAAAAATAATTTCAGTGACAAAGATATTTCCAAATTAAAAAAAAAAAAATAATTTGTACATGTGTTTCTAAATTTATTATCCCAAAAGAATGTCAAATGTTCAATTGTCTACATTCAATGAGCACGTCAACGCCAATGTCATCTTCAAATTTTTAAAGGCTTTCGAAATACAATACACGCGAATACAATAGGTATACGTAACGTACATATGATACGCACAATTGGCTACGTTGAAGTTCGTTCAATTAAGTACATACAGTAGATATAATTCTACATATTTTAAAACTAGTCCCTAAAAAGACGTGACGATTGACGATACGAAAGAAATTAAACGAACGTAAATACTCGTTCCGTCAGTTTAACAATTTGTCCCAAATAGAAATGATTCGCAACGAGTAAAATTCGCTTCGGAATATATTAGCTGCTTTCGATTTAACAATTTCAAAAAACCATTTACTCGCAGCTACTAATGAAAAATTTTTCAAGTAGATGCAAGTAGTTATGAATAATTTTTATGCCGTTCGTTATAACGATTTATCCTAGACACTTTTTTGTGCTCGCAAGTACTTGGAATTGCTAATTCGAAAGCAGCTATTACGTGCTATGCTATGCTACATGCTAAAGCCATAACTACAGCTACACATTCTGTTCCTGCAATTAATACTTCAAAGTAAATTTTTGCATTTTCAAGAAGAAAAATTTGTTTTAGAGTCAAATATTTTGAATTCGTTAATTATAATTGTCGCTACCATTGAACGTTACATTACATGACAATACGTTACATGGTGACGGTGATATGTTGGTATTGGCGTTAATGTGCTCATTGGACAGAAAACATTATGAAAAAAAAAACAAAAGCACTACGTCAGGTCAGTAAAGGTTATTTTAACATAGAAAAAAAGCAATTTATTTATTTTTTTAATTCTTTTCATTTTGAGGTAAGTTCAGAAATTGCAACTTTTGTAGCGATGTGTTAACACCTAATTAAAGTAGCAACAGCTGTAAAATGAAAATGTGGTAGCATTTGCAATTTTTAATAACAAAGGTACAATAAACTCCTTGCTTGCTTTGTATGTTTTACTAATATTTAATAGCTTGTTTTGTTTACTGTATTTGCTGTGTGCATTATGAGCGATCCCTTTTAACAGTGTTATTTCTAGTCAGCTGTCAAAGCAGTTAAAAGTAAAACAAACGAAGCGTAAATTGCACCTTCGCTATTAGTTTTCAATTATCGGTATTTAGTGAATTTTGAAAGTGTATTCAAAATAGGTTTTTGTGTTTTTTGTAATGTTGAAATTTAAAATATTCAAAGAAATTAATAATAGCTGCTTTCGATTTAACAATTTCAAGTACTTGCGAGTAGATAAGGCAAATGTCTGTGCTAAACCATCGGGGAAACTTCCGAATCGCTAGCTCGTGCGGTACTTTGGGATGTCCTCTTTAATAGCTGTGTTTCTTTCACATGAGTAAAGTACTTCTGAGCAATTATTTTAGCAATGACTCAAACTATTCAAAGAAACAAATAAATTTGACAAGTGAAGCAAAAGATAAGCTTAAAATTATTTTACTTTAAATTTGAAAAATTTATATTAAAGATTTATATAAAACACTCCATATGATATTTGTTTATACCAAGAAATCTAACCTAAACAGTCAATTTCAATTTGTTGGATAATGTGAAACTAAAAAGACATCTGGTAGAAGAAATAACGTAACTACTTACAAAGTGAGTGAACTACTTTTGAAAAATTGTTTGAGCAGTTCACACATAAAAATTTGGTGAAGTATTAAACCAAACTGATTTTTAAGTACTTTGCTCATGTGAAAGAAACACAGCTAATGTATCATATGTCCTTGTTTGCGGAAATATGATATTTCATCTTTTCGGAATTCCAGCCGTTTTTTTAATCATTTTCATTATTTGATGCATCTACGAGTATTATTGTTTTTTTTTCTTTATTATAGCAAGAAATAACTAGTTATGTATACTCGCAGCTAACTCATGGAAAATTTTTCAAGTAGATGCAAGTAGTTACGAATAATTTTTATGTCGTTCGTTATAACAATTTATCCTAGACACTTTTTTGTACTCGCAAGTACTTGAAATTGCTAAATCGAAAGCAGTTAATGTAAAGAAAAGAAACACGTTAACTTGGGAAAATATTTATCATCAATATTTTGTCTTTAGAAAACTTTTATTTACAGCTTCACTATATTCTCTATTTTGTATCCTGGGTTTCACCGTTTCGCATAAAATTTACTTCGTCTTTTTTGTTTTCTTTCCGTAATAAAACAATTAAACAGAATTTCATTATCATCAAGATACATTTTTATGAATTTAAAACAAAATAACTGATTACTTGAGAATATTTGACATTTAAAAGATTTTCCAAAGAATAGTAACGTAATGTAGAAGTAAATTATGTGTAAATAGATCTGTAACTTTTTTTCTCCAAAAAGTTGCAGCTGAAAAGTTGAAATGCAAATTTTGCACAACTACATACATACCATACTATATCAATGTCTGAACTTACCTTTACAATTCTCAAAAGTAGAAAAATGTAGTCAAAGTTTTTTTTTTTTTCATATTTTAATTACATAAATTGTTCAATTATTATTTTAATTTATGTTGATTATTATTTTCGATGTGTCCTGATTTATTTTCATTCCTTTTGCTTTAAAAATTTTAAATTTTTCATTTCACATATTTTTATTTACTGTATTTATTTTGCATATTTAACACATTCGATTATAAAAATTTTTGGTTTTCTTCTTGCTAAATATTAGGATAAGGGGAAAAAAAAAGAAGAAAAAAGTGCGTAAAAAAATGAAATAAAGTGAAAACAAAAATATAATAAATAAACATCAAATGAAAACACAAAGCTGAACACAGATCAAAGCGATTGTGATTATGTACAATATTAATATGCATTCATTATTGATTGTAGTCTAAAAGTATCGCGTCAATTTTATTATCGTATTGCTTTATAACAAGCTAATTTATTGCAATCGCAATCACTTTTATCTGTTTTTATCTTGATGTTAGTGCAAATGTACATAGAAGTTATGCAACATTTAATGAAATTTTTATTTACATATCAAAACCAATTATTAATAATGATTTAAAAAAAAAGTGAACATTATTACTGAATAAAATTAATGCTGAATAAATTATGTGACTGTCTTCATCGGATCTTAACATTATCATATATTAACTGTTGGAGTGGAAAACATACAATTACATCATATGCCGCTTACTGATTCAATGAAGAAAAAGTGTATTGCGCTTGACAGACGGTACCAAATCAATAATCCTTCCACTCTTCAACTCTTCATTCATGTATTCATTAGGCGGGATCATTCAAAATCCGCCTAACACACGACACTGTTTCAATGATCATTCTGACTGTCACATATTTTTATTGGCAATTTTAAATTATAATTTTGATATTGTGATTTTTGCTGTTTTTTATTCGAACTCACTTAAATGAAGTTAGAATGAAGATATGATAATTTTAACTTAATTTGAGGTGACAGACGGCAAATGGATGATCATTCGCAACGAATTATGCATCATTGATTTTGTACTGTCTGTCAATCACATAATATAGTTAATTAGTTTTTGTTTAAAAAATCTTTCAGTAGTAAAAAACAAAAATATTTACATCGCGTTTTCTCAACACAAAATTGGATAATATTTTTGGTGAAAACGGTATAGATACATATATGTAAATGAAGAAACAAAAAAAAAAATAGGAAATGAAAAAAAGCAATAATACATACAGTTAGCGCAATTTGGATAGACGCAGTCGTATGTTTATGAATAAAATACCGAGTGGACATAAAATAAAAATAAATTATGTAAAAGTCTTATGTAAAATTAAATTTAAAGATTTTTTTTACAATTTTTTGAAAAATAGATGCGCAATTTGGATTGATACAACCCACGATACAAAACAAAATTTTCCACAGAATTTATATATCTTGCAATGTTAAGAAACTTAGCATCATTAAACATAATCAGATGGGTTCGGTGGCGCAAATAGTAGAGCAACTGGCTACTGATCTTGAAAGTGCAGGTTCGTTTTCTGCACAGCAAAAGTATGAGAAATAATTTTCAATTTTTCGTTGCATATTTACAACTTTCATTACCCTCAAAGTTCACTCAACTTTGAATGAGCACCAACTTGCTGGGAAAAAAGAGCTTAGAAATGCCGATAAGGTTCATTATTTAAATGACATTTGAACAAAATTTAAAAATTAAGAAGTGGAGTCAATGAATACAAAAAAGAAGCAATTTCAGGAAGTCCTCAGAAACAGCTCTGATTTTAATGATTTTTTTTTAAATTTTTATGTTTTTTTTATATTATTTAAAATCAGAAACCTTTCACAGGCGGTAAATAAATATGTATTTGCATTTTTAAACAATATTTATGCAACTTATACAGGGTGTCCTTCCTCGAATGGTCAATTCGCAAACAGTATATAGGTCTTATCTAGAAAAAATCGTACTACAGAGGGGAGATGGGTTAATCTCAACCGTTCAGCCGCTAGAAGGCGATAAAGATTTTTCGCACTTACTCTACAAAACACTCTATAACAACTATGGTGTAGTAGCTAGAAGAAAGTAGTCTAAGAGAAATTTGCAGGAAACTCCCCCCTTGGTGATCCTGTCGTTCAACTAGATTTTCAAAATCCAGTTCTGAAAACTGTATTAACCCTAAAAATTCAGTTCCATTAGTAGGAAAATATTAAAATTCAGTTTTTATGATTTATTGTGCATTGAAAATAATTCAATTCATTTGATATCCAATTTAACACAATTTAAAATCACAAGTACCACAAAAATTATAATCATAAAATGATTGTGATTATTGTGTGGTTACATAAATTCAACTGATCAGTTGATCGGGACAATCTTAATTTTGTTTAATCTAGATAGTTTTTTAAGTCTGTGTCCATTATTAGGCAACATTCGTTAATTCGTATAATGACAATTTTTTTTTATAAGATTTCTAATTGAACTTTGTGACTTCGACAGTTTCTTTTTTTTTCCGATATTTTTCTTCCTTTAACTCCCATCCTCAAAAATAAAAAATATTTTTTGCAAGTTTTCCTAAAAATAACATTTTAGTTTTGCTTTAGACATTTACTTCCTTTATTTTCCACAAATAATATAACAATTTTAGTTAAAAATCAGTTAAAGTCTTATTATTTTACGTATTATTATTAAAATTTTCACAAAAATACGTTACAAGGAAACAAGAAATCAATAGTAATTAGACAGCTTCTATCCAACATTGCGCACCCAAAAATAAATAAAAAAATTTTCAAGTAAAAATAAGCAATACCTTCCACATAATCCACATACTTTTAAGGCATTCGCAAAAATTTGCCAAAACATTGAAATTTATATAATTTTCTGTCTACGATAACAATGTGCGTCATATTCAATTCTTATTAAACAAAATATTTGTATTCAAGTGCTTCTATCCAAATTTCGCTAACTGCAGTACTACATAAATAATAAAAAAAAAAAATTTCAAATTATTTAAAAAAAAAAAATATTTAAATGTTAGATAATGAAGAAAAGTTAATTTTTTTTTTTTTTTTTTTTTTTTTAATTTCTAAATGTTGTTATGCACAAATTCACTGTGTTATACATGGTTATATACCTATTGAAACGTACATATGTATGAATGTATTTAAAGAAAATGGCGACTAACATAAAAAAAAAAATAATTTTTAAATCGAATAGTAAAAGTTATCAAGATGACTATTAATATAATGAACGAAATAAATTTTAATGAATGTTTTCAAAAATCATATGTAATTATTATTCTTTTTAAATTTACAGTAATAGTGATGTTCATTCAAAATCAATTTTATTATTTTCAATAGTAGCAACAAAAAAAAAAAAAATACATATTATGTATATTTTTTGATAAATTATGTAGATAACATTATTTTGGTAAAACAACTTGTTGAGATCAAATATTTATCCTTTTTTTGAAATTTTAAATTTTATTTATTCTTTTAAGACATTCAAATAATAATTTAGTTTATTTTTTATTAATTTTTTTCTTTACTAAGAAATAAAAATTAAAAATGTGGATAAAACATTTATCATATTTTATTCAATCAAATCTATCTTTATACGAATGTAGTAAAATAAAAATTGAAAACAAAAATTTAGAATGAAAAAAAAAAAAATAATAATAATAATAATAATAAGAAAAAAAAAAAGAAAGAATTCATTACAATAAAATATTAATTTTGTGTAATTTTGAAATAATTAAAAACTATGTAATATAATATCCAACAAACAAAGAGAAAAATATAACTTTTTCTAAAACTGAGAAAATATTTATACACAAAATGTTCTGTTGTTCAACATTACAATATTACGATATTATCCAGAGCATTTGATGAAAAATATTATGCAAGTAAAAATTTATTTGAACTCTATTTTCGATGCTAGAGGGAGTTGAAAATTGAGAATTTTATGCAAAATCTTCTAACACAATATCACTGTGTAACTTTTTGTACACCCTACATACAAAGATAAATATTGTTATAATGATAAGAGGTTACTGAACAAAAATAAATAAAATACAAAAAAATTTTTGTAATTGTTATTTCAATAAAATGTTTAATTCCTAATATAGGTGGTAATATGTTCAAATTTCAATTAGGTACATTTTTCACCGTTTCTGCATATCTTTGATATTTAATTACACAATAATGGTTCGTTATCGCAGTCATATTTTGTTGTTGAAAAAAAAATTTTTTTTGTGTTCCAATTTTAAAATAAAAATTTTTTTCCTCAGTGCATTTCTTTTTCTTTAGAAACTTAATTTTTACACAAAAATTTTAGCATTGACTTTAGGATTTGTTTAGAATTGAATTCTCAATTACCATATTGTAGTATATCAAAAGAAAGATAATTTTGTTTCCTATCATTAGCTAAAACATAAAATGATGTTATGTGGGGTGCACAAAAAGTTCACATGGTTTTGTGTTAGAAGATCTTGCACAAAACTCAAAATTTTTAACGCTCTCTATTATCGAAAATAGGATCCGGTTAAATTTTTCATAGTATAATGTATAATTTTTTTTCATCAAATGAACTGAAGAATATCGTGGTATACTTATTGCCAAATTAAAACAGAACATCCTTATACAAAACAAAAATAGAAAAAAAAATTCTAAAAAAAATAATTAGACTATAAACTAAACTGCATCAAAAAAAAAAGATTCAATTAATCAAAAACGTTAATACAAACTTACCATCATCATTACGTTGTTGTTGTCGATTAATAATTGGATGATTTGTTATTGATGATGATGTTCGTTCTTCAGATGTTAATGAATTTATTTCTGGACTCATTAATGGCGGTTGTGCATCAATTGATTGATTTGATTGTCGGCCAGAAGATGATGATGACGATGATGATGTTAAATGATTATTAATATCATTATTTTGTGTTTGTATCAAATGTTCAGTGGTTTTATGCTGCGAATGATCTGAATAATGCGATATTTTAGCTGGACGAAGATGTTGTTGTTGTTGTTGTTGTTGTACTATTGGTGATTTTCGTTTTAAGCAACCAATACCAGTACTAATAGTACTGCTATTATTACAATTACTACCGTTACCACTATTATTATTTACGTTGCTAACACCTATTTTTTTTTTTTTATAAAAAAGAAAAAAAAAAACAAATTTTAATTACAATCTATGATAGTTTTTGTTAAGGATTTTCACTGTTCGGTGTAAATAAGTCTTGCATAGTTGCAAACGGTGAAAATGTTCAATCATTTTTGTAATGAATCCACAACAAGTATTTGGAAACTAAATCTACAATATCAGAGCAAATTTTTTGCTACAGTTTTTTGATTGCAAATTTACAATATTTTCCTTATAAGAATTAAATCCAGATATCATTAATTTTTTGTTCATTATGATTCTGAATCTGGAAACTCGTTGTCAATCTTTTTCTTTAAATTTGTTTGTGTAATAAAACATTTTACTGAACATTAAATCATCAAACAATAAGTACGAGTGACGAATACGATGGTAAGATGCACATTTTAATGGAAGGTGAAATAAAGTCTGTCTTCTATCTTCTATCTACTATCTTCAAGTTGTGTATAAACAAGTATATTACATATATGCACATTTATTGAGTGATTTAGCTATATATTCAGATTCAGATTTCAGATACATGTGACATGTTACATTTACTGTCAGCATGTTTCATTTTCTATTCTGAAAATAATCAGATTACAAAATGGAAGCACAAACCGAAATTTTTTTCAGAAAATGAATTTTTCAGAGCCATGTAACAGATCACATTTACTACAAAGCATTTTTCAGATTCAGTTTCATGTGACAGTACACTTACTTTGATTATTCTTGATTGAATTATTTATTACAAAAGGGTTATGCTATCGAGAGCGATACACCGAAGAACGAAAATACTCATCATTATTTTCAACTTTATATCATACCTTCAGTTTTTATTTGAGTCGTTTGTAATAGAATTGTTGTATTTGATGATGGATTCGTACTTGAATTTGAATGGGAATAATGCATTTCATTGGAACGTCTTTGACGTTCTTCATTCTCCTCTTTGATTTTTAATGTTGCTATAACTCGCTCTTGTAAAGATGCTGCTAACCCTAATTAACAATAAAAATAAAATAAAATTTAATTTCCGATACCATTTATGTGAATTATGCATTATGTAGTTTCTAAGATTCTGAGAAAAAATAATTTATTACCTTCTAGCGGAGGATTTCCATTCATCATACGTGATGATCTGTCATCAATATGCGGTTTTTGATCTTCCGTAAAATATGATTCCAAGTATGGTTTCATTTCCGCTCTAGGAAGTGGAACATTTGGATAAGTATCTCTCATTGTATTTCTAGACGTGGAATGCTGTTGTTGCTGATATGCCACTGTCGCTGAATTTGGCGGATATGATGCTCTAGTCGGAACATGAATGGATGAACGTGAATTTGCCACTGGTAGATTATTACCGTGAACAGTAGGATGATGAGCAGCTATATGTTGGACATGTTGTGGTACTTGTGATTGAGACATCATTTTGTGATTGTATGCAACATGTGCAAGAGTTGCTAGATTATTTTGTCCATGTAAATGTGTAGGAGGAGTTTTTCTCGTATTTTCACAACTATTTGGTCGTGATATTGGACTGTATGCTGAATTTGGAACGGTATTCGTATGATGTGGAAGCGGTAAAAGGGAATCTTCTAAGATTCTAACATTTACGCGTTCTGGACGCGGAACATTTGGATTTATTATGGGCCGATCGTGTCCGCTTGCACCCGTTCCAATAGTACTCATGTTTACAGTGGTATTTTTTATGCCTTGATGAGAACTTTCCAAAGTTCGCTCAATTTCACCGTTCACTAAATCACCAATTGTTTTGGTTGCCGTCATTGTACTTCCATTACCACCATGAGAATGAGATGGATGTTGTTGTGCAAGTTTCTCCTGTGACAAATGTCTTCTTAAAGCCATCTTTGCTGGTGAAAATTGGGTATAATCTGGTTGCGATGAACTCGAACTTGGTCGACTAGGTTGTTGTATATGTTGCTGTTGTTGTTGAGATGAAGAATTTGAATAAACGCGCTCTCTGCCGGAAGGATAATAGAGTACAGAATCGGATGATGCTGAGCTACTGCGAATGTTTTCCTCAACTGGCAAATGTTTCTCGTATCTCATATTCTCAGGAGTTTTAAATTCTGATCGTTCGTTGTGATCCATGTTTCTGCGAAACGCGAAGTCATTGACGGCAGCATGCTGTTGTGCTGCAGCATAAAATACACCTGTTGATGGGCTATGATGAGGTGCTGCTGTTGCTGATGCAGTTGCAGCATTATGTCCTACAGGTTGAACTCCTGATGAAACATTTACTGTTAAATTCTTTGAATAGTATTTCTGTAAATTTATCATCATATTGTTGTTATTCTGACCAGCATTAGTAACAGCATTCACGTTAGATGGCATCGTATTTGCAACAGAATTCGAACCATGCTTCCCCATATTGTAAACAGAACCAGTTGAAGATTTGTACATTGAAACTTGTGGAGTATTAGACGGGTTTGTAGGAAATGGCGGTGGGGTTATCGGAGAGATCGTTGTTGTTGAATTTAGATGAGTAAGTCCCTGAGTAACTACCGTCAAAATATTATTCATGTTGTTGTTATGCTGATGTTGCTGTTGCAACGAATGATGTAAATTTCCAGAGGACGATGAGGAAGATGATGTAGACGACGAAGAGCTCTGATTGCTCGACAGAGGATAATTTGCTTTGTTGGCACTTGCATTATACATTGATTGTGTCGATGTTTTGCGATCAGTTGATTGCAATGCTGCTTTTCTTTGTTCTTGATCTTCATTTAAGACAGACGTGATAATGCTCTTTAATCTATCTTCAAAATTAACAACTTTTGGCGATTCTTGAATCATTTTCGATGTTGGTGTAACTGAATTTGTTGAATTTATGTAGTTTGATGTTTTTGAATTATTTGAATTTCGGCCATGAGAGGAGTTATTGTTATTATTATTATTATTATTATTATTATTATTATTATGGTGATGTTGACTTTGGCTAGATTTCACAGTAGCTGGTGGTGCTGGCATTAATACACTATCACCAGTGCTGTTATTACTGTTATTGTGTGACGAAGATGAAGAATTATTGATATTTGTACTTTTTCGATCTTCTTTCTGTTGGTGTTTATTGTATGTAGAATTTGATGAAGAAACATTGACAAATTTTCCTGCTTCGATTTGTCTACCAGTTTCAAGAATTTTTTGTGCAAGTATTTCTGGATTATTTTCTTCAATTTTACCAACATCTGGTACATCTGGCCATTCTTGAGATCGAGAACGATGTTCACGATTTCGACGTGATGATTTTGAATGCGACGATGACTTTGTTGAAGAAGACGTCGTTGATGATGTGTGATGTTGGTGATTTACATGATTTACTACTGGTGGTGCTGTAACTGGTTGTGTTGTTATGGGAACATTTGTCACTGTTAAATGTGAGCCCTGTTGAGCTAAGAGTGCTGTTGCTGTTTTACGTTCTTCAGCTGTCCTTTCAATAAGCACCAATTCATTTTCTAAATTAATTACCTGAAATTTTATAAACACACAAAATATTATAGTTAGCCGATCTTAAAATGAATCTAAAAAAAAATGAAAATAAACTAACCTGAGCCTGTAATTTTTTTCTTTGTGCTAAAGTATTTGCAATCTCTTTCAATACAAATTTATGAGACGTTGCTGGTGTTAATTCAAGTGATTCACCACCACCACCACCACCACTGTCCTTTTTTACATATCTTTCAGCAACGTTTTGTAAATGTTTCAGAACTAAAGTATTTTGTTCCTGTTCAATCGAATTAACATGATTCTGAAGTTGAGCAGCCTTTACTTGCAGCTCCTTATGACGACCAACAATTTCTTTGGCTTTGGCTAATAAATCATTTTGAGATGTCATACTAATTCCTAATTCATTCATACGTGTTTTTAGTAATGCTACACTATCATCGATTAATACTTTTATCTGTTTCTCGAGTTGACTTGCACGATTCAGTAATCTCTGATTACGTTCTTTTTCTTTTTCAATTTGTTTATTAATATTCTCTTTGTGACTGTTCGATTTCATTTGTTCTAAAGCATGCATAAATTGTGCTCTATACATATCCAAAAGTATTTGAAGAGCATATGGTGTTTCTGATGGTGCTGTTGGTATATCCAATTCTTCATGACACATATCACCAGTTAATGATGTTAACTGTTGATCAACACAGCCAGGTGCTGGTGGTAATTTTTTACACATCATTTCAGCACTTGTGCTCAATAATGTTTGCGTATGTAATACATCTAAACCAACAATTTTTATATTTCTTCTTCCACGTCCTTTTTTGACACGTCCACGTTTTTGTTGCTGTTGTTTTTGTTGTTTATCAGCAGCAGTTGTATTTCCAACTTTTTCACCATTATTTTTCATTATACCGGCAGCTTTACGTGTCAATTTTTTTCGTTTCTTTTGATTATTTGTTCGGCCGGCACCAATTTTTCCCGAATTTGTACTGAAATTATTATTATCCTCGTCATCTGATTGACTACTTTTACCCTTTGAGCTACACCAATCTGACCAAGCACGTCTTGTTGTTGGACCAGTCACTTCACCTTCACCGTCAGGGTCAGATTCTGTTGATGATTCATCCATTGCTTGTTTCGATGATTCACGTTTCGCGCGTTCACGAGTAGTTCTTGTTGTTGTACCTACCAATTCACACGAAAAAAAAATGCAATGCACAAAAATGAATTGACGTAAATTAAAAATTTTAACTTTTTTTTTTTCTTAGAAACTAAAATTAAAATTTCAATCTAAAAATCAAAGATTATTGTTTTATGGTTTTGATTGTGGTTTATCCTTGTAGTATTAGCTGTTTTTCTTTGGTCACAATTATCTGATAATTCTCAGTTTGACATCTCAATTAGATCATTTATTTTCTTTTTTTTTTTTTAATTCTCAGTTCCTCACATCAATTGAGCAAAAATATTTTTCCTCAGTTGGATTACATAAATCTCATTTCGTTGCTGCTGCCACCTATAGCAGAATAGAAAAAACACCGACCAAAGAAACGCATTGCTCAATTGAGAACTGAGAATTATCAGATAATCGTGACCAAAGAAAAACAGGTATTATGTATACTGTACTGTGAAATGAATGAGAAATGAAAACAAACTTTTCAAAAATTGAAAGTAGATTGATTAGGTATTTATTTTCGTTTTCAGATATTTATTTAATTTTCACTAAAAATCGTTTGTAAAACTAGATTTTTTTTTAATTTGCAGAAAAAATATGAAAATTGAAGCCGATTGAATTATTTATGCACCTGTGCTATATGAATCCATTTGTATGTAAACTGAGTGTATGAATTGTATGTATGTACTCGTATATATGTGCAAAATTTTTAGAAATATGGTATAAAATGAATACTGCCTTCATACCAATGTTAACATTTTCGAATCAATTTGGTTTCGACACAGAACTAAATTTTTTCAATTTGACCACAATTTGTTCTGAGCCAACCGATTCAATACGATAGGATTTTTTGTGAAGAATACATTTGCAGCTCGTTTCATAACTTGATCGAAAAATTCTCGAATGTAGCTGACGTCGTTAACATTCTCGACTTAATTAACGTAATTTTAAAAATTCGTAGTTAATGTTCCCACCCAATCGAGAAGAATATAATAGACATAATTTTTTTTTCGATATTTATGTTGTTAGTGTATTCAATGTAAAATATATAGACTAACCGTTTATTTCAAAGATTAATTAAACAGTTACAGAAACACTTCAGTCAAAAAATGATATAGAAACGGGATTGTTAATTCGATTATAATATTTATACGAGGCATTTATAATAATTTGCTTTTTATAATCGGTTTAATCTATTTTAAATCGTTTTAATGAGTCACATAAACAGATAATTTACTTTAGTCTAACTAAAAGCAGAAATAGCAACTTCTTCAATTCACGAATGTTTATTATCATTTTTATATGTACATATATGGTTTTGACAGAATTGATAGTCTTAATTTTGATTTGCTTTATCTTAAATCGTATTTATTCTGTATCATAAAAATATCTTAAATCTCTGGCTCGATATCAGACTAAAATCGATTCATTGGGTATAGTAGAGTTTACATGATCATTGTTACACATAATATAGAGTTTATCATATAAAATATTAAAGCTGAATTTATAAATCAATATTACAAGAATACGTTTTGAAATAGAATCATATTGTTTGAAAAATCTTTACTTTCCAGAATATAAATTTGGATCCAAAATCAAAAATTATTTATTCAAACATTGATAACAATATGATTTAAGTTTTTTTTTTTTTTTTTGATTTTTCTAGTTTTTTTTTTTTTGTCTTTGTACTATTTTATTTATTAATTGCGTTGAGAATATGAACAAAAAATTTTAAAAGAAACTAGAAACATATTATGATCATTTCACAGTCTTTTGTACATGAATATATACATAAATATAAATGTACATATACATACATACAATATTTAAATAAAGTAAAATGTATAACAATGTAAACATTCAAAATAATTATTCAGAAAAAAAAAGTATAAACACATCGAAGATATTAAAAAAAAAAAAAAAAAAAAAAAAAAAAAATTAATCAAAATTATTGTGTTAATGAAAATAAAAAATTAGAAAAAAAAAAAACAGTAACTATTCTACGAATGAATTTCAAGATATCGTAAACAAACAAATCAAGATAAAAACGAAAAAAAAAAAATGTTTAATTTAAAACAAACAGCACACTTAAAACGAATTAGTGTTAAACATCAAACAACAAATCTAAAAGTTAGAACAAAAAAAAAATTATGATGAATTAGTATCTATGTTTTTTTTTTAATTTAAATTTGTTTCAACGAAGAAAAAATAATGTTAGTAAAAATAGTGAAAAGTTTTTTTTTTTTTTAATTATTTTTGATATTGGAAGTAATTTTTTTTTTTTTTTTTTTTTTTTTGTTAAATATTTGCCCATATTCATCACTCACCGATCGTATCCGTTTCCGATGATTTCTGATTTTTAAGTCGCTGAAAGTATCTTTCTAATTTTGTACGATCAATAATATGTAAATAATATGAAACTGGTTTTCCTGTCCATGAAACGGATCCTTTCAGCGGTGACATCTCACTAACATGCATTATCGTTCCAATATCGGTTAAATTTCTACAATATAATATAAGTTTTGGTTTTTTTCTTTTCGTTGTTTTTTTTTTTGATTTTTAAATTATTTTTTTTTAATGATAAAATTAAAAAATGAATAAATGGAAAGAATTTAAATTCTCTTGAAATAAAATAGAAAAAGAAAATTACAATTAAATTTTCAGGAAAAGATGAAATTAAATTTCTCAAATATGGAGAACTTAAATTTTTCCCCTCATTATTTGTTTATTTAATTTTTCATTTTGTATTTTTTTTTTTAATTTTATCATTTTTTTTTTAATTTATTACCTATCAGTTATACGAAAATTAAGTGGACAAAAACTTTTTGATGATACAATTCTAGCACCATCTCTTAAATCAGCAAATCTTTCTTTTAATTGATGATCAACATGTGGACCAAATGCAAAATTATTAACAAATACTAATGACGATGAATTTATTTTTTCACGATGCTCATCAGCCAAAAAATCGCCTTTAATTAACTGATAATCACCAAATTTTTTACCAAACCAATTCATCCATAAACGAAAATTAATATCCATCATTTCAGCATAACGTGATGGTACTTCTGCTTTTTCAATACCAATACATGATTTTAATGGACCAGAACCGGCCATTTGTAATACAACTTGACCAACACCAGAACCTAAATCAATGAATGTATCATCAGATGATACTTCGACTTGTTCAATCATTTGTTGTATAAGTTCATATGATGTTTCTCCATATACTTCTGGAGAGAATGGTTCATATTGATTCAATTTATCTGGATCAATAACGGCAGCATTATAAACTAATTGTAATATATGTCGTAATAATATAGGTGAGGCATATTTATTAAGCCTTTGGGCTGGCAGTGATGTTCCCTTTTCCTATGTAACGAACGCATATACGTGTATTAAATGTTCGATGATCAGAATATGTATTTTTCCATTTCGATATTCGTTATGAGAGTAATAATAATAATAATAATAATAATAAGAAGAAGAAAAATAAAGAAAATAATTAAATTAGCAAAGACTATGTAGTAATTTTCTTTCATTGTTGATATAATTGCACAGGCCTGTGAAATTTAACTTTTTTTTTCCCCCTTCAAATAATTAAGCAATTTTTTTATTTGTTTAGGTATGCTGAATTAAACCATTTTTTTTCACGTCAGGATTTCTTTTTATCAAGGATATTCATATTTACAGAATTATTTGTGACAGTTTTTATGAAAAAATGAAATATAAAAATACAATAATGAATAAAACTGAATTTTTAGGTACAAAATGAACGGTATTAGTTCTGTACAAGGCTAAATAACTATAGATAAATTATGAAGACTTATGATAAGTATATTTTTCTGCTTTCTTCAATTTTTTTTTCCTCTGTAACTGTGTTGCGGTTCATTCCAGCAATAGTCAGCCATCATTCTTACGTCCCAACTTCCCTGATAACTCTTCTCTATATGATTTTAATATCCTAGTGAAATCGTTCTTCCTGTTCTTTATTAACTGCACCAAGATTTTCAGGAAAGAAGTCGATATTCGAATGTAGAAAATGCAATTTTATATTCATATTGCAACACATTTTTTTTAAAATTATCAAACATGATATTAACTTTCTTCCAATACAAAATCACATGTAATTTCTTATACACCTTACGTAGCAAAATTTAATGTTCTATTGAATGATAGGGAACAAAATTATCTTTCTTTTGATGTGTTATAACAAGTAATTTGGAATTTGATTCTAAATAAAAGGAGATCCTGAATTTATAATTTATGATGAGTTTTTTAAAAAATTTTGAGAAAGAATTGGATTTCTGAAAAAAAAATGCATTATGTAAAATTTTTTCATTTTCGAATTTAAAGGAGAAAGTTTTCTTTTTTTTTTTTTTCAAACAAAAGAAATCCGAGATCGATTGGATGATTCGTTATCGAGTTATTTGGAATCAATTATCTGTGAAAGGAAATGAACGTGATGAAAGTTTTTTAATAATTTGGGACCTAATATCTACTCAAATTGCTATTTAATTTTTTTATGGGAAAATCATCGCAGGCCTGTGCTATTAAAAATACGTACAGATACTACATAATATCAAAAATCATATATACTAGGAAGATATCTTACGCCATACAAAATTGTTTGTATGAAGTATGAATTGTACTAGGGTACTAATATCAGTACCCAAGCTTCAAAATGAAGTTGAGCGGCGTCGTTCAACTTGAAGTTTTCATATTCAAACTTTATGTTATAGCATGCTATGCTGTGGATATGTTGTATACGTTATATTATGTATGAATCATAACTTATTCAATCAAACGGATCGAACAAAAATGTATGTAGAAGAAAGAAGAAGAATGTGGTATAAGGAATATGTACATACCTACGAAGTACTGTATAGTGAATAATAGTGAATAAAACATATCCACAGCATAGCATGCTATAACCAAAAATCATGTGGTATAGGATTTTTGGTAATATCAATGCATACATTTGAATTATTGACTGTATAAAAGTTGTACGTCCGTACGTCTTATCAGTCTTATTCAAACATTCGTGCAACCTATAGCAGAGCGTTCAAACGCGAAAACTTCAAGTTGAGCGCCATGCAATTCCAACTTCATTTTAAAGCTTGGGTACTGATATTGAAATTTATTTTTTCATATTTTTTCCATATAAATAATTTTGTATGGCATAAGATATCTTCTATACTATATGATTTTTGATAATATGTATATGTACTGCATATGCAGAGTTGTATTTATGTACTTACCAGGGCAATAATGCTATCAACGGCTTTATTAAATCTATCAACCAAACTTGACATAGTCTTATAGCAGGCAGTGTCAATGTCATTGAATGAAAAATCCTCAAATGCTGAATAAATTTCGGGAATATCTTCACAAACATGACGTATTGTTTCAATAATATCAATACCACTATCATGTTTATCAGAACCAGTACCAGTTTGTAATGGCCATGAATATGAGATGACATCGGCACCGGCTGGCGATCTTAATACCAATTCTTTAGTTTGAGGTGTCGCCATTCCACAAATTCTATTTCTCTTTGCTATTTTTTTTTTTTGCTATTGCTTTGCTCTTATTTCTCAATTTTTAATATGGAAATTGTGTTTTTTTTTTCTTGAATTTTGATTTAATTAAAAAAAAGTTAATTACTTTTTGGTACTACATTTCCCGAAATTGAAGAGAGGATTTTTTGTGTTTAGTTTTTTTGTTCTTCTTCTTTTCTCCTTTTCTTTACAATATTGTTACTTGTTGAAATTTTTTTTCTGTTTTTGTTATACCATTAAAATTGATTCGATTCGATTATTATGTACGTATGTATCTGAATATTGTTTAATATGGTTGGCTTCTATTTTGTCTAATTATTTCTTTTCTATAAATTACTTATAATAAAATTGATTTAATAATTTTTTAGCTGAACATTTTTTTTTTTTTTAAATTCTGTAAAATTATCTGAACATCTTGAAATTGATTTTAAACATATTCACACATGAATTTTGAAAATGTGAGTGTAGATTTATTTTTCTAGAAAAATTAAAAGAAATAAAGGGAATTTTTTTTTTATTGTTTTAGTTAATTACAATTATTCATAAAAAAAAATACATTAAATATTTGCATTTAAATAAATAATAATAATCATAAAGTAAATAGAAATAAATAAATTTAAAATAAAAATTGACCTAATTAAGAGAGTCGATTTAATCGACCATAGACTTCGACATCAATTTTTTTTTGTTTTTTTTTTGATCACTTAAATCGATTGATTAGCTTTTTCTTATTTCCTCACTTCATTAGTTGAAATTTAATTTTTTTGTTAATCGCATCTATTCGGAGACTTTCATTTCTAATTTATCTCATTCGTTCTTCTTTTTTATATGCATCATCAATTATTGAAAATTCACTTTTTTATATTTATTTAAATCTAAAAAAAAAATATTAAATTTTTATTAAAAACTTGCTTAATAAATTTAATAAATCTTGAAAATTTTTTTAACAGTTTAAATCAATTGAAAACTGTGTTTGGTATTGTGACATTTTTAAGTCGATGCAATTGGTTTAGATAATACACAATACGAATTTTAAATTGCCTCGACTGAAAAGGCGTTTATCCATTGTCGATTATCTTGACTCTCATAAATTAGACCCAGTATTTAATTCTACATTTCATAAATAATTAATTGAATATACATATATATTTTTTTGTATTATATAATTCAGACATTTCTGTCAAAAATTTTCATTCATCGTCAGAATAAATCCGAAGAGACATTATGGTTAAAAATGTTTTTTTTTTTTTTTTTTTAACTTTAATTTCATAATAAACTTTCTTTTGAGTTTCATTTTTTCATCAATCAAAATTCATGTATGACGCAGACTGAGTACTAAATGGCACCGATCCAATATCATAGATAATTCAGCTACAAGACGTACCTAATAAACTGAATTATGTATCATTTTTCATCAATATTTTATCGATTCATTTTAATAAAAGTTAACCGTCATAACGCATAATACTATTTAAAGTTAGACGGTAGCGGTATATTGATAATGTACAGATCCTTTACACGAAAATTTTATGCATAAATATATTGTAACTGATATAAACAGAAAACTGATTATATAATATCCTAAAAGAATTACATTCGATATTTAACTAATAAACAAAATTGTTTTAAGTATTTACTGATCTGTTTAGAATCAAAGAAACAAAAATTACAGTACATTATGTTTCTTCGGTTTTACACTAACGATATTATAATTATTTATGAAAAATTTTTTCGTATTTGTAATTTTCTTAAAAATCGTAATAAAAGTGGGTTCGTGTATATCACTTTCAAAAAATCATATTCGAATGTTTACATTTTCCTTTTTAAAAAAAAAAAAAAATAATAAAATTAGTCGATGTCGTGAAATAATTTGCAAAAATATATTAAATTTCATTATCTTAAAAAATGTCGAATTATAAAATTTTATTTTTTCTCATAAACATAAAATTAGCCAGCCAACCAACCACCAGTAGTAGACATCTCATAAATCATTCATTTTTATTTAAAATATGCCTCGTATCATTATTTACGTGAAATAATACATAATAACTTATGGAATAGTAGAATTTATATCAATACATTATATATACATATATATATATATTTAATTTTATTAATCGATTTTTATTAACATTGTCTGTAATGATGATATACTTCTTGTACTATGCACATTAAGTATACATAACATAAATTTATATTCACATTAAATGTATATATATGCGTATGTATGTACATAATTGTCGTTTATTTTTGTACACACAAAGAATTTTTATTTTTAATTTTAATATATTTTTAGTCCCCCATCATAATGTAAATCATATAAAATTGATTTTTCTCAGGATGATTACAAAAACATATAACATATTGTTTGTTTTTTTTTTTTTTATTGATTTTGATGAATTTTAATTAAACTAGATGAATGATAGATATTTTTAATAAAAATAATTAAATAAATAAATAAAATAACTAAAATGAATGAAATACATACTAAGAGGATTCCTGATGAAATATATACATATGTACACATATTATGTACATACAGTACATACTTAATTTATGAATAAATACAGAACAAATTTATTTACAAACATTTTTTTTATAACAAACACAAAATGCAGAATTGATTTAATAAATGAAAAATGATAAATAACAATAAATAAAATAAGAAATTTTTAAGTAAAAATATCTAGTTCATATGTAAAGTATATATAGTAAAAAAAAAATTACATACACCATTTTAATTTGTTTTTTTTTTTTTATGACACAAAGCTTTTAAATATTTACAGAAATTAATATGAAAATATGAATTGAAAATAAAATGAAATAATTTAAATTTTTTACTTATTGAAAAGTTGAAAATAAGTAATGAATGTTTGAAAATTCTATAGAAATTTACAACTAATTTGATAATAAATGAAAATTAGCAATTTTTAGAAGGAACAACGCTGAGCTACAAGTTATTTATAGACATCGATATAGTGTCATGAATAAAGTTAAAAAATAGATTAAAATGGCTAGGGAATGACTGGAGAATGGATAGAAATGGATGAAATCCTTGCAAAGTAAGTAGTAGTAAATCGTTCCACAGCAAAAAGCTGACCAGTGCGTCGATCAAGATGGTATAGGATATGATAAAAGACATAAGACTGAGATGGTCACAGTCAGGTGAGTAGTGGCATTGGATAGAGATAGGTGGAGACGAAGATTGCAAGCAAGGGGTCATAGGACCCTTTATGGGTTGTTGAGTCACGAAAAAAGAAGAAGAAATCTTAGACAATTGCAGCTTCAAAATATTGAGATTCACACATGCTGCATTACAACCGCAAAAAGTGATCGTGTGGTGTGATGTGATTTGGATTTACCATAACGTTTCGATTGAAATATGTAAAAATGTTGTGGAAAATTGTTGGGATATTACACGGTATATGTACAAATATTTTATTCTCTGCATACGTACATACATAGTTGCATATATTGTACACTTATATTGTACACTTCTAATATAGTTTGTTTGAAGGTCATTGTAATCAACCGCGCTTGACCAAGTTTTTAAAAATAGCGCATTCATTAATTTTTATTTAATTTAAATTTATTTCTTCATACATACTTAATTTTTTTTTTTTTCGTATTTTAAATGATGAATTATTCAAAAAATATACATTTCACTTAGCTAAATAATATGAATTTTGATTTGTTGGAGTCGCAAAAGGTTATTGCACTTAAGTGAATGTACATGCATATGTGCATATGTACGGTACACGTACTTCTTTCTCTATAAATCTTGTTTTTTGAAATTTAAAAAAATATATACATATATCAATTCAGCATCATGCAATAAATATATTAGGTGTTTTCGATTTGGCTATTTCAAGTACTTGCGAGTACTAAAATGTGTCTAGGATAAATTGTTAAAACGAACGACACAAAAATTATTCGTAACTATTTGCATCTACTTCCAGATACTTGAAAAAATTTCCATGAGTAGCTGCGCTGCGAGTAGATGGTTTAGCACAGACATTTACCTTTTCTACTCGCAATTACTTGAAATTGCCAAATCGAAAGAGCTATTGATAACTTATTTCCATAAATATATGAACAATATGACATAATAATTTGTACTTGTCGTAAGCTAATGTTGATAATTTTACTATGTCAATTTATTATAGTTTATTATGTCTAAATTTTTACAGATTACAGACCGTGACTTCCAAATTGCACCTGAAACAGTTTATAACCAAGTTGTGTACGGTGTATAGAAAGCATTAAGAATAATACAATTTTAAATGTAGAATATACAATCTTTTATAATGATTTAGCTATTTGTGATGTTTAATTTTTGAAGTATGGTTGACTTTTATTTATAAACTTTTTCCAAAAAAATCTGTTAAAATTTTGGTAAAAGAGGGAAAATTAGCAAAAAATCAGTGCATCTGACTTAATATATGCACCAATTATGTGGTGATTCCATATTTGGAAAATTTGTACTAACACGTTTATATCATTATTTCAGGCCCATCACATTCGAAAAATTTAGAGATATGATTGATTTATTACCATATATCCCTCAAATACATCATGACTATTTTCAAAAACTTGATCATAATGAAAAAAGTTAAAACCTAATAGTAGAAATATAAATAATTTTGGTTAATGGTAAATGTTGAAATAAAGCCTTTTTTTATTTTGTTATTTTCCATTTTTTTTATTTTTGAAAAATTTCATAAAAAGAAATTGGTTTGTTTCAATTGAGATCCCGTAGTTAATATTTTGTAAATGTAAGATTTTTATTTTTTATGCTGACTTTGAAAGTGATGTAAAGATATTTTTCAATCTTTTGAAGTCATTAAAAGTATAAATTTTTGTTAATCACATTTAAAAAATGATAACATCATAAATTTAAATCAATTTAATATATAAAAAATACAAAACTAATGTAATAACATTATATCCATACTTTTCAAATTAATCAAATGAAAAACCCTTAAATAGGTATCTCCATATAAAATAAAATACACTTACATCACTTTCAAAAAAACGGCTCATATTAAGATTGAAATTAATTTCTATTTCTAATCTCACGATGGTAATAGCAAAAGTTAGACTATATTAAAAACTTATTTATACCAATATATTAATATACACGGCAATATACTCTAAATTGTAAATAAAATTTATGAACTCAATCTATTCTACCGAATCTACACTGGATTATAAATGAGCTCCTATATTCTGATTTCAGCTCACAATTTCTTTAAATAAAAAAGTGTTTCTTCCAAATAATACAAACGTTGCATCAACAACAATACATACTCAACATGCTTTCATTGAAACATAATTATTGACCGCATTATTTAATCAGAAGAGAAATATAGATATTTTTCAAAAAAAAAAAAAAAAATGTTTATTCAATCAAAAAATTCAGCAATTTTTTTTTTTATTTTCAAAATAATTTTGCCAGAATTTTTAAAAAAAATATCCGATGAAAAAAAATATATTAATTAAATTGAGACTGTTTCTTACGTTTTGTTTGACTACAGAAATGACAAACAACTATCACAAATCGACAGTTCTATTTGTTCTTCTAATGAATACATTAAATAAACAATGTGAATGTCAAATCAGAAAAAGAAACTGCAAATTAAGAATAACTGCAAGTCACAAGTCACAAGCCACAATTGTAATGGAGAGTCACAAGTTGTGACTTTTTTACATTTTTTGTGACATTTCGTATTCTGAGTTAAAGTCACAATTTTGACATTTAAAGAATGGGTCACAAGTTGTGATCATCAAAATAGCAGGTCACAGTAGTTATAAATTGTGAGTTTCACAAGAAGTGAAGTGAACGTTTACAATTTTTTTTGTAAATTATGGAAGAAGTTTTGTTATTATTATGTCTTGTTTTAGAAGAAAAAGAAAAAAAGGAATTGTAGTTTATTGCATTGTTTACATTGTATTCGATTGTAATTTTTTTTACACAATGGTAGCTACTTACTTTCAAAATTTTCCATCGTACTCACTTTTTTTTATATTTATTAATATAGTATTATTTTTTTCAACTATCAGAATGCAAATTGTTTGATGTTTAATATTTTCATAGCAGTTAACAAGTCTACACAGAGTTTGGAGAAAATTTGTGACTATGCTTGTGACTTTGATATCAGAATACGAAACAGCTGATTAGTCATAATAAAAGTCACAACTTAAATATCATAAAAATAGTCACAAGCAACTGTGATCTATGAGTAGTCATAACTTCAGAATCGGGGGGTAAGTTCGCAGATTGTCAAGTTAACAGAATTTGTTAACTCCGACCAGAACAAACCCAATATTTGTTACAAATAAATAATTTTCGATTCTTTAGAAATTGAAGAATTCCAAAAATTATACCAAAAAATGAAGATGCCTTTATGTAAGTAGGTATCTAGTAAACATATATGTACGTATATTCTAGTAAAATAAGGGTATCGACGGCTTGGTCTTGTATCATTGTAGACGGTGTAAGCTCGTACAATGTGCAATCCTACACCTATTGTAAACATGTTCTATGTAATTTTTACTTACACTACTTGTAAAAATTTACAATGTTGAAACCCATTGTATTGTATACAGTGTATATTACTATTGTATATGCCATTCTGACATTAAATGCTAATGTAATTTGATTAAATTTATTTTTATAATATTTTAGCTGACATACGTTGCTTGCTTTCAATACAAAGTTTGCTATTATGGTGCGTTCACAAAATAATGTATAATTTGGGTGTATGTTTACACTTTTTACACTCTTACAACAAATCGTGAATACCTCACCTCTAGTGTAAGATTTGGGTGTATGTTTACATTTTTTACACTCTTACAACAAATCGTGAATACCTCTAATGTATTTTATGATTTTATCGATTTATCGAACAAATGAAATGTGAATTTGTATGTGAAAAAAAAATTATGATAAACATTTTTTAAATTAGTACTGAAATAAAATATGTATTTATAATATGTACATATGTATAATGTATTTTAAAACTGTACGTATACTGTGTGCATGCACATATCTACTGTTTTTTTTTTTTTAAACAAAAATATAAAATGAAATGAATTTATCTGAAAAAATTCATACATTTTTCATATAAAATTTAAATTGTGTCATACAATCATATTTAGATATAAATACGATTTATAACAAGAAAAACAAATAAGAAATTTTACTTAATGTTTATAAATACATACGTACATAAAATCATACCTATAGTTAATAGCTAATAAAATTTTTTACCTAAAAAATCTTAAAGTTGATATTTTCATATTATGTATTCAATTTAAAAGATGATTTTATTGAATTTTTGTTTCTTATATACATAATTATGTATACTACAAACAAACTTTTTGTATGTATTTATATATTATACCTCCTATACATGTATACATATATATTTTATATAAATATTACTTTTTGTAAATATGTATATAATATAGAATATGCGAAAATAAACAAATACATACACGTAAGTAGATTACTACATATGTATATATGCGCTCGCAGTGCTCAGTCTCGTAAATATTCACCCTTAAAAGTCAAAAGCAGTAGTGTAATATAATATAGTAAGATAAATACTTATGTATTTTCATTTTGCCTGTACATATTATTTTTTTATACGAAATTTAAAAAAAAATGAGGCCACCACCATACTTATCATCATTTTCATCATAATACAAAATATAATTTTAAAATAAAGTTTTATATCATTGCAAACTACATATGTAATGTATATAATATTATGTACATGAATATGAATACATAAATGTATGTGTAGAAGATTCATTAAATATTGTATAAAAAAAAACATTAAAAGCGTTCTGTAAGTTAAATTTCTCTCATTCCTAAATATATTTCAGTTTCGATTTTATTTTATTTTTCTTCTTTTTTTTCTTTTTCTGTGTCATTACACCTTTTCTAACCTTTCTTCCCCAACATATACATATCCCCTTCTAAAAGTGTTTCTTCATATCAAATTTCAAAATATACATAAGTATACCTATTCATGTGGATATATTTTATTCCAACTACTACCATCGCAATATCATAGCATTAGCTCAGCATCATCATTTTCATCAAAATAAAATAGATGTTTCATATATATATATGTACCTACATAAATTTTCATACTATTCTACTGTTACTATATAAGGATAAAATTTGTTTATCATCATTACCATCATCCTCATCAACATTTTTATTTTTTTTTTATAATAGTTAGATGATGATAATGATAGTTTATATATTTGTGTAACAAATCATGGGAATACACATATTGGCAGCGGCATTGGAGTTTGAAATTTTGAGGGATTATAGAAAACCAAAAATGGAAAAAAAAAATTATTAAGGACGTTTTTCTATAAAAGTTTTCATTGTATTTTTCCATTTAAATATTGAATTGTAAATTTCAGAAAAAAATAATAATAATAATAAATCCAATAAGAAACGAAAAAAGCATGCCTAAAAGTTTAGTATCTCTTTTGCTAGGTACATCATCATGATAGGCTACACGAAAATATGCCGGAGACAGATGATTTATATGGAAAATGAATACGTGTCTTGTGAATGTATTCGTATTCGTACATAAATATGTATATGTGCATATATGTAATATATAAAAAATTGAATAATGTATAAATTTAAAAATTTCATCTATATAGATATGTACGTATCTTTTATTATAAACTTTTCTCAAAAATTTTCATTTTATTCTACGAATTTTTTTTTTATATACTGATTTATGTATGTAACATAAAAAATATTCATTTTTAAATACATACAACCATAATACAACATATAACGTACCTACACAATAATAAATTTATTTAGATCCTAATAATTTTTCTAACCAATTCATTCATTTATACTCCTTTTCTGTCCTATTTTCATGGCGTACAGAGTACGCAGAAAAAAAAAATATCTACATAAGTATATTTATGTGTATGTAATATGTATTTGCAGCAGTGGAAAAACGAATGTGCAGAAAAAGGGGTTTTTATTTGTTTATAGTTATTTATTCGATTATAATGTCTACATTTATACATATACTCGTATGTTGTACATTTGAGTGTATAATTTAGTACATACATATATAAAATAGAACATATAAAACTTGATAAAACTGCGTTTATATATATACATGCATACATTTATTTATGTGAGTTGTGTTAGAGGCATTTTTAAATAAGAAAATTGATTTTTCCATCATTTTCCATCCCTTCAACTTATTCTTGAGCTTACTATATATACATCTGTGAATACAACTTATACATGTGTACATATGTATGTATAGTATATAAAACATACGATATACGCAGCATAAAAAATTTACATTACATACATGTGTTGTGTATATACAAATAAAATTAGAATAACATTGAGGTGGGGAAAAGGAAACAGATCAAGGAAATCTGAAATTTTATTTTATTTTTTTTTTTTGTTTTTGTAAATAAGAAAAATCGATAAAATGATAATATAGAGCTGCCAGTTTATTATCAATATCTGCAACAGAACAGAAATAGTAAAGAAAACTGTAAATTTAAAAATTTATTTTCTTATGATATGATGTACGTAAATAAAATATATAAAAATACATATAAATTATAATTAAAAGTTGTACGTAGTACATAGTAAACGATTGTAATATGTATGAATAATTTTATTAGAAAATTTTTTTTCAATTTTATGTGTTGATTTAATTATTTTTTTGTTTTCCAAATTTTTAAGATTTTTTCATTTATTGTAACTAACATGATATTGTATGTATGTAGGTACCTACCAAAACATACAAAATTGAATCTTTAATTATAATTTGCTTTTTTTCTTTATTTTTATTTTGTCATTCTCTTCTTTAGATAGAATTTATTTTTATTATAAAAAGAAAGTAAAACATTTTTAAATCATTTATTGATTATTTCATAAAATGAAATAAAAAGAAGGGTCATTGATCTTTTTTTTTTTTTATTTATATCATAATTTATTTTTAAATTTTTTATTTTCTTTCTTTTTTTTTTTTGTTTTACTTTGCCTTGTTTTAAATTCTTCGGTAGGTATAAAATTGTTAATTACATTCTAATTCTACACATACAACATAAATAATGTACAAATACAGAGAATACAATACATGTATGCACACATACATACAGTCGCACATTCATTCAATGTACTTATAAAAATAATATCGTTAATGTTAATACGTATTTATTTACATTATTATTGTACACTGAGGAAGATAATTCCAAAAAAATACATAAGTACATATATAGACAATATACATAAAACAATATAATATGAAATAAAAATCAATATCTTCTAACTAAAATAAAAATAAAATAAAAAAATGAATAAAATACAAAAGGGTGAGGGTTGTTTGTGAGATAAATAAATCTTCTTTTTTTTTTTTGCACATATAAAATAATACAAAATTTAAATTGTGTACTACTCTGATAAAAAAATTTAGTAAGACATTTTAAATGAACCACAAAAGGCTTACAATATTATTTTCAAAGTACCTACAATAGTACTAAGGATTTTTTTTTTTTTTCAATTTTCTAAGTCAATTCCCGAAATCGTCTTCAAAGCATTCTTCTTCTTCGATTCGGCTTGTATCTCTTCAATAGAATCAAAATGATATCTCCAAAAAGTCAGATAAAACTAAAACCTTGTTTACATCTACCGAGATTTCGTGAAATCTCGAGATTTTGAAAAATAGTGTTTACATCTGCTAAAGAGATTTCAGCTGTCATTTTCTTTTTTTTTTCTTGTTTTCTTGTTTTGAATTTTCTTTAAAAATTCTGATATTTATTTAATATTTCATCAAAAATAAATGTCAAATATACGTCATTCAAGTAAACAAATGTCAAATACATTCATTCAAGTTGAGGCGAATTCAAGGCGAAATTGTATTTATTTTTTTTCTAGGGTTGTTCAAAAATTTTAAAGAGATTTTGAATAAGATTTCAACGAAATCTCGTTAGTTAACTAGATTTTAAAATCTCTTAACTATTTGCAAAACCACTAGATTTAGAAGAAGATTTGATTAAAATCTCGAGATTTCACGAAATCTCGGTAGATGTAAACAAGATGTAAGTCTGACAAATAGGGTGATTTGCGAAACAATATATGTATGTTTAATTTTTAGTCAAATAGTCATACGCAACTAATGCAGTATGAAACGGTGCATTCTTAGCTGAACTTTTTTACTTATTTTAAAAATCGATAAATGCATCGAAATTAATCAAGTGTATGTCATTAACTATTAGTAATATTGGCATGAAATTTAGCACAAATGTCTGTTATGGCACTACTATGACTATCCCACAAGTATCAAAAAATTTAATCGTTTTAGATAAGCTCTCGTGATTTAAATAGAAAGGAAAGTCTTACTATACCTTACCTTTTAATCACAGTAGTATATTATGCATGTTACTATAGTTTTTCGTAAAAAAAATTTTTTATATTCGTATACGTGAGTACATTTATATAATGTATATAGATATAAGTATGTAGGTATATGAAAAATAATGACATGTGTGGCAAATCAATATTTGAATTCTTTTTATTTTATACATTATGATATATTACTTCATTTCATATTAAAAACTTTTTTATTTTACACGTGTATGTAATGTACGCATATGTATATAAATACATTAAAGTGATATTTATGATGTATGGTAAATGGTAAATTGATGGTTAATCGTAAAAGTTGTAAAGAAAACATTGTGAGCTAACCTGAAAAAAAATGGTAATGAGTATGGTAAATAGTAAATTTATGTCATAAATGTCAAAAAACATGCATCTAATGATTAAATTGTCAAAATAAATTCACGTCCATCTGAGTAATAGGCTTAAAAGAGTCAAATTAATTAATTACTGAGTTCCTTTTAACCTGGTAAAGTACTCCCAAATACTCGGGAGTAAATTGTAAATGGAACACAATTTTTTTGCTTGGAAGTAAAAAGTAACCTCACATTTCTAAGGCAATGTATTTATATTGGAGTGGCAGTTGGCCGTGCTCAAATTTCAGCTGTCATGTATTTCAAATTTGTTTTGTTGTTGATTTTAGATTCTCCATAACCTTAATAGCGTAACCACAACTCGACTTCCAAATCGGCAACGATTTTTCAGTTGTCAAAATTTATCGACAAGGAACTACGCCTAGCGAAATTCATTTGTTTATTTTTTTAGAACACATCAACCAAAAACCATTCAAAAATAACATTAAAAAAATATATAAATTGACATTTCACGGCGTTTAACGTCAAAATTAGAAATTGTCGATTTGGAAGCCGAATTGTGGTTACGCTATTAATCATAGCGTCCGGCGGAAAAGTCGACAACGATTTGCTGAATTTTAGGCAACTTGATTATGTAGTACGTAGGCGATAAATTTTGACAACTGAAAAATCGTTATCGTTTTTCGTTGTCGTTTTGGAAGCCGAATTGTGGTTACGCTATGTTCATTGTCAACAGGTCCTTTCATTTTTTTTTTAATGTTTATGCAATTGATGTACATTCATACTTACATACATAATGGATGAAAAAGGTATTGAGACTTGAGACCAATTATATAAGACAAAAGTCCTTAATAAAAAGATTAATTTCTAAAATATTTTTCTGTTTAAATTTAATGAATATTTACTAAATTTTGAAATTTTTCGATTGAAATGCTTCATTGTAATGTTTCATAGGTAAATAATAGTTTTTCATAACACTTCAAAAAAATTATTCGAGGAAAATACTAGTACTAGATGGGAAACAAAACAATAATGACAACGAAGAAGGACTACGAATACGGATACGAAAATTGTCACATGGAATGTTCGAACTATATACAGGCTAGGTGGGCTAGCAGAATTCATAAACCAAATAGAAAAATATATATAAGAATTGGAATCCATAACTGAAGACGGGTAGGAAAGAACAGAAATAATTGGCGGCAAATTCTGCAAGTGGTGATGGTTCTCAAAGGACCGTTGGTAGATTCAACATGATGAATGTGACAGTTATATTAAATGTTGATTACAATTAATTCTGAAGCAAAAATTATTTCTAAAAAAACCTAAATTTAAATAAATATGTAAGGGAAATATGAATTTTAAATGAAAATTTTTGATTAATAATCAATTTTCAGTTAAAAATAAAAGGGAAAGCACTTTAAGTATTAATTGTACCATAAAATTAAAGTGATTACTCATCATTTCTGAAGAAATTTGAATTAATGCTTATCAGCAATTAAAAATTACAATGAAAACCTATTGTAATTATTGTTCATATATACAAAATAAAACTCATTGTATGTATACATACATATTGTAGTATACAATGTATACAGGTAAGACTCGCGGTAGAGTGAGCACTCGATTCTGTAAACTTTGTAGTAGATTGATCGCTTGGATTATTTTTATTGACTACAATATGGACTGAACTGCTGAATCTGATTTTTAATTCACTCTATCGCGAGTCACCTCAAAAGTACTAAAAAAAATTCGATACATATTTTTAAATAAAAAATATAAAATTAAACCTAAATTAAAATGCTTATTTGGCATAATAAAATACATTGTATTCAAATTTACAGTAAAAAATTGTAATATTAAAAAATATTTAAAGTAAATTTGAAATTTAACTGACAACACGAAAATATATGATTTAGCAGCTGATTAAGGAACCAATATTGTGTATACTTAGTATTCGTGCTATCGTGCGAAATAAACTCAACTGCATAATAGGGTTTACACGAGAATGGAAATTGGAGAATAAAATACAATCATGAATTGCAGATATCAGCTCTTTGACGTACCGAACGTTGTAGATTGGATCAAACTAGGGAGGCTTAGATGGATGGGGCATGTTGCAAGATTAAGAAAAGATAACCCAGTTAGCAGACTTATGGAATATAAAGTCGAAGGTAAAGGAGAACTAGAATGGCCAAGGAAAAGATACTTGGATGATTCCCAAGAAGATTTGAATTGAAAGAAGTTGCGAATTCAGAATTGGAAATATCATCATAGTCTGGCGGAAGATCCTGAAGGAGGTCAAGGCTCGAAAAGGGCTATAGCACCAATGATGATGATGATGACATAATAGGGTTTAGATTAGACTCTTAGACTAATCTATTTTTAGAGTAAACTAATAATACTTGTGCTTGTGTTGCTTAATGTCAGCTTGTTAACTGAAATCAGCATTTCTAAGCTAGTACTTATTCAATGGTAATGATGAAGTTGGAAATATAATTTGTAGAAAGAACATTTTCTTCCTTTTCATTTGTTACTGTAATTCGAACTCAGGGCTTTATGATCAGTAGACCAGCGCTCCGTCACTTGGCTACCGGGGTATCGACTGAATGAACTTCCTTTCTTATCATATTAAAATATCCTACATTGTACCGAAACGAACACGATTCATATGAAATTTAACAAAAATCTGTCTAAATTAAGTTTCTGACCTAAGAAACCTTAATTACATGGTTTTATAATAATAATGTCTTAAAAATGTTTAATACCGCATTGAATATTTTTTTTTCCAGATTTAAAAAACATTATTTTCATTCTCAATCAAATTCGTGCTTTTTAAATATTAACGATAAGAAATTTATACATATATGTATATATAAAAAAAAAAAGATTCGCATAAATTCATCTTTTTCTTTCACTACATTCAAAAAAGTGTAAACTAATATACTAAGACATATATATCTCTGTACTCTGTACAATATATTTATGCTGGTACATAATATTTAAATGCCATTTGCATTATTGCCATTTTTAACCTTGATCTTGATTTTATTATTATACATTTAAATAAATATAGAAAATAAATGTACATTGTACCAATTGTACACAATGCAACTACATACTATTATATTTAATAATGACAAAAAAAAATGTGTAAATAATATATTTGAGTGATATGATTTTATAGAATATAAATATAAATATGTAATATCATATAGTCATATACTGCACATAGTAGTACATACATTATATCGGTGTGTACAAGAACTTTATTTAAAAAAAACATTAACATGTGCATATATATGTAAATAATATAAAATATACGTATTTTATTTGTTTTATGATTGTGTTTGAATTGTTTATTCGACATGCAAAAACTTTTACAGAAAAGCATATATAAATTTTGAATTAAAATTTAACTTACTACATACACGTCGTAAATGTGCATAATGTATACGTATGTACATACATATACATCGCATTTGATATTTTTCGTGTGTTTATGTATTATGAAAAAAAAATAAAAAATAAAAAGTAAAAATAATGAATATAATAATTTAAAACTATGTTATGTAGTATCAAGGTTAATTTTAATTTATTTATGCATTGTAAAAATATGTTAGATGAATAATATATAATATGTTTGTAATCTATTTTACATCATTTTTAGTTTTAATATAAAATATTCATTTTATATTTTTGAATATGTATGTGTATCATATATGTAATGTTAGTATGTATATTTGTTGTTGTTAAAATTAAATTTTATATGAACAATTTTGGTAATGAAAATATGAATTTTAAAGTAGTTTATGTTTTACACTGTAATTATGAAATAATATTAACTGGATTTGTTTTAAAGTTTCATTTACAATCCGGCGTAGATTTAATAGAGTAGATTTTGATTTTTAAATTATTGTATTCACAATTGAGTAGATTACCATATAGTATACTGTTATGTATATTGGTATTGGTAAACAAGTTTTCACTGTATGTAACTTCCGCTACTACCAATGTGAGATTAAAAATAGAATCTAATCTCAATCGCAATCTGGTATAATTTAAGCTGGGCTGGGTGAAAAAACTAATCTGGCTTGCAAACTTAATTCACAATATACTGTTACTGTAGTTGCAACTATAACAAAACAATAATAAGTCTGGAAATCACTCCAATGAAAGTCTCGTATGGATTCTGACTGTGAAATGCACACCATTTATGATAATTAATGATTCTATTATGAAAACTCTATCGTATCAGTTAATTAATTTCTTTTTTATTCCTATTTTCAAATTGATTTTATTATTCTATCTTTCGTTGTTAAGAATAATCTACATAAACAAATTTTTTTAATAAAATTTTTTTTTTTTATTATAAACATGAGTAGGTACTCATATAATAAATAAGTGGCTGTATTATTTATTGCATATAAGATGATATACCGTACTAACCATACGCACGTCAAATAGCGTTGGGCGATAAACATAAAATTTAAGATGTTACATTTTACAATTAGATAAATGTAAAGAATAAGAATGTAATTTGATTTTCATTTAAGAAGAGAAAAGAAAAAAATATATGTATATCATCATCATCTTGAGCACTACAGAGTACAGCCTTTTATTTGCCTTGGCTTCCTTCAACATTGCGCTCCACGCTGTTCGGTTTCTTGCCAGAGGAAAAAAAATGAATGAGCAATGCATAATTTTCTTAAAAGATATTTCATAATTGAAGATAACTTACGAGTATTAGATATATTGCGATTATTAGATATATTATATATTAATATATTACGAGTATTGTGCATTTATTTTTTTATCTATGCAGTTTCTATACATAAATGTAGTATCATTGAAAAGAGGACAAAAAAACCTTTTAAATGATATTATAAAACATATATATCATCTTTCAAGTTTTGAAGTTATACCGTCATCAAAAGAAGTTGGGAAAGTGATTTTTAAAAAACACGAAATTTTGACTTTAAGTCCTTATATCTCGGGAACCGCTAATCCAATCAAAGTGAAATAAAGTGTGAAAAATAAAGCCGGAAGTTATCTTTAAAATGGTATATTAACTAATCCGGTCCAATATCTTCATCTAGAGAAATAACGGATTTTGTAAAACACGTCATTTTGGACCAAACATTTTTAAGGGTAGTTTGCGTCCTTAAGATGAATTTGCGCCAACATAGACATATACCACGTCAAAGAGGACATTCCAAAGTATCATTATCGGAAGGTCTCGTTTCAAAATCTGGCGGCCCCAATTCGGAAGTTTAGCCCATATATGTATGTACGTAACACATTATAAAGAAACAACAGAAAATTGCTGAACTCAATAAATTTCTAAATATTAATTTTTTCATTGATTTCTTTTAATATTTTTTTCATCTTTCTACTTCATTTCAAAATATGAATATTGTGACTTAGTTTAATGAATTTATGTATGTACATGGAATAAGTTGTAAATTTATTTTCTTGATAAAAATATAGCATTATGTACACACAATTTTTAGAATAAGTATTTCGTAAAATTCTAATTTGTATTGTTTTTTGTTGTAAAATTTTATATTTTATGGATTCATGTCAAATGTTAAATGATGACCAATGTTAAATGATGACCAATGTTAAATGTGTGCTTAGTAATTAAATACATAACATGTAAATGTCTATATAAAGTAAAAATTCATTGTAAAATATATTTTTTAGTATCTAATTTACTTTTGAATCGTAAAAAAAATTCTTTTTTAAATGAAAGAAAAAATTTCAAATAAATATAATAGATTTATTGAATTGATTTTTAAAGAATTTATAGTTTGATATCGTCTTCTTTTTCTACTTCTTCTACTTCCTTGCCATTATTCCCATTTATGTACTTGGGGTCGAACCTTCTAATTTTTATGCGCCATAGGTTCTTAACTTTTGCTGTCTCATTTTCTACATTCGATCACAGACCTAAATAACGATACACAGATAGGCCAATATCGCAAAGCTCATTTTAAAAAATTTCAAGTTTGCATTTTCATCTATAAAACTTTTGATTTGAAACTTAAAATTCGTAAATTGTGAGAATAATTCTCTCCCAAAAAAAGAAATGTTTTTTTTTTACTTTTTTTTATTCATACATACTGCTACCCTTTTTTTTCATACCACAATAGCTAGATATAGATGTATGTAAATGTACATACAGGTTTTATCATTACACATAAGTTGCGTTCCTTTTGACCAAGTAAAGAACTTTCAAGTACTCGGGAGTATTGCAAGTAAAAAGTAGCCTCAAATTTCAAGGCATACACATTTCTAAGGCAATATAAATATTTGAGTGACAGTTGGCCGTACTTAAATTTAAAGCTGTCATGTATTTCAAATTTATTTTGTTGTTGATTTTAGATTCTCCATAACCTTAAACAATAAAAAGCCACCTATTGAATAACAAGTATAATAAAAATATTATAGACTTAAACATATTTCTTTAATCTCTAACGATTAAAACACAAACACCTCTGACGGCGAATTTTGGCGTAACTAACCATGCAACTGTCAAGTAAATTACTCGAATACAAGAGGTGGTGTAGATGATCACGACTACAAGTACTTGCGAGTACTTTAATTGGTCAAAAGGAACGCAACTATATTGTCACTTCGTATACAAGGAGGCTTGGTTGTCTTTTCTTTATTTTGACTTACATCAAATACCGGATTTTATAGTTGATAGTTGGTAGATGTTAGATCTTAGATTCTGTTTATATGAAGAAATTGATAGGTATGTACAGTGATCACAAAAATTATTGGTGCTACTTGTGCACAACAAACTTCAAATTTTTACTAAATAATTCAATTTTCCTTGGCATTTTTCTTGAAAGTCAAAATTAAATCAATTATTTTCATTTTAATATTCATAATAATTTTTGCGATAGAATTAATGCAGGAATAATTTTTGGAATAATTCAAATAATATATTTGTTCTAAGAATAATTATGGTATTTTTTAAGAAATTGTATTTATTAAAGTTTGAAAAAATAAATATAAAAATTTATTAGTATTACAAGTGTCTAAATCCAAATTACGATACTTTAATTATGCAGAAATAATTTTTGTGATTACTGTACATGTGTATATAATGTGTATACACATATAATGTAGAAGCAGCATAATTTGTAAGATGCATATTAACTTGAAAAAATGAAATCATAATCTAACAAACATGAATTTAGGGTCGAAAATAACAATGAAATAGTAACAAAGGGTCGAAAACAAAAACAAACCAAAACAAACTATAATGTGCGTATATATATATACATATACACTCGTAGGTATACATAAATATATTATATCTAACATTATGGTACAAAACAGTATATATTCCAGTATCATACATATTCTATATACTTATGTACATACATACATATTTCTATTGCCCAATACAAAATATGTATGCAAACAAGAAATAAAATTGGTTCCTTTTTGTACATTACCTTACGTGTATGTAAGAATGTATATTTGAAACTGTGTTGTTTTGTTTTATTTATATTTTCTACTCTCAATTTTCAAAATGTACTCATTTTATAAGAAAAGCTTTGAGAGAGGTGGATTTTCGCTAAATCCACTTCCAAAATTAGCTCGGCAATGGAAAGGATTGTATTGCACACTCTGTATATAGTTATTTTACTCTGTGATTCGATATTAGAGTATCATATTTAATAGGCTGATATCATATTATTTGTATTTATTTTATTATTGTGCGTGAGTTTCAAAAACGTCAAAAAATGAGATGTGATACTGTAATACCACGTAATACTACAGTTCCGTATGCAAAACTTACAGAATGTCACTGATAACATTATACAATTGCATTAAAAAAAAAATTCCCGTTGTAACTACTTTTGCTTAGCTGATGCTTCACAATAGCTGTGTTCCTTTCACGTGAGCGAAGTACTTCTAAGCAATTATTTTAGCAATGACTCAAACTATTCAAAGAAACATAAATAAATTTGACAAATGAAGCAAAAGATAACCTTAAAATTATTTTACTCGAAATTTGAAAAATTTATATTAAAGATTTATATAAAACACTTCATATGATATTTGTTTATACCAAGAAATCTAACCTAAACAGTCAATTTCCAGTCATACAAAGTATGAGTGAACTACTTTTGAAAAATTGTTTGAGCAGTTTACATATAAAAATTTAGTGAAGTATTAAACCAAACTGATTTTTAAGTACTTTGCTCACGTGAAAGGAACACAGCTAATATGTTTCAAAACATTGAACAATCTCATACTTTCTCTAACTTTAACAGAGTGTAGAAATAATCTGAGCATTTTCAGTTCAACTAATAAGTGTACTGTCACATGAGTCTGATTCTGAATCTGAAAAATTCAGAATCACTTTCAAATGCATTGTAGTAAATGTGACTTGTTACATGGCTCTGAAAAATTCATCTTCTAAAAAAATTCCGGTTCGTACTTCCGTTTTGTAATCTGATTATTTTCAGAATAGAAAATGAAACATGCTGACAGTAAATGTAACATGTCACATGTACCTGAAATCTGAATCTGAATTCATAGCTCAACCACTCAATAAATTGACATACAATTACTTGTTTATATACAACTTGAAGATCGTAAGATAGAAGACAGAAGACAGAAGATTAACTTTTTTTCACCCTCCATTGAAATGTGCGTCTTACCAACGTACTCGCCACTCATAGTAGTTATTGTTCGATGGTTTAATGTTCACTCGATAAGTAAAGTGTTTTATAACAATAACAAATTTAAAGAAAAATATTGAAAAGGAGTTTTCAAATTCAGAATCAGAATGAACAAAAAGTCAATTCTGAATCTGAAATTTTACGTTTCAGATTCAGAATCAGAATAATGTGACAGTAGACTAATGCATGTGCGCAGAACAAACAAAACGTGTTGCATACATAAAATGTATGCGAGTAAAAATTTTTAATAGAAAGTATGTGGAGTTTAAAACTTTTCTTAAGATTAAATCATATCCGTATACAAAACTTGTACTAATAGATATATATAAAACATACGCAAAGATTCGCCATCTGTTTTGGTGAGTAGTATATTTGATCTTTAAGTGGATAATGATATAATATTGCTTGGCTAGCAAACAAAACACACAATGTATGCAATATAATGCATATAATGTGGTTTGTATGTAACTGAAAATAGCTTGAATTTATAATTTTAACTGAAAATGTATAGATAACAACATTTTTCAAAAATAAACGTTTGATATTGAGAATAAATTCTATAAAAATTATTTCAAGTTCATAATTCGAATTTTCAATGAAACAGTAGGTATATCTACATAAGTATCTATGTATCTAAGTATATATGTACATACACATAGTTTAAGAAATAATATAATTAATGAATACAACACAATACTTATACATACATAATATATGTTTAAATGTGCATATACCTGCTCATATTTATTTTTAAAAACACTAGAATATACGTAATTTTCAAAAAGCTTTCAATTTATATAGAATATGATGCAATTAAAATTAGTTATATTGGTTATATTTTTACTTTGTAATTGATTATACAATGTAAATAAAAAGTATGTATGTATGTAGTAAAAAGATCAAATAGAAAAAATACTTGTTGTATATACATTTATATATTTTACATTATGCATGTCAAACGCTTACAAATTGTACAAATTTACTTTCTATTCGCGAAACTGGCGAAACATACCATTCGCTGTGTCCATTTTACGTTTTAAATTTTGTTCAGTGTGGCTGATTTTTGATTGAATGGCTATATCAATTAACAAAAGTGAATCATTTTTAATTTTGTGTATTTTTTGTGATGATATGTGCAGTCGTTTGTTTATGCTGATAAATTGCAAATTTTGGAGCGTTATTGTCGAAATAACAGCCTTAACTGCCAGAAAAAGTAGTCGGTCTTCAAAATTACGTTTCATTCGTACCAGCCACGGCCACGGCCCCAATTATATGGCAGAAATTATATTTCAATTCTAAACGACATACAATTATTTTTCCGTTTCCAATGAAGCAAATACCATGATCATAATATGATTCTCGCATGTTTTAATACATTTCAAAGTTCTACATCTCTAAATACATTTTTTGTGTATTTTTTCGCATTTTTTTGTATATTTGTGCATTTATATTTTTTATTCATACATTATTCAATAAGTTGAAAAAATGATTTATAAAAAACACGAAATTTCTACTTTAAGTGCTTATATCTCGAGAACCGCTAATCCAATCAAAGTGAAATAAACTGTGACAGACAGAATAGGAAGCCCTTTTTAAAATCGTATTATTAACTAATTAAGGTTGCGTCCTTAAAATGAATTTGCGCCAATAAAAACATGTACCACATTAAAGAGGACATTCCAAAGTATCATTATCGGAAAGTCTCGTTTCAAAAGCATGGGGACCCCAATTCGGAAGTTCAGCCATATTTTGGTTCATATACAATATTTTTATGAAAAATGTAAAAAATAATCATGCACTGTTTAGTGTACATTATATGCATTAATGGATTATATCATTTATAACATTATGTATGTTATATATAAAAAAATTTTTTATATATGAGGAATAAGTATAGTAACTCGCACCTGCAAATAATGTATAAAATGCATTTATTTGAACAGAAAACAAACATTATTATAAATACACCATTATTAAACATTATGTACATACATTACATACATACATATGTTCGTAATACGATTTTTATGAACATGATAAATAAAATTAAAAAATATATACATATATGTATAAAAATTGAAAATGAACCAATGAACTCTTATATTATATACAAGGACATTTCGACCAATTGATTTATTTTTTGATTGTTTATATTTTGTGTTAACAATTTCTTTTTTCGTGATTTTTTTTTTATTATTGGAATGAAGCCAAAGTCAAAGTCATTTTCAATGATTATGATTAAATACAGCTATTAAACCTAAATAAATTATATATACATACATGCTGTTTATGTATATTAATTACATAATGATGTGTTCCATTGGACTGGTTTTAGTACTTGCAAGTAGGTACTCGCGATTAGTTCGTCTTTTCATAAAAAATAGCAAAATATAACGTCAAAAGTTGATTAACCAGCTAAATCAGATGATAGTATACATAGATGTGATTTATAAACAAAAAATAAAAATGATAATAAAAAATGTAATAAAATTATTATTCAATTAATAAATTCTAAATTTTAATCTTTAATTACTCAAATTCACCTGTTAAGGAATAATAGAACTAACAATTACAGTCCTCTTATAGAAATTTTCAAGGTAACTGCTCAGAATTTTTACGAGTGAAGTGCACACTACACACGAATAAAGTTGAAGGCACAAGGTATGAGAAGCATGAAAGTTGAAAAACATTAAAATATGGATATGTAATAAGTTCCAATGATAACGCATGAAGTCGACAACGGATAGAAGTTGGTTAACTTTCAATTTTTCAAGCGGCAAAGTAAGAAGAAAAAATAGTTTGACTGTTTGAAAACAATAAACAACAGAGAACAGATATAAAAAATTACTGTGAAAATTTGAAATTATTATTAATTTTAAAATATGTATTTTTTTTCATTTCAAATAAATTTTTATTATACTCCTACGTATATTATGTACAAAATATCAACTGTCTGAAGTTTCTGTAACGAGTACTCTGGGTCATACAAATGCAAATCCTTTCCGGTAACGAATGAAAAGTTTGTAAATTGTAAAAAGTTTGAAAAGTATTTCTTCTATATTATTGGGCCTTCAGCTCAAACAGAGTATGGATAGATGATATTACTCGTAATATTTGAGAGCAGTAATTTAATTTAATAGAACCTGTGATGGAATAGAACACAGCAATACGACAATTGCATACATAATATAAATGCGTTGATTAACTAACGAAATATGTAATTAGCTATAATCTTATTTAAGAGAATCTTTGAGTGATTTTACTGATTTTGGGTAATTTGGGTACACGTTTTCTCAGCCATTTTTTATCCAATTTTTATGAAATATGTTTTAAATGAAAGCTCAAAAGGGTGTAGAGTGAACTAAGTGGAACAAATTTTTCAAAAAGGTTTTAGTTTTTCCTGTACAGGACAATAAGGACGAAGCTTTCTTCAAATTTCAACGTGCTATGATACACCTTTGCAAAATAATTTAAAAAAAATAACAGAAAGTAAGCAAACACAATGATACAAATATTTTTTGAATGTATTTGTTAGGTATTTTCGTTGTGTGAGTTTTCAATTTAAATTTTTGATTTCAGGAAAACATGCCCTTAAAGGGAAGGAAATGAGAATTTTTTCTTCGAGTTAAAGAAGAATTAATTTAACGAGTTTCGAGTTATAGAGTTTCCACTGTACTACCTACATAATTATGGGATAAATAATATAAGAAGTTAGGTAAATGCATACGTCATCATAATGTATGTTATGTAATACATGTATAAGATTTTATCAACAAATTTAGAAAATTCATTCAACAGTTCGTCTTTTTTGATTTCCAGAATCTTTAATTTGATAATTAGATAGGAGCGTAGGAGGAAATAGTCTTCCCAAATTTATTTATTTCAAATCAACGTGTATTTAGCTGTAAATCAATAAAACTGATCATAGAATCAATTGTACTTTACATAATGTGAGTGAACGACTATTTATGTACATACGAACCTGTATACATACAAATACGATATTTAAATGTACACATTAATGTGTAAATCTATACTATTTTCAGAAATCGAAGTCAGTACAGGCAAGATAGGCATGCTTTTCTATATTCTTTCACATTGCGTTTGTATAAATCTGTCCTGTGTGTGGGGTGATCAGATCTCAATTTAAATCCGAGGGAAAATTTTTAAATTTTATATTATGAAGGGCTACCAGTTTGCAAAAAACTTTTTTTTTAGATTTTACAAAAAAACAGGTAATTTTGTGACATTTTGGGAAATTTTATGAAATATGTTCATTTCTTTACAAAATAACATATAATAACAAGCTGATTTGAATAATATGATAGCAATTTGTATTGTAAATAATTTTCTTTCTTATTCTAAGAAAAGACAAAACAAAAAATAAAATTCAGAATGTAACGGTAACGTAACGAAATCATTAACAAGTACATAAAGGAAACAAAATAGAAGTAAATGGACAAATAAACAAATATGAAAATAAATGTATGTACGTATGTATACAAAATTTAATATCAAATTGATACTGAACACATAATTTTATAAATAAAATTAAAAATACTGAATATGGTTTAATCATAAATTCATATTCATTTTATAAATTTAATCAAAACTCCCAGTAGCTACGGTAACCCTGAATTATCATCATTTTCTTTTATGCCCATCTTCCCGCTGACACGAATCAAATAATCAATCAACATTTTATACTTTGAGTGGACATCGGCTGCGCATCGACTTCATATTTTATAGTTCGGTTTTTTATTTTTCATATAACCAAAATGGTGTTAACTGATTAAATCAGTTGCCTTCACGCTGTGTGATAGGCAACATCAAGCGGAAGGGTGTATTTCTTTTTCCCAAAAAAAACAGGGTGATTCATTATTAGAAATGAAAAAATCAGCAAATAAAAATTAAAATTTGTCTTAAAAACCGAACATTTTTATGATATTTTCAAATAATGCTACTTTTTTATCAAATATAAATTTACAGGGATGTGAAATTTGTACACAATCTCCCTTTTAAAAATTATTTGTGAACAAAATTATAAATTTATTTATGCACAATTTGGAACATCCTGTTAACATATTTTAAAAAGTACCTTCTTCAGGGTTGACAGAGATATATTATCAGAATTTCCTACAAAATATTATATGTGAAGTTATCAGAACCTCATCGGGTAACTATTTCCATAAGCGCAATACTGACTTCGATTTCTGAAAATAGTATATACATACAAATAATAATTTTGTATTCATTGCAACAATAGATTATTTAGTACGGCATCCAAAAATAAACAGGAAAAACCGAAAAATTATTTTTAAAAAAAAAAAATTTCTAACAGTTGAATGAACTTTATTTCATAAATGTTTATTGTACATTATTGAAAGGTGAATTATGTAGACATAAAAACAAAAAAAAAATAAAATAAAAATCGATTTTGTTTTTAATCGAAAATTCACTATCTCTCTTTCTCATGCTTGTCTTGTATGCATGCCGTTATTTTTTTTTAGTTACATTTTAATGGTTTATATTTTTGACTGTTGATTTTACATTTATCTGTTATGAGTAATATGAAATGACGTGATTTTTAAAAAAAAATTTTTTTTTTTGAATCGCAATATAAGTCTACCCAGCAAACATTTTGGCAAGTATTTGCTGTGGCAATAAAAATGGCAATAGTGAATTATTGCCATTGCCAAGCAAAATGCAAGTGTTCTTGTAAATTAAAAGGCAACAATTGCCTCGATATCATTTTCGAGCAGAAAACGATACGTTTCTCTCAAGAAAAAGTTTACTCGTAAGCGAATCATATTGGCAACTTATATTCTTATCGAAGCAGCGATAAGAATGCAATATAAATATTGTATTGCTGAGGCAACAATCGAATGCATAAGTTAACAATGTTTGCTAGTTTATAATTAGTTAATTGCGAAAATATTGCCTAAACGAAAAATTTGCAATAACACTTGCATTTTGATTGGCAATGGCAATAATTCACTATTGCCATTTTTATTGCCACGGCAAACACTTGCCAAAATGTTTGCTGGATACGATTAATGTACATATACATTACATGTACATATAAAAACTCATTGGCTGTATGAATAATGAGTTTTTGAAAACAAAATATGGAATAGCTAATGCAGAAATAATACGTCTGAGAAAATCAAAATTATAAATCACCAGCAATAGCTAAAAGTGGTACCTAAATTCAGAATGAAGCTAATGACCTATGACTCAGAAACATGAAATCTATAAACTGTAATGCAGAACGAATCACCTGGGTTAGAAGTTTGAAAAGGAAAGTCCAGTGTACAATACATAATGTAATTATGTTGCAGAGTATACAAAAATAGGCAGAGTTTTAGAGTTTAGAGAAAACCTTATAGCTGAGAACTATGTAAGTTCATATAATAAATAGGTATAATTATAATTTGATTGCATGAGGTGCATATGGATAAAATGTGTATTAGAAAGACGCTACAACAGAAATTCTGCAGAGCTAATTTTGTATTAGATAGAATCCTTCGGAAAAAAATGATTGCATAGTGCAAATTGCTCAAAGAAAAGTTAGGTACAATTCGAAAATGAAAGTCTGTGGTTAAAAATTTAAGAACATGTTGGAATTGAAAGAAGCTAGTCATCATGAGCCATGGGTTAATAAAATAAATTGCAATTCTGACATTAACGATAAAATAAGAAAATATTAATTATTTTTTATTTACAGAATATACTGTGAATTAGGTAATATAATAATAGCTATGTAATATTATATGCATGTGATTGTTTACATAATATGTAGATTGAAAAATTTGATTTTAATAAATAGTAATTTAGTTAAGGAAATTAATTTTAATTCCAAAAAACAGACAATAGAAAAATAATTTATAAACTAATGTGATAATAAAAATATAAGTAGGTGCGGTGCATAAGCATATAATATAACATAGACATAAATATACCACACATATTTTGACCTTGAATTAGAAAATATGTATCTTATCAAATCTTATCTGACATTTAAAGAGTCATTAAAATATTACTTTTATATGTATACAATAGATAGGATTAGTTGTGGTTTTATGATTATGTGTAGCTTTTGTTGTTTTTAATACAAAACTTATACGCTTTAACTTAAAGCACTAAAGATAAATGTGTTATTTTTTTTATTTTTTTTTTCTTTCATTTATCATTACAATAATTTCCTTTTTTATTATAATAATATTTAATGCATATTTTTTGTTAAAGCTAAAATTATATTAATTATGTTTTGATTAAATTTACAGAGTAGACTACTATTTACCTACATTAAGTTTATCAGTACATATATACATATGTACATAAATATCTATACGATACGAAATATCAATATTAGTTACTTTTTTCATTTTATCTTCAATATTTTACATATTTTAATTAGGTACCTACTTTCTTTCTATCAAACGTACTTATTATGTATGTATATGTGGGTAGGTACTCGTATGATATAATAATGCAGCAATAATTTAATTTTTCCACCTCTATTACGATTAGTTTAATTATTATTTGAAAAAAAAAAAAAATTTCTATTTGTTACATAACACGCGGTTTATTATTTTATTTTCTTTGTTTTCAGTTGTTTTACTTTACAAACACTTGAAATGCAACTACATACATACATTAATGCATTACATATGTATGTATGTATGTATGCATTAATCAGAGTTGTATTATATATATTATTATTATATAAGTTTTATTTAAATTACAGTGAGTGGGTATAGTAGATAGGTACATAAATATAGATTAATCTTATTAATCTTATCTCTGGTAAAACTTAAAATTTTCTCAAAGTTATAAATATTTTATAAAATAAATAACAACTATTTCAGTACGAATAATTAGCAAAGTAAAAAAATTTTTTTTGTATTTGTGATGTGTGATGAAAAACAGATAAATAGGTAGATATAGGCACATGATTATAATATTCTACAATACTGTATTTTCTAACTTTTATTATTATATTTTAAATCTAAGATATAAATAAAAATATATACCTATTGTGCATGCAAAAAAAATGTTTTGAAAAAAATCAAAATCAAAATTATACCTACAAATAAAAAATATTTTTACTTTTACATAATTTATTATAAAATTACATTTTATACACTATGGTATGTTATGTACTCTTTTCTCTTACATTATTATAACATGAGGAAATTTGATTAATTTAAATAACTTTACCGTAAAAGATACATAGAAAGATCACGAGTAGAAAAATTATAAAATTAAAATAGAAAATAAAATTGCTTGAGAAGAAAATATAAAAAGAAACAATACATAAATACAAAAAATAGATTAAATAAAAAGCTTTCTCAACGCACATTTCTTATCAGCTTTTTTTATTGATATTTTGTCGTTTTGTTTTTGTCTTATATGATCCACCATTGTTTTAGTATATTATCGCATTGAATTTTTTTTGTTCGTTATTGTTGTTCTTGTCGTTGGTTACAAGCAGATAGATAATAAAATACGTGTCCGGTTCGATAATGACGGACGATACGGTACAATATGATATTGTATGTTACGCTGTCAAACAAAATACACAGTGTGTTCTGTGGTTTTATTTTGTATTGTAGTTTTTTTGTATGTTCGATATGTAGCAATGTAGCTGTCTGTAGTCTGTACTCTGTAGGCGATCGATCGAACAGAACAGAATGGATAGACGAATGACGAATGGCAATGACAATGAATGATGATTTATTTATGTAGTTATGGATCTGTGTTAATTTGATTTGATTTGATAAATGAGGAGCATCGTTTCAAAATGCAAGTTCTCCATAATGTTTTATTTTCCAAAAAACAAACTTTATTAATTCCTTTTTTTTTTTTTTTGGAAATTGATTAATACAAAAAATCTTTGAAATAATCATTGTTATGGAGAAAAATAATCAATAAATAACGAAATTAATTTTTACATTTTGAACCAAGAGCCGTTTTTATAATGTAAATATCATAGAGAATATTGCATATTGAAACGAAGCCGTATTAAAATATAAAAGCCTGCTTCTTTATCAACTGAAGTACGCATCAAAAAGAAAATTTTCGTTTAATGGAGTATTTGCATTTTGAAACGATGCTCCTCAAATAATGATGCGAAATGAATGATAAAATGTATTATTACATATTTATTGTATGTACATTTATATAATCTACACAAACATTGATGTTTATGGAAAATGCAATGCAATTGACTATGTATTTTATAGTAAATCGATTCTTTATTATTTTTTTTATAAGTAGTTATCTGGCTAACATGAAAATTTACTTTTAATTTTTAATTGATTCCGATTTTCGTTGGTTGATTATTTTTATCCTGTTTATTGTACATGTAAAACTAGAATATTAAATTAATTATTTTTATATGATTAATGTTATTTATTTTTGTTCTTTCGTTGTTAGGCGGTTTGTTGTTGACTAATGGACTGGTGTATGTGTACTTTTGTATCTAATATGTATTCTGATTCATTTAAGTACATTACATTCATTTATATAGACGTTACTTCTTACTATACTTTGCAAATTTGCTTATGTTGCATTATTATTTAAATAAAAAAAAATTTTAATATTTTTTCTTATCTTCTTCTTTGTTACATTATGTATGTGTATTATGTATTATACATGTGTTTTTTCTTATTCATTTTTTTATGAACATATGTATTTATATTGTAAATTTATCACACAAAAATATTTACAGAAAAAAAAGAAATTTATAATTTTTGTTAATCACAATAATTTTTTTTTTCTCTTTCTCTCTTTTTCTACCATTTTACATTACATTTATTCAGCATACCTACATGCTTATTTTGTATTTTATATTTATATACACAAGATTTAAAATTATCTTTTATCTTTACTTTTTTTTTCGTTTTCGTATATTTTTATAACACAAATATAAATGCACATTCACACACATTTATAAGCATGTATTATTTTCAATAGATACAATGCAACATATTTATAAATATGTTTTTCGAATTTTCGAAATATGTATTTTAAAAAACATTTGAGAACTGCTGGGCGCTGGCTGGCTGGCTGGCTGGCTGTACAATTGGTAGGGCTGGTTAGAGTTTAGATAGATGGAGTAGCGAGTTTTGCTGATATTACATATCTACATGTTTTATATATTCATTTCATACACGGCTTGGCTATATTGATAAAATATATGTACATCTACATGCATACATATGTATACATATGTATATATAACAAACACGGCATAGAACAAAATTGTGTATTGAATTGAATAGCCAAAAAATAAAAAAAATGAACTGAACTATGATAAATATGAATATGGTTGGTTGGCTGCTGAGAAAAAAAGAAGGAAGAAAGTTTATTTTCTCATGCATATAATGTTTTTTTCTTCTTAAAATTTTGTTATGGCTTATTTGTTGGTGTTTTGTTATTTTCCTTTCTTTTATTTGTATATTATTTCACATAACATAATATTGATAATATGTATATGCATATAACAATAAGCCAAAGCCAAAGCCAACAACAAACGAACTAAAAACCCAAGATGTCTGCTGACTTACTAAATGCACGATTTCTAATTTACATTTTTTACATTTACAATTTTTATATTATTTTTAAATTTTCGTTGTTTTCAATGAATTTATTAACTAAACTAAAAATAAAATTATAAATTTTTCGTTACATTTCAATAGATTTAACTACTAAAATAAAATAAAGGAAAAACAAGTGTATTCCGACCACCGCATTAGCATTTCATTATTTTATATAAACATTTTTTTAATCACTAAATTTACAATCCATTAAAAAATGTAGACCACAAAGCTTAAAGAAAAAAAAAAAAAAAAAAAAAGGAAGCACTATTTTTTTACAGACGTATGTATTTTTAATTTTATTTTAATAAAATTATGAACAAATTATGAAGACACAAAATCCACTTTTAAAGTTTTAATATTACGAATTTTTAAGAATATCAAAACGAAAAAAAAAACTAATGTTGTCCTTTCTTTTTCAAAAGAAAAGAAATCACTTTAAAGCTTATTTTTTTTCTATAATATTTCAATTGCCTAATAATAATTGAAAAGAAAAAAAAAACCAGAAACAAACGAATTGAAATATTTTATTCACCTTTTTCCTATATTTTCATACATACATACACATATGTATATCATAGGTGTATTATAAAAAGAATCAAAAAATTTATTTTTTCTTCCACGGCACACCCACAACTTTAATTAGGAATTTTCTTTTTTACAAAACTTTTTTCCTTACAAAAAAATCATTCTGATTACACTCATCACACATAGAATTTTGAATTTCATTTTTTTTATGAAATTTTATACATAATTTTTTTAATACAGATTTATGAAAATATAAAAACCAAATTGTATTTTCGACTTTTTCACATATTTTTATTACTTATTTCATATAACAAAATTTTTATACAATTATTTTTATTGTATTATTTTACATTTGATTGAAGGAAAAAATTAAATTTTTGAAATATAAAAATATTTCAATTCTCACATTTTCTTAAATATCATGATGAATAAATATTAAATAAATCTTTGATGTCGTCGCTTGCTATCTATAATCACTATATAATATTGAAATTGAAATTGAATCGAATCCGTGAACAAAAACGAATGATTCAACATTTCACATTTCACCAATTTCACGTTTCAGCCATTTCAGCAATTCAATTTCAATTTGAATTTAATTTGAGTTGTGTTTGTGTTTTTTCAATATTTTCAGCGCTTTCATATATATTTTTGAACGCTACAAACAACTACAATTACAATTGCATACATATATAAATATGGTGGTAGTGGTAATTTAGAAAAAAAGAGAAATATTTGCTTGTTCACTTACCCAACCCATCAGCGCACAAAACGTGTAAATGTGTAAATAAAATAAAATGTAGGAATTGAAATTGGAATTAAAATGTGGGATTTTGGGATAGAATATAGAATATAGAAAATTTGTAAATTGCAAAATATGTTTATGTGTGTATGCATGTAGAAAAGTAGAAAATGAAATATAGTCACTAAACTAAACACGTAAACACTAAACTAAACTGCGGCAAAAGACATTAAGTCAGTGACAGACTTTTTTAATTAATTTGTCATTAAATTAATTCAGAATAATTATTATTCAATTATAGTCAATTGTGAGGTTGTGACACATTTATAACAAATAAAAATAAAATTGAAAATTAGATGTCATTTAAAGCAAATTATGTATTTCATGAAGTTTGATATTTCACTTGTTTTTAATTTTGATTTTGAACTACTATTATCAAAATACGAAAATCTCATAATTTCCCTAAGAAAATTTTTATTTAAACTCTATGGGCGCATTTACATTGTCTTTTCTTGCTTTCTTATCTTGTTTCAGAAAAGAACGATAGCATTTACATTATATCCATTCTTGCTTTCTTGTTCATGTTTCGTCGTATATTTTTATATGCGATGCCTATTAGTAGTATTGCCGTATACTTATTTTATGATTTTCATTCTTGCTTTCATGTTTGACATTTTTCATTAAAATTAAGTTAAAAATTCGATTGTGATAAAAAAAATAACTAGTTTAATAACTAATTTTTATTTTAATTGATTATTAATTATCAATTATTTAAATTGATTATTATTGAGTATTACTCAATACCTATAGCAGTATTTTTGTTGATGGTGAAACATTCTAGTAATTTTGATTTTTTTAACATACTGGCAACACTAAATTCAAGAAAACAAAATTCTTGTTTCCTCTTGTCTCGCCCTTCTATACTTTCTACTAAGTCAATGACGTCACGTTCTTGACTTCTTGACTTTCAGGATGATGTAAATGCGGGTTATTACTAGCAGTCAATAAATGGTTCCAACTTAATTATTGTCTTTAATTTCAAACATAATTGAGTTTTGAAAAAAGGAAATCAGTGGTGATGGCCATTACTCACAGTAAAACTCATAGTTAATTGGCTTGGCAGTTAGTTGTTTATATCAATTAATAAACAAGTCTATGTCACAATCTTAAAATCATTTTTGGCTATCTATGTATGGTCTATACCAAAGACCGTATAAATGTAAAGATATCGAAACTCCATATATCCTGATGTCAGCAAATATTTCTGATCTGGGGTGTGATATCACACCCCACAACATGTTGCTATAACATTTGTTTCTTTCTTTTTGTTTAGCAACATCATAGTAAACATTTTACGTATCGAGTGAACATTAGATCATCGAACGATAACCAGTTTGACTGGTGATGGCGAGTACGGTGTTGGTAAGACGCACATTTTAATGGAAGATGGAAGAATGTATATCTTCTATCTTCTGTCTTCTGTCTTCTGTCTTCTATCTGCTATCTTCAAATTGTGTATAAACAAATAATTATAAGTACATATTATATTTATTATAAAACTGAATATACATATATGTATAATATATATACACATGTAAATATAATGCTAAACTGACTGTGTATACACATAACACAAAATATGCAAGAAAATAATAAGCAAATTCAAGTATATACAAACATTCATCATTAAATTATCATATATTATGTTAAGAAATAATGACGAAGACGGTAAAACAGAAGAGGCGCTTTTTAGAAAAGTAAGAATAAGAAAGGATGGAAAAGATTTTATTTTCATGCATTTTGTGGGGTTGAATCGCATATAATAGTATTATTGTGACAAGATGTTAAATTTTGAACTTGTACATGAAATTTTATCAATGGACCATTAACAATGTTTTCTAATAATTAATACTGTTATAAGTAGTTCTAAAAATTTTATTCTGTGACTAGCACACGGATTATTTTCACTGAGCCAATCCTTGTATTTTCCATATAAATTGGTAAACTTAATAGATTCGTCCATTAAAAATTGCCTGATATTTTTTAGATACATTTGCTTTTTAAAAATTTTATCAAAAACCATGCAATTACTTTTTGATATTTCAAATAAAGTATCTGATGGTGCATACAAAGCTCCAAAATCGTAATTTTTTAAATAATTTCGGGAAACAAGAAGTAATTCAGATGGTCTTGTTATAACTTCATCTTTTTTGATTAAATTGTATTAAATTAACCGATATGACTTTAGATAACATTCCATTTATTTCATAAACAGAAGGATTTTTATTGTGACCATATTTTGCTCTTAAAATACTGAAGAGATTTTCAATAATATCCTGATTTAATCTCTTTGTTAATAAAAAGTTTGCTACAGTTGCAGCAGAGCTGCCAACCGTACCGTAATTATCGTTTTCGTACCGTAATTTCAGTGGAAAAAAATTGAAAATCAGCGTACACGATAATAATCGAATTGTACCGTAATTTTTGATTACCTTAGGATAATTACTAAATTGTACCGTAATTTTGGATTACCTCCTTGCCTTGAATAAACACTAGATTATATGACATGTTTTTCCAAATTTAATCCAAATGATATTTGAATACAATAATTATTGTGCATATTTCAAACTTGGCAACTCAGAACCTTACCATTTTCCACTTTGAAGTAATATAAATTTAGAAGAAGAAGATTAAAGGAAATTTGACAATTGATAATTTGATATTAACGTTCAGTGATTTACGAGCATCTTCTTATCATTATCAAAAATCAATCGTCATTAATTATTATCATTACTATTGATCATTTTTCAATTTAAATATTCATTGACCATTATTTATGTAATTTATCTGCGTGCAATGTCTAGTAGTAGTGATGAGTGTGATACTATCGAGCTCTCAAGCCCAAAAAAAATTTTTAAATCTGAAACAATTAAAAGAAATCAAAAGTTTAGGAAAGAATGGTGCAATATGGCGGAGTTCAAAATGTGGATTTCTCCAGTTGAAGGTATGTTCAAGTAGTCAATCATTAATATTAGATTAAATTAATTTTGTAAACTATTTTTAAATTTAAAGAAAACCCATTTAAAGCGTACATAGTCCAAAAAGAGTACATGCTCTTAAAGAATTTCAAAATTATTGTGAAACAGAAATTCATAATATACTCAAATTAAGCGGCACCAGATGGTTATCTCTACTAAACGTAGTAAAACGTTTTGTAGAACAATGGGATTCATTGCAATTATATTTTACATCAGAATGGCTAGATAAAAAAGTAAAAAAATCTCAAAAGATAGCAGAAATGTTTAATATTGTCATCAAATTTTATTTAACATTTTTAAGTTGGATTCTACCAAAGATCGTTAATTTAAATGAGCTCTTCCAGACTGAAAAAGTTTTATTGCCAAATCTATACAAAAATGTTTCCGAACTATATAAAGATTTATTATCTTTATATATAGATACTGAATACATAAAATTAACACCTATTGAAGAAATAGATACCAACAATACTAAATATTTCAAAAATATAAATGAAATTTATGTTGGTGTTAATTCGCAAATTATACTTGAAAGAATGTCAGAGGAAGAGCAGTTGACCGTTCGAAATGTCTGTAAAAGATTTTTAATAGTATGTTGTACAAATATAAAAGAAAGATTTGATTTTAGGGATGAATTCCTTAAAAATGTATCATGTTTAAATTCATTTGATCTAGAAAATCATGATTCTCTGTTACCATTAATGAAATGTGTCGGATCATTAACAGGCGACAAAATGCAGATGATTGATGATCAGTTTAGACATCTTGTTATTTCTGGTGATATTCGAAATATTGTCAAGGACAAGGATGACCCTGTACTGTTTTGGAATCAAATAAAAGATATCACAGATTTTAGTGGAAAAAAGCCGTACAAAGAGTTATGTGATTTTATTTTCGAATGTTTTTTATATCCTCATTCGAATGCATCTTGTGAACGGATTTTTTCAAAGATAAACTTGGCTAAAACAAAATTAAGGAATGCTATGAATACAGATACAATTGAAGGTATTTTGTTGGCAGAGCAAAGCATTAAAAAAAGTAAGGACTGCTTAGAGTTCAAGCCAGATAAAAGTATGGTAAATCTGCATAATTCATCTATGTATAATTTTAAAATCAATGATAATAACAACATAAATAATTAAAATTTGTAATTGCAATATCACATTAAGTAGTTACTACTAAAATATATGTATTTAAATCGATAAAATTGAACATTTTTTGTTGAAGTTTGTTTTGTTTTTGCTATTTTATGAAATTGCTATAAATTCAGGAAACAATAAAAATTTATTTCTTTAAATCTGAGTTTTCATTTGTATACGATAATCGTACCGTAATTTTTGAACACAGACACAATAATTTGCTGACCAAAAGTTGGCAGCTCTGAGTTGCAGTAAGATGCAGTTTAAAGTATTGCGCCAAATCAAGAAGATCATGTCTAGGTTTGAAACTTTTCAAGTTTCCTAGTTCTGATACCGTCACTGGTAAACTTTGGATAGAAATATGTGGTTTCGATGAAGGAAAGGAAAATTTGTAAATTTTCAATTTTCATTTTTGTCAAGAATTTATTGGTTTGAAAAAGTTTAAAAAAGATGCTATACCAACAAAAAATTTGCAGTCAGAAAGTGCGAATCAAATTTCAGAAAATGATATGATGGAAATTGAGGTCACATTCACCAAATAATGAATTATCCTCTGAAGAGAATTAGGTTGAATCAACTTGTCGTCTTTGCTTAAAGAATCAAAAAATTACAACATGCTATAAGCAAAAATATGTTGATTATGCAAAAAGAAATATGACCTATCTTAAAAAATAAAAATATTAATATATTGGGAATTTTATTTCAAATGGGTTTCAACGTAAGAGCAATTGTTTGTGACCAAGCGTCTGGGAACAGGAAATGTTTTAAAGATTTGGGTGTTGAAACAGAAAAACTATTCTTTTTATTTGAAAATAAAAAAATTATTGCAGTTTTCGATTTTCCACATCTGCTAAAATCTTTAAGGAACGTCTGGTTGTCTCGTGATATAAATACACCAGATGGAATCGCATTTTTTGATGTCATAAGGGAATTATATGAATTGGAAAAAAACAAAATTACAAAAATGTGTTGCAAGCTAACTCAATCTCATATCAATCCAAATACTTTTCAAAAAATGAGAGTTTGGTACGCTGCTCAAATTTTCAGCAGAAATAAATAGCTGCAGGTATTGAAACTGCAATTGAAGCTAAAACTTTTAAAAGTAATTCGTGTAGCATAGCAAAATCCACTGCTATATTTCTAAGAAAAGTAGATAAAATATTCGATTGCTTAAATAGTGGAACTTTGAGAGATAAAAACGAATTTAAGTCTGCTTTAAAAATTGATAATGTTGTTTACAACTTTATTATTGAATTTAAAGATTATTTGAAAAATATATCTCTCATACCTAACAAAAATATAGTTTATTGTATAGACGGCATGAAACAAACATTAACTGGAGTCATCACATTAATTCATGACATAAATAAAGCACAAAATGATTTAGCAGATTTTTTATTAACAAAAAGATTAAATCAGGATATTATTGAAAATCTATTCAGTATTTTAAGAGCAAAATATGGTCACAATAAAAGTCCTTCTTTTTATGAAATAAATGGAATGTTATCTAATGTAATATCGCTTAATTTAATACAATTTAATCAAATTTCTCATTGTGAAGAGGACGAAGACAACATGTTAAATTTAGATATAGAAAATTTAATTAACAACGATACATGTAACGACTCTATTAGTAATACAAATTATAATGACGCGGAAAAAGAAATGGACAATAGCACATTATTTGAAATTGAAAATGAATTGAAACTTTCGTGTTTAGAAGACACTTTCAACAGCAATAATATATCCATTGAAATGTCATCAATGAGATATTTTATTGGATATATAGCACAAAAGATTATTTCAAGAAATAACTGCGGTATTTGTGACAATACTTTTAGAAAGAAAGATGAAAATATAACAAGACCATCTGAATTACTTCTTGTTTCCCGAAATTATTTAAAAAATTACGATTTTGGAGCTTTGTATGCACCATCAGATACTTTATTTGAAATATCAAAAAGTAATTGCATGGTTTTTGATAAAATTTTTAAAAAGCAAATGTATCTAAAAAATATCAGGCAATTTTTAATGGACGAATCTATTAAGTTTACCAATTTATATGGAAAATACAAGGATTGGCTCAGTGAAAATAATCCGTGTGCTAGTCACAGAATAAAATTTTTAGAACTACTTATAACAGTATTAATTATTAGAAAACATTGTTAATGGACCATTGATAAAATTTCATGTACAAGTTCAAAATTTAACATCTTGTCACAATAATACTATTATGCGATTCAACCCCACAAAATGCATGAAAATAAAATCTTTTCGATCCTTTCTTATTCTTACTTTTCTAAAAAGCGCCTCTTCTGTTTTACCGTCTTCGTCATTATTTCTTAACATAATATATGATAATTTAATGATGAATGTTTGTATATACTTGAATTTGCTTATTATTTTCTTGCATATTTTGTGTTATGTGTATACACAGTCAGTTTAGCATTATATTTACATGTGTATATATATTATACATATATGTATATTCAGTTTTATAATAAATATAATATGTACTTATAATTATTTGTTTATACACAATTTGAAGATAGCAGATAGAAGACAGAAGACAGAAGACAGAAGATAGAAGATATACATTCTTCCATCTTCCATTAAAATGTGCGTCTTACCAACACCGTACTCGCCATCACCAGTCAAACTGGTTATCGTTCGATGATCTAATGTTCACTCGATACGTAAAATGTTTACTATGATGTTGCTAAACAAAAAGAAAGAAACAAATGTTATAGCAACATGTTGTGGGGTGTGATATCACACCCCAGATCAGAAATATTTGCTGACATCAGGATATATGGAGTTTCGATATCTTTACATTTATACGGTCTTTGTCTATACATACTTCTTGTTCTTACACAAATTCATTTTATTTATATACAATGCAATATATGTACATATACCATACCTACTAATATATTACATATATAAATACACGGCATACACATTTCTAATAAAATATAAATATGTAATGAATTTCTTGGTGCTTGCCTGGCTTGGCTTGATAGGATACATACACTATACACATATATATGCATATGTAATTATACTGTAACTGTAATACAAAAATATCTCATCTAATTTTTTCTATTTGTCAAATTTAAAAAAAAAAGCTAACACAATTTGTAGCAAAAGCATAAGCAAGTACAACTACAAATTACTTACCATTGTATTGTACTTGCGTTGCAGATAAAATTTCATAGAAAAAATGTTTGAAAAAAACAGACTTCTTGTTCTTGATGATTATCTATCCAATTTCCTCATTCCTTGTCCGTCCTTTGAAAATATGTGAATATTCATCAAAATTATTCCAAATTCCAATAGGAAGGAAATATAAAAAGGTAAACGTTTACAACACAACACAGACAGAACACACACTGACACAATTGTATTTATATTATATACATGATATTTTACCAATTTTACCAAAATTTTACTCTACAGCTACACACTATTGCATTGATTGCATTTTGCATCGCATGCATACATGCATATCTGGTATATCATATTCATATCGATATCACCATATAGCATATACCATCCATCAACCAGCACCACTTCTTATAGCGAACATCCAATGTACCCTCGCTTGCTTTACTTACTTTGGTTGTCAAAGCAAGCAAAGTCATTGCTTTTTCCAATGTACGCTTTGCTTGCTTTGCTTTGTGAATAACAACATGAATAACAACTATATAAAATAATATTATATATATAATATTATATCATATTTATATATACTTAATATACAATATAATTTATAATAAAAAATAGATACTACAAAACCAATACATTTTAATAATTTTTTCTAATAAAATTATTTAATTATTATTATAATATAATATGTACTGTACATATAATCTAATATACACATATTATATACATTGATTATTTATTATGGAATGCATTAATGCAATATCACACCAACAACAATAATCAATTATATCATGTTCATGTATTAATTGTCAAAGCGTTCAAAGTTGTTAAAAAGTAGAAAGTAGACCAACTTTTGACTTTGTTTGCTTGCTTTAAGCGTAATCACGTTTAAACACATTATTATTTCTACTTAGTTGTCAAAGCAAGTAAAGCAAGCAAAGCGTACATTGGGTTTTCGCAAAGACGCAAAAGTGCATTGGGTTTTCGCAAAAGTACATTGGGTTGGGTTTTCGCTATTAGAGCACGAAAAGCACTTACTCACTTACAAAACAAATAAAACTGCAGCAAATACCATTAAATTTATGAGAAAAAAGTTGAGAGCGAAGCGCATCAAAATGATCAAAATTAAAAGTGAGAATGAGAAGCTCCTGAATCGGTGTATTTTTTTTATTTATTTTTTTACTTTACATTATTACAGTTTATACACACAAACAGCTGCTAACACTTAACAGATAACAGTGGTGCGTTTCTGTAAGACCGATTGAATATTTTCACAGTAGAATATATTCAATTTGACGTCATTTTCAACTAAGGTGTTTCTGTAAGACCAATTGAAAATTTTCACAGTAGAATATATTCAAAATGATGTCATTTTCAACTAAGGTGTTTCAGTATGCACAACCAGTGGAAAATGAAATTCACCACAGTGAATTTTCAATTTTCAACTGTTTCTGTAAGCATGAAAGTGCGATTGAATATTTTCTATCAGTAGAATTATTTTCAACTGGTAAATAGCAGTTGAAAAGAGTATTGAAATAGAAAATAGTAAGAATTATTTTAATAAAATCTTTGAAATGAGTGAACAAGTATATATTATATACATATATAGCTATATACGTATATATGTATGTATATTTATATAGAATATATTTGTATTTTTTTTATTCTAAAGTAAAAATTCTTCGAAAAATTCGCATGAATCAATATGAAAAGATGTGGACATCACAACAATAAATTCAATCGGAGTAGCATCTAAAGCTTTACTTATTTTCAATTTCCGAAATTTCTATTCACCTTTCTATTTCACCACAACATTTTTCAATCGCTAATACAGAAACAGTAGAATTGAACTAGTAGAATATGAAATAGAAAAAAGCTGTGTCGTCACAAATAGTAGAAAATATTCAATCGGAAATACAGAAACGCACCACAGGAACAGCTTGGAACAGCATCTGTAGTGCGTTTCTGTAACTCGATAGAGAAATTTCTCAATTCTGTGACGTAATACGATTTTCAATCGCTAAACTCTACTAGTAGAGTTCTGCTGTTTCTGTAACACTCGATAGAGAATTGCGCTTCGTTTCTGTATCACTTCTCGATTGGTTTTCTCGACTGGTAAACTCGATTTGACGTCATTATGACGTCATTCTCGATCGGCCTGTTTCTGTATCTGTGGTGAATCGAGAATCGAGAATGTAGCGATCGAGAAACTTCTCACCGATAATTTAGGTAGTGAGAACTGAAAAAGCCGTTGAATTTTAAATATTTTTGAATTTTAAAATTGTAATACGGTAATAATAATTACAATTTTATTTATTAATAATTATTAATACTGATAATAATAATGTATATTTGTTATTATAATTGTAAATTTAAGAAAAAATAGTTTTTATATATAATATTATACATCATTATTTTTTTTATTTTTATTGTAGAGGAAGGTAAGGTAAAACTAATACATAATATATTATAATTAAATAATATAATATATTGCACGTAAAATTTATAAATTTTTTCAAAATTTTCAAGATTTTGTTTTTTTATGCTTCTAAATAAAAACAAAAGAATTATATTTAAAGACGCAAATGGTATTTATAGTTTATAAACAAGAAGGGAAATTCGAATTCTTGTTTATTATAATTAAAACCAATCATACAGGTTTGTATTACTATATCTACATGCAAATAAAAAAACTACAAGATATATAGATATTTTATACTACCTCTCTTTATTTACTTATTTAATTTTTTCATATGTAATAACACATGTCGATTAATATAAAAAAAGCAAAATGTTTACAAAAATTTCTAAAATTTACTGCAATCTGCAACAAATTACCCTTTTTTATTATCCCATATTTATCTTTTTGTTTTTTTTTTATGAAATTATCTTAAATTTAAAATTGTACTAATTATTTTTGTATTTAAATATGTACACATATTTATAACCGTATAACATAAATTCATAAAATGAAAAATATTCATTAAATCGAACTGCTATATTCATACATATAAACTTTTGTATGATAGAAATTTCAAATATTTGAAATAAACGTTTAACTATGTAATTAATATTGAAATTGTAATTAATACACTAACCATTTAAATGTCAAATTGTTTCATTCCCGATATTCCCTCTCGATTATAGATACTAACCACGAATTTCTCGATTGGTGAATTTCGAGAGATACAGAAACGCAAAAATTTTTTGGATCGAGAATTACCAGTCGAGAAGCTGTGACGTCACTTTCAGTCGAGAACTTCTCGACTGAGATACAGAAACGAGGCATTGGTATGGTGAGTTTGCAATTAGACAGGAATTTATGATAATGAAACAACAATTGTAACATTTAAATCAAAGTAACGTAAAACTTATTCTGAAAGTTTGATTAACTTTTAAGTTTTGTATATATCTACACATAACATATTACATTTTATACATTGAAATACATACATATATGTACATACAACAATTTTTCTAAAATCAAACCGAAGATAAAATGTAAAATATGTATCTAAAATTATTTGTATATTTTTATTTTAAGTAAATATTCACCTGTTTTTCTGCATTCATATTTAAACAATTATTAACTTTATTATTCTTTTGAAATTAATACTTAATAATAAGGATATTAATACTATGTATTCTATTAAAAAAAAAAAAACTAAATGAAGGACAATAAACTAATTTATTCTTTTTAACCTAATTAGTTAGCACTACTCTATCGAAAAAAATAAAACTCAATCACTATATATACTTATAATACACTTTATTTTTACTTTTATATCCTTATCAACTGCTAATACTCTATTGAAAAAGAAACTCAACCAGTAGAGAATTAACTCAACTCAACAGACTTATACTTATGACACATATATGGTATCTATACTATGGTATTCATACTATGAAATTTCAATACCATGAAGTAAAAGCACCCTTGACACATATTGTTTCGTAGTATTTAGACATTTTAAATTTGATGTTTTTGTGGTACTTTGTGATAGTATAAACTGTTTTAATTATTTTAATTTTTTATATGTAAAATGAATAATTTACAACTTTTATTGTTTAAGTTTTCATTAAATAATAAAATATTATGTGACTTAGCAAGTGAAAACACAAAATGGCGTAAATTGATGCTAAGAAGTAGAAGAAGGCGTAATTTATACAGAAATTTATGTCTGCATATGATTTTATCCAGAAGAATAAACAGAACTGTGTGGACAAATGTAAGTATAGTCTCTAAATAATTGCAAGAAATTACATTATTATAATGATTATGTATATTTTAGGTTGAGCAGTCTACATTTTGGGAAAATGAAGTCCCGAAATTTTCGAAGGAAAAATTCAAAACAACTTTCAGAGTTGACAAAAAAACATTTAACTTTTTAGTTAGAAAGTTAAAAAATTTACGAAGATTTAATACCACATACAGAGAAGCTATCCCCCTAGAAAAACGAATTGCAATTGGTTTGTATGCTTTAGGGTCTTCGTCGGAATACAGGACGGTAGCAAGCCTATTTGGAATCGGTAGAACAACAGTGGGAAAAATAGTATTAGATTTCTGTCATGAGCTTTGGGATGTTCTGCATAAAGAAGTATTTTCTTTTTATCCACCATCACAACAAAAAATTGAAGAAAATGTACGAGGATTCGAACTTTTAGGTTTTCCTCAATGTTTTGGCGCCATTGATGGTTGTCATATTGAAGTATCTCCTCCAAAAAATGAAGCTGTGGACTATTTCAACTTTAAGGGTTGGTATTCCATTATATTATTTGCTGCTTGCGATTACCGTTATCGCTTTATGTATTTAAATGTTGGCACACCAGGGAAGTGTAACGACTCAACAATCTTTGAGAAGAGTAAGTTAAAAAAGCAGCATGAAACAAATCCTATTTTCCAGCAAAACTGCAAAATAATCAATGGTGTGTCAGTCCCAGTTTTGCTGATTGGCGATTCGGCTTTCCGACTATCCAGCATTGTAATGAAGCCATTTCCTTTTTCTATTGGACAAAGTGCAGAAGTTAATAATTTTAATGAAAAACTATCAAAAAGTAGAAGAGTAGTCGAAAACGCCTTTGGACACTTGAAAGCACGATTTCGCAAGATAGGAAAAGGATTAGAAGTAAATATTGAAAATGCATCCATCATAATTAGAGCTTGCTGTATATTACACAACATCTGCAATGACAGAAATGATTCTGTGAATCAGAATTGGTTAATAAATGACTTGGAAAACACAAGCAATCGAACACAGCCCCAGACGATTACCAATATTTCTGTTGGTAATGGAATTTTAGTGCGAAACGCAATAATGCAATATCTAGGTAATAATCTAACAAACACAAATAATAATATTTCAATCCTTTTTATTAATATTTTCTTTTAAACATTTTAATATTTCATTTTGAATTTTATTATTTTCTTCTAAAATTGTATTTCTTTTTTCTTCAGTTTCTAGACTTTTTTTTAAATAGTTATTAAAATTTTCTGTTTCTGCTTCAGCCATAGCTAATAATTTTTTTATAACAACATCGTCTTTTTTAGACTTTTTGGAAGCTGGACGAAATGTATTCGAGCAACTTGGTCCTGGTGTTGAAGGAGATGCCAGTGGAGATAGAAACGGAGGTGACATTTCTGCCGAAGGATCCTCATTTTCGAGATTAAGCTCATCTGCTGTATAAAAATAAAAAGCAAAAATTAATTATGTTTGCTATTAAAAATATGGACAACTTACAAATTGTTTCGCTTATTATTTCCTCCACTCTATTACTTTTAAACTGGCCGATGAATTCATTTATGGTATCATAAAATTCCCAGTTCGAAGGAGATCCGCCTGACTGTCCGATTGTTGTTTTTTCGTGTCTATCAATTAGAACGAAATTTATTAATATTAAAAACACCAACAAGCACACATTTCATTAATACATACCTGAATCTCTTCGTCAAGTTATTAATCCTTGATCTGATTTCCTCCGGATTTAATTTTATATTGTATGTCTTCTCTAATTTGTCTTGCATTTTTATTAAAACGTGCAAATTTTTTCTATTACCTCTCAGATCTTTAATATGTTCCCTCCAAATATCTATTAATTTACTTGTTTCGTCTTGTGATAATATTTTTCTTTTTTTATTTACGTTCATTTTGTCTTATTTTTTTAGAAACAAAAATTTTCACGAATTCTCACACAAATCACAAATTCTCACGTAAATCACAAAATCTCAAACGTCAAATTCTAACCATAAAATGAATTTTAAATTTTCATTTTACTTTGTTTCATGTCATTTCACTTCGTTTCTTTTCATTTCCATTATTGTTTTTGTCAATAAATTTCACAGATGGCACTAATTTCAATAAAAGATGTAATATACCATGAAAGTTTTTCATATACCATGGAAATTTAGCGCATTTCAATACCATGAAATGAAGTAGTATACTAGCTATTTTTCATAGTATTAACGTAGTATTGGGTGACACACATACTGGTATTGAAATTTCCTGGTATGAATACCATATATGTGTCATAAGTATTACAGAAACACTTTTGCAGTAGAGAAAATTGTTTCAGTAGAGTTTTCAATTTCACCACGTTACAGAAACGGTATGATAGAGAATGACGTCAAAATGACGTCGGATAGAGTATTTCAGTTGAGAATTACTCAATTTGTGAGTTACAGAAACGGACCACTGATTTGCCTTGCCTAGCAGCTGGATGGCATTTTGTTTTGGATTTTTAAAGTGAAAATGAAACGCATCCATGAAAATGAAAGATGATGATGAAATGAAACACACGACAGCAAAGAGTATATAAAAGAAACTACTTTTATATACTTTTTGCGACAGTAAGGAAAAGAAAACATTTAACACAAGGTAATTGGAATTGGAACACTCTGTGTGTGTTCCAAAATTATCTTGCTTTTAAAATTTTCGATCGTGGTGTGCGTCAGGTCTCCGGCAGCCGGCAGGTCTTCGGTGTCCGCAGTCCGCGTAGAGTAGGGAGAAAATATTTTAGTTTTCTCTTTACAGTACACAATGCATACGATTGTGTGGCTTTTGGCTAACATTTGGTCGAATGTATGCTATGAACAGTAAAATCAAATTTTGATGAAATTCAGTCGACTAATAAATCAAATGAGATAAGAGAGTATATTTGCCACCATTTTTAAAATTCTTTGGTGTGAACTGTCAAGCAAGATAAATAGACATGTCAAGTTTCAAAAAAATACCAAACACATTTTTTATAAATACATTATTTTCAAAAAATTATAGATAAAAATGAATAAAAAAGTAGAGAAATATATGTATTTTTTTCATATATGAAATGCAAAATAAACTTAACTGAATCCAGAGACATCTTGTATTTTAATTTAATTAATTGAAATAAATAATAGAGGAGAACAAAGTAAATATTTTAGAGAAAAATGTTTGATAGGTAAATCCTGACCTAGAGAAAATTTTTGAAGATTGTGTAGATTTGCATCATATGGTTGATGTACATATAAATAATACTTAGTGTGGAAAATTATATGAATTAAATGTACATTTTAAATAGCATCGTGTATTGTTTAGTTTTAAACTAAATAGTTTTAATTAAAAGAAATATATATTTATTTTTTTTAGTTAAAAAGAATATACGCAAATGTAAGCAAGACATATTGTACTAGTCGGCTAACCAAAACATATTATGTATTAGCTTTAAGATAAAAACAAAATGTATAGTTTGTTAAAACAAAAAGGCTTAATAAATTCAATTCAATTGTGTATTGTTTAGTACTGCAAAAGTGCAAAAGTGCAAAACATTGACAGATGATCATTCATTTAGCGAGAGCAAATATTTACAATAAATGAGAACAAATTCGAAATACTATCAAAGTGTATATATATACCTAACAAGTGGAAAATCTCAATATAAAATATTTTTTAATTTTCAATGACCTCGAAATTTTTTACACAAATACACTGACAGCTACGAAAAAATAGACAGAAAATCAAATCAAGACTAAAGAAGTAGTTGAAACAAGAAAGAAATAATTAAGAAGTCGCCCCTTTTTATAAAATTGAGTACGTAAAAAACAACACAATCAAAAATTCACTCTTAAAAACAACTCAAACAACAACAACAACATCAAGCAGGTGTACATTACAAGTACGTGTATTTACCGTCAAATTATCACGGAGGCTATTATCATACATATGTTAGAAGAACAACGAATAAAAAAGTTGAAGCGAAATAGACTTCGTATGTGAATCAAATAAAAATATTTTCAACTACCACTAGTGCATATCACGGAGGCTATTAAAAACTAATGTAAAAAAAAAATGTAAGCAGAGAGAGCTTTGCATTATTGTGAATTTGTGATGTCGGTGATACAGAAAATGAGAAGTTTGATAGTATGTGTACTTTTTATCTTATTTTTTCATGTACACATTTTTACATTATAAATATAGTAATTTGGGAATTGACAGGTAAAGTACTTTTCAGACTTTAAGAAAATTGTTGTTGCTGTGAGAATTGCTGACAATATTTGATAAACATGTATATTTGAACTACTTTTTTCTCGGATCTCCCATTCTATTTAGCTTAATAGCTGAGATTTATTACTTGGTTTACCTAGATTTACTTTGATACTATGGTCCGTCCGTCCGTCTACAGTCTACACAATTAGTTTTGATAACTCGATTCACTCGATTTACAAAAACAACTCCATTATATATTTAGGCTTTTTCGAAAATGCAGGCTGCACTGTGTATTCTTTGTCTTTCGTATCTTAAAAATAGTACTAGAACATTAATGTGCAGTCTGCAGGAATAAATACGGACACGGCACATAACTCAAAGCATTTCGAAAAATGTTGAAAAACTTTTTTGATTTCAATGAAGTTTTTCCGATCTTTATCATTTATTTTTGCGATCATATTATTTTATTTCCAAATTTATTCTGTATTTTAATTACTATATTATGTATTATATTTTTTAATTACATATTATAATATCATTATTATTTCAAAATGTTTAATTTTAAATATAAAATTGTGAAAATTATGAAGGGAAAATAATTGTTCGGTTGAAATGACGTCACAAGCTTTCAAAAAAGAAGCTTTTCCTTCGGAATGGCTCTTGCTTGACTCTTGTTGATATACTTTACAGTTTACACTTTACTTTGGTATCTTAATCTTATTACTCATTTGGCTTTTGGCATTCAGAATTCGGTAGTAGAACAAGTTATTTTACATTGAATATGGAGATCCAAAAAACTATTTCGTTTACAGCCAATACTACTTTTATTGCACTTACTCTAATCTTATAAATAGACTTTATAATTACAATTTACAAATATACTTTATATATATATATATATATTATTATAATGGTTTCCAGTACACAGATCCAATTTTATAATTTATATCATTTAATATTATTGATGCTAATTCTTGTTTCTCTTTGGGTAATCTAAAAAAAAAAAAAGAAAAATTATGATCTGCAATATTAATATTAAATAAACAGAAACATACGATTTATTTTATTACACAAGTTAATTAAAATTTTATATTTGTTGTAGAATTTGGATTATTTCTTTTTTAAGAATTAAATTTTTTGTAAAATTTTGACTATTTATTTAACAAAAATTTTAATATTTCTTTTGATTTTCATAAGCGATCTTTAATATATGTATGTATGTTCAGTAACATCATAGATATATAAAAGAAATCTTACCTGGAAACCAGATCTCCTCCTCCGTCTTCTTCTTCTTTACGTCTTTGTCTTCTCTTAGCACGCATTGCTGCTGTTTCCTTTTTAACAATTAATTTTGATTCAGTGTCAGATACTTGTTTACATCGCTGCGTATAAATATAAAATAAATGAAAAATTTTTATTGTATTCATCTCTAGAAGCAATTAGAAATTTAATATTTTTTTAAAACATATGTACATTTTATATTTATGTACTTGTTATTTAATTAGTAAAAACATTATTTTTTAATTTTCATACTTTTACTCTTTGTTGTCTTTTTTTCTTCTTATCAAATTGTTGTGAATCATAAAACTTTGGTTTTTCTCTTCTTACCCGACCAGTTCTTCTTAATCTATCATCAATTTCTGGCGATGGACCACGTATAACTCTTCTTGATGTAAAAAATGTATAACCACATTTACATGTTTTCGATGCAACTGCAATTCTTGAATCACATTTTGGACAACTTTTTGCTATCGTTCTTGTTTTACCCATTTTTTTTTTTTTCTTAAATTAATCTCATTACTGTTTTAATTATCTTGAAAATGTTTTATGTAAACATAAACAAATAAATAATGGGAAATAGGTGAAAATAGTTTGTTTATCCTTTTGTATCTATAATTTATTTAATTTCACTTCCAATTTACATCATATCATTATGGACGGATGACGGATTACCATCATCCTAATCCTACGTCTTGAAATGTCAAAGTTCTTATTGGAATTTTGACATTTTAATTTGTTCTAATTGGTTTTTGTTCCCTCTTTGAGCGAATAGAGTCAATGCTAATAGCTCTAATAGATGTGGAATATGGAAACAAAAATCAGAAACCATAGAAACAGTCGTTAAATACAACAATTTTAATGAGTTAATAAAATACAATAAAAAATCAAACTAGAGAAAGGAGATAAGAATAAATAAAATAAAATTTTATTTAAAAAATAAAATATATAATAAATAAATGGAAACACCAGCAAGTTATTTTCATATTTTTGTTAGTGGACAAATTGAAATGGCAAAATTTCCTCTAGGACCAGATGGATCACAGGTATTTTGTCGTTATGAAATTATCGCTGGATCAGATTGGGAATTAATGTCTGGCCTCAAAGCTGGTATAACACAATGTTCAGAATCAAAAAATCGTAATCAAGAAATTGTATTAAATATGCCATTAGAATTCTGCATGAAAGCAACAAATCCTTTTGGATGTATATATATGCATATTTGAATTTTTATAAATACATATTACATTATTTATATACTTATTAAAATGTTTAAATTATAAAAATTTTATTTCTAGGGCCACAAATTTTATTTAGTATTTATGGAAAAAATTTTTGGGGTGTTGAAACATCTTTAGGCTACGGTAGAATTCACATACCAATATTTAGTTCTGGATATAAAAGATTATCTGTACCAATTCTAATACCAAGATGTTCACATTTATTATCAGAAATAAGTAGTTGGATAACAGGAAAAAATTCAGAATTAAAAAATCCAAAAATTTTAATTGAAGGAATTGTTTGTAAAAGTATGTTTTATTTTAACAATAAGAGAAAAATAAAAAAATTATATTACTTTAGTTGGGACTATAAATTGAGTTTTGTTTATTTCATTTGTTACAGATCTTCAAGTTGAATCTTATGGAGAGTTAATTCTTTCACTTCAGACAATTTCTCGAGGAGCTAATCGTATGGGATATGAATGGGGAATGAATGAAAATAATTGATGAAAGATATTTGACAAAAAAAAATTATATTGAATTCTTTTGGTATTATTTCGTACAACTATATCTACAAAAATGCAGACATATTTAAAATTTATATAGTGCGTGTTTCGAGAAAAAAAAAAGTGCATTTGAATTTTAAAATTAAGTTATTGTACGGATGATAATAAAAACACATAATAGTTTTAGTTATTAAATATTTTTATTTCAATGTAAATTTCTCAATTTTCAACAAGAAAAATTCCTGTTTTTCAAAAAATCAATTTATGAAAGCTTTTTTGAATTTGTTTTGTTGATTTTATCTGTCAATTACATATTTTGAAAAAAGTTAAAATGATATAATTCATCTCGTTTACTAAAGTTAACGTTCCCATTGTACGATACAAAACGTCGGTAGTGACGCTGAGATTGGTTGTTTGGTTGTTAATGTTGACGTGCTTATTATACCATAGTAATGCTGTAACGCTTTTACATTCAATGCAGTGACTTCAATTTGGACTTCGACCTTCGACTTCACTGCATGCTTAACGCACACATCAAATATTTTGAGTGCAGTAAATTGAACTTTGACTTGACGTATAAAGTAACAGTTGAAATTTTGAAAGTGTAGTTTGTTTGTTGTGATGCGAAAAAAAAGTTCATTTATTTTATGTTGTCATCCTAAATGCAGTAGTTTGCAACATTGAATTTTCTCAAAGTCGAAGTCGACGCAAAAGTAGCTATCAAGTCTACTGCATTGAATGATTGAATGTAGAAGTTCTAATACATATGCATTAAATCAAAGTCGAAGTTGAAGTCACTGCATTGAATATATAAGCGGCATAAGGCATGAAGAAAAAAACGTTTTATATTTTTCAATCAGTTTTTATTTAGGTATATATACTTATTAATTAATGTCTTTTATATATTTTTATGCACATATTATGTGACATTTAATATACATAAACTAAAAAAAAATTTTTTTTGCTTCTACCACATAATGTAGTTTTCTAAAATTAAAAAGAATACTAAAATACCGTAATACATATTTTTCATAAAGAACATAATAATATATGTACATGTATCATTATATACACATGATGATTTGTAATGACGTGTACTGTAGTGTACGTGTATAACAGTATGTTATAAATTTTCTTAAAAATTAAAAAAGATCTTAAAAAGGCAAAAAAAAAATCGTATTGAAAAAATTATTTAAACTTTTTAAAAATTTTAGTCACAATTCACTTAACATTTTATAATATTGTAGCGGATTGATGTCAAAGATAATAATAATTTAGTAATTAACAGTAGACCATTTCTATTGATGTTTCATTTCATTATTTGTGACGTTAAAAGTGTTATTTCTAATCAGCTATCAAAGCAAATAAATCAAGCAAAGCGTACATTGTATATTCGCCATAAGATATGCTAGCCTACAACTTTTTTTTTTTTTTGCTTTGATAAGATCTACAACATACTGCTCTAAGTATTTCCTATTACAAATCACCTCACTTATATATGTATACATATACGTATGTACATATATGTATAACGAATATTTTCTAATCCCCTTCAGCTTTGTTATATCGAGGTTTTACTGTACATATGTATATCCACCACAGTAATTAAATTCCAGTAAACTTATTTAAAATAAAGCCATATAAATGCATATTGGTATTACAAAATATTTATGTACAAAATGTACAGTTCAAATTAATTTTTTTTTATACACACCTACATATAAATACATTTTAAAAATTTATGTAGATTTCATTGAGAGAAATAATACAAATTCATTACATACATGTCAAATAAATTTTAAAACCAAAATTAACTTTTAAAAAAAATTTTTTTTTTTTGTATATATAAGTACATCCATCCCTCTCAATGAATTTTTAATTTAAATACATAAATTTAGCCAATTACCTAGTTTTATAAAATTTATGATTTACCGAAAACCTCTATTCTTTGCATTATATTTGAAAAATATATACATATTAAAAAATAAAATAAAAAGTAACCGTAATACAATAATTTTATATGTAATATGATGGCGTTATTGTTACATCATTTAAAATGGCTAGTTGATTTTCAGTAAATTTTAATCGGTGTACGTCCCAATTATCTAGATGTGTTCTTTTAAAGTTACCTACAGTTTTACGAATAGTTGACTAGATATAAAAAAAAAAAAAATTATAAAATTCAAATTAATTAAAAAAAATAATAATCATCATCATAACCATAATTTACCGATATTGGTTCAGGATCATTTAAATTTGTTTCAAGATGTTCAAATATATCAGGTACAAAATCTGGAACATCATATGGAAATGCTGATATGAATGCACATAAACCAAGTACACCACTATGTCTGATTCGAATTGCATCAATATCATTTAATTCTGATGTTAATGGGCTACAAAAAAATTAATAAATAAATATATTTATGTACACCATATTTAAAATTCTGCTTTTTTTTAATTACCCAGCTTCCTTTAAGAATTTTTGTTGTTGATGTTGATTTTTTCGTACAATTTTTGTTTTACATTTTCTTTTGAATTTTTCTAATAATTTATCAGCAGATGGAAGAAATGAGCAATGTAATAAACCGCCTAAAACTTGTGCTGCTTTTAATCGAACTTCTAAACTTGTATCCTCTAGTAAACGAAAAACAATATTTTGTACATTTTGTACCCATTTATCATTACTCAATATTATTGCCATATTATGAAAAACTAAAACTTGTAATGCATCAATAACAGCCAATCTTGAATTCCATGATATTGATTTTGATACTTCGTCAATTTTATTTAATGCATAATTCATACGATCTGGTAATGTTAATGCTTGTGATATCATTGCTAAAAATAATGTCGATGTCTCTGCCAACTCATTATCTTGTTCACAACTTTCAAAACGACACGCATATGGTAATAGATCAAAATATGATTCTTCATTACCATTTGTACAATGTTTGATATTTCCTATAATCCATTGGCAAACTGTAAAAAAAAAATGCAGAGAAAATAGAGATAGAGAAAATATATTAGTGATTAAGAAAAGAAAACAAAAATTAATCTACAATCATTTTTTTCGAACTTACTAGTTTTGAATAATCTAACAGCTTTAGTATATTCGTCTGAATCTTAAGAAAATAAATAAATAAATAAATGACATATAGGACAATTAATTAAAAAATGCTGTGGACAAAAAAAAAAATAAATAAATAAAATTTTAGATTTGTCAGGTACCTTCTTTTTCTGATAAATTCGTTGAAAGTACATCAACATTTAATGGTGTTAATTTCTTAACAACTTCATCAATCATATCTTTAATTCTTGGACATTCTGGAGGATTACCATTCTTAAATTGTAAATCAGCTTCAAATATATTTGTCAATAATGAACTCAATCGTAAACGATTATTTTGAAAATCATGATCTAAATATGGTTTTAGATACTCTTTGTACAAAAAAAAAAAAAAAAAAAAAAAAAAAATTACAATTAATTTGAATATTTATGTTATAAATTCAAAAAAAAAAAAATTATATTATCGTCACCTAATAACCGATGTGCACATGAATTCATTCTCCATGAATGCTGATGGAATGGTCCTTGTAAAAAGAATATACGACAACAATCAATAAAACTTGAACTTTTTTTCATTGGATCTTCCATTAATACTTCATGTAGCCAATATTGTCTACGTGGATCAAATCGTGCTGAAGCTGTTGCAAAACATGTACCCCAAAATGAATCAGTTTCAACTGTTACATAATCTAATGCTAAACGTATTAATGGTACTAATTTTTGATATGTTTCCATAGTTTTATCATATGGCCAATGTTTCATTCCACGCATAATGCCACATAAAATTTCTGCAGCACAACGATGGTTACTTTCAATTTTATTTTCTTTAATTAATTTTTCAATTATTGGTATCAAATTAGATAGGAATTGATCACCGTAAATTTTGAAAAGATACTAGAAAATAAAAATAATAAAAAAAAAAAGTTACAGCAAAATAATAATCTTAAAAGAGTATTTATACATATGTATATAAAAAATATATGCTTACTTTAAATAATCCGAATTGTAATCTTTTGAATTTTTCGTTTCCCTTATTTTCTTCCATTGATGAAAATTTTATAAAATTTTTTATATTATCTGTATCAATGAAAAAATCATAAATTAATTGTTCGATATCATTCATTTCATGACGCTGTCTATCGATTGATGGTTGCTGATCGGTTGGTGCATAAATTTCTAAATTAGTTGACCAACCAAAATAACCATCTGCTTTATGTAAATAATATGGTTTATCCCAATCAGATTGATTTTTTGGTAAATTATTAAAATCATATTGTAACCAACGATTATCATCACGTATACCAAATGATAATTTTTCATTGGATTTCTTTGATTCATTAACCAATACCGATGATAATGATGATGATGATGATGATGATGGTGAAGATGTGAATGATTTTGATAATTTGGCTACTTCGAATGGATCAATTTTGATACGAACATGTTGGCGTTTTTGTTGTAATAATACAGCATTTAATATATCAGTTGAAATTTTTCGTTCATTAATTGAATCATTTAATAAATTATGTATTGCATATTTAGCAACACTTATCGGATATTTTATTTGTGGATGTGCTAATGATCGTAGCATTGTTGATGCCATACGATGATATCTCCAATCTAAATTCTGTGTATTCATCGCAATATCAACAATTGTATCAATTAAACGTTTATAAAATTTACGATTTTCTTCATTTTTTTTACATAATTTCATTTTACCAGAATCAATATCATCTAATTTTATTAAATCATTTTCATTGTTATTTATTAATTTGAATGTATTCTCTAATAATTTACACTTCATTGTTAAATTTATATTCATTTCAATTGATATTGTTGGAAATTCATGTTTTATTATTGTATATATCCAATCCATTAAAAATAAAATTGTTTTTTTTTCAGATGGTTTCGATCTTAATATAGCCAACCATATCTTTTCAATAAAATTCCATTCATTGTTTATTAATACTCTGTTTTTATGTGAACCAATTAATAAAAATAATACACCTTCAAATTCATCAGAATATTCATTTGGATCCAATAATAATGATTTAATTAAATCATCGATAATATCTATATATGAAAATTTATATTTTTCAAATATTTCAAACATTTTTGATCGGGCTAATAATCGAACAAGTGGATAACGTGATTTTGCCAATTTTAATAAACTTTTTAAAATTTTACAATGTGTTTCGGTATAATTTTTTGAGATTTCTTCACGGCATGCCTGTTGATATAATACACGTTTGGTAATTAATGTTTTATTATGCTGTTTCTTTTTAGTTAATTTTGATTTTTGAAAACATTTCATATTTTTATATAATTTCACTTCCTCATAATATGAACTTGTTTTAAATGAATGGATACGGTCCAATATGTATGTGATCTCTTTTAATGATTCTACATCATCAACCGAATAATCTAACAATTTATCGACTAATTCAAATATAACATTTGCAATGGTTTTTCGAACATTATCACCATTTGGCATATTAATTATTTTTTCATGACAGCTTAATGTTAAATTGAATGCATTCAAATCAACGCATGTATCACATAATATTTTTGTTGGTTCATCATTCCATATTGGTAAAAAATTTGACATACCCGATAAGAATGATAAAATATATTTTAAATCTCTTAATATATCATCTCTGTTCGTTTTTATATTATCATTATTATGTGAATTTAATCTTTTCAATATATCTGGTAAATAACGATGTAATAATTTTTCACATGCTAAACGTTCATTTTCATTTGGTATAAACCAATTAATTTTTTCATTTGATTTCATTATTTCACCCCAATTACGTATCGGTAAATATTCAGATAATGGTTTTTTTAAATTTTCATCATTCGATTTACCATTGAATACACATATTTTTGATATGTTCGAAGAAAAATTATGTATTAGACCGTGTAGTAATCTTTGTGTTGATTTACATTTAAATAACATAATTTTATCTAATATTGGTATTAAATATTCATCTAAATATTTAATTGTTTCACGTGGATCACCTTTATATAAATAAAATAATATTGTTAAATAATATAAAAAATCATCTGATTGTTTTTCAATATTTTCAGCATCTTCATGTTCATCGATATATTTTTGAATTTTTTTAGTTAAATAAGGCACTAACGATTTAAGCATTAACGAACCGGCCGTGAAAGAGAATGAACTAATTAATGCTCCGAGTAATGCTGTACCTGATTTCGGATCAATTATATTATTTTGAATGAAATAAATTACTTTTCTTGTAGCTGATGATAAAATTTCCTAATAACAAAATAATTAAATAATAAAATATTTGATTTTTATAAATATAAAAATAATGTATAAAATACCTCCGAGCATTGATCGATTATTTGTAATCCATTTGATAATGCACGTTCAACAACTATATCCATACCTGATATAATAATATTATTAGATTGTTCCATTCGGACATTTTCTCTTGTATTATATTTAATCATTAGAAATAGTTTATCTAAAAATTGTAAAATAAAATCTTCAAAATTAGCTGTTTGTTCACATATAATTGATTCATCTTCAGTTAAATCATCATAATATTGTCCAGCTTTTGAGCAATCAACAATTGGCATTTGATATATAAATGTACCACAAAAATTTAATGTAAGAAAAGATTTTTTCATATCATTCGGATCAATACCAGGTAATGCTGCAAATAATATCGGTATAATATCTTTTCTACTATCTGTATAACCATTTGCTCCAGTTATTATTGATGTCGATACACCAACTAAACATTGTAATGATGATGTTAAACGATGTGGTTCCGTTAACGATTCAAAATTTGTACAAACACGTTCAATAATGTCTGGTATTATTAGTGCTGGTCTTAAAAGTGATAAATCATGAAACATTTTAGATACTTGTAATGAACTGATACTTGAGTACATTGCTGTAAATGATGCAGATTTCAATGATTCTACAAAATCTGTTATACATTGTTCAGTTAATTTATGAGATTCTAAAATACAAAAAAAAAAAAAAAAAAAAATTAAATAAATACATATATGATCATTCGGGTAACGTAAAATGATTCACAATTTTTTGGCCAAAATATTTCAAGTACATTTAGTGTACTGTCACATGAATCTGAATCTGAAACTTAAAATTTCAGTGATATACATAAATTTTCCTGCTATTTCGAAAAATATGTGTATAATTAGTTAGTATAGTTGGATAGAATTTAGATTTCGAAATGATTTTGCGTTATATTAGATGTTTTCGATTTTGCAATTTCAAATACTTGCAAGTACAAAAGGTAAATAAATGTCTGTGCTAAAGCATCTACTCGTAGCTACTCATGGAAAATTTTTCAAGTAGCTGGAAGTAGATGCAAGTAGTTACGAATAATTTTTGTGTCGTTCGTTTTAAGATGGGAATGTACTGGGAGTAGTGAAAATCGCTAACTTTGATACCAAATATCTCGGTTGTTTTTGGGCTAATTTTCTTGAAATTTGAAACAAAGAAGCATCAATCAGTTTTGTTGGGAATAATGGAAGTGGATTTTTGAAAAAATTTTTTGTTTTTGAGATATATGGCATTTCTTTTTTCGATTTCGAAATAGAAAAATAAAAGTTTTTACATTATTTCAGAATTATTAGTAATATAAAATTCCTATTTTTCACAAAATTTTGTCTCAGATAATAAAAATGTTTTCCATAATTCTTAGGCTCTAAATATATCAATTTCTCACCGATACGTTTATTCATTTTATATGAATAAAAATATTATATACGTGTGAGTGGTACAAACAAAAAAACAAAAAAAGAACATGGCATAGCAAAGCAATGTAAAGCATACACTTGCTATTATGATGTACATGTATGTACAATGTATATTGTGTATAATGTGTATAAGAAGCACTAAGAATAAAATACCTGGAGTAAGGCGTAACCTAATGATATTGTATATTGTATGAAGATATATATATGCATAAGATGTATAGATATATACTATATATCTATAATATAAGATATATAAAATATATACATATATATATATTTGGTAATTTAGTGACATAATTTTGTTTGCAGGATACTAGATAGGTAAGATATAATTATTGTGTTATATATCTACTACCATGTAGTACAATATGTATTATAAAAAATATGTAGCATGAATATTTTTTGTACTGTATGACTGATTGACTGGATATATGTAGTTTTTCTGTTTTTCAACCTGTGCATGTGTAATATAATTTTGTTTGTAGATGGTCAGGTTTTTGATATTTTATCAATTCACTAACGACATTAAAGGCTCTGTTACATAGTTCGCTGCGCTGCTCTTTGTCTATTCAATTTGACAGTTTTTTAATGATAAATTTTTAGAAATTGAATTTATATTATGTAACAGCTTCCATATAACAACACATTTTTTTATTATTAGTGTTGTCAAAGCGAGGCGCAGCGCAGCGAGCTATGTAACAAAGTCTTAACTCTAACCCTATAACGCAATGCTTATATTGTAACAATAAATAAACCAGAAAACTAGTTTAGTTATGATTATGCATATTATATATTATATATTATGCACAATACAATATACATCACGATAGCAGATAAGTACTATATATATGTATATGTTTTTCAATGATTATACACTGTGTTTTCTTTTCATTGTTTTGCTATGAATAGATAATATAAGTATATAATATATATTTATAATATATAAACATATGTATTTTGCAGTTTACTTTCCATATACAAAAACAAATCATATCCTATTCAATAAATAAGAAGAAGTAAAATTGAGTAGAAAGAAGAGAAATAGGTTAGAATTGTTTGCGTTGTTGCTGTTGGTATAATTTCTGTATACCACCACGAGTACGGTCTTCAGCTCAGCTTGAAGAATAGATCACAAACACATGCGAACTCATAATTTTGTTTGTAGTGAATAGAAATTTCAATGTAGTTGTTTTGATTTCGATTTTTTCTTTGAGTAAATGCCCATCTTAACAATTTATTCTAGACACATTTTAGTACTCGCAAGTACTTGAAATTGCCAAATCAAAAGAACTTATTATGTTGGCAGACAAAAATGAATTAATGATCATCCATCCAGTCTTCATTCGTATATATCGTGGATTTTGCTGTCATTTTTCACCATTGGAATTTCCAATTCACCATCTTCTTTCATTCGTCACTGAAACTTCCAATGAAGTTAAAATGACAATGAAGGTGTTAAGATCATTTTAACTTAATGAATGACAGCAAATGAATGATTATATTCGGAACGAATTATCATAAATTCGTTTTCGTTTGTCTAGCATATTAGGAACGCATTTAATTTCATAAAAAGCTATTTTTACTTTCATTTTTTAATGGTTGTATTATAAATGTGAAAATCAAAAATTTTCAATTTTATTCCAACCAATTTTGTCTACTTGAAATTTATTTTGCCAACGCTGTCATACAAACGATACAATTTCATCAGGGACACGATCAAGTTAGATAACATGTTGTACAGAAACAGATGATTGCACAACAATGACGACGATAATAATAACATGTACTATTCTGGTCGAGTTAGCAGATTCCTTTAACTTGTAGATTTTTAGTTTATATTTAATGAAACAAATTTTTTTTATTTGATTATTACATACCTGGAACTGGATGCATCCATGAACGTAATTTATAAAAACGTTCATATTGTAAACGATTTACAAAATATTCTGGAAGTGCAATTAATAATTGCCCTATATTTTTTACCCATTTACCCATATTGGCTGGATGTATATACGTTTCGATAGCTCTAATAAATTTTGATAAATATTTTTGACCAGATGTATTTGGTCCTAATACAGCAATGATCCATTCTTAAATAATTAAAATTAAAATGAAAATAAATAAAATTAATTAGTTATATAAAAATTATAATTATGTATTTTCAATTATACATGCATACACAATTTGATATATACATATATATATATATATATTTTTTTTTTATAATAAACATACTTGCAACATTGATTGCATTAAAATTATTGTTTTTAGCAATCTGATGATTTTTAAATGTGACTGGTAAATCAAGCTCTTTTAAAAACCTTGAAAACATTATCGACATATATGGTTCCCAATCAATTTTTCCTATATTTTCGTAAGCTACATTACTCATAATACTCATCATATCCTTAAATACAAAAAAAATATATATATATTATATATTTTATATATATATATATATATTACATAATAATAAAAAATAATTTAAAATACAAAAATATAAAATTTACAAGTTCATTTATTTTTATCTTACTCTACTCCATGGTGGATTATGATACGTATTCCATATATTCATGAAGTCATCAAGCCATAATTCATGACCATTACGATAATTTAAAAATAAATGCATTATTTCAAAAATTTGACAATGACGTTTATCAGTATCTAAAGGACATAATTTTGGTAAAAATTCACCAAGAATTTCTTCTGTTGATGATTTTGGAAAATAACTAAAAAAAAAATGAATTGACGGTTAATTACAAAACAATGAAATTGTAAACGTATTTTTTTTTTTGTAATATACTTACAAAGAACACTTTTCAATGGTTTCCTTTAGATGATTTTGATAATTACTGTCAAAAAAAAATTTAAATAAAAATTATAAATGTTATTGAAAGTAATTAATTTGATGAATATAAAAGCCCAAATCCACATGATGATCCATATTTTGAAATGGTTTAAAATATATTTTTTATATAACGTATATACAGGTAAATATACACACATATGCATATGTAAAAGAGAAAGAAATTGACGTAGTAATAATTATGTAATACATTCAAAAATAATTTCATTCACAATTCAATGAAAAATTTTATAATCAAACAGATAAAAAAAAATATAGAAATATTTTTTTCTTTGAATTGAATGCTTTAAATTTAAAAAAATATCCTAGATATTCACTTAGGGTTTACCAATAGGAACATAAGATCTTCAAAGGAAAAGTCAAACTCCATCTTTGATTGCTGTACTGTGCTCTACTCGCTCAGTATTGTGTGATGATAAATAACCCAAACCACACGAGTATTCTCTACACTGTATTCACTAAGTTAAACTATTTTTTTACATAGTGAATTTCGTATTCACAATATTCACAATTGACACATGTAAAGATTTGTGTTTCAAGGGTTCCGCTAATTTCACACACATAAATAATCGCTTAGTCGCTTATATTCCTACACGAATACCAATAGAAATTATTCGAATTTATTATCAAAATGCATGTTTGTTTCGCCGTAAGCTTCCTGCATTGCAAGAAATTTATGGAGAATTTGAAGAATTTTCCATCACGATCTTCATTTGATGGCTTATAAAGTTCAACTGAGTCAACTGCGTCGAACTTTCGCTAATTGAGCTTTGACTTTGATGCAGTTGGAAGACGATCCAGATTTTGGGAAAAAAATCATCTTTTCGAGTGAAGCATATTTCTAACTTTTAGTCAATATTATATTCAGAACGTAATGTAGTTCTTCAAAATAAAAAAAAAAACAAATCACGTGAATATCGCACTTGTAGTTATTGGTGCTTATTATGGTTTTCGATTCGATGGTTGATCGAAGAATCTTCTTCGATTCGATTAAATTTAATTTTGGTATTATGTAATTCGATTGAACGACTGAAAATGTCAGATGTCATTATTTTGAATTATTGTGAATATTTTCTTGATTAAGTGATATCTTTTTTAAATTTTTTAAATTTACTTGGCTTGCTTGTATAATAAAATGAAATTTTATAAATTTTGAGTTTTGTACATATATACATTTTATAAAAAAAACAAAGAAAGCTTTATACATATACTTACATTTTTTTGAACTATCCATTTTTCTAAATGTTTTTTGTTCACTGTTGTTATACGTAAATATGACAATTCGTCAATAAAAATGTAATCGAATAAGCTGTTCGATAAAATCGAAGGCTTCGAAAAAAATCGAAAACTATAATACCGAAATTTGAATTTGACAGATATTCGAAAATTTATCGAAAATCATAATAAGCACCATTTTCAAGTTTTGATGCGCTAACTGGTAAAAACTTTATACAAATAATATATAGCTATGCAGTTTGTTTGGAGGCAAAATTGACTTGTCACCTACATACATATATACGGTGTCTCTACGTGGATAACTAACTAATGACGATAGTAGTTAAATTATAGATTGTTTGAGTCATTATTAACAAATATAATATGTAAATGTATTTTCTTAGAACATTTTAAACAAAATTTAAAATTTTTTAAAAATCTGACGTTTAATGTCTGACGTCACACAGGTCGTCGGAATAAGATTAAAATTTGAAATGAAATATATAACAAAAAAAAACTTGATTTCAATAATAAATTAACTTTTTCCACTTACAAAAATTTGGCGGAATCAAATTCACTAAAAATGAGTGGAAATGGAATGCACTAATGCAGCCACACCCAATTCCACTTTCGCAAATGGAATTTAGAAAAAAAGGAATACAGAACATGGGTCCAAGAAACAATTTATACATACATACAACACAACAACACACAATTTTAATTCACATTTGTGAATTATATCAGATAAACCAGACTTTAGATTTTAGTAGAAGTATGCAGATTATGGAAAAGATAAAAATTTTATAGATGTTTAAATACATATGAAATATGAATGATTTACATATGCATGTATACATACTGTATATACTCCTCGACACTTGATTGTGAACATTAATTAAACTGAAACAATTGATTGACTGAAACAATTAATTTTGATTCATAAAATTTTATCGCTAATTTTTTTATATGAGTCTTATTAAAAGCAAAAATTGAGGTTTTGCGTTCTGTGAACAAAACCTAGGCGGTATTACAAAAGAAATTGTACACAATAACGTATCGAAGAATGTATTTGTGTATGCAATCGCAATTTTTAATAGTACATAAAAGTTTTTAATAAACTCACACATATTACATATACCTAAACCTAAGTAATGCTGCTAATATGCATGTATATTAATATTAATATGTATAACTAATAAAGAAGTAATGAATATGAACACATCCAGAACCAACATTTTGTACACTTATCAATTATGTACTATGATGAATACGCGTATTCGTATTATTATTATTAATAAACGAATATTTTTTATATTTTATACAAATATACAGTAGTGGAAATATGTATGGCCCAATTAAAAATTCAACATTTACACGTCTCGTATATTTTAATAAAGGTTTTGTTCTAAGTAAAAGTGTACTGAATTTTTGTGGCAAATTAAAACAAATTTAAATTCGGTTTTGTATAAATTCAGTGAAATGTACAATTTAATTGAATTTTCATATATAAAATATTGTTGAATTTTGGAGTGAAAGTTTGGTTAGCCTCAGTTGAAAATGATAATTATTTTTGAATGGAATGGCAAAAAGAAATATTTTGTGATGAAAAAAAAGTTTATTTTAGACAGACGGATTAGATAAAATTAATATAATTTTTTAACATAAATTTCTTTTTATTTTATTGATCTTCACAAAATTATAATGAGGCTATCCATATTTCCAAAACTATATCCACATTTAAATTCAAGTTGCAAATGTTTCACAATTCAAATAAAAATGATTATTATCAAGAAAAATCCTATCCTAAAACATTACACCATTAAAAAAAAAAAATTCCCATCACTTTAAAAATAAAAATTATTTAGAACAAAATAAAATAAACAAAGAAACGATAAACAAAATAATTTTTAAATTTACTCGTTTCGATCATTAGAGTCCATATTGATGTTGGTAGTATCAAACAGTGCAATCATATTACTTGTTCCCCCAACAAATTTTGCTAACGGTAATATTTTATCAATATATTTATAGCTTAAATTCATTCCGTTGTCATGTTCATTTTTGAATTTTTCTTTTTTCCTATATATACAGACACACAACAATATACATACAATATGATTAATAAATAAATAAATAATAATTCATATGAAAATTTATATTTTTGTTTTTATCTCGAATTAAAAACAAACAAAAAATAAATATCTGTCATATCTGTTGTTAATTATCCGGTTATATTAATAACAGATCTTCTTTGAATTACTTTTACATTATAGACTACCACTACTAGATTAATTAATACTACATTATTTCAATTTTATATACTTACGATATAAACATATAAAAAAATCCTTTTTTTGTTGAATCATGCAAATAAATTTCAAATAAATGATATAATGGTCTCCATTCAATTTGAAGATCGTCTGGTGATAAAATAAATGGTTTTCTAATAAAAATGAATTAAAAAAAATTATTTATTTCGATTTTCTTCCATTAATAATTATGTTCATATACAGTGAGTGTCGAAAGTATTCGGACGATACTCTATATACATTGTTTTTCCTCATAAATGTAAACTAATTCAAATTTTAATAAACTTTTTTTTATTTTTTAATTACTTATTGGGTACACTATTAATAACAAAAATTAAAATCAAAACATTAATTACTTAAAATTAAAATAACGTTGAAAATATGCAGCAGTACGTCAATTCGTAGCATCAAAAGTATTCGGACGATTTCTTTAATGATCTGTAGAAATGATTAATTTAAAAAATAGAAATTGACAAAGAATTTTTTTTCATACTTTAATCTTTTGTTGGATATCCTTTTCGTTTTATAACTTCTTCCAACCGTTTTGGCATGGATTGCACAAGTTTTTGGACTTCTGTTGAAGTAATAGTTGACCACTCTGTTTTTAAGATTTCTTTTAAATCAGAAAGGTTTGTGGGCTGTTTTTTTTTTCAATTTGTTGCCCAATATAGCCCATAGATGCTCAATAGGGCTCAAGTCTGGAGACTGTGGTGGGGTTTCCAACCTTTGACGTACATTGAAAAGAAGCCACATCTTGGTATTGTATGTGGTATGTTTGGGGTCATTATCTTGTTGGAAAATAAAATCATTCATGACTCCCAAATTTTGTGCACTTGTGTTTAGATTTTCTTTTAAAATATTTATATACTTCAAGTGGTCCATGGTTCCTTCAATAAAACTCAAATTTCCAACTCCATTATATCCCATACAACCCCAAACCATTGCAGATCCTCCACCATGCTTTACAGTGCCCTGTATATTCTTTGGATCTAGCTCCTTTCCGGCTTCTCTCCAGACATTTTCTTTACCATCGTACACGTATAGATTAAATTTACTCTCGTCACTAAAAATCACTTTTTTCCAAAAAGTAATTGGGTGATTTAAATACTTTTTAGCGAACTCAATGCGTTTTATTCTATTCACTACATGATATGTGGCTTTCTTCTAGCTATACGACCATGGTGCCCCTTGCTTCTTAATGTTCTTCTTATCGTTGATGGACTACATTTTTTATTAAAATCTTTTCCAATGAAAGCTGCAATTTCCAGTGCACTTGTTTTTAGTTTTTATTTAATAATATTATAACTTCTTGCTGTTCTCCATTTCTTAATACCTTTGGTCTACCTGTACTTTTAGTATTTTCTAAAGATTTAGTTTGTTTATATTTTTTTAATACATCAAATATCGTTTGTTTACTTCGATTTAACACTTTTCCGATAACACTCAATGTATAACCTTCCTGATGAAGTCTTAAAATCACTACTTTTTCTTTAATAGTCAATTCTTTTCCTTTACGTCCCATTATGAATGATAAATAATAATATTATCTACAGCTGAACAACCTAATTCTTGAATTTTTAATAACCAACTAATAAACTAAAAATTTAATTACAATTTTAGTTGATATCAATAATTTAATAACTGTTTCTGTAACGATAAATTTAGTGCAACGCAGTTGTCCAAATACTTTTGATGCGACGAATTGACGTACTGCTGCATATTTTCAACGTTATTTTAATTTTAAGTAATTAATGTTTTGATTTTAATTTTTGTTATTAATAGTGTACCCAATAAGTAATTAAAAAATAAAAAAAAGTTTATTAAAATTTGAATTAGTTTACATTTATGAGGAAAAACAATGTATATAGAGTATCGTCCGAATACTTTCGACACTCACTGTATGTAGTTATGTGCATGTTATTTAAAGCTCGGTAAATTCAAATACGTATAATTTTAACTTTCGATCTTTTCAACATCATAATTTATATTACTTTCTACTCTATAATTTCAATTCAACCATGTATTGAACCCGTGCATTCTATAATTTCAACTTTTTGTATTTTACAATTACATACATAATAAAATAGATAAAATAAATTAGAACGTGTTAGTTCTATTAGTAATGAATTAGTAAGTAAAAGATATTTCAACTAAAGAAATTGAAAATTGAATAACGGAAATAAATTAGAAAATAACTTAAATAATGATGAAAACATTGATGATGATAGCAATATCGATGAAGATAAAAGGATACGAAGAAATTTTTCTCTGGAAAAAAAAAATTAAACGTTCAGTGCTATTCAAAAATTGTATTTTTTTTTTTTTTTTTTTTTTGTTTTAACGAACGATATTGCTTGCTATCATACAAAAACTCAAAAAAGGTTTTGTTAAAGCAATGACATTCAAGAAAGCCAAATAAACTATTCTTAAAGATATGTTTGTAGGCTTTCAAATTTTTGTAAAATACTCTCTCTTCCTAATAAAATTTTGAAAAGTAAATATGTACGTGCTTTACATTTATGCAGTGGAAAAGTTTGTTATTCTTCAAATAAAATACATAGGTATTCGATTTCATTATGTAAACTTTATCAGTCGTGAAAAAAGTTGGTATCAATAATCATTGAAGACTCATCTTTAATATAAAGATTTAAATTTTGTGAATTGTGAAAGATAAAGTTGTAAATTAAATTGCATATGAAAGACCAAAATCTTTTCGTTAAATATGCTAATTATCATCAAAATCCAAAAAGTAGTTTTTACAAGAAAGAGATTTTCGTAACATTACCTAGAAAAACCATATAAAAAATGATATGCTATTATATTAATGTACAAACACTTTTTGACTCGTAATTTTGGGACTTGTTTTAACTTAATTATTTTGGTATAACTTGAGAATGAACAGATAAATTTGCAGGTGTACAAAGACTTTTGATGTCCATTGTATAATGAAAATTTTATTGAATTAAAATTGTATTTTTTTGTTGATTTTTAGTTTTAAAACACATTTGAAATTTCTATTTGGTAATTAGAAATAAAATGTAGTTATCTTTGATAACAAAAATGTATTTTATGATAAAACTATAGTATTTTCGATTTATGATTATGTATGTCAGTTATGTTAGTTGCAATTACCGAGCTTCTACTGTATACTATGTATGCATTAAATTTATGCACTTACCTTAATAATTCGTTCAATATCAAGCAGTATGCATTCAATCTTGATGGTTCTAGATCTTTTAAACATATTAAATCAACAAAAATTTTTATAAAATTAATATGATCGTCTTTAGAAAATTTCAGTCCATACAGATCTAAATACCTTTAAATTAAAATAAAAAGTAAATTTTTTTATTAAATAAATGAAGTAGATAAATAAATATACATCTATAAAATATTTACAAATGTAATCGAATAATTAAAAAAAAAAACATATAACAAAAAATAATCAAAACTGTTTAGTCATTTCTCTTCATTTGTATATATACGTACATATATATATATATATATATATGTATATATACAATGAAGGATTTATAAAGTTCAACTTACCTACATATGTAGGTATATACCTATTTCTTTTTCAACATTTTTATTGCTGATCAATGAATATGTAAATTTATGCAAAAATATAATTTAATGTCGAAATAGTTGTATAAAGATTTAATTATGTACAGTTATCTAAGATTTTTTTGTTGGGTTTTTTTGCTATTTTTTCGAATTAGTATTTATACATATGTATGTACATATATTACTGATCCACATCCATCATCAATATTTTTTTTTTACTTTTTTTAATTTTACAATACGATAATACTATTAGTACTCTACTCTGAGACTTACGTATGAAATCTGTCAGCATATATCGGTACACCAGGTTCAAAATCGTGCAATGCAATTGCTTTAGCCAAATTCTCTTTAATTGTTGCAAGTAATTGTTGTGATTCATCATCCAATTTATCAGCATACGGTAAATATTTGTTCCAAAATAATTCTTTTTGTGGTTCGAAACCTAATATTTCGCATCTTTTACGTAAATATGATTGGTGTGCTTCATCATCATGATCATCATAATTAGTTCTATTTTCGGAATTATTCATTTTATAATGCAGTTGAATGATTTTCTGATTTAGAAAAATGAAATTAGAGAATATTCTTATGCTTTCACTGTTTTATGAATTAAATTATAAAAAAAATGTTGTTAAATAGCAAAAATATAATTTTGAAAGTTAAATTAAAAACACGTACATACATATACAAGATACAAGTACATATCTACATTATGTATATTATATATTATTCAACAAATTCGACAAACAAAATCAATAAATTTTTAATTCCTAAAAACTTACCAAAAGATTTTGAAGAAAATGTTAATTTTAAATATTAAAATTTTTAGATTACTTTTTAATTAAAATTTTATTCCTTCACAATTTTACAAATAAAATTATTCTTTACTTAATTCGAATTTCGAACACGAGCCGGAGTCGTTCATAGCCGCATAAGGTTTATTTCATAAATGTCTGGTCATTGTCATTCCATTACCATTCTCCCCACGGACAATAAAGCATACATACACACACACACATTTGGATTTGGTTGAGCAATGTAACATTTTGACATAATTAAACGACGACGACAAATAACATTATCGCTCAGCGACAAAATTAATTAATATTAATAGCATTATATACAATCCAACTACACGACTACAAACGACATTCATATGTCAGAAATTTTTAAATACAACAAGGAGTGCGTTCATGAAAATTACTTTAACCATAGTCATGGTATAGTATAGTTTAAGCAGAGTTATGTTGTACTACAGTCATAGTTATGTTAACTTCAAGTAGTTTTCGAACGCGATTTTTACCACAGTAGTAAAATAAATTGTCATTCAGCTGTCAAGTCAAGTTTAAAAAATTTTCAAAAAAATTTTTATATATAATTATTATATTTTTTGTTTGTCAAAAATTAATTAATACCACCACTTTTTTCAAATAAATAAAATTGAAATTTTCACAATTCACAACACAAAATTAAATGACAATCGATTTTTTTATTGTCAATGTCATTACCACAGGCTTACTATCGTTAACCATGCTCTCGAGCAGGGTTAATTTTTGACATCAAATAGTTAAAAATTTACTTTACTACAGATGTTTATGAACGCTAAAAAGTTATGTTGGTAGTTATGTTTTACTATACCACCACCATTCTGAACGACAAATGATAATTATAGTTAACTGTAGTAACGTTTATGAACGCACTCCAAGAGTGTGCATAAACAAACAAAAAATATAATTATATATAAAAATTTTTTTGAAAATTTTTTAAACTTGACTTGACAGCTGAATGACAATTTATTTTACTACTGTGGTAAAAATTTCGTTCGAAAACTACTTGAAGTTAACATAACTATGACTGTAGTACAACATAACTTTGCTTAAACTATACTATACCATGACTATGGTTAAAGTAATTATCATGAATGCACTCCAAGTACGTCAAAGTCTGTAATTGAACTTAATTCAACGACAAACGACGTCGCTCAACGACAAAATTATATACTATTTCTAGTTTTGTCGTTTGTCGTCGTCAAAGAAGAAGACTAAATTCATTTTGACAAGTCATTTTTGAATTAATTTCAGTTACTTTTTATGTTTTAAATTTTTTAATTTTGAAAAATGATTATTTGTGTATAATAAACAGTGATTTCCAAAAATCTGTATACACCAATTAAATTCAAGAAAATTAAAAAAAGTAATATGACAGGATTGTAGTTCAAATTTTTACTTTTATTATAATAAACGTACATTAAATTTACTTCAAAAAACGAACAAAAACAACCTTTTCTACAAAAAAAAAAAACTAGTTAAAAATATTTATTTTTCATATCTATTATTAAAAAACCTGTTACAAAAGTCTGCTTACAGTTTAATAAAAGAATGTTTAATATGTCGTTGGCATTCCTTTTGAATCAGTTATAGCTTGAAGTCGGCGAGGCATATATTCTACCAACTTCGTAGTTAGTTCGGAGCAAATTTTATTCCATTCTTCAATTAGTAGCCGCTTTACTTGTTGTTTGCTCGATAATTCTCTATGCCCGAGTCTTCTTTCTAATTCTGCCCATAGATTTTCGTCAGGCGATTGAGGTAGAGTTCTTAAATAGTGTAGCAGATTGAAAATTATCACATTGCTGTACAACATAAGCTGTATGTTTCAGGTCGTTGTCTTGTTGAAAATATCATCATATTACTTTTTTCAATTTTAATTTTAATTGGTGTATGCAAACTTTTGCAAATCACTGTACATACGGCAATGAACAATGACAAGACAAAGCGATTTTATCGTTGTATTTTGTTGTTCACAGCATTATCTGTTGTCTTGTCGTTTGTCGTCGTGCACTCGTGCAGTTGAATTGTATTTATGGCTATAACCACAACTACTATAACCTATAACCATTGAGGATAATGAAAACAAGGAAATAAATAAACATTTCATATTTCTAAAATAAAAGAGTACACTTCAAACAACAATTGAAAAAAATTGGAAATTTCAAAGCATTGATCAACCACTAGCAATAAGATGTGACACTCTTTTTTTTAAATTTACCAACACACATAAATATTTTAAAATAATAAAAAAAATCAAAATTCAATTTACAAAAACAGTACAGAATTAATGTACTTATTTCAAATCCATATTTCCTTATAAACCGCCGTAATGAAGAAAAGATACAAAACAATATATAAATGTGAGCAATACAATCATATTGTACATGTATACGATTTCTTCACAATGCATTTTTAAAGGCGATCTGGAACTTTTTCACTGTGTTAGTACTGGTTAGTTAGACAATGTAAATCATAGGGAAAATTGAAACTGATACGCAGATGTTTACATTTTTTCATAATGTATTTTTAAAGGTGATCTGGAACTTTTTTTTTGACTACCTGACGCGTCATTATATCAAGATATAAGGTGATTCATATAATTTCTGAGAATTTTGAAGACAAGAAAAAGTTTATTTTGTTAAGCTATATATTAGAGTAAGAATTTATTTTATAATCAAGAAATTTAACAAAAATGTAAAAACATTTGATAGCAAACACAAAATTTTAAGTGTAATGCATTTACAATTAATTTTGTTTCTTTTAGATAAAAAAATTTTTAATAACAAAATTTGTACTTTTTTTAATGGGTATACCCTGTAATTATGTTACATTTTTTAAAACGGTTGGTGTTTCAGTTCCATTTTTTTGTCTCTTTTTCGTACAAAGATTCTTAATTACTATCGCCTTTTAGCAAAACCGTTAAGGCCGAAGGAATAACGGGACAAAGGTCATGAGAAATTTTTGCTAGCACGTGCTCAGCATCACTACTGTATGAATATAAATTTACTGTGTTTCAAAGATTCTAGAAATTTAACCATTTTGATTTTATTGATCAATGTTTTGTTTCGCTAAAAGAAAATAAAAAAATTATACAGACCGAGTATTTTATTTGGGATGGGGAACAGTCATTAGCTCTGTGTTACTGTACGATTAATTTTTATTGATTTTCAAAAAATATTTAAAAACAGGCATTATTTTATAATACAAGATATTTTAAAAACAATTTCAAAAAGAAAGAATAAATGTATGAAAAAAAAAATGAAACTTCAACAATTAAACATAGCTGTTGATCCGACGTTTTCGATGATTTTCTTTCCAACTGTAAAAGAATGTTGAAAACAATTCCGCTAACTTTTCAGTTGCATCAAGTGCCTAATATTGAGTAACTTTCGAATGAGAGGAATGCTTGGTGCATTATTTAAGTGATGAAAACCAAGAATATTGCAGATTCTTTTCCGAGCTACAGACGCCGAACCATCATTTAAAGCGACTACTCCTGACCCTGATCAATTGAATCCCCGAGTCTGCATGATGCAAGCCTCCCATACTTCTCAGATTTGTTGCTTTTACGTAGTACTAGTATTGCCCATTTTTCGTTTTATTGCGTATTTTGGAAAATTATTTCTAGCACGTCGAATTCGATAATAAATATCATTTTTCCTTTGATGAATTTTCTGTCGTAATTCATCAAGACTTTCATACTCTGGAGCATAAGATAAATGTAATATTCCTCCATACATACTTTTAGCATCTAGGAATTTTTTAGCTCTTCTTGCATGACGAATATCTTCAAATTTTACGTGATACACATCAGTGAATTGTTCAATTTCAACTGAAAACGAAATATTTACATATATAATATAATATACAATCAAATATCAATTTGGTAAATAATTATAAATAAAAAAAACTTAAAACTTACAATTCAATTCAGGATGATTGCATATTTCATTCGTTATACACTTTATAAATGAAATTTTTCCATATTTGTTTAATAAATTTTTTAATTCATTGCATAAATTAATTTTTGGTACACCAAATATAAATAAATGTTTAGATTCATCAGATACTGTATATACCTGTTGTTTTTTTGTTTAAATAGAATTTATCGGATATTTAAATAGGTTGAATTGAATAGTTTGTTCACTCTAGACCAGCTAAGTGCTGTTTTGAATGTTTTCAATAGCATACATACTTATATAAGTATTTCTGTTTATAATAGTATACATACTTATATAAATAGTTATGAATAATAAATTAACTTGTACATAAATATTAAAATAAATAATAAAATAATAAACAAAATATTTTTAAAACAAAACTTACTTTGACTGCTGTTAATTCCTTACTCCTTCGATATTCTAAACGCGTTTTGCAGTATTTAGAATGTTTATGATGTTCCAAATTATTTCCTTCCATTAACAAAAATATAATTTTTAAGTTAAAATAGCGAATTAAAATTATTTAAATTTATTTTTCTTATTTAATTAGACGACAAAAGACAAAGACTGAAACTGAAGCCGAATGCAATCGCAAACGCAACGCAATACCGTATTTTTTATTTTACTTCAAAGTTCAAACTTCAAACTTCAAACTTCAAAGAAACCATGAAAGAAAAAGAAACAATGAACTGAACTGCAATGATCAATGAACTATGTTATCGATAACGATATGCAATCAGTAATCAAAAAAAAAAGGCATGTCAATATGTCAGTTGTTAAATTAAAACTTTTAGTTTTAATTTTAACTATTGACATCTGGTAGTGGAACTTGTAAACACAACTCGTTTTTACAGTACAATTTCAATACCAAACGGCATTAGGTATTTGAATGTTTGTGGTTAGAAAATTTTCAAAAAATTCGCTGACATTTGTGTACAGTATCAGAGAACATAACAACAACACATACACGTACGTACGTACGTACAACATACAGTACAGCACGTACATCGCACCAATAATTGGTGTCTTGTCTGGTAAAGGTAATAAGTATCTAGTAATAGGTTTTTAATTTATGAATAATTTGTAAAATAAAGGTGCGATAAATGAGTTTAAAGTTTTATTTTCTATTGATAATTATTGTAAATATTTTATTTATTTTTTAAGGATAGCAAAAATGTTGATAAATGATGTTCAAAATGTAAAAGAAATTCCACCGATTATTATCAATGAATTGAAAGAGCTTGGTGTTAAATGTCGTAAAGAGAAAAAAATTAAAATTATCCCAGTTAGTATTTAATAATTACATAATTTATATTATTTTACAGTATATTTAATTAATTTTGTATTTGTAAATGTTTTCCCTTATTTACATTTTAAAGGATAAAACCTCACGTAAAAGAATTTTTCGAAATCATTTACATCAATTAGAATTAACTGATGTTGTTTTGGCTAATGGCGGTATAGTTCAAATACCGCAATTTGTTTCGGAAATATGTCAGCGAATATTAGAAAATGTTGAAGTTGAAGGATTATTTCGTAAAGCTGGATCATCTATAAGACAAAGAGAAATTAAAGTAAAATACATACCATTTAATTTCATAAATTTTTAATAAGAATAATTTTTTTTTTTACATTTTCAGGAAAATTTAGAATCAGGATTACCATTAAGAAAAACATATCATGTTATTGATATTGCAAATGTTTTAAAATCATTTTTTAGAGAACTACCAGAATCTTTATTACCAAACAGTATCCATGATACATTAATACGATGTTTATTAATTGGTGACGGCCGTATTCGTGTTAAAGCAATTTTAATGTCGTGTCTACTGTTACCAAATATAACAATAAATACTCTTGCATTTTTTATGCAATTTTTGAATACGATCGCATTAAATTCACATTTAAATAAAATGTCTATTGATAATTTAGCAATAATTTTTACACCTGGTTTAATGCCCGCTGTCATACCAGATAAAAGTGGTATACGTTTTAATAATCATGTAAAAGTGATTAGAATTCTTATTGAAAATTCTGATATGATTGGTATACTACCAGATAGTATTTTGAAAAAAATTAATTCAGAGCCAAAAATGATGATTGCATCCATTTCTTCACAAGAATTACCACAACAACAGCAGCAGAAAGAAGGAAAGAAGAAAAAACGACGTAGTGGATCGTTAACTAGTAAGCACATATTTAGTAAAATCGAAAATCAAAATAATTTTTTTTTAAATGTTTTGTTGTGTATCAAAGGAATGTTCAGTGGTATTCGAAAAATTGTTGGAGTTATTGGATCATCAGATAGCCTTGATACTACACCAGTTCAAAGTAATGAGAACATAATTGTAACACCGTGTTTATCAAAGTCCGCAAAAAAAAGGAAATTAGAAAATAATTTCGCATTTAGTAATAAGAAAAGGTATAGTGCATTTTTTATAATTACGATTTATTTTTTGTTAATTTTATCATTTTTTTAGGAAAGAAATTTTCGATTCCATACCGTCTGGAAATGGAGGACTTCTACCTAATACTCCGCTTTGCTTAAAGTTAGTAAAAAAAAAAAAGAAAAAATAAATTTATATAAATTTTTGTTAATATTTTCTTATTTTTCAGAGAAATTAAAAAAAATCGTTTAAGTTTGGGTGGTAAAAAGCATTTCAAAGATCAATTAACGGATAAAAGATGGAGTATAGTTGGATCGAATTGGACTCGTAAGAAAGAAAAGATGACTTGGAATGGAATTAAAAAGTCAACGATATCAGTAATGAATACAGAAAGTAATTCAGATTATCAGCAAGTACTTTGTCCAGTAATGTCGACACCAAATATGTCAACAAATTTAGAAGACTCCATGAATAAAAATAATTTATTTTGTAATAAAAATTCTAAATCAGCGTCAAATTTATTAATATCAAAGAAACATGATGATGATTGTGATGATGAAAATAATGAAGTTTCTGATAATTCTGATTATGTAAAAGTATCGAAAAGAGAATATGAAGCAATTAAAAAACGAGTAGCTGCAATTGAAACAAAAATTTCACAAGAATTTAGTACAACAATGTCGTTATACAATTCATCTGCAACCTCAGTAGGATCATCATCATCATCATCTTCAATGTCGCCTAATTCGATCACATCTGTGTTTAATATCAATTACGATCAAAATAAACGTTTAAGTGGTCCAGAAAAAGTTCTAAATAAATTTGAAAAAACAATTGAAGAAACTGAAAATATATCGTCATCTTCTTCATCAGCTACAACTGATCATTTAGCGAAACGATTAAGTCGTGAATTAAAAATACGCAGAAGTACTGAATCGAATGTATTTCGATCACCTTCACAACGAAAAATTGTCAGTATTCGCAGACGATCAAGAGAACGTATTCGTTTAACAAGAAACAAAACCTGGCATGTTAGCTCCAGAAAAGAAAATGTGAAAGATTTGACTCAAAACGATGAAAGCGGTGGTGCAAGTGATACAACATTCGTTACAGAAATTGATAATTTGAAGCGCAATCTAACAAATACTTTACAAATTTCATTAGAACCATCTACAACTATGACAACTATGAAAATAACAAAATCAGAAATAGAAGACTTGGAAAATAAAGAAAATTGGATATCAGGAGAACAATTTTTCAATACATTCAATGATGATCAAGAAATTATTGAAAATATTCCGATTACTAGCATTCCGTCAACTACTGTACAAACGACAACGAAACCTTTTCATAGTATGCAAATTCATATTCAACAACAACAACCTACAACACCAAAATTTATTACAAGAATTGCAGTGAATGAGGTAAAAACTCCAATGTTACCACCGAAATTAATTCCGAGAAAAACTCCAATGAATATTAAAACTCCAGCAAGCAAAATGACACCAAATAGTGTTTCGAAGAAATTAATTTCTACACCAAATTTAGAAGAAACTCAAAATGGTCGAGCATCAATTGTACGTTTAAGAGCTCTAAATGCCGGTATGGTTTTGGCGAAAGCAAAATTATTTGATGGTCTCGGCAATGAAACATCAGAAAATCAAATAATTCAAAACGATCATATATTGAATAAAAATGAAAATCGTCGTAAAAGTCGACAATTTACTACAATTCCAAATAGAATGAGATCATCGGAACCCGAATCAGATTTTAGAAAGGAGATAAGTGGCGGTGGTTTGAATAGAATCGAAAAATTGAAAGAAAATGATCATCAATTGCAATCATTTTCAAGGAAATCAAAAACTCCAACACGAAAAAAGACTGGAACACCACAACATAATCTGGTCAATCAGAAACGATCACAATTGAGTATTGTTGCATCTGGCAGTAGTAATGTTGGAGGTAGTGGTGGTAATAATAATAAAATTGGAGAAAGAATTTTACTTGAAAAATTTATGAACGAAAAACAAATACAAACGAAAGGTAACAGAAATAAAGTTACATCGATTCGTAACATTAGCAACAACAATTCAGATAATAATAACAAAAAGCATACACCGAAAACGAAAAAATTAACGATAATTCATAGTGGTTCACCAACTGCCAGAAAATTTATTACGACTGCTCGATAGAATTTAAATATAAATACATAAAATAAATGATAAAATTTTTGAAATTACAAAAAAAAATATTTTTTTTTTCTTTTAATTTTTATTTAAAATTAAAAATAATACCATTAATAATATAAATAAAATATACAAATATATGTATGTATATGTATATGAATATTAGATGTAGTTTTAATTATTATTATTGTTTTGTATGAAATAAAAACACATTTAAAACATTTATTTTTTTTGTTTAAAAAATTTAATTTAATTAATTTAATGAAAATAAACTACAATTTAAATAAGGTCTAAATACAAAAATTCAAAATTATATAAATTTAAAGAAATTGATAAAAAACCAAAAAAAAATACAAAATTTCATCAACTCTAGTCTAATTGAACAAGGCAAGTAAAGTGAACAAAATTATTTAATTTTAAAGTAAAGTTAAGAAAAATGAAAAAATGACCTGCTATTTGAAATATATAAGATTATTACTTATATTGTACATACATACATACATATTACATTAATTACATTTTTTATCATTAATTTACCTCTCTATATTCAAAATTTCATTGCCATCATTACTGTAGTTATTATTATTATACTTATTTGAATGTTATTTTTTGGAATTATACAAGATAAGAATAATTATTGAATTTTTAGTACATATTGATACAATATTATATGTTACAAGGTTATATGTATGTATGTATGGTTATAATTTACATATTATGATAATTTAAATTTATATTTTAATTATTATTGAAAACTAATTGAATTTAACATTACAGTTTCCCAAACATATTCCCCCCCGTAAAACGAAGTTTTAGTATATTGATGTATAATTATGAATCATATTTGTTCTCTGGCAATTTACATAGTTTTATTGAAGGCCGCTTAAATAGTCCATGTGCTGTTTTGATAGTTACCACCCTAGTGATGTTATCTTGACCTGCATGAGTCTCCACTACTCTACCCAATAACCATTTAGCAGGAGGCATGTTATTCTCTTTCACTACAACTAGATCTCCGATTTGTAGATTTGGTTGAACCTTATGCCACTTAGGTCGCTGTTGTAGTGAATTTAAATACTCTAGATGCCATCTCTTCCAGAAATGCTGATGAATGTTTTGAACGATTCTCCATCTTTCTAAAATTGGCATTTTTGAAGACTCAATTGGTAATTCTGGAACAGTTGTTAAGGGTTGACCTACTAGAAAGTGAGCAGGTGTGAGTGCATTTAAATCTGAATGATCATCACGGACTGGTACAAGTGGGCGAGAATTGAGTAGTCCTTCTATCTGAACCAAAGCAGTGTTCATTTCCTCATAGGTAAGTTTGGTTTCTCCTATGACCTTTTTTAAACAGTTTTTGATGACTTTTACACCCGCTTCCCATTTAATGCAACTGAAATATGCATGTTTTATATCATGTGCGTTGACCCATGTATTATCTAATACATTTTTTGTATCTAATTTGCAGCATCTGACAAAATGAAAACATTTACTTATGATGTTGATAATTTTTGTTAACGAAGAAAATTTCATAAATAAAAGTGATAAACTGTGATTTGATGTGTTGATGTGAAACGATTCTATATAATTTTTTCTTAGTTCTTCATCAGCTTCTTCAACTGGTGATTTAATGTTCATGTTTGTGTTGTTTTGCCAGTCACGTTGTAAACAGTCAGGACCATCCCACCAAAGCCTTGAGTTCAATAAGTGGTCAACTGTTATGCTTCTAGTTGCTAAGTCAGCTGGATTAGTTGATGAAGTTATATGATTCCAATGAGGCCTAGAAATAATGGAAAGAATCTGAGAAGTCCTGTTGCCAACGAAGCATTTCCATTTCCTGGGATGTGATGAAAGCCAAGATAATACTACCGTAGAATCTGTCCACGCAAAGCATTGTTCAATCGATATGTTTAGATTTGATGAAATAAATTTAATGAGTTTAGCTACTAAAAGAGCAGCACATAATTCCAATCTTGGAATTGACACTTGCTTTATTGGACAAACTTTAGTTTTCGAAGCTATGAGTGTGGTGGTAATAGAACCATTTTCATTGATACTTCGACAATATACTACTGCTGCATATGCTGTTTCTGATGCATCAGCAAACCCGTGAAGTTGAACATTTAATGTAGATGCAGGAACATATCTTCTCACTCGTAAATTTCGCAGCAAATGAAGATTTGATCGTAAAGAAGTCCACTTGTGTTGAAACTCAATACATTCATCATCCCAGTCGTAGTTTTTAAGCCATAATTGTTGCAATAAAATTTTAAATGAAATTGTTATTGGAGAGATTAGTCCCAGTGGGTCGAAAATTCGACTAGATTCTGACAGAATTGATCGCTTTGTTGTTTTGATGTTATCTCGTAAATTAACATCAAATGTAAAACAATCTTCTTGAGGAAGCCATTGAAGTCCTAGAACTTTTGTACCGTTATCAATTTTGTCAGTGAAATGATGTGTGTCAATATAAAAATCCCTTGTGATTTTTGAGAGAAATTCATGAGAATTTGATTGCCATTTACGTAGAGAAAACCCTCTTTTGTTCAATAATGCAGTAAGTTGAGTGTGAAGTTCAATAGCATCTTTTATTGATTCAGCTCCGCTTAGTAGATCGTCAACATAAAAATTGTTAAGTAATGCTGATTCAGCTAAAGGAAATTGATTATTAAACTCGATTGTTAATTGTTTCAAAGCCCGTGTGGCCAGATAAGGGGCAGCTGAAGTACCGTATGTAACCGTTGTTAGATGATAATGACGAATTAGGTCAGATTGATTATCTCTCCATAATATTCTTTGATAATCCCTATCAAGTGGATCTACCAAAACCTGGCGATACATTTTCTCTATATCTGCCACGACAGCTATTCTGAATGTTCTAAATGATAATAGTATTGCAATGAGATCTCTTTGTGTTTTAGGTCCTACTAAAAGTTTCTGATTAAGTGAAGTACCATTAGAAGTTGTGGATGACCCATTAAATACAACCCTTAGTTTGGTAGTAGTACTAGACGGCTTGATTACTGGATGATGAGGAAAATATACATGTTCACACCTTTTTGATAAAGTTGATTGAGGAATTTCTATCATATGCCCTAATTTCTTGTATTCACTCATGAACGCTGAATACTCATTTTTCAAATGAGGATTTGACAAAAATTTTCTTTCAAGAGTGTGCAAGCACGAAGTTGCTTTAGCAAGAGATTGTCCCAATGTAGGTGATTCTGTTTTGAACGGTAGTCGCACAACATATCTTTGAGTTACACTGTCTACGTAATGTGAGTTCCTGAAATATGATTCACACAATTCTTCTTCTTCGGTCAGAGATGAATTGTTGGTTGGAATTTCCTCAATTTCCCAAAATTTTTTCAATGTTTGATCAACATCTGTGTCTGAAACTTTGATATGCAGTGAAGTTGCATGGTTTGAGTTTTGTTGTGTATGTAGTTGACCCGCAATGATATACCCGAAAATTGTATTTTGTAAGGGAGGTAGAACTTTAGAAACGCTATGTTGCCCATCTTTAACAACTTTAAAGAAACAATCAGCCCCTAAAATAATGTCGATTTTATTAGACTTGTAGAAGTATGGGTCTGCCATGTCATAAGTATTTAATAAATGCCAAGAATCGAATTGAAATGATGTAGCTGGTTGTGGAGAAGTTAATCGCTTTAAAATATATACTTGAACCTTTAAGTGTTGTTCAGGTATGAATCTTGACTGCAAATGAAGTGTAATTTTACCCTTGACTTTAATGCCTTTGGTAGAAGACAATCCATGAACGATAAGATTTGCTTTGTTTCTGTGAAGCCTTAATTGTTGAGAGCACTGTTCCGAAATGAAAGAAGCCTGTGACCCAGAGTCTAGTAAAATCCTGCATGGTTGTAGATTGCCATATAAATCCTTTACATTGACGACTGCAGTTGGCAGAAGTGTGACAGTTGATGATGTTGCCTTGGTGATAGAAAATGAATCTACATGAGAGTCAGTAGAATGAGATTGAACAGTGCTATTGATCATGTTTTTACTGGTTACTAGAGTTGATGGTGATTGTTGTGTTGTTGCTTTTAGATGAGTGACTGCATGATTCTGATGTAAGGTAGTGTGATGGAGTTTTCCACAACGATGACAACGATTAGTAGATTTACATGATTTTGCAGCATGACCTGAATTCAGACAATTGAAACATAATGATTTCGATTCCACGAATTTACGCCTTTCTGGTACATTCATAGAAGAGAATTCAGGGCACTTGAATAACGAGTGTATTTGTGAACATTTAACACAATTTGAAGTTGATATGTGAAGATTTCGTGCATGTGTGGTTGAAGATGTTCTTTTTATGGTAGGATCACACGTCTCTAATGCATCGCATCTATTGTTTAGGAAATCCAACAGTGAATTAAAAGAAGGAAAGTCATGTTCAGAATTTTCTTCTGCCCATGCTTTTAACGTATCCGAATCTAATTTACTCAGAATAATGAAATTTAACCATGGATCACGACCTTTTGCTTCATCACCCAATACATCGATACCACGTATTAGTTGATCAGCTGTATCTACCAGACGACGAAGTGAATTGGAATTAGAACAATTAGCATTTGTGCAAGACTGTATATTGATAAAACTTTTGATGTAAGATGATAAAATTTGCCTTTTTTTATCATAACGTTTCACTAATTTTGACCATGCTTCTGCATAATGATTGTCAGTTATTGAAAGATGTTTAATAAGTGTGCTTGCTTCACCTTTCAGTGCACCCTTCAGATATTGCAGCTTTGCAGCTGGTGATAATGTATCATTTTTATCAACCGTTGATGAAAAAAGATCTTTGAAAGATGGCCAGTCTTTATAGTCACCACTAAAAGTGGGTAAATCTGTTTTAGGCAATTTTATCAATGTTTTAGTAGAACAAGTAGGTTGAGGGATTTTCTGTAGAAACGCCTTCTGTTGTTCTACCAATTGAGTTACCGTTGAATTAAGAGGATTTAAATCTGACTGAATTGAAGATTCTTCATCCTTAGGAAACTTGGTTTGTAAATAATTTAAAAAAGCACCTTTAATTTCAAAATATTTATCTTCAATAATGTCGAATTCAGATTCAACATTATTTGCCACAAGAATATCATCACATCTTTTAAAATCATTAAAAATTTCATCAATTTTTTCTAATCGAAGTTGAATTTCTTCGTATGTTTTTGAAGCAGGCACATTTTCAATAAAATTTTTTAATTTGGTTAGCGATGCCTTTAAACGACCTCTTTCGACCTTCAAGGTACCAATGGCAGCCATTTTGTTAGTATATTATACTCACGTGACCTTGATCAAACCTTGTAATAAAAAATGCTGATTAATATTGCTTGCACGTGTTTTAACTCGCACTAATTAATTCCACTATTATTAATTATGTCCCGTATATTAATTATGTCGTACGTCTGATTATGTCCCGAATTTTAGCTATTTCACTAGTATCAATTTTATGTTTCAAATGTTATTTAATTTTAAGTATTAATTATATATCGAATTTTTAATTTTTTAGTAGTTTAAATACTGTTCCGAATTTAACTATTTTTACAATACTGAAATTTCACACATGTCCCGATGTTTTACACATTTCCCGAAGTTTCACATATGTCCCGGGTTTCGGCACCAAAAATGTTTTGTATGAAATAAAAACACATTTAAAACATTTATTTTTTTTGTTTAAAAAATTTAATTTAATTAATTTAATGAAAATAAACTACAATTTAAATAAGGTCTAAATACAAAAATTCAAAATTATATAAATTTAAAGAAATTGATAAAAAACCAAAAAAAAATACAAAATTTCATCAACTCTAGTCTAATTGAACAAGGCAAGTAAAGTGAACAAAATTATTTAATTTTAAAGTAAAGTTAAGAAAAATGAAAAAATGACCTGCTATTTGAAATATATAAGATTATTACTTATATTGTACATACATACATACATATTACATTAATTACATTTTTTATCATTAATTTACCTCTCTATATTCAAAATTTCATTGCCATCATTACTGTAGTTATTATTATTATACTTATTTGAATGTTATTTTTTGGAATTATACAAGATAAGAATAATTATTGAATTTTTAGTACATATTGATACAATATTATATGTTACAAGGTTATATGTATGTATGTATGGTTATAATTTACATATTATGATAATTTAAATTTATATTTTAATTATTATTGAAAACTAATTGAATTTAACATTACAGTTTCCCAAACAATTATTATTATTTTTTCCATTAGCCACTCTATCATGAGCATCAGCTACAGAATTTACAACTCCAGCACCTTTTATGATACCATCACGTATATGACGACCAGTTTTTTCCTAGAATAATAAAATATACAATGCAAATAATTTGCAAATATGTATTGATATTTTTTGCAACTTACAATTTTTTTAATAACTTTCTTAAAGTGAAATTTACTTTCTCCTTGATCAACAAATAAAATTAAAGCAATTAATGTTACGAAGATAAAAATTTTTGAAAAATTCATTTTGTCTTATAAAAATTTTAAAATTTACGCGTAAATAATATATGACAAAGTTAAGTTAGTATATACAAATATGTATGTATGTTGAACCTATTAGAAAGCAAAATATTTAATGTACGTTATGAAATGAATGCATTTCCCTTTTTATATTAATAATTTTTTCCTTTTGTCTATTTTTAATTTTGATTTGAATTTTGTTTTCAATTTGCGAATCTGAAGATAAGATTATTATTAGATCGTTTAATTATTATGTGTGATTACACTTTATCTGAGTATATTCATTCATAGTTATGCATTCTATATGGTACTTGTGTATTGTTATTGCGTGTGTGTTTTTTAATTACTCGTTTTTGATTAGGGGAATTTTTATAAAACTCTTAAATATGTATTTATGTATTAGTATTGTATAAATTTATTCTTATTAGGAAATAAATTGCTTTGAAATAAAATGATGATTCAGATCATAGAATATTAATACAAATAATAATAATAATAATAGGCACTACAGTCCAAATTGGACCCTGGCCGACTCAAGTTTCCCCCAGTCCTGTCGCTTCAGCGCTGCTGACCTTCAATTACCCGTCTCTAGCAGCAATCGTGCATCTTCGTTAATATAAAACTATAGAAAAATTTATAATTTCAAAGCATCAGAATTATTCTATTGTAATCTTCTTCGTCTTCTTCTTCTTGAGAGTTGAATAACCCTTGATTGGCCAAAGTTTTTTGCAAAATCCATCATTCTTAGGTCATTCTCGAAATCATACATCCAATACAACTTCGATCTTCCTATTTTTGTCGACTTCCATCAGGTGGTGGACCACATACATATATCTCACTGTTTAGTTCTTAAAGGAATTCACTTTCTTTTTCTGCGGAAAGTAATCTTGAATAAGACCTTTGTCTCTAACTTTTCTTTGTTTAGAGATTTTCACTTCCTTATCGAGTTCTTACTGTACCTCTTCCCATCATTTTTTTTTTGGTATACCTTTCGGTTTGACTCCATCAATACTTCTAAAAGGAGCACTCTTTTGCACGGAAGGAATTTACTTTACAAAACATAAATAATAATTCAATTCAGTTTAACACGATAATCGATAAAATAATTATGTAGGTATAGAAATAGAAAAATACTTAAATATACAAAACTCGCATTTTTTGTCAGAATCATTTGCCTCAGTTGGGATGAACACGTAAGTAGAATGAAAGACACACATGCATAAAAAAAAGACATTTTATGGGAATGCTGCGAGGCACAATAAACAAAACAGAGAGTGTGTAGATCAAAACGCACACAAATTATTGGACACAATAATTGCCGACATGAAGAGAATATACGAATAAGACCGATATTCCTCTACGGTCTACGCATGTGAAACATGGACCCTAAAGAAAGCAGACGAAAATAAAAGGAAGTTGTATTTGAAAGAAAAATTCTTAGAAGAATTTTTGGTCCCGTGAAAGAGAATGGTACATATATAGAGAATAAGAACTAATCAAGAATACATGGAGCTATATAAAGATTGCTGCATTACGAAGTGAATTAAGATATAACACCTAAGATGGCTCGGGGACGTTAATAGAGCAGATCTGAATTCGATAGTCAGTAATATTGGTAATACATTTATATATCATGGCAGACCGGAGGGTAAAAGACAAGTGAAGTGGTAGAAAAAAAGGTAGATGGAAGAATAATTTATTAAAGGTTGTGAAAGCATTTAAAGTACAAAATTGAACAAAAATGATAAAGAATCGTGCGGAATGAAGAAAGATCCTTATAAGGAGGCCAAAACTCGGAATGGGTTGTAGCGCCATGGAGTAGTAGTAGAAGAGAATACGAAATTTTTGGGTTTGCTGGGATTATCTGTTAGAAGAGAAAACTCTGGCAAGGGCGATGTGGAGCTATATGAAGAAGATTTATATAAAAATCAATTTAAAAAGAAAATTAAAGAAAAAATTTAATAAAAAAAAGGTTTTTTTAATAAGCAATTAATTTTGTATCTACACACGAATTCAATATCAAACAAGAGCTATATATGTATATTTTTAATTTGAAATTAAAAACAAAACGATAATAAAATATCAAAATAATTAAATATGATAATGATTGGAATTTTTCATTTTATATGATTTCATGTGAATGATCGCATCTAAATTTTTTTTAAATTCGATTCTGAAACACCAATGATTTTTTATCACTTTTTTACATAGATCTGCTCTTCTTACTTCATCAATAATACGAATAATATCGGTTTTAAAGAATCTATTAAGTGTTTGTGGTTTAATGTAGTGTAAACTTCGAACAGTATGGTGAAAGAAGTTCAAAATGTTACTTTTGAGTTACTAAGATTTTTATTATCTCCTAGCTGCAAGTTCCTGCATCGCTGTGATTTTTTGGTCATACTTATTTATTCAAGACCAGTATGCAATTGATTGTATTATATGTCCTCGTACAGATACATTTGATAAATACGTCCATTTCTATTATTTAAGCACATTTGATGAAACAAATAATATACCAACGGCATGTCAGCTTTGATGACTATTTTCGAAAAAATATACAATGCAATATCAGCTTTGGTTGACCACTTTAAACCCCCGTACGTATTACATTGAAAAAAAAAATTTACAACATAAATTTGATCACCCAAATCTCAATATACCTATACTCGTAATATATTCAATTAATTATTAATTAATTTTGTAATGACTCATGTAATTATATATATGTAATATGTTTGTACATTATAAGTAATTTACTTTACAAAATTATATTATAACCCATGGATCAATAAGTCCCGAGAGACTGACTGTACCAAAACAACAGTTTTTTAGAAAATTTGTTCTTTATTCATTAACTTATTAGTCTTCTGTAACGATTTTCTAACTTTTTTATGTCGGTAATAAAGAATGATTTATCTTTGGCCTCAAAATAGGCGTTATTTTCGACAGTCACTCCTCCATCAGACTCAAATCGTCAAATCTCTTTCTCTGAAGTATCTTTTTGATATAGAGAATACGGCATGGTGTGGAAGTAATTCGAAGTCCAATTCGTGCAATTTTGGCATCATCGATCTGTTATTGTTTTTGGTTCATTGAAAGTAAACGTGTTACCTAACCCATTTGGAAAGAAGTTTATTTATGCAAAAATGTTTATGTAGAATATCGTGTAAATACTATACCAAACGATATTTTTATGATGTCAGCTATACCCCACGGAATTACAGTTCAAAATTGTCTATCACGATTTTCAGTGTTTTTTAATGTTTTCTACAGCAATATCCTCATTTGGTAGATCAAGAGGGCGTTCAGAATCTATTTCATGACTGTACAATCGCGTTTGAAATTATAGTGTATCATCTAAAAACTGTTGTTTTTGGTAGAACAGAATATGGATAATATTTTTCAGACCATGTTTATTTATACCAATGCACGAAAATCAAATTTCTCCATTGTTTTGTTTTGGAAATTATAAAAATAATATCACTTAAACTACTATAGCTTCAGTACGAATGATCGAAACATAAACATTATAAAATTTTGAGATGTGACTCGCAAAAAACTTGTCTTAATAAATAAAGAAAAAATGTTTCAATAAATCGTTGTTTTGGTAGTTATAGTCTCGGGACTTGTTAATCCATGTATGTGTAATATGTACTCGTACTCGTATATATATATTGTATATTTATCGTTAATAAAAATTTTTGATAAATTTATCTGTAATTTCAATTTTATATTTAAAAAATAATTGATATCCAATATTTTTTTGTATTGTATTATTTCTAAATACTTTCATTATAAATCCGTTTATACATAAATATGAAACAGATTCTTTACTCTACCTATACCTATTACAAGTATTATGATAGTATAGTAGCCTAATGTAGTAACTGACTAGTAGAGTAGCTTCTGAGCTAGTAGAGTATAGGTATAGGTATAAACAGCTACACAAAATATTTACGAATCATTCATGAGAATAATTTATTACAAAATATGAATTAAAATAAATAGCAATAATTGAAAAAATTATTTCGATTTTTTTTTTCAAATATTTCAATTTTTTGTTTATTATTTTATATCACTAAGGAAACAATTTTATTATTATATATAAATGGGTATAGGTATGTATGTATAGGTATTATAATGTACAAGTATACATATACGTGTATATTGATTTATTTTTTATTTTAATTTTTTCGAAGAAAGAAAAAAATTTGAAAAAGGACATTATATATTCTATTGTCGATTTCCTAATTGATTGGTCGATTTGGTGGTTAATTTAGGGAATTCTTCATTTCTTTTCTTTTGCATTATATTTATTTTAATTTCTTTCAAATTTGAGAAGAATTGTTTTTTAAATGTTAAAAATGTACTACGAAAATATATACTACGGGCAAATGAGTGGGTGAAGTAGAATTTTTTAAATGTCTGAATTATAAATTCAGTAACAAAAAAATTTGAAGAATTTTACAATTTAAAAATAAAAGAAAGAAAGTTAATAAGAGAATACAACTGTATGGACACATGGTTTGGAGAAAAACGATTGTGGCTATTTGGTAATCATCTTCCACTTCTGCCAAGAAGGTTTGTTTATTTGAATTTTTTTTTTACAATTAATTCATCGTGTACACAAAATATTTGTTTAATTTTTTTGACAAAAGTATGGTCTTTCATTAAGAGTTATAATTTATAAAATTTGAAGAGAAAATAAACCAATAAATGTATCGAAGTGAATTCTGCATAACAATGTTGTGAAGATTAGAAATTATGCAGTTATGTATATGTTCTGTCATAAATAACAAAATATCGTTCAAATGTCCACCATATGGGTCAAGGCTTCAAAAGCAATGATACACACAATGACATCAATTTCTGAGCACTCTGTCGATATAACGTGAGATAGTCTGACCAATGTTAGCCTCCAAATGCTCCAAAGTTTGTAGTTTGTCTGCATAGACTTGGGAGTTGTGCTTTGATGTATATCAAAGAAGAAGAAAAATTTGGGTGTTAAATCACACACCCAATTCGAGCTCACATTCACAAATAACCACGTCAACAGTGTAGTATATATAGCATTAATAGAGAAACGGTGATGGCGACCTAATTCTCTTGTGAACAAACGATGTGCTTCCGCACAATTATGCTGTTTCTTAAACAAAATTTTTTTATGATTCCTAAACGTTAAGGAAATATAAGTTGCTGCAAGATAAAAGTGAAAATTGTGCTGAATATTTTCAAATCTGGAAGTACAAAAAAAAAACCAAAAACTGAAAATTACAATTTTTACAAACCTTCACTGCTAATGAAAGATCCATATATTTATAGCCATATTTCTTATGAATTTTTTTCGTCAGATGAAAAATTTGAATGCATTTAGTAGAAACAAAAGAATATATAACACGAAATGTTTTTTCAAGAAATATCATATTTAACTTTTACAGACCAGAAGGTGGTAGTAGTAGCAGAATGGATCGTTACGAAAAATTGAGTCGTCTAGGTGAAGGATCGTACGGTATCGTTTATAAATGTCGTGATCGTGAAACCGGGCAATTGGTGGCTGTTAAACGTTTTGTTGAATCTGAAGAAGATCCGGCTATAAGAAAAATAGCATTAAGAGAAATTAGATTATTGAAAGTAAGTATGTAGGCCGGTCAGACCTCTCGCCCTATTTCTTTTTCATGAGTTGTACAAAACAAACTTTGATTAAAATATATAATTTTTTTTTGTCGCATTCTATACAAAAATTTAAGAATTTAAAACATCCAAATTTGGTATCACTATTAGAAGTATTTAGACGTAAACGACGATTACATTTAGTATTTGAATTTTGCGAGCATACCGTTCTACATGAACTAGAAAGATATCCACAAGGATGTCCAGAGAATTTAATTAAACAAATCATGTATCAGACATTACAAGGTGTTGCATATTGTCATAAGCAAGGTTGCTTACATCGTGATATAAAGCCAGAAAATATTTTGTTAACAGCTCAAGGACAAGTTAAACTGTGTGATTTCGGATTTGCTAGAATGCTAAGTAAGTAGTAACGTAGTTGGTATAGTAAATAGTAAGTAGTAGCAATATATCAAAGATTTCAATTAATTTAAATTTTTTTCTCTAAATGAAATGAAAAGGTCCTGGTGAAAATTATACCGATTATGTTGCGACAAGATGGTATCGCGCCCCTGAATTACTTGTCGGTGATACACAATACGGTACACCAGTAGATGTATGGGCGATCGGTTGTGTATTAGCTGAACTGATACGTGGTGAAGCATTATGGCCAGGTAGAAGTGATGTCGATCAATTGTATTTAATAAGACGAACTCTTGGCGATTTATTACCCAGACATGTGCAGATATTCAATCAAAATGATTATTTTAAGGTACAAAAATATTGTGATTCGTTTAAATTTTCGCATATTTCAATTTTTAATTTAAAAAAAATAATTCTAATATTACAGGGTATAACTCTACCAGTTCCACCGACATTAGAACCTTTAGAAGAGAAAATGTCATCGCGTGCATTACAAAATCCATATATAATGGATTTACTCAAAGTAAATAAAAGTTTTTGTCGTATTTTGAATTATCTATTGTTTTATTTTTCTCTAGAAATGTTTAGATAAAGATCCGGCTAAACGTTGGCCGTGTGATAAACTTTTACGACATTCATATTTTGATGATTACATAGCTAAACAAAAAGAATTAGAGCTGATCAAAAATTCATCATCATCACTAGCAGCGGCAGCTACAGCAGCAGCAGTAACATCAAATGATTTTAATAGTAAAATGAATGATAAATCAAAGGTTCTTAAATTTTTATCATTGTTTAAAACAAAAGTAAATTAAAATGATCTAAAACGAAAGTTAATTTTTTAAACAATATATTTTTTTTTACCTTTTGTCTTTTCTTCTAAACAATGAATTTTTTTTTTATAATTTTTTATAATATGCATTAAAAATAAATAAATTGTAATGTGTAGACATCAAATACATCACTACCATTATTGCCAGGAGGTGTACAAGAACAAAAACAAAAGCAACAGCTAGCAATGCAACAACGTAGCAATCAACATCATCATCATCATAGAGCCGAACATCATTTGCCAACAATTTAGAATATTATCATTACAGTTAAATATTAAAAACAATAACATGCGTTGCATAATAAATTATTGAATTGATTATGATGTTAGATTTATGTACAGTTAGACTCATAAGTAATCGGACGACTGAGTGAGTGAGTGTTTTGATATATAGGTAGGTTTTTTGAGTTTTTTATTTACATTTTACGTCATTATAGTTTTTTATGAAATAAATTGTTAATTTTAGTCATTTGATAATTTATTTGAGACTAACTGTACATATGTAAAAATAGTTGCTTTTGATTTAGTAATTCCAAGTACTTGCGAGTACAAAAATGTGTCTAGGATAAATTGTTATAACGAACGACACAAAAATTATTCGTAACTACTTGCAGCTACTTGAAAATTTTTTCTTGAGTATCTGCGAGTCTGGTTTAGCACAGACATTTACCTTTTTTACTCGCAAGTAACTTGAAATTGTTACTTGTTAGATCAAAATCAGCTAATGTTATATATAACGTCGTGGTCGTAACGTGAACGTAACTAAACGTAAATTATCATATTATATAGTCGCCTTTTTTTGTTCTGTGATTATAAACTGAATTATTTTCATAATTGTCTTTAAAAAATTAAAAACATTTTTTATATTTATGTACATTCAGCGACAATGAATTCTTGTACTATTACCAATGTTTATAATGAATGTTTACTTACGTATCAAGTGATTTCGTAAATAAAACGACTAACATATTTTTTGTCGCTGGGTTAACTTCATATGAATTTTATTTGTATTGTATTCTCAAGAGGCACAAGAGGAGATGAGATTAATAAATCCAATGTCTCAATACCACTTTAGCCAGCTTAACAAAGTCTAATTATGTAATTATGTAATGTATTTATGTATATATGTATAGCTATAGTATATGTATTTTGAATAAAATGTATTTTTCTAAATATTAAAATGATGACTATTTTCAATAAATAAGTAAATTTTTGATAACACAATCACAGATATGTACATACCACAACAAAAAAATAGACACAAGTAAAATTTTTTTTTACCAACTCCTCATCGTTCTCATCTTATTTATTGTAAAATTTTGAAATTTTATCTTGTTTGGATGTTTTCTTAAATTCAAGCTGTCTGCTGTCACTTTATTAGGTTTCATGAATCCTAGAAAATTTTGCGTAAGTTCAGCTAGTAGTTTCAACCGTTTCAACTACTTGCATTTTGTGTTATAAATTTGAGAAAAAAAAAGAAGTGTGTATTGCTATGACCACTTAGTTTTAAAGGATTTTGATTTTTTTTCTGTATACGTGAATATAAAATAGAATAATGAACAAAAGTATAGTTTATTAAAATGTCGATTTAATTTTTTAAATACAAGTAATTTTGCCGACAAGTTAACTTGCATACTTCCACATTTAAAATTGTTGCATGCAACATTTATAGTGTAAGGTGCAAGTAAACTTGAATTCATGAAAGCACATTTTATCTATATAAGTGTAATAAATTACATAGGTATTTTACTGTGACAAAAAGATAGACGTACTTATTTATTCGGATTATAAGAATACAAATGCAAATTGTCTGATCTTATATATTACATACTAAGTATTTGTGATATTATACTATATTTCAGTAATAATAAATACTCCTCCTTTGTTTAGCCAATAATTCATAAATTCCATAAAACCTCGAGACAAAATATCCCACTGGATTTCGATTTCTCGTTCTAGATCATCTATATTCTCGAATGTTCTTCCGTCGCTGAAAACACTGCTAGAGTAGAGTGCTAGCCATGCCAGGTATACGAATCGGTTACATCAAAACTAGAGTATCGGCACCATAAAACTATTTTTAATGTAAATTGTAAACCAAAACCACTGAGTCACTAGTAGAGAAGCAAACTCATTTAACATGACAGGGCTTATTTCAAAACAATGAGACCAAAATAAAAAATGAATGTAATATCAAACATCCAATATTTTACCGTTTAAAATTAAAAACGTTATAGCTATATGAATATATGGCACAAATTCTAATTCGAACTCAATGTTATTTTAAATGACTTCAACAATTGAAACATCAATTTTTAAGAAATTATCATTTTGTAGTAATATATTTTTCTTTCTTTCTTTTTTCATTTTTTTTTTTTTTTTTGGCTTTATTCAAATAAATTATGTGTGTATGTATGTTTAGTAATTCTTCCATTATTTTTTTCATGCGTATTTTTTTTTAATTTTAAAAGAAAAAAAAATCTTTTTCAGTTTATCACCTTCATCACCATATTATTCTTTTTTTGTCTTAATTAATTATCAAGTATTAAATTAAAAGTTCATTATCAAATTTCAATTTTTGTTGCTTTTGTTGGTTATTTTTGTATCTTTTGAGATTTAGTTATTAGCATTATTATTCTGTTCTTGTTGTAAAAATTTCTGTAATCTTCTTCTTCTAAGCTCTGATAATTCTGAACAATCCGACGATGAATTATTACCATCACTGTTGGGATGTAGAAGATTCTCTTCACTACCAATATCTTCGATATGAATTTGATTATCTTTATTATTATTATTATTACTAGTAGTACCGTTTGTATTACTGATGGTCGATTTTAATTTTAAATCAGCATTACTACTGCTTTCATTTATAATGCTGGTGCCCGTACTGGTTCTGCTGCTGCTATCTTTATTTTTAGCAGAAATAAGTTCTGGTTTCATGAGAAATGAAGTTGGAGGGACAGAACTGGTTGATGAAGTTCCAGCTGTCTGATTTTGACCAGTAGATGCATTGTTATTAGTAGTTGAAGTTGGAGATGATACTGATGCTGTTGACTCTGCCGTTGTTGTTGTCGATTGAACCACTGTTGTTGAAGGAACAGCAAATTGTGGTAGACGTGCAGCTATTGCAGAATATTGATTCATTAAAGTAAAAGACGCATCCAAAAGTAGCTGTATATTACGAAGAAGCTGTAAAAATTATTCATAATAATTATTATGAAGCAAAAATATTTGAAAAAAAAAAAAAACAATTTTTTTTACCCTGATTCTTTCTTCCACATGACGTCGTTCAGTTCCTTCTAGTGCTCGAACTTCATCATCGGTCAATGTATCTAGTCCAGGTGGCATAGGTGGAGGTGGAACAGTATAAGGTGTAATAAATGGGAAAGACGGTGGTGGTGGAAACATAAGTGGTGGAGGTGGTGGTGGTAATGATGATGCTGCTGTTGACGGTATGGCTGATGATGTATTAGGTAAAGTACTACTTGCGCGATTCCTTATTTGATCTAACAAATTCGCAAGTCGATTATCAACTGAAATAGTGAGAGTAACAATTTGAAGATTAATAAAAATTTAAGGGGAAGGGGAATTGAATAATGAAAATTACTTGGTGGAATATTGTTGTTATTATTAATATTGAAACCAGCAGCAGAAATTAATGATGGTTGATTTGCAGCCGCCGCATTAATATTTTGATTGATATTTACTGGATTTATAACTTCTGGCCGTGGAACAGAAGTACTATGCGCAGTTCTTAAAATATTTAGCCGGCACGTAGGACATGTCTGTTGCCTTTGAAACCACGATCTAAGACATGCCGTATGAAATATATGTCCACATGGTAATTTTTTTGAATTATTAACCATATCCTCTCTAGAATTTAATAAAAAAAAACGAAATAAACTCATGAAATTTTTCGTCACAAGACAAAAAACAAAATAACCTTATATTTACCTGCAAATTATACAAATATTATCGGACATTGCCAGTTCTTCTGGAGTTGCATCTGGATAAAGCGTATTCATATTTCTTATTGCTCTTCTGGACATTATTACATCATTCAGAGCTTTCTTGAAATTTCTGTTGGAAGTGAAGAAATAAAAAATTTTGCATGATCATATAAGTATGTATGCACACAAGTAATTACTAAAATAGTGTTGTGGAATACTCGCTCACCTTAAAGTATAAAACATTGGTCGGAAAACAAACATGGGTAATGCATAAATTTTGGCCATGATCACAACAAATAATAAATACAATATGACCTTTATTAAACCGATAACTAATTCTGTATACAGTAAAAATACTGCTTTATTTTCCCATGGAGCATCAGCACGCATTTCAGCCGCATGCATTACATATTTGATAATTGCATTTGCGATCATCGTAATTAGAATTGCATATTCAAAACCGAATACTAATTGCACAGTTGGTCCTTTTGTCATTGTTTGATTATATGCGTGCATAATCATTAGATAATCAAGAATTCCTAAAACAGTTAGGAGACTTGCAACACGAATATGAAATAGCCAACCAATAATGGGACTTCTTTCCATCTAAAAATTTGATTTAAAAAAAAAATATATATATATGTAATCGTACCTTATTGTATATAATTGTCAAATCATTCATAATTACATAATCTACACGTTCTTCAGCTAACCAATGGAATGATTTAAGGAACAATAAAACAGTAAATAATGCTACAAATCGAGGATTGAAATCATCACGGAATACAGTAAAAGCCAAACATGTTTCAGTAAGAGCGTACCAAAATCTTTCCATTAAATGTTCAAATTCGGCTGCACGTAGTGTACCAAGGAATATCTACGACAAAAAAGAGAAGAAAAAAAAGCGAATGCAAATGTTCAATTTTTCAATTTTCTACCCATTTTTTTTGTTTTGTTTTTACTTTTCTTAAAAGTTTTCCAAGCATCAATACAATGACGAAAAATTGTACGTAGATCACCTGAAATGAAAATGATACATTCATTTTGAATTTTATAAAATTTAGCTCAATTTTTTTTTTAATCAATTATATAGCTAGTAATACACGGTAAGCTGATTTTTAATATACTTACTGCCATTGAAGCATTCGATTTTGTTATGTACACCACAGATGGATAAAACTGCTTTTTCTGATAGTAGGCATTCCCAATGACAGCAGCAGTCATAAGAACGCTAATTGCCGATATACCCAACGATCTCATTTTCATTGCCTCTTCAGCCAATCGGCTAATTGATATAAGGAATATGTTAATTTTGCTGATTTTCAAAAAAACAATATCTTCATTCAAAAATAAAAATAATTGTACAAATTTATTTCCTTCTTATCAATTTTTTTATGATTATATTTGTTGCTTTTTAAAACATTACATATGTTTGTATATTATATTTTTATTATTTTTTTAAATGATTAAAATTCTTAACTTTTTAATTTATGAAATTTGCAAAAAAAGTTTTCTTTCATTATTTGCTGTTTCTATTTTTAAATGTTCTTTTGTAGTTCAAAAATAATAAAGAAAACAATTTTAGATTTTTTTTTTCGAATCGAAATTTCCTTATTACAATAATAAAGCCGTGTATCTCACTATTTTCCAATCTAAATTTGAAAATTTCTTGCTCATATATCAAGAACTTTCTGTTTTTTCTTGCTTTCAACAATTATTTATTTGTATCGAAATATCTAGTCAAAAAAAAAAAATGAAAATATTCAAAAACAAAATAAATTCAGGATAAAATAAATTAGTAATGATATTTTTATTTTAAAAACGTACACGTACTTGATTTTATTTTCACGATAATTTCATTTAAAAAAGTAAAATATACTTACTTAACTTATACAGTATCAATACACTATCCTACACTATCCACACATTGATTGATATTACATATGAATATGAGTGAATGAATATGATATATATGATATGAAATGATATATGTATATGAATATATGTATAAATATGATGTATAAAATACGCTTGTGGGAATAAGATAGATAGAATTAGAATGTTATGCATATAAATGATATATGGTATGTAGTAGAGAGATATGTAGATAACTAAACGAGCTAAGCAATAATAAACGTCAAAGTCAAACATGGTCAAACAGTCAAACTCAAAATCAAAGCAATTGCATAATTGCAATTATCCCTCAGTCTCACAGCCAGCAGCCATCGCACAATTCCGGCGATAACTACAGCGTATCGCCGAAAGTTCGCACAATTCGGGCGCAACTGCAGCGTAAAATATATATAATAGCGAAAACCCAATGTACGCTGTGCTTGCTTTGCTTGCTTTACATGCTTTGACAACTAAGTAGAAATAATGAATGTGTTTAAACGAGACTGCCCCCAATGAGCAAAGCAAACAAAGTCTAAAGCTAAAGTTGGTCTACTACTACTTTCTACTTTTTAACGCTTTGACAATTAATACATGATATAATTGATTATTGGTGTTGGTGTGTTGTATTGCATTCCATAATATAAATAATCAATGTATATATATGTGTATATTAAATATGCATGTATATTATATTAGATTATAAGCACATACATATATTATAATAATAATTAAATAATTTTATTAGAGAAAATTATTAAAATGTATCGTTTTTGTAGCATCTATTTTTTATTATAAATTATATTGTATGTATATACATATAATGTGATATAATATTATATATATAATATCATTGGCTGGAGTTCCGAAAAGGTGTCACCCCCGATCCTCTTGAAATTTTGTCCACAGAACGCCCTTTTGGCCTAAATCACTGGGTACTCATCTTTTTTGGCGCAACTATAGCACTTACGATCGAGAACTCCCCGCAGTTTACTCAACTATCAAGTTCTTTCAACACTTTCGCACAAAGAAGATCGCACCTTTGTGACAAAGACTGATCATTAAGCTCTGGTTTATGCACTATGCAGAAAAACTGAACAAGCTTCACCTCGTCAACCTCGTCAGCTGTCATTCATCTCACAGTTCAGCATAGAGATAGTCTATGTTAAAGGCGAAGACAATATTGTAGCAAAGTAAATCTAGGTAAACCAAGTAATAAATCTCAGCTATTAAGCTAAATAGAATGGGAGATCCGAGAAAAAAGTAGTTCAAATATACATGTTTATCAAATATTGTCAGCAATTCTCACAGCAACAACAATTTTCTTAAAGTCTGAAAAGTACTTTACCTGTCAATTCCCAAATTACTATATTTATAATGTAAAAATGTGTACATGAAAAAATAAGATAAAAAGTACACATACTATCAAACTTCTCATTTTCTGTATCACCGACATCACAATAATGCAAAGCTCTCTCTGCTTACATTTTTTTTTTACATTAGTTTTTAATAGCCTCCGTGATATGCACTAGTGGTAGTTGAAAATATTCTTATTTGATTCACATACGAAGTCTATTTCGCTTCAACTTTTTTATTCGTTGTTCTTCTAACATATGTATGATAATAGCCTCCGTGATAATTTGACGGTAAATACACGTACTTGTAATGTACACGTGCTTGATGTTGCTGTTGTTGTTTGAGTTGTTTTTTAGAGTGAATTTTTGATTGTGTTGTTTTTTACGTACTCAATTTTATAAAAAGGGGCGACTTCTTAATTATTTCTTTCTTGTTTCAACTACTTCTTTAGTCTTGATTTGATTTTCTGTCTATTTTTTCGTAGCTGTCAGTGTATTTGTGTAAAAAATTTCGAGGTCATTGAAAATTAAAAAATATTTTATATTGAGATTTTCCACTTGTTAGGTATATATATACACTTTGATTGTAGCTGATGCCTTATCAAGAATCAATCAAATCAATATCAACTACCACTAGTGCATATCACGGAGGCTATTAAAAACTAATGTAAAAAAAAAATGTAAGCAGAGAGAGCTTTGCATTATTGTGATGTCGGTGATACAGAAAATGAGAAGTTTGATAGTATGTGTACTTTTTATCTTATTTTTTCATGTACACATTTTTACATTATAAATATAGTAATTTGGGAATTGACAGGTAAAGTACTTTTCAGACTTTAAGAAAATTGTTGTTGCTGTGAGAATTGCTGACAATATTTGATAAACATGTATATTTGAACTACTTTTTTCTCGGATCTCCCATTCTATTTAGCTTAATAGCTGAGATTTATTACTTGGTTTACCTAGATTTACTTTGTCAATATGCCAGCAATAATTAGTCTACAAGAAATTCAACAAGCTCTAGCCAACGATGAAGAACATCAAGACTTGTTAAAAAATTCTAACTTCTCATTAAAATTACAACGTCTCAATGTTGATCCAGAACAAAACATCTTCATTTACTGTGACATTTCTTCCGGTATTGTAAGACCGTTCATTCATAAAAAGCTTCGTAAAGCAGTTTTTGATACATGGATTATCTCATCCTGGAGGCAAGGCAACAAGTAAGCAGTTAAAAGCAAAATACATCTGGCCAGGAATCAAACGAGATGCTTTAGCTTGGTCACGTAGTTGTTTATCGTATCAAAAAGCTAAAGTTCAACGACACAAGTTTGAAACCTAACCACATCGAAGTTCCAAGCACTATGAGTTCAATCATATCCATATATCGACCTCATTGAATTACCTACACTTAACGGATTCAGATACTGTCTTACAATAGTAGACATATTTTTTCGTTGGCCAGAAGCTTTACCCATCAAAGATATGACTGCAGACAGTATCAACAGCTCTGTTTGACAATTGGATATGTCGTTATGGCACACCATTATCAATCACATCAGATCAAGGATCTCAGTTTGAGTCAGCTCTGTTCACTGCATTAGCAAGACTAATTAGCTCTTCACGAATCAGAACAACACCATGCCATCCAGCTTCTAACGAAATGGTAGAGCGCATGCATCGAGCTCTGAAAACAGCTCTCATGTGTCATCCACAAGCTCCTAAGACTCGGCGCTTATCAACTATACTCCTTGGACTTCGCACATGTGTAAAAGAAGACTTGAAAGCCTCATCTGCAGAATTATTATACGGAAAAACGTTATCTGGGGACATGCCAGCAGATCCACAAATCTTCGTTGAAAAAATCATAGAGTACATGAGGAGCATCCGACCAATTCCAACTGCTCATCACACGAAAGGTCGAATATTCAAGACTTACATAATTGTTCACATGTGTTTCTGAGAGTTGATGCAGTAAAAAAACCACTAGAACCTCCTTACTCTGGACCGTACACAGTAATTGAACAAGTGAATGACAGGGTATTCAATATTGATGTTAATGATGAAGACAAAACAGTGTCAATCGAAAGATTGAAACCGGCATACGTAACAAAAAATGATATCACTACCTTTAGAAATTATTGAAAATGTCTGGTCGTGGTAAAGGTGGTAAAGTGAAGAATAAGGCAAAATCTAGATCAAATCGTGCTGGATTACAATTTCCTGTTGGCCGTATATACATCGCCTTTTAAGAAAAGGCAATTATGCTGAACGAGTTGGAGCTGGTGCACCAGTTTATTTAGCAGCTGTTATGGAATATTTAGCTGCTGAAGTTCTTGAGTTAGCAGGAAATGCTGCTCGTGATAACAAAAAAACAAGAATAATTCCACGTCATTTACAATTGGCTATTCGAAATGATGAAGAATTAAACAAATTACTTTCTGGTGTAACAATCGCTCAGGGAGGTGTTTTACCAAACATTCAGGCAGTACTTTTACCGAAAAAAACAGAAAAGAAGGCTTAAAAATGAAATACGGTTACGAATATACAAAAACAAATATAAATAATTGCGGATAACGTTTTTATTGGATAATCGAACTACAAAAATTTTAAATCCGTCCTTTTCAGGACGACAAATATTTTAACCAAAGAGTTAATTTATACAATACGTTTACCTATTATATATTTAATTTATTTTTCATTTCACTCAGATTCACATTCAATTTTAGTGATTTTTATTTTGGTATATACATATTACTTTACAATTTATTTTTCATTTCACTCAAATTCAATTCTAGTACATATACATATTTTATTATTTTCATTAATTTTTTTTATATTTATTTTATTACAAAATATTAGATAAATAATATATTTTATATTAATTATATTTATAATATATGTATATGATATCTACTCTAATCTAGCCCCTCTACCCGTACATTATTTTTATACATATACGAGTATGTACATATAAGAATTTGAATTAAAATGTTTTTTAAAAAATTTCTAATACCTTTGAAATATTCTTTATTTGGTTAATTTAAGATATGTATGTATTTCCTAATTTCCTTGAAAACTGTTGTTCTTGTTCTTGTTCTTGTTATACGATTATACCTTACCGTTACCACTTTATACCTTTGATGATGCTTAATAGTAATACATATAGTACATATAACGATATAACCAAAATCCATGCAAATTAATCTCAAACTATTTGCTTAAGCTTTCATTTTTCTGATTTATTACAGATTCTATTTTTTTTTTAAATAATGGATGGAAGTAATGAAATAATTTTTCAGATTTTAGTTAAAAAAATAATGACTAGTAACATATTGAAATAATCTGCTAATATTTTTAAATTATTATTTTTTGTCAAAGCATTTTGAATTTGTTGATGTTTGATAAATATTTTTACATATTTTGTTCCGTCAGCTTCAGATTTCATCCAGAACTAACTGCATATGCAAAACCGTTAGTTTTTTGTAATTTATTTTTCTAATCAAATGTTAAATAATAATTAATTATAATTTGAAATCTGTGATAAATACATAAATAAAATTATAATATTAAATACTTATTGGTATAACCTGCAATAAATATGAAATTATACATATACGTATAACAAAATATGATCTGTATGTACATAATGTATAGAATAAATACTGTAACAGTGTAACATATACATATAATGTGTATGCACATATTATACAAGTTCATATGGCGAATATTTTTAATTAATATTACATAATATTTTCTTAAATAATTTTCAATAAGATACGAATATTTCAAAAAGGACAACAAAATCCATATATGTACATAATAAATGTATGTAGATATGCATGCATATAATCTAATATAGTACAATTATAGTACCATTCAGTCATAGTGATATTTAATGAATTATTAGGCACCAAGCATTTCAAAAATTGTACAAAAATATGATTACCAAATAAAAATTTCAAAAAAAATGTTATATTTTTAGATAAAGTACATCGCATAGAATATATATTTATAAAAATAAAACATAATAATATATTTATTTAGCAATAAATTAAAATTTCGTGAAATATACTTGAAATTTTTAAGAAAAATTTGCAAAAAATATCAAATAAAATTTGATAGAGATAAGCTAAAACGTGGAAAATTTGTATTTAAGTAGAAAAAATACTAAGGATTAAATTTACATAAAAATAATAAAATAAATTATGCTAGAAATTGAATAATAAATGAAAATAGCTAATAATTTAAACACGAAATGTATACATTTTGTGTTAAAAATTATATGAAAATAAATGGAAGTTTCGTTTAGATACTCAAAAGTTGAAATAAGACGAACATTTAACGATTCGTATTTATTGATTATTGTTGGTAGAGGTGGGCGATAGCGAATGATTTCAACAATCGATAGTTTGATAGTGAATGAATTCAACTATCGATAGTATCGAATGCGATAGTTTTTACTATCGAATAATCGATCGATAGTTTTAGCCTTTGTTATAAAATAATAATGACATATACCACCGTCACCGTCCCATTTCCCATTCCAATCGGCACGAAAATGGAACTATGTTATATGTTTATCACTTAATACGACATCCCTGTCCTTTTATTCTAAATCTGAAATGCCATTTGTCATTTTTGTTTTGATATAAAATTTAATTAAGAAAGACTTTTCTGCTTAAATTTTTAAATCAGTGTGGAATTCCGAAGAGTTTTGTTTTATTTTAACTTGAACTGGCTAAAATTAGAAGAACTATTTTTAATAATTTATTTCCGTTCTTTAAAAGTATGATAAAATTTTGAAAAAAGTATAAATTTCCAACCATTTACAGATTTTTCAGTTTTGTTTATTTCAATGATATTAGTAGGTTATAATTTCAGCATTACATTGCTGTAATAGTTAAATTAAAAAATGTCAAATCCAGCAAATAAAATGTATGAAGAATGAAGAAAGAAGCTGATATTACACCGAACTGACAAACTGTCAGAAATTTGCTCATTTTCATGTCAGATATGTGTAATCACCATGACCGATGTAGACAAACGTCTGCCCTCGAAATCTGACACTCAAAGATTGCCATACGTCTTCCACACGTGTTACCTGCAATTTTTTTCATTTGAGAACTTTCAAAACTCATCTACGAAACTGCCAAGTGAATATTTTCAGATTCAGCAGATGGAATCTGACAAAAACTCTGCCACTTCCGTAATCAGTAAGACAAATACATATATCCATATATGCCAGCAAAATAGTTATTCGAATGTTTTGAAAATATCGAATGTTTCGATAGTTTAATGTTTTAGTATTCGAATAAATGAAAATCATTCAACTATCGAATAATTCGATAGTTTTTATTCGCTATCGCCCACCTCTAATTGTTGGTATTATACATACGCATACGATTCAATATACAGTGTAATTTTCAATTCATATTACTCAGAAATTGTTTAAATTTGAGATCTTCATCTTAAGATTATATTATAATACTATAAAATTATAATAATTATAACATTTTTAATCTACTAACTAAAAATGGCAGACGTTGGAAATGCAGAAACAAAAGTAGCGGCTAATACCGTTACTGTTGAAGGAAAGAAATCAAAAAAAGCAGGAGCAGGAGCAGCTGCATCAAGTGGCGTAAAAAAACCAAAAAGCAAACCAACTCATCCACCAACTGCTCAAATGGTGAACAGTGCAATCAAAGATTTGAAAGAACGAACTGGTTCATCATTGCCTGCAATTAAAAAGTATTTGGCAGCAAATTATAAAGTAGATGCAGAGAAATTGGCTCCATTTATAAAAAAATATTTAAAGAATTCAGTCGCTAGTGGAAAACTCATACAAACAAAAGGTAAAGGTGCTTCTGGTTCATTCAAATTACCACCAGGATTAGCTAAAAAATTGGAAAAAAGTGAAAGTGGAAGTGTTGTTAAAAAGAAGAAATCTGCTACAAAGAAACCAAAAGAAAAAGTAGTAAAGGATAAAGCCGACAAGAAGAAAAGCGAAAAGGCTGAAAAGAAAAAGAGTGAAAAGAAAAAATCTGCCGTATCCGCAGCTAAAAGCGCTAAAAAGGCTGGTTCGCCAAAAGTAAAACTTGCCAAAACGAAAAAAGATAAACTAAAAAAGGAGAAAACAGTAAAATCAGCTACGAAAAGTCCAAAAACCCCAAAACCGAAAAAATTAGCAGCTCCAAAGAAAACTGTTACAAAAAAAGTTGTCAAAAAATAAATTGATGTTTTAGGTTCAGCTTCAGCCGTTCATCAAGATCACACTCACACAACATGAAATAAGAGCAGATTAATAACATAACATCAGCCCTTTTTAGGGCTACAAAATAATGTTTTAAAGAGTAAAATCTATTTCATCACGAAATTGATTGATCTGATCTAATTATTTTTTAATTTGATTTTGATCTAACTAACTATCTATATTATGATGTATGTATTTATTTAGTATTTGTTTCGTTGACATTGTTCCATTTCCATTGGTAAAAAATGAAAAATTATAAAATTCTGTTTGAGTTAAATCTGTTTTTTATGATATGGACATGAGAATGAGATATGTTTTTCTATAAAATAAAACAAATTTAAAATTCAACCATTCAACTTTAAATAAGTACATATTCTATATTTAGATTTACACTATATTATTACACTCGTGCTCTTTAGAAGTACACTTACATATAGTTACATTACATTTCCAATATTTCCATCAATGACCTGTTCCATATTATTATTACATATTGGAAAAATTGAAATTTATTTTATCTATAAAATTTATATAGAATTTTTACATCAATTAAATATTTAAACGTATTTGTAAATTATGTACTCTTTTATTAAATATTTTGTGGCCCTGATAAGGGCCGATTTTATTTAATTCAAATCCAATATGATCATGATGTCTTTTGTATCTTGTTTCATAGTACCATTGTCCAAATTATTATAATGATAATTTTTAATCATTAACCACCGAAACCATACAATGTTCGACCTTGTCTTTTTAATGCGTATACAACATCCATAGCAGTTACTGTCTTACGTTTAGCATGTTCTGTATGGGAGAGACACGTTACCCCCGACGACATTTGCCCCGACGACATTTCCCCCGAAAATTTAAAATTTTTAAGCGACATTATCCCCGACGACATTTCCCCCGACGACATTTGCCCCGACGACATTTCCCCCGACGACATTTCCCCCGACGACATTTGCCCTGACGACATTTCCCCCGACGAAAAAAAAATCGCTGTCGCCTACGACATTTCCCCCGACGACAAAAAATCGTTGTAGTCTACGACATTTGCCCCGACGACATTTCCCCCGACGACAAAAAATCGCTGTCGCCTACGACATTTCCCCCGACGACAAAAAATCGTTGTAGTCTACGACATTTGCCCCGACGACATAGTACCTGAAATATTTTTTTTTAAATGATTATTAAAAAAAACCTATATATTTAATACTTTTTTACTTTTTTATTGAATATTTTGTGGCCGTAATAAGGACCAATTATTTAGTTTTGATTTGAGTATTATTCTATTTTTGATTTTGAGTATTATTCTTGCGCAGGGGCCCGTGCTAATCTCCTCTACAATTTTAGTATATGTTATATATTTGCATATTATTCTTGCGCAGGGGCCAATGTTAATTTTTCTGTATCTTTTCAATTCTTATAGAAATTATGAAAGCACAGCTTTTAAAAGAAGAATAAATATTATTTATTTTTTTGGGATTCATCATGAAATCTTTGTATTTTTGGTGGTCCTGAAAAGACCGATGTTTTTAAATCAATCAAATTAGTTGAGTTTAGGTATTCTTGTCCAAATCTTTTTATGTCACCATTGTTTAAAATAAATTTAGTTTCATTTACCTTTTACATTATATTACCTTTTACATATTATGTCATCGGGAAAAATTACTCCAGAAAAAAAATCTAGAAAGAAATCCAGAAAAAATTAGTTGGCCCGCCAACTAATTTTTTCTGGATTTTTTTCTAGATTTTTTTTTTGGATTTTGTCGTTTCTAGATTTTGTCGTTTCTGGGTTTTGTCCTTTCTGGATTTTGTCCTTTATGGTTTTTGTCATTCTGGATTTTGTCTTTCTGGAATTTGTCTTACTGGATTTCGTGACCAACCCTAAATAATTGGTCCTTATTACGGCCACAAAATATTCAATAAAAGAGTAAAAAAGTATTAAATATATACGTTTTTTTTAATCATTTAAAAAAAAAATATTTCAGGTATTATGCCGGGAGAGACATGTTACCCCCGACGACATTTGCCCCGACGACATTTCCCCCGAAAATTTAAAATTTTTAAGCGACATTATCCCCGACGACATTTCCCCCGACGACATTTGCCCCGACGACATTTCCCCCGACGACATTTCCCCCGACGACATTTGCCCTGACGACATTTCCCCCGACGACATTTCCCCCGACGAAAAAAAAATCGCTGTCGCCTACGACATTTCCCCCGACGACAAAAAATCGTTGTAGTCTACGACATTTGCCCCGACGACATTTCCCCCGACGACAAAAAATCGCTGTCGCCTACGACATTTCCCCCGACGACAAAAAATCGTTGTAGTCTACGACATTTGCCCCGACGACATAGTACCTGAAATATTTTTTTTTAAATGATTATTAAAAAAAACCTATATATTTAATACTTTTTTACTTTTTTATTGAATATTTTGTGGCCGTAATAAGGACCAATTATTTAGTTTTGATTTGAGTATTATTCTATTTTTGATTTTGAGTATTATTCTTGCGCAGGGGCCCGTGCTAATCTCCTCTACAATTTTAGTATATGTTACATATTTGCATATTATTCTTGCGCAGGGGCTAATGTTAATTTTTCTGTATCTTTTCAATTCTTATAGAAATTATGAAAGCGCAGCTTTTAAAAGAAGAATAAATATTATTTATTTTTTTGGGATTCATCATGAAATCTTTGTATTTTTGGTGGTCCTGAAAAGACCGATGTTTTTAAATCAATCAAATTAGTTGAGTTTAGGTATTCTTTGTCCAAATCTTTTTATGTCACCATTGTTTAAAATAAATTTAGTTTCATTTACCTTTTACATTATATTACCTTTTACATATTATGTCATCGGGAAAAATTACTCCAGAAAAAAAATCTAGAAAAAAATCCGGCGGGCCAACTAATTTTTTCTGGATTTTTTTTCTGGATTTTTTTCTAGATTTTTTTTTTGGATTTTGTCGTTTCTAGATTTTGTCGTTTCTGGATTTTGTCCTTTCTGGATTTTGTCCTTTATGGTTTTTGTCATTCTGGATTTTGTCTTTCTGAAATTTCTTACTGGATTTCGTGACCAACCCTAAATAATTGGTCCTTATTACGGCCACAAAATATTCAATAAAAGAGTAAAAAAGTATTAAATATATACGTTTTTTTTAATCATTTAAAAAAAAAATATTTCAGGTATTATGCCGTCGGGGCTTTTGTCGTTGGGGGAAATGTCGTAGGCGACAGCGATTTTTTTTTCGTCGGGGGAAATGTCGTCGGGGCAAATGTCGTAGGCGACAGCGATTTTTTTTTCGTCGGGGGAAATGTCGTCGGGGGAAATGTCGTAGGCGACAGCGATTTTTTTTTCGTCGGGGGAAATGTCGTCGGGGGAAATGTCGTCGGGGCAAATGTTTTTGGGGCAAATGTCGTCGGGGGAAATGTCGCGAAAATTTTGTCGCGGGGGAAATGTCGTCGGGGGAAACGTGCCCAACCCATTATGCCGTCGGGGCTTTTGTCGTCGGGGGAAATGTCGTAGGCGACAGCGATTTTTTTTTCGTCGGGGGAAATGTCGTCGGGGGAAATGTCGTAGGCGACAGCGATTTTTTTTTCGTCGGGGGAAATGTCGTCGGGGCAAATGTTTTTGGGGCAAATGTCGTCGGGGGAAATGTCGCGAAAATTTTGTCGCGGGGGAAATGTCGTCGGGGGAAACGTGCCCAACCCGTTTTTTTTATGTTTTTGTTTTTATGAAACGTTTTCACTTTTCAGTTTTCACTATATTTGTATACTATGATAAAAGATAGACAAAATATTAACACAATATTGAATTCATTCAGCTTATATATGATAATCTGTACAACCAGAATGTACATAACGATACAAAATTTTACCCCTCTCCCTTTTTTAATGTGAAAACTTCAGTATGACGCTACCAATATGAATTATATAAAAGCATAATTCAATTATGTTTGAACATTATAATAAAGTTGGACGCTGAACAGAAACAGAACGAATAAACATAAAAATAAACATAAACATACATAACTGTAAACTGCAAGCAATAAGCAAAAGATAGAACCAAACAATAGAACTCTTAAAATTATTTTTTTATTAAGTTAAATAATATAGAAATTATTGAAAATGTCTGGTCGTGGTAAAGGTGGTAAAGTAAAGAATAAGGCAAAATCTAGATCAAATCGTGCTGGATTACAATTTCCTGTTGGCCGTATACATCGCCTTTTAAGAAAAGGCAATTATGCTGAACGAGTTGGAGCTGGTGCACCAGTTTATTTAGCAGCTGTTATGGAATATTTAGCTGCTGAAGTTCTTGAGTTAGCAGGAAATGCTGCTCGTGATAACAAAAAAACAAGAATAATTCCACGTCATTTACAATTGGCTATTCGAAATGATGAAGAATTAAACAAATTACTTTCTGGTGTAACAATCGCTCAGGGAGGTGTTTTACCAAACATTCAGGCAGTACTTTTACCGAAAAAAACAGAAAAGAAGGCTTAAAAATGGAATACGGTTACAAATATACAAAAACAAATATAAATAATTGCGGATAACGTTTTTATTGGATAATCGAACTACAAAAATTTTAAATCCGTCCTTTTCAGGACGACAAATATTTTAACCAAAGAGTTAATTTATACAATACGTTTACATATTATATATTTAATTTATTTTTCATTTCACTCAGATTCACATTCAATTTTAGTGATTTTTATTTTGGTCTGGTTGGATAGTGGACGGTGGACCCCTAGACCTAGCAGAGACCACTAGACAGGACAGCCAGCAGAGCCACACAATCCTCAAAAAAAGAAAATGACATAAAATCCATAAAGCCATAACCCATAACATAACATAAATTCACCGTACACAAAATCCCCAATAGTTATTGTATATACATATTACTTTACAATTTATTTTTCATTTCACTCAAATTCAATTCTAGTACATATACATATTTTATTATTTTCATTAATTTTTTTTATACATATTTATTTTATTACAAAATATTACATAAATTATATATTTTATATTAATTATATTAATAATATATGTATTATTATGTATATGATATCTACTCTAATCTAGCCCCTACCCGTACATTATTTTTATACATATACGAGTATGTACATATAAGAATTTGCATTAAAATGTTTTTTAAAAAATTTCTAATACCTTTGAAATATTCTTTATTTGGTTAATTTAAGATATGTATGTATTTCCTAATTTCCTTGAAAACTGTTGTTCTTGTTCTTGTTATACGATTATACCTTACCGTTACCACTTTATACCTTTGATGATGCTTAATACATATAGTACATATAACGATATAACCAAAATCCATGCAAATTAATCTCAAACTATTTGCTTAAGCTTTCATTTTTCTGATTTATTACAGATTCTATTTTTTTTTAAATAATGGATGGAAGTAATGAAATAATTTTTCAGATTTTAGTTAAAAAAATAATGACTAGTAAGAGTAACATATTGAAATAATCTGCTAATATTTTTAAATTATTATTTTTTGTCAAAGCATTTTGAATTTGTTGATGTTTGATAAATATTTTTACATATTTTGTTCCGTCAGCTTCAGATTTCATCCAGAACTAACTGCATATGCAAAACCATTAGTTTTTTGTAATTTATTTTTCTAATCAAATGTTAAATAATAATTAATTATAATTTGAAATCTGTGATAAATACATAAATAAAATTATAATATTAAATACTTATTGGTATAACCTGCAATAAATATGAAATTATACGTATAACAAAATATGATCTGTATGTACATAATGTATAGAATAAATACTGTAACATATACATATAATGTGTATGCACATATTATACAAGTTCATATGGCGAATATTTTTAATTAATATTACATAATATTTTCTTAAATAATTTTCAATAAGATACGAATATTTCAAAAAGGACAACAAAATCCATATATGTACATAATATGTATGTAGATATGCATGCATATAATCTAATATAGTACAATTATATTTATATTACCATTCAGTCATAGTGATATTTAATGAATTATTAGGCACCAAGCATTTCAAAAATTGTACAAAAATATGATTACCAAATAAAAATTTCAAAAAAAATGTTATATTTTTAGATAAAGTACATCGCATAGAATATATATTTGTAAAAATAAAACATAATAATAAATTTATTTAGCAATAAATTAATATTTCGTGAAATATACTTGAAATTTTTAAGAAAAATTTGCAAAAAATATCAAATAAAATTTGATAGAGATAAGCTAAAACGTGGAAAATTTGTATTTAAGTAGAAAAAATACTAAGGATTAAATTTACATAAAAATAATAAAATAAATTATGCTAGAAATTGAATAATAAATGAAAATAGCTAATAATTTAAACACGAAATGTATACATTTTGTGTTAAAAATTATATGAAAATAAATGGAAGTTTCGTTTAGATACTCAAAAGTTGAAATAAGACGAACATTTAACGATTCGTATTTATTGAAGGTATTAATGTATTATACATACGCATACGATACGATTCAATATAGAGTGTAATTTTCAATTCATATTACTCAGAAATTGTTTAAATTTGAGATCTTCATCTTAAGATTATATTATAATACTATAAAATTATAATAATTATAACATTTTTAATCTACTAACTAAAAATGGCAGACGTTGGAAATGCAGAAACAAAAGTAGCGGCTAATACCGTTACTGTTGAAGGAAAGAAATCAAAAAAAGCAGGAGCAGCTGCATCAAGTGGCGTAAAAAAACCAAAAAGCAAACCAACTCATCCACCAACTGCTCAAATGGTGAACAGTGCAATCAAAGATTTGAAAGAACGAACTGGTTCATCATTGCCTGCAATTAAAAAGTATTTGGCAGCAAATTATAAAGTAGATGCAGAGAAATTGGCTCCATTTATAAAGAAATATTTAAAGAATTCAGTCGCTAGTGGAAAACTCATACAAACAAAAGGTAAAGGTGCTTCTGGTTCATTCAAATTACCACCAGGATCAGCTAAAAAATTGGAAAAAAGTGAAAGTGGAAGTGTTGTTAAAAAGAAGAAATCTGCTACAAAGAAACCAAAAGAAAAAGTAGTAAAGGATAAAGCCGACAAGAAGAAAAGCGAAAAGGCTGAAAAGAAAAAGAGTGAAAAGAAAAAATCTGCCGTATCCGCAGCTAAAAGCGCTAAAAAGGCTGGTTCGCCAAAAGTAAAACTTGCCAAAACGAAAAAAGATAAACTAAAAAAGGAGAAAACAGTAAAATCAGCTACGAAAAGTCCAAAAACTCCAAAACCGAAAAAATTAGCAGCTCCAAAGAAAACTGTTACAAAAAAAGTTGTCAAAAAATAAATTGATGTTTTAGGTTCAGCTTCAGCCGTTCATCAAGATCACACTCATACAACATAAAATGAAAATACATGAAATAAGAGCAGATTAATAACATAACATCAGCCCTTTTTAGGGCTACAAAATAATGTTTTAAAGAGTAAAATCTATTTCATCACGAAATTGATTGATCTGATCTAATTATTTTTTAATTTGATTTTGATCTAACTAACTATCTACATTATGATGTATTTATTTAGTATTTGTTTCATTGACATTGTTCCATTTCCATTGGTAAAAAATGAAAAATTATAAAATTCTGTTTGAGTTAAATCTGTTTTTTATGATATGAGAATGAGATATGTTTTTCTATAAAATAAAACAAATTTAAAATTCAACCATTCAACTTTAAATAAGTACATATTCTATATTATTTACACTATATTATTACACTCGTGCTCTTTAGAAGTACACTTACATATAGTTACATGTTAGATGTTACATTACATTTCCATTCCATCAATGACCTGTTCCATATTATTATTACATATTAGAAAAATTGAAATTTATTTTATCTATAAAATTTATATAGAATTTTTACATCAATTAAATATTTAAACGTATTTGTAAATTATGTACTCTTTTATTAAATATTTTGTGGCCCTGATAAGGGCCGATTTTATTTAATTCAAATCCAATATGATCATGATGTCTTTTGTATCTTGTTTCATAGTACCATTGTCCAAATTATTATAATGATAATTTTTAATCATTAACCACCAAAACCATACAATGTTCGACCTTGTCTTTTCAATGCGTATACAACATCCATAGCAGTTACTGTCTTACGTTTAGCATGTTCTGTATATGTGACAGCATCACGAATAACATTTTCCAAAAATACTTTTAGAACACCACGAGTTTCTTCGTATATCAATCCAGATATACGTTTTACTCCTCCACGTCTAGCTAAACGACGAATTGCAGGCTTCGTAATACCTTGAATGTTATCACGAAGAACTTTTCTATGACGTTTTGCACCTCCTTTACCTAAACCTTTTCCACCTTTTCCGCGACCAGTCATTTTTTATATATTTTTTTTTTCAAAAATAAAATAATTTATAATTTATGAATTAATGAAATATGAAACTCGTTCGTTATTCGTTAATAGCAATTGAAACACCAACAAAACTTTATTTTTAGATTACTGTTTGTTTTGTTATTGTTACTGTTACTGTTCAAATTTGTAAATACAAAATAAAATTAAACTTTAAACATTTTACGTCTTGCTTTTATACATTTTCTTCATTCTTACAATGTTTTATGTTTTAATGTTTTCTACAAAAAATACAATAATTAAAATCTCCCCTCCTAACTAAAACTGACAGGAAAGAACAGAACAGCAACAGCAGTGCTAGTGGCAGTTGTTTTGTTATTTTAACTTCGTACAATCGTACATCATACCATACCATACAGTTACAGTTACAGTTTACAGTCAATACTTCAACTTCAAGCTTCAAGCTTCAACTTGTATAAAATTAAAAAAGTATATAAATAAAGTAAATTTCCTGTTCGTTTTTATTATTTAATTATTCGTTGTCAATTTCAATTGTCATTCACACATCACACCAGAATTCAGAAATCAGAAAATTATAACTAAAAGTAAAACTAAACTAGACAGTAAACAGCATTCTTAGATTGGAAATTTTCTATTAAAGATTTAAATTTAATATTTAAAATGGCAAGAACTAAGCAAACGGCACGTAAATCAACTGGTGGAAAGGCACCTCGTAAGCAATTAGCTACAAAGGCAGCTAGAAAAAGTGCACCAGCAACTGGAGGAGTAAAGAAACCTCATCGTTATCGTCCTGGTACAGTTGCTCTTCGAGAAATAAGACGTTATCAGAAAAGTACAGAACTTTTGATTCGTAAATTACCATTCCAACGTCTTGTACGTGAAATCGCTCAAGATTTTAAAACGGATTTACGTTTCCAAAGTTCAGCTGTAATGGCATTACAAGAAGCAAGTGAAGCATATCTCGTTGGTTTATTTGAAGATACTAATTTGTGTGCTATTCATGCCAAACGTGTCACTATAATGCCAAAAGATATTCAATTGGCTCGTCGTATTCGAGGTGAAAGAGCTTAAATGAAAATGACCAGTAATAATGGAACAAATGTACGATTGGATTTGATAATTTTACGTTTTTAAAAAATAAAATCGGTCCTTTTCAGGGCCACAATTATTTTACAATAGGTGAAATCTTTTACATATTTTTTCTTCTTACAAACAACAAAATTGAAAATTATTTAAGAATAAAATTTTACTAAAATATTGCAAATTGCAATGAAATTGAATTTGACCTTTGACTAATAAAAATTTATAGAAATGCATAGGCAGGCATGTTGCATGTACACTGTACAGATTACAGTCTACAGTCTACAGTAGTACTAGTACAGTACAGTGACAATCAGAAATACAATTGCAATTTGCAATTGAGTTGTAGTTGTAGTTCGTAGTTTGAACATGGATGATTATGATATATGAAATTGCAATAATGGGATTCCAAGTTAAGCAATGGGCATGGGTATAATAAAAATTAATACATATTAGGTGCTTTCGATTTGGCAAGGTAATTTCAAGATTCAAGTACTAAAATGTGTCTCTGTCTAGGTCTAGGATAAATTGTTAAAACGAACGATGAGCGCCACAAAAATTATTCATAACGTAACTACTTGCATTGCATCTCATTTACTTGAAAAATTTTGTAGTAGAATAGAAAGTAGTTGAAATTGCCATTTGCCAATGTCAAATCGAAAACACGAACACCTATTATAAAATATAAATAAATATGTAAGTAAATGTATCAAGAAAAATTTAATAATTATATGGATCATGGAGAAAAGTACATAAATTAGAAACATTAGATTAGATATTAAATTATAATTTTAATTTTAGTGTTTTTATTTTATACAGATATGTTGAAACTTGAACCTTGAAGATGATATGAAAAATTCTACTCTTTGAGTTATTATATTTGTGGCCCTGAAAAGGGCCTATTTTTATTTTAATTCCAAATTCAATTCAATTTAAAGTAAAACATCTTTTTATTTAGGTCCGGCTCCGGGTTCGGGGTCTGGTAAATTTATTTTGAGCTCGTGTATTTTGTAACTGCCTTTGTTCCTTCACTGACAGCGTGTTTAGCAAGTTCTCCAGGTAATAGTAAACGAACTGCAGTCTGAATTTCACGACTTGTAATTGTCGAACGTTTATTATAATGGGCTAAACGTGAAGCTTCTGCTGCGATTCTTTCAAATATATCATTTACAAAACTATTCATGATGCTCATCGCCTTTGAAGAAATTCCAGTATCAGGATGAACTTGCTTTAATACTTTGTAAATATAGATAGCATAACTTTCCTTCCTTTTATGTTTTCTTTTCTTATCGGTCTTCGAAATATTTTTTTGTGCTTTGCCAGCCTTTTTAGCTGCTTTACCACTGGCTTTTGGCGGCATATTTTTTAATTATAAATATTTATTTTATTAAAAAACTCAAAAATATAATTTTAGTTGATGCGATGCGTTATGTTTTTTTTTATGTTTTTATGAAATGTTTTCACTTTTCAGTTTCACTGTATTTGTATACTATGATAAAAGATAGACAAAATATTAATTATTAACACAATATTGAATTCATTCAGCTTATATTTGTTAATCTGTAGAACCAGAATGTACATAACGATACAAAATTTTACCCCTCTCCTTTTTTTAATGTGAAAACTTCAGTATGACGCTACGAATATGAATTATATAAAGCATATTCAATTATGTTTGAACATTATAATAAAGTTGGACGCGACGCTGGTTAATCTAAACAGAAACAGAAAACAGAAAACAGAACACATAAACATAAACATAAACATAACTGCAAACTGCAAGCAATAAGCAAAAGATAGAACAATAGAGCTCTTAAAATTATTTTTTTATTAAGTTAAATAATATAGAAATTATTGAAAATGTCTGGTCGTGGTAAAGGTGGTAAAGTGAAGAATAAGGCAAAATCTAGATCAAATCGTGCTGGATTACAATTTCCTGTTGGCCGTATACATCGCCTTTTAAGAAAAGGCAATTATGCTGAACGAGTTGGAGCTGGTGCACCAGTTTATTTAGCAGCTGTTATGGAATATTTAGCTGCTGAAGTTCTTGAGTTAGCAGGAAATGCTGCTCGTGATAACAAAAAAACAAGAATAATTCCACGTCATTTACAATTGGCTATTCGAAATGATGAAGAATTAAACAAATTACTTTCTGGTGTAACAATCGCTCAGGGAGGTGTTTTACCAAACATTCAGGCAGTACTTTTACCGAAAAAAACAGAAAAGAAGGCTTAAAAATGAAATACGGTTACGAATATACAAAAACAAATATAAATAATTGCGGATAACGTTTTTATTGGATAATCGAACTACAAAAATTTTAAATCCGTCCTTTTCAGGACGACAAATATTTTAACCAAAGAGTTAATTTATACAATACGTTTACCTATTATATATTTAATTTATTTTTCATTTCACTCAGATTCACATTCAATTTTAGTGATTTTTATTTTGGTATATACATATTACTTTACAATTTATTTTTCATTTCACTCAAATTCAATTCTAGTACATATACATATTTTATTATTTTCATTAATTTTTTTTATATTTATTTTATTACAAAATATTAGATAAATAATATATTTTATATTAATTATATTTATAATATATGTATATGATATCTACTCTAATCTAGCCCCTCTACCCGTACATTATTTTTATACATATACGAGTATGTACATATAAGAATTTGAATTAAAATGTTTTTTAAAAAATTTCTAATACCTTTGAAATATTCTTTATTTGGTTAATTTAAGATATGTATGTATTTCCTAATTTCCTTGAAAACTGTTGTTCTTGTTCTTGTTCTTGTTATACGATTATACCTTACCGTTACCACTTTATACCTTTGATGATGCTTAATATAGTACATATAACGATATAACCAAAATCCATGCAAATTAATATCAAACTATTTGCTTAAGCTTTCATTTTTCTGATTTATTACAGATTCTTTTTTTTTTTTAAATAATGGATGGAAGTAATGAAATAATTTTTCAGATTTTAGTTAAAAAAATAATGACTAGTAACATATTGAAATAATCTGCTAATATTTTTAAATTATTATTTTTTGTCAAAGCATTTTGAATTTGTTGATGTTTGATAAATATTTTTACATATTTTGTTCCGTCAGCTTCAGATTTCATCCAGAACTAACTGCATATGCAAAACCATTAGTTTTTTGTAATTTATTTTTCTAATCAAATGTTAAATAATAATTAATTATAATTTGAAATCTGTGATAAATACATAAATAAAATTATAATATTAAATACTTATTGGTATAACCTGCAATAAATATGAAATTATACGTATAACAAAATATGATCTGTATGTACATAATGTATAGAATAAATACTGTAACAGTGTAACATATACATATAATGTGTATGCACATATTATACAAGTTCATATGGCGAATATTTTTAATTAATATTACATAATATTTTCTTAAATAATTTTCAATAAGATACGAATATTTCAAAAAGGACAACAAAATCCATATATGTACATAATAAATGTATGTAGATATGCATGCATATAATCTAATATAGTACAATTATAGTACCATTCAGTCATAGTGATATTTAATGAATTATTAGGCACCAAGCATTTCAAAAATTGTACAAAAATATGATTACCAAATAAAAATTTCAAAAAAAATGTTATATTTTTAGATAAAGTACATCGCATAGAATATATATTTATAAAAATAAAACATAATAATATATTTATTTAGCAATAAATTAATATTTCGTGAAATATACTTGAAATTTTTAAGAAAAATTTGCAAAAAATATCAAATAAAATTTGATAGAGATAAGCTAAAACGTGGAAAATTTGTATTTAAGTAGAAAAAATACTAAGGATTAAATTTACATAAAAATAATAAAATAAATTATGCTAGAAATTGAATAATAAATGAAAATAGCTAATAATTTAAACACGAAATGTATACATTTTGTGTTAAAAATTATATGAAAATAAATGGAGGTTTCGTTTAGATACTCAAAAGTTTAAATAAGACGAACATTTAACGATTCGTATTTATTGATTATTGTTGCCTGTTGGTATTATACATACGAATACGATTCAATATACAGTGTAATTTTCAATTCATATTACTCACAAATTGTTTAAATTTGAGATCTTCATCTTAAGATATTATAATACTATAAAATTATAATAATTATAACATTTTTAATCTACTAACTAAAAATGGCAGACGTTGGAAATGCAGAAACAAAAGTAGCGGCTAATACCGTTACTGTTGAAGGAAAGAAATCAAAAAAAGCAGGAGCAGCTGCATCAAGTGGCGTAAAAAAACCAAAAAGCAAACCAACTCATCCACCAACTGCTCAAATGGTGAACAGTGCAATCAAAGATTTGAAAGAACGAACTGGTTCATCATTGCCTGCAATTAAAAAGTATTTGGCAGCAAATTATAAAGTAGATGCAGAGAAATTGGCTCCATTTATAAAAAAATATTTAAAGAATTCAGTCGCTAGTGGAAAACTCATACAAACAAAAGGTAAAGGTGCTTCTGGTTCATTCAAATTACCACCAGGATCAGCTAAAAAATTGGAAAAAAGTGAAAGTGGAAGTGTTGTTAAAAAGAAGAAATCTGCTACAAAGAAACCAAAAGAAAAAGTAGTAAAGGATAAAGCCGACAAGAAGAAAAGCGAAAAGACTGAAAAGAAAAAGAGTGAAAAGAAAAAATCTGCCGTATCCGCAGCTAAAAGCGCTAAAAAGGCTGGTTCGCCAAAAGTAAAACTTGCCAAAACGAAAAAAGATAAACTAAAAAAGGAGAAAACAGTAAAATCAGCTACGAAAAGTCCAAAAACCCCAAAACCGAAAAAATTAGCAGCTCCAAAGAAAACTGTTACAAAAAAAGTTGTCAAAAAATAAATTGATGTTTTAGGTTCAGCTTCAGCCGTTCATCAAGATCACACTCACACAACATGAAATAAGAGCAGATTAATAACATAACATCAGCCCTTTTTAGGGCTACAAAATAATGTTTTAAAGAGTAAAATCTATTTCATCACGAAATTGATTGATCTGATCTAATTATTTTTTAATTTGATTTTGATCTAACTAACTATCTATATTATGATGTATGTATTTATTTAGTATTTGTTTCGTTGACATTGTTCCATTTCCATTGGTAAAAAATGAAAAATTATAAAATTCTGTTTGAGTTAAATCTGTTTTTTATGATATGAGAATGAGATATGTTTTTCTATAAAATAAAACAAATTTAAAATTCAACCATTCAACTTTAAATAAGTACATATTCTATATTATTTACACTATATTATTACACTCGTGCTCTTTAGAAGTACACATACTTACATATAGTTACATGTTACATTGCATTTCCATTCCATCAATGACCTGTTCCATATTAGAAAAATTGAAATTTATTTTATCTATAAAATTTATATAGAATTTTTACATCAATTAAATATTTAAACGACGTATTTGTAAATTATGTACTCTTTTATTAAATATTTTGTGGCCCTGATAAGGGCCGATTTTATTTAATTCAAATCCAATATGATCATGATGTCTTTTGTATCTTGTTTCATAGTACCATTGTCCAAATTATTATAATGATAATTTTTAATCATTAACCACCGAAACCATACAATGTTCGACCTTGTCTTTTTAATGCGTATACAACATCCATAGCAGTTACTGTCTTACGTTTAGCATGTTCTGTATATGTGACAGCATCACGAATAACATTTTCCAAAAATACTTTTAGAACACCACGAGTTTCTTCGTATATCAATCCAGATATACGTTTTACTCCTCCACGTCTAGCTAAACGACGAATTGCAGGCTTCGTAATACCTTGAATGTTATCACGAAGAACTTTTCTATGACGTTTTGCACCTCCTTTACCTAATCCTTTTCCACCTTTTCCGCGACCAGTCATTTTTTATATATTTTTTTTTTCAAAAATAAAATAATAATTTATAATTTATATGAAACTCCTTCGTTAATACTTTAATAGCAATTGCAACACCAACAAAACTTTATTATTAGATTACTGTTCTGTTATTGTTCAACTTCGAATTTGTAAATACAAAATAAAATTAAACTTTAAACATTTTACGTCTTGCTTTTATACATTTTCTTCATTCTTACAATGTTTTATGTTTTAATGTTTTCTACAAAAAATACAATAATTAAAATCTCCCCTCCTAACTAAAACTGACAGGAAAGAACAGAACAGCAACAGCAGTGCTACTGCTTGCTAGTGGTAGTGAGTGGCACTGTGGCAGTTGTTTTGTTATTTTAACTTCGTACAATCTCAATCGTACATCAACATCATAACATAATCATACAGTTACAGTCCAGTCAATAGTCAATACTTCAACTTCAAGCTTCAACTTGTATAAAATTAAAAAAGTATATAAATAAAGTAAATTTCCTGTTCGTTTTTATTATTTAATTATTCGTTGTCAATTCAATTGTCATTCACAGTCACAGTCACAGTCACAGTCACCACAGTAACAGTACAGTACAGTACAGTATCACCACAGAGTAAAATAACTATTATACAGAGTGTGCAATACAATCCTTTACATTGCCGAGCTAATTTTGGAAGTGGATTTAGCGAAAATCCACCTCTCTCAAAGCTTTTCTTATAAAATGAGTACATTTTGAAAATTGAGAGCAGAAAATATAAATAAAACAAAACAAAACAACACAGTTTCAAATACACATTCTTACATACACGTAAGGTAATGTACAAAAAGGAACCAATTTTATTTCTTGTTTGCGTACATATTTTGTATTGGGCAATAGAAAAAGAAATATGTATGTATGTACATAAGTATATAGAATATGTATGATACTGGAATATATACTGTTTTGTACCATAATGTTAGATATAATATATTTATGTATACCTACGAGTATATATGTATATATATATACGCACATTATAGTTTGTTTTGGTTTGTTTTTGTTTTCGACCCTTTGTTACTATTTCATTGTTATTTTCGACCCTAAATTCATGTTTGTTCGATTATGATTTCATTTTTTCAAGTTAATATGCATCTTACAAATTATGCTGCTTCTACATTATATGTGTATACACATTATATACACATGTACAGTAATCACAAAAAGTATTTCTGCATAATTAAAGTATCGTAATTTGGATTTAGACACTTGTAATACTAATAAATTTTTATATTTATTTTTTCAAACTTTAATAAATACAATTTCTTAAAAAAAACAATAATTATTCTTAGAACAAATATATTATTTGAATTATTCCAAAAATTATTCCTGCATTAATTCTATCCCAAAAATTATTATGAATATTAAAATGAAAATAATTTATTTAATTTAGACTTTAAAGAAAAATACCGAGGAAATTTGAATTATTTAGTAAAAATTTGAAATTTGTTGTGCACAAGTAGCACCAATAATTTTTGTGATTACTGTACATACCTATCAATTTCTTCATATAAACAGAATCTAAGATCTAACATCTACCAACTATCAACTATAAAATCCGGTATTTGATGTAAGTCAAAATAAAGAAAAGACAACCAAGCCTCCTTGTATACGAAGTGACAATATAGTTGCGTTCCTTTTGACCAATTAAAGTACTCGCAAGTACTTGTAGTCGTGATCATCTACACCACCTCTTGTATTCGAGTAATTTACTTGACAGTTGCATGGTTAGTTACGCCAAAATTCGCCGTCAGAGGTGTTTGTGTTTTAATCGTTAGAGATTAAAGAAATAGGTTTAAGTCTATAATATTTTTATTATACTTGTTATTCAATAGGTGGCTTTTTATTGTTTAAGGTTATGGAGAATCTAAAATCAACAACAAAATAAATTTGAAATACATGACAGCTTTAAATTTAAGTACGGCCAACTGTCACTCAAATATTTACATTGCCTTAGAAATGTGTATGCCTTGAAATTTGAGGCTACTTTTTACTTGCAAGTAAAAAAATTGCGTTCCATTTACAATATACTCCCGAGTACTTGAAAGTTCTTTACTTGGTCAAAAGGAACGCAACTTATGTGTAATGATAAAACCTGTCTGTACATTTACATACATCTATATCTGGCTATTGTGGTATGAAAAAAAAAGGGTGGCAGTATGTATGAATAAATAAAAGTAAAAAAAAACATTTCTTTTTTTGGGAGAGAATTATTCTCACAATTTACGAATTTTAAGTTTCAAATCAAAAGTTTTATAGATGAAAATGCAAACTTGAAATTTTTTAAAATGAGCTTTGCGATATTGGCCTATCTGTGTATCGTTATTTAGGTCTGTGGTATCACAGTGTAGAAGTGTTCATTCAGTCTATTAGCATTAGCATCGCATCAGAATCAGAATTCAGAAAATTATAAGTTATTTATAACTAAAGAGTAAACAGCATTCTTAGATTGGAAATTTTCTATTAAAGATTTAAATTTAATATTTAAAATGGCAAGAACTAAGCAAACGGCACGTAAATCAACTGGTGGAAAGGCACCTCGTAAGCAATTAGCTACAAAGGCAGCTAGAAAAAGTGCACCAGCAACTGGAGGAGTAAAGAAACCTCATCGTTATCGTCCTGGTACAGTTGCTCTTCGAGAAATAAGACGTTATCAGAAAAGTACAGAACTTTTGATTCGTAAATTACCATTCCAACGTCTTGTACGTGAAATCGCTCAAGATTTTAAAACGGATTTACGTTTCCAAAGTTCAGCTGTAATGGCATTACAAGAAGCAAGTGAAGCATATCTCGTTGGTTTATTTGAAGATACTAATTTGTGTGCCATTCATGCCAAACGTGTCACTATAATGCCAAAAGATATTCAATTGGCTCGTCGTATTCGAGGTGAAAGAGCTTAAATGAAAATGATCAGTAATAATGGAACAAATGTACGATTGGATTTGATACAATATTTTAATTTTACGTTTTTAAAAAATAAAATCGGTCCTTTTCAGGGCCACAATTATTTTACAATAGGTGAAATCTTTTACATATTTTTTCTTCTTACAAACAACAAAATTGAAAATTATTTAAGAATAAAATTTTACTAAAATATTGCAAATTGCAATGAAATTGAATTTGACCTTTGACTAATAAAAATTTATAGAAATGCATAGGCAGGCATGTTGCATTTGCATGTACACTATACAGATTACAGTCTACAGTCTACAATTTACAGTAGTACTAGTACAGTACAGTGACAATCAGAAATACAATTGCAATTTGCAATTGAGTTATAGTTCGTAGTTTGAACATGGATGATTATGATATATGAAATTGCAATAATGGGATTCCAAGTTAAGCAATGGGCATGGGCATAATAAAAATTAATACATATTAGGTGCTTTCGATTTGGCAAGGTAATTTCAACTTCAAGTACTAAAATGTGTCTCTGTCTAGGATAAATTGTTAAAACGAACGATGAGCGCCACAAAAATTATTCATAACGTAACTACTTGCATTGCATCTTGCATCTCATCTACTTGAAAAATTTTGTAGTAGAAAGTAGTTGAAATTGCCATTTGCCAATGTCAAATCGAAAACACGAACACCTATTATAAAATATAAATAAATATGTAAGTATCAAGTATCAAGAAAAATTTAATAAATATTATATGGATTATGGAGAAAAGTACATAAATTAGATACATTAAATTAGATATTAGATTATAATTTTAATTTTAGTATGTTTTTATTTTATACAGACAGATATGTTGAAACTTGAACCTTGAAGATGATATGAAAAATTCTACTCTTTGAGTTATTATATTTGTGGCCCTGAAAAGGGCCTATTTTTATTTTAATTCCAAATTCAATTCAATTTAAAGTAAAACATCTTTTTATTTAGGTCCGGCTCCGGGTTCGGGGTCTGGTAAATTTATTTTGAGCTCGTGTATTTTGTAACTGCCTTTGTTCCTTCACTGACAGCGTGTTTAGCAAGTTCTCCAGGTAATAGTAAACGAACTGCAGTCTGAATTTCACGACTTGTAATTGTCGAACGTTTATTATAATGGGCTAAACGTGAAGCTTCTGCTGCGATTCTTTCAAATATATCATTTACAAAACTATTCATGATGCTCATCGCCTTTGAAGAAATTCCAGTATCAGGATGAACTTGCTTTAATACTTTGTAAATATAGATAGCATAACTTTCCTTCCTTTTATGTTTTCTTTTCTTATCGGTCTTCGAAATATTTTTTTGTGCTTTGCCAGCCTTTTTAGCTGCTTTACCACTGGCTTTTGGCGGCATATTTTTTAATTTTAAATATTTATTTTATTAAAAAAATTAAAAATATAATTTTAGTTGATGCGATGCGTTATGTTTTTTTTATGTTTTTGTTTTTATGAAACGTTTTCACTTTTCAGTTTCACTATATTTGTATACTATGATAAAAGATAGACAAAATAAAATATTAACACAATATTGAATTCATTCAGCTTATATATGATAATCTGTACAACCAGAATGTACATAACGATACAAAATTTTACCCCTCTCCTTTTTTTAATGTGAAAACTTCAGTATGACGCTACCAATATGAATTATATAAAAGAATAATTCATTTATGTTTGAACATTATAATAAAGTTGGACGCTGGCTAATCCTAATCTACTAAACTAAACAGAAACAGAACAGAACACATAAACATAAAACATAAACTGCAAGCAATAAGCATAAGCAAAAGATAGAACAATAGAACTTAAAATTATTTTTTTATTAAGTTAAATAATATAGAAATTATTGAAAATGTCTGGTCGTGGTAAAGGTGGTAAAGTGAAGAATAAGGCAAAATCTAGATCAAATCGTGCTGGATTACAATTTCCTGTTGGCCGTATACATCGCCTTTTAAGAAAAGGCAATTATGCTGAACGAGTTGGAGCTGGTGCACCAGTTTATTTAGCAGCTGTTATGGAATATTTAGCTGCTGAAGTTCTTGAGTTAGCAGGAAATGCTGCTCGTGATAACAAAAAAACAAGAATAATTCCACGTCATTTACAATTGGCTATTCGAAATGATGAAGAATTAAACAAATTACTTTCTGGTGTAACAATCGCTCAGGGAGGTGTTTTACCAAACATTCAGGCAGTACTTTTACCGAAAAAAACAGAAAAGAAGGCTTAAAAATGGAATACGGTTACAAATATACAAAAACAAATATAAATAATTGCGGATAACGTTTTCATTGGATAATCGAACTACAAAAATTTTAAATCCGTCCTTTTCAGGACGACAAATATTTTAACCAAAGAGTTAATTTATACAATACGTTTAACTATTATATATTTAATTTATTTTTCATTTCACTCAGATTCACATTCAATTTTAGTGATTTTTATTTTGGTATATACATATTACTTTACAATTTATTTTTCATTTCACTCAAATTCAATTCTAGTACATATACATATTTTATTATTTTCATTAATTTTTTTTATATTTATTTTATTACAAAATATTACATAAATAATATATTTTATATTAATTATATTTATAATATAATATGTATATGATATCTACTCTAATCTAGCCCCTCTACCCGTACATTATTTTTATACATATACGAGTATGTACATATAAGAATTTGAATTAAAATGTTTTTTAAAAAATTTCTAATACCTTTGAAATATTCTTTATTTGGTTAATTTAAGATATGTAATGTATTTCCTAATTTCCTTGAAAACTGTTGTTCTTGTTCTTGTTCTTGTTATACGATTATACGATTATACCTTACCGTTACCACTTTATACCTTTGATGATGCTTAATATAGTACATATAACGATATAACCAAAATCCATGCAAATTAATCTCAAACTATTTGCTTAAGCTTTCATTTTTCTGATTTATTACAGATTCTATTTTTTTTTAAATAATGGATGGAAGTAATGAAATAATTTTTCAGATTTTAGTTAAAAAAATAATGACTAGTAACATATTGAAATAATCTGCTAATATTTTTAAATTATTATTTTTTGTCAAAGCATTTTGAATTTGTTGATGTTTGATAAATATTTTTACATATTTTGTTCCGTCAGCTTCAGATTTCATCCAGAACTAACTGCATATGCAAAACCATTAGTTTTTTGTAATTTATTTTTCTAATCAAATGTTAAATAATAATTAATTATAATTTGAAATCTGTGATAAATACATAAATAAAATTATAATATTAAATACTTATTGGTATAACCTGCAATAAATATGAAATTATACGTATAACAAAATATGATCTGTATGTACATAATGTATAGAATAAATACTGTAACATAATACATAATAATGTGTATGCACATATTATACAAGTTCATAATGGCGAATATTTTTAATTAATATTACATAATATTTTCTTAAATAATTTTCAATAAGATACGAATATTTCAAAAAGGACAACAAATTTCATATATGTACATAATATGTATGTAGATATGCATGCATATAATCTAATATAGTACAATTATAGTACCATTCAGTCATAGTGATATTTAATGAATTATTAGGCACCAAGCATTTCAAAAATTGTACAAAAATATGATTACCAAATAAAAATTTCAAAAAAAATGTTATATTTTTAGATAAAGTACATCGCATAGAATATATATTTATAAAAATAAAACATAATAATATATTTATTTAGCAATAAATTAATATTTCGTGAAATATACTTGAAATTTTTAAGAAAAATTTGCAAAAAATATCAAATAAAATTTGATAGAGATAAGCTAAAACGTGGAAAATTTGTATTTAAGTAGAAAAAATACTAAGGATTAAATTTACATAAAAATAATAAAATAAATTATGCTAGAAATTGAATAATAAATGAAAATAGCTAATAATTTAAACACGAAATGTATACATTTTGTGTTAAAAATTATATGAAAATAAATGGAGGTTTCGTTTAGATACTCAAAAGTTTAAATAAGACGAACATTTAACGATTCGTATTTATTGATTATTGTTGCCTGTTGGTATTATACATACGAATACGATTCAATATACAGTGTAATTTTCAATTCATATTACTCACAAATTGTTTAAATTTGAGATCTTCATCTTAAGATATTATAATACTATAAAATTATAATAATTATAACATTTTTAATCTACTAACTAAAAATGGCAGACGTTGGAAATGCAGAAACAAAAGTAGCGGCTAATACCGTTACTGTTGAAGGAAAGAAATCAAAAAAAGCAGGAGCAGCTGCATCAAGTGGCGTAAAAAAACCAAAAAGCAAACCAACTCATCCACCAACTGCTCAAATGGTGAACAGTGCAATCAAAGATTTGAAAGAACGAACTGGTTCATCATTGCCTGCAATTAAAAAGTATTTGGCAGCAAATTATAAAGTAGATGCAGAGAAATTGGCTCCATTTATAAAAAAATATTTAAAGAATTCAGTCGCTAGTGGAAAACTCATACAAACAAAAGGTAAAGGTGCTTCTGGTTCATTCAAATTACCACCAGGATCAGCTAAAAAATTGGAAAAAAGTGAAAGTGGAAGTGTTGTTAAAAAGAAGAAATCTGCTACAAAGAAACCAAAAGAAAAAGTAGTAAAGGATAAAGCCGACAAGAAGAAAAGCGAAAAGACTGAAAAGAAAAAGAGTGAAAAGAAAAAATCTGCCGTATCCGCAGCTAAAAGCGCTAAAAAGGCTGGTTCGCCAAAAGTAAAACTTGCCAAAACGAAAAAAGATAAACTAAAAAAGGAGAAAACAGTAAAATCAGCTACGAAAAGTCCAAAAACCCCAAAACCGAAAAAATTAGCAGCTCCAAAGAAAACTGTTACAAAAAAAGTTGTCAAAAAATAAATTGATGTTTTAGGTTCAGCTTCAGCCGTTCATCAAGATCACACTCACACAACATGAAATAAGAGCAGATTAATAACATAACATCAGCCCTTTTTAGGGCTACAAAATAATGTTTTAAAGAGTAAAATCTATTTCATCACGAAATTGATTGATCTGATCTAATTATTTTTTAATTTGATTTTGATCTAACTAACTATCTATATTATGATGTATGTATTTATTTAGTATTTGTTTCGTTGACATTGTTCCATTTCCATTGGTAAAAAATGAAAAATTATAAAATTCTGTTTTTTATGATATGAGAATGAGATATGTTTTTCTATAAAATAAAACAAATTTAAAATTCAACCATTCAACTTTAAATAAGTACATATTCTATATTATTTACACTATATTATTACACTCGTGCTCTTTAGAAGTACACATACTTACATATAGTTACATGTTACATTGCATTTCCATTCCATCAATGACCTGTTCCATATTAGAAAAATTGAAATTTATTTTATCTATAAAATTTATATAGAATTTTTACATCAATTAAATATTTAAACGACGTATTTGTAAATTATGTACTATTTTATTAAATATTTTGTGGCCCTGATAAGGGCCGATTTTATTTAATTCAAATCCAATATGATCATGATGTCTTTTGTATCTTGTTTCATAGTACCATTGTCCAAATTATTATAATGATAATTTTTAATCATTAACCACCGAAACCATACAATGTTCGACCTTGTCTTTTTAATGCGTATACAACATCCATAGCAGTTACTGTCTTACGTTTAGCATGTTCTGTATATGTGACAGCATCACGAATAACATTTTCCAAAAATACTTTTAGAACACCACGAGTTTCTTCGTATATCAATCCAGATATACGTTTTACTCCTCCACGTCTAGCTAAACGACGAATTGCAGGCTTCGTAATACCTTGAATGTTATCACGAAGAACTTTTCTATGACGTTTTGCACCTCCTTTACCTAATCCTTTTCCACCTTTTCCGCGACCAGTCATTTTTTATATATTTTTTTTTTCAAAAATAAAATAATAATTTATAATTTATATGAAACTCCTTCGTTAATACTTTAATAGCAATTGCAACACCAACAAAACTTTATTATTAGATTACTGTTATTGTTCAACTTCAAATTTGTAAATACAAAATAAAATTAAACTTTAAACATTTTACGTCTTGCTTTTATACATTTTCTTCATTCTTACAATGTTTTATGTTTTAATGTTTTCTACAAAAAATACAATAATTAAAATCTCCCCTCCTAACTAAAACTGACAGGAAAGAACAGAACAGCAACAGCAGTGCTACTGCTAGTGGTAGTGGCACTGTGGCAGTTGTTTTGTTATTTTAACTTCGTACAATCTCAATCGTACATCAACATCATAACATAACATAATCATACAGTTACAGTCCAGTCAATAGTCAATACTTCAACTTCAAGCTTCAACTTGTATAAAATTAAAAAAGTATATAAATAAAGTAAATTTCCTGTTCGTTTTTATTATTTAATTATTCGTTGTCAATTCAATTGTCATTCACAGTCACAGTCACAGTCACAGTCACCACAGTAACAGTACAGTACAGTACAGTATCACAGTGTCGAAGTGTTCACATTCAGTCTATTAGCATCGCATCAGAATCAGAATTCAGAAAATTATAAGTTATTTATAACTAAAGAGTAAACAGCATTCTTAGATTGGAAATTTTCTATTAAAGATTTAAATTTAATATTTAAAATGGCAAGAACTAAGCAAACGGCACGTAAATCAACTGGTGGAAAGGCACCTCGTAAGCAATTAGCTACAAAGGCAGCTAGAAAAAGTGCACCAGCAACTGGAGGAGTAAAGAAACCTCATCGTTATCGTCCTGGTACAGTTGCTCTTCGAGAAATAAGACGTTATCAGAAAAGTACAGAACTTTTGATTCGTAAATTACCATTCCAACGTCTTGTACGTGAAATCGCTCAAGATTTTAAAACGGATTTACGTTTCCAAAGTTCAGCTGTAATGGCATTACAAGAAGCAAGTGAAGCATATCTCGTTGGTTTATTTGAAGATACTAATTTGTGTGCTATTCATGCCAAACGTGTCACTATAATGCCAAAAGATATTCAATTGGCTCGTCGTATTCGAGGTGAAAGAGCTTAAATGAAAATGACCAGTAATAATGGAACAAATGTACGATTGGATTTGATAATTTTACGTTTTTAAAAAATAAAATCGGTCCTTTTCAGGGCCACAATTATTTTACAATAGGTGAAATCTTTTACATATTTTTTCTTCTTACAAACAACAAAATTGAAAATTATTTAAGAATAAAATTTTACTAAAATATTGCAAATTGCAATGAAATTGAATTTGACCTTTGACTAATAAAAATTTATAGAAATGCATAGGCAGGCATGTTGCATGTACACTGTACAGATTACAGTCTACAGTCTACAGTAGTACTAGTACAGTACAGTGACAATCAGAAATACAATTGCAATTTGCAATTGAGTTGTAGTTGTAGTTCGTAGTTTGAACATGGATGATTATGATATATGAAATTGCAATAATGGGATTCCAAGTTAAGCAATGGGCATGGGTATAATAAAAATTAATACATATTAGGTGCTTTCGATTTGGCAAGGTAATTTCAAGATTCAAGTACTAAAATGTGTCTCTGTCTAGGTCTAGGATAAATTGTTAAAACGAACGATGAGCGCCACAAAAATTATTCATAACGTAACTACTTGCATTGCATCTCATTTACTTGAAAAATTTTGTAGTAGAATAGAAAGTAGTTGAAATTGCCATTTGCCAATGTCAAATCGAAAACACGAACACCTATTATAAAATATAAATAAATATGTAAGTAAATGTATCAAGAAAAATTTAATAATTATATGGATCATGGAGAAAAGTACATAAATTAGAAACATTAGATTAGATATTAAATTATAATTTTAATTTTAGTGTTTTTATTTTATACAGATATGTTGAAACTTGAACCTTGAAGATGATATGAAAAATTCTACTCTTTGAGTTATTATATTTGTGGCCCTGAAAAGGGCCTATTTTTATTTTAATTCCAAATTCAATTCAATTTAAAGTAAAACATCTTTTTATTTAGGTCCGGCTCCGGGTTCGGGGTCTGGTAAATTTATTTTGAGCTCGTGTATTTTGTAACTGCCTTTGTTCCTTCACTGACAGCGTGTTTAGCAAGTTCTCCAGGTAATAGTAAACGAACTGCAGTCTGAATTTCACGACTTGTAATTGTCGAACGTTTATTATAATGGGCTAAACGTGAAGCTTCTGCTGCGATTCTTTCAAATATATCATTTACAAAACTATTCATGATGCTCATCGCCTTTGAAGAAATTCCAGTATCAGGATGAACTTGCTTTAATACTTTGTAAATATAGATAGCATAACTTTCCTTCCTTTTATGTTTTCTTTTCTTATCGGTCTTCGAAATATTTTTTTGTGCTTTGCCAGCCTTTTTAGCTGCTTTACCACTGGCTTTTGGCGGCATATTTTTTAATTATAAATATTTATTTTATTAAAAAACTCAAAAATATAATTTTAGTTGATGCGATGCGTTATGTTTTTTTTATGTTTTTGTTTTTATGAAACGTTTTCACTTTTCAGTTTTCACTATATTTGTATACTATGATAAAAGATAGACAAAATATTAACACAATATTGAATTCATTCAGCTTATATATGATAATCTGTACAACCAGAATGTACATAACGATACAAAATTTTACCCCTCTCCCTTTTTTAATGTGAAAACTTCAGTATGACGCTACCAATATGAATTATATAAAAGCATAATTCAATTATGTTTGAACATTATAATAAAGTTGGACGCTGACTGAACAGAAACAGAACGAATAAACATAAAAATAAACATAAACATACATAACTGTAAACTGCAAGCAATAAGCAAAAGATAGAACAAAACAATAGAACTCTTAAAATTATTTTTTTATTAAGTTAAATAATATAGAAATTATTGAAAATGTCTGGTCGTGGTAAAGGTGGTAAAGTAAAGAATAAGGCAAAATCTAGATCAAATCGTGCTGGATTACAATTTCCTGTTGGCCGTATACATCGCCTTTTAAGAAAAGGCAATTATGCTGAACGAGTTGGAGCTGGTGCACCAGTTTATTTAGCAGCTGTTATGGAATATTTAGCTGCTGAAGTTCTTGAGTTAGCAGGAAATGCTGCTCGTGATAACAAAAAAACAAGAATAATTCCACGTCATTTACAATTGGCTATTCGAAATGATGAAGAATTAAACAAATTACTTTCTGGTGTAACAATCGCTCAGGGAGGTGTTTTACCAAACATTCAGGCAGTACTTTTACCGAAAAAAACAGAAAAGAAGGCTTAAAAATGAAATACGGTTACGAATACGAATATACAAAAACAAATATAAATAATTGCGGATAACGTTTTTATTGGATAATCGAACTACAAAAATTTTAAATCCGTCCTTTTCAGGACGACAAATATTTTAACCAAAGAGTTAATTTATACAATACGTTTACATATTATATATTTAATTTATTTTTCATTTCACTCAGATTCACATTCAATTTTAGTGATTTTTATTTTGGTCTGGTTGGATAGTGGACGGTGGACCCCTAGACCTAGCAGAGACCACTAGACAGCCAGCAGAGCCACACAATCCTCAAAAAAAGAAAATGACATAAAATCCATAAAGCCATAACCCATAACATAACATAAATTCACCGTACACAAAATCCCCACCCAATAGTTATTGTATATACATATTACTTTACAATTTATTTTTCATTTCACTCAAATTCAATTCTAGTACATATACATATTTTATTATTTTCATTAATTTTTTTTATACATATTTATTTTATTACAAAATATTACATAAATTATATATTTTATATTAATTATATTAATAATATATGTATTATTATGTATATGATATCTACTCTAATCTAGCCCCTACCCGTACATTATTTTTATACATATACGAGTATGTACATATAAGAATTTGCATTAAAATGTTTTTTAAAAAATTTCTAATACCTTTGAAATATTCTTTATTTGGTTAATTTAAGATATGTATGTATTTCCTAATTTCCTTGAAAACTGTTGTTCTTGTTCTTGTTATACGATTATACCTTACCGTTACCACTATATACCTTTGATGATGCTTAATACATATAGTACATATAACGATATAACCAAAATCCATGCAAATTAATCTCAAACTATTTGCTTAAGCTTTCATTTTTCTGATTTATTACAGATTCTATTTTTTTTTAAATAATGGATGGAAGTAATGAAATAATTTTTCAGATTTTAGTTAAAAAAATAATGACTAGTAACATATTGAAATAATCTGCTAATATTTTTAAATTATTATTTTTTGTCAAAGCATTTTGAATTTGTTGATGTTTGATAAATATTTTTACATATTTTGTTCCGTCAGCTTCAGATTTCATCCAGAACTAACTGCATATGCAAAACCATTAGTTTTTTGTAATTTATTTTTCTAATCAAATGTTAAATAATAATTAATTATAATTTGAAATCTGTGATAAATACATAAATAAAATTATAATATTAAATACTTATTGGTATAACCTGCAATAAATATGAAATTATACGTATAACAAAATATGATCTGTATGTACATAATGTATAGAATAAATACTGTAACATATACATATAATGTGTATGCACATATTATACAAGTTCATATGGCGAATATTTTTAATTAATATTACATAATATTTTCTTAAATAATTTTCAATAAGATACGAATATTTCAAAAAGGACAACAAAATCCATATATGTACATAATATGTATGTAGATATGCATGCATATAATCTAATATAGTACAATTATAGTACCATTCAGTCATAGTGATATTTAATGAATTATTAGGCACCAAGCATTTCAAAAATTGTACAAAAATATGATTACCAAATAAAAATTTCAAAAAAAATGTTATATTTTTAGATAAAGTACATCGCATAGAATATATATTTGTAAAAATAAAACATAATAATAAATTTATTTAGCAATAAATTAATATTTCGTGAAATATACTTGAAATTTTTAAGAAAAATTTGCAAAAAATATCAAATAAAATTTGATAGAGATAAGCTAAAACGTGGAAAATTTGTATTTAAGTAGAAAAAATACTAAGGATTAAATTTACATAAAAATAATAAAATAAATTATGCTAGAAATTGAATAATAAATGAAAATAGCTAATAATTTAAACACGAAATGTATACATTTTGTGTTAAAAATTATATGAAAATAAATGGAAGTTTCGTTTAGATACTCAAAAGTTGAAATAAGACGAACATTTAACGATTCGTATTTATTGAAGGTATTAATGTATTATACATACGCATACGATACGATTCAATATAGAGTGTAATTTTCAATTCATATTACTCAGAAATTGTTTAAATTTGAGATCTTCATCTTAAGATTATATTATAATACTATAAAATTATAATAATTATAACATTTTTAATCTACTAACTAAAAATGGCAGACGTTGGAAATGCAGAAACAAAAGTAGCGGCTAATACCGTTACTGTTGAAGGAAAGAAATCAAAAAAAGCAGGAGCAGCTGCATCAAGTGGCGTAAAAAAACCAAAAAGCAAACCAACTCATCCACCAACTGCTCAAATGGTGAACAGTGCAATCAAAGATTTGAAAGAACGAACTGGTTCATCATTGCCTGCAATTAAAAAGTATTTGGCAGCAAATTATAAAGTAGATGCAGAGAAATTGGCTCCATTTATAAAAAAATATTTAAAGAATTCAGTCGCTAGTGGAAAACTCATACAAACAAAAGGTAAAGGTGCTTCTGGTTCATTCAAATTACCACCAGGATCAGCTAAAAAATTGGAAAAAAGTGAAAGTGGAAGTGTTGTTAAAAAGAAGAAATCTGCTACAAAGAAACCAAAAGAAAAAGTAGTAAAGGATAAAGCCGACAAGAAGAAAAGCGAAAAGGCTGAAAAGAAAAAGAGTGAAAAGAAAAAATCTGCCGTATCCGCAGCTAAAAGCGCTAAAAAGGCTGGTTCGCCAAAAGTAAAACTTGCCAAAACGAAAAAAGATAAACTAAAAAAGGAGAAAACAGTAAAATCAGCTACGAAAAGTCCAAAAACTCCAAAACCGAAAAAATTAGCAGCTCCAAAGAAAACTGTTACAAAAAAAGTTGTCAAAAAATAAATTGATGTTTTAGGTTCAGCTTCAGCCGTTCATCAAGATCACACTCATACAACATAAAATGAAAATACATGAAATAAGAGCAGATTAATAACATAACATCAGCCCTTTTTAGGGCTACAAAATAATGTTTTAAAGAGTAAAATCTATTTCATCACGAAATTGATTGATCTGATCTAATTATTTTTTAATTTGATTTTGATCTAACTAACTATCTACATTATGATGTATTTATTTAGTATTTGTTTCATTGACATTGTTCCATTTCCATTGGTAAAAAATGAAAAATTATAAAATTCTGTTTGAGTTAAATCTGTTTTTTATGATATGAGAATGAGATATGTTTTTCTATAAAATAAAACAAATTTAAAATTCAACCATTCAACTTTAAATAAGTACATATTCTATATTATTTACAGTTACACTATATTATTACACTCGTGCTCTTTAGAAGTACACTTACATATAGTTACATGTTACATTACATTTCCATTCCATCAATGACCTGTTCCATATTATTATTACATATTAGAAAAATTGAAATTTATTTTATCTATAAAATTTATATAGAATTTTTACATCAATTAAATATTTAAACGTATTTGTAAATTATGTACTCTTTTATTAAATATTTTGTGGCCCTGATAAGGGCCGATTTTATTTAATTCAAATCCAATATGATCATGATGTCTTTTGTATCTTGTTTCATAGTACCATTGTCCAAATTATTATAATGATAATTTTTAATCATTAACCACCAAAACCATACAATGTTCGACCTTGTCTTTTCAATGCGTATACAACATCCATAGCAGTTACTGTCTTACGTTTAGCATGTTCTGTATATGTGACAGCATCACGAATAACATTTTCCAAAAATACTTTTAGAACACCACGAGTTTCTTCGTATATCAATCCAGATATACGTTTTACTCCTCCACGTCTAGCTAAACGACGAATTGCAGGCTTCGTAATACCTTGAATGTTATCACGAAGAACTTTTCTATGACGTTTTGCACCTCCTTTACCTAAACCTTTTCCACCTTTTCCGCGACCAGTCATTTTTTATATATTTTTTTTTTCAAAAATAAAATAATTTATAATTTATGAATTAATGAAATATGAAACTCGTTCGTTATTCGTTAATAGCAATTGAAACACCAACAAAACTTTATTTTTAGATTACTGTTTGTTATTGTTACTGTTCTGTTACTGTTCAAATTTGTAAATACAAAATAAAATTAAACTTTAAACATTTTACGTCTTGCTTTTATACATTTTCTTCATTCTTACAATGTTTTATGTTTTAATGTTTTCTACAAAAAATACAATAATTAAAATCTCCCCTCCTAACTAAAACTGACAGGAAAGAACAGAACAGCAACAGCAGTGCTAGTGGCAGTTGTTTTGTTATTTTAACTTCGTACAATCGTACATCGGTACATCATACCATACAGTTACAGTTACAGTTTACAGTCAATACTTCAACTTCAAGCTTCAACTTGTATAAAATTAAAAAAGTATATAAATAAAGTAAATTTCCTGTTCGTTTTTATTATTTAATTATTCGTTGTCAATTTCAATTGTCATTCACACATCACACCAGAATTCAGAAATCAGAAAATTATAACTAAAAGTAAAACTAAACTAGACAGTAAACAGCATTCTTAGATTGGAAATTTTCTATTAAAGATTTAAATTTAATATTTAAAATGGCAAGAACTAAGCAAACGGCACGTAAATCAACTGGTGGAAAGGCACCTCGTAAGCAATTAGCTACAAAGGCAGCTAGAAAAAGTGCACCAGCAACTGGAGGAGTAAAAAAACCTCATCGTTATCGTCCTGGTACAGTTGCTCTTCGAGAAATAAGACGTTATCAGAAAAGTACAGAACTTTTGATTCGTAAATTACCATTCCAACGTCTTGTACGTGAAATCGCTCAAGATTTTAAAACGGATTTACGTTTCCAAAGTTCAGCTGTAATGGCATTACAAGAAGCAAGTGAAGCATATCTCGTTGGTTTATTTGAAGATACTAATTTGTGTGCTATTCATGCCAAACGTGTCACTATAATGCCAAAAGATATTCAATTGGCTCGTCGTATTCGAGGTGAAAGAGCTTAAATGAAAATGACCAGTAATAATGGAACAAATGTACGATTGGATTTGATAATTTTACGTTTTTAAAAAATAAAATCGGTCCTTTTCAGGGCCACAATTATTTTACAATAGGTGAAATCTTTTACATATTTTTTCTTCTTACAAACAACAAAATTGAAAATTATTTAAGAATAAAATTTTACTAAAATATTGCAAATTGCAATGAAATTGAATTTGACCTTTGACTAATAAAAATTTATAGAAATGCATAGGCAGGCATGTTGCATGTACACTGTACAGATTACAGTCTACAGTCTACAGTAGTATTAGTACAGTACAGTACAGTGACAATCAGAAATACAATTGCAATTTGCAATTGAGTTGTAGTTGTAGTTCGTAGTTTGAACATGGATGATTATGATATATGAAATTGCAATAATGGGATTCCAAGTTAAGCAATGGGCATGGGTATAATAAAAATTAATACATATTAGGTGCTTTCGATTTGGCAAGGTAATTTCAAGATTCAAGTACTAAAATGTGTCTCTGTCTAGGTCTAGGATAAATTGTTAAAACGAACGATGAGCGCCACAAAAATTATTCATAACGTAACTACTTGCATTGCATCTCATTTACTTGAAAAATTTTGTAGTAGAATAGAAAGTAGTTGAAATTGCCATTTGCCAATGTCAAATCGGAAACACGAACACCTATTATAAAATATAAATAAATATGTAAGTAAATGTATCAAGAAAAATTTAATAATTATATGGATCATGGAGAAAAGTACATAAATTAGAAACATTAGATTAGATATTAAATTATAATTTTAATTTTAGTGTTTTTATTTTATACAGATATGTTGAAACTTGAACCTTGAAGATGATATGAAAAATTCTACTCTTTGAGTTATTATATTTGTGGCCCTGAAAAGGGCCTATTTTTATTTTAATTCCAAATTCAATTCAATTTAAAGTAAAACATCTTTTTATTTAGGTCCGGCTCCGGGTTCGGGGTCTGGTAAATTTATTTTGAGCTCGTGTATTTTGTAACTGCCTTTGTTCCTTCACTGACAGCGTGTTTAGCAAGTTCTCCAGGTAATAGTAAACGAACTGCAGTCTGAATTTCACGACTTGTAATTGTCGAACGTTTATTATAATGGGCTAAACGTGAAGCTTCTGCTGCGATTCTTTCAAATATATCATTTACAAAACTATTCATGATGCTCATCGCCTTTGAAGAAATTCCAGTATCAGGATGAACTTGCTTTAATACTTTGTAAATATAGATAGCATAACTTTCCTTCCTTTTATGTTTTCTTTTCTTATCGGTCTTCGAAATATTTTTTTGTGCTTTGCCAGCCTTTTTAGCTGCTTTACCACTGGCTTTTGGCGGCATATTTTTTAATTATAAATATTTATTTTATTAAAAAACTCAAAAATATAATTTTAGTTGATGCGATGCGTTATGTTTTTTTTATGTTTTTGTTTTTATGAAACGTTTTCACTTTTCAGTTTTCACTATATTTGTATACTATGATAAAAGATAGACAAAATATTAACACAATATTGAATTCATTCAGCTTATATATGATAATCTGTACAACCAGAATGTACATAACGATACAAAATTTTACCCCTCTCCCTTTTTTAATGTGAAAACTTCAGTATGACGCTACCAATATGAATTATATAAAAGCATAATTCAATTATGTTTGAACATTATAATAAAGTTGGACGCTGACTGAACAGAAACAGAACGAATAAACATAAAAATAAACATAAACATACATAACTGTAAACTGCAAGCAATAAGCAAAAGATAGAACAAAACAATAGAACTCTTAAAATTATTTTTTTATTAAGTTAAATAATATAGAAATTATTGAAAATGTCTGGTCGTGGTAAAGGTGGTAAAGTAAAGAATAAGGCAAAATCTAGATCAAATCGTGCTGGATTACAATTTCCTGTTGGCCGTATACATCGCCTTTTAAGAAAAGGCAATTATGCTGAACGAGTTGGAGCTGGTGCACCAGTTTATTTAGCAGCTGTTATGGAATATTTAGCTGCTGAAGTTCTTGAGTTAGCAGGAAATGCTGCTCGTGATAACAAAAAAACAAGAATAATTCCACGTCATTTACAATTGGCTATTCGAAATGATGAAGAATTAAACAAATTACTTTCTGGTGTAACAATCGCTCAGGGAGGTGTTTTACCAAACATTCAGGCAGTACTTTTACCGAAAAAAACAGAAAAGAAGGCTTAAAAATGAAATACGGTTACGAATACGAATATACAAAAACAAATATAAATAATTGCGGATAACGTTTTTATTGGATAATCGAACTACAAAAATTTTAAATCCGTCCTTTTCAGGACGACAAATATTTTAACCAAAGAGTTAATTTATACAATACGTTTACATATTATATATTTAATTTATTTTTCATTTCACTCAGATTCACATTCAATTTTAGTGATTTTTATTTTGGTCTGGTTGGATAGTGGACGGTGGACCCCTAGACCTAGCAGAGACCACTAGACAGCCAGCAGAGCCACACAATCCTCAAAAAAAGAAAATGACATAAAATCCATAAAGCCATAACCCATAACATAACATAAATTCACCGTACACAAAATCCCCACCCAATAGTTATTGTATATACATATTACTTTACAATTTATTTTTCATTTCACTCAAATTCAATTCTAGTACATATACATATTTTATTATTTTCATTAATTTTTTTTATACATATTTATTTTATTACAAAATATTACATAAATTATATATTTTATATTAATTATATTAATAATATATGTATTATTATGTATATGATATCTACTCTAATCTAGCCCCTACCCGTACATTATTTTTATACATATACGAGTATGTACATATAAGAATTTGCATTAAAATGTTTTTTAAAAAATTTCTAATACCTTTGAAATATTCTTTATTTGGTTAATTTAAGATATGTATGTATTTCCTAATTTCCTTGAAAACTGTTGTTCTTGTTCTTGTTATACGATTATACCTTACCGTTACCACTATATACCTTTGATGATGCTTAATACATATAGTACATATAACGATATAACCAAAATCCATGCAAATTAATCTCAAACTATTTGCTTAAGCTTTCATTTTTCTGATTTATTACAGATTCTATTTTTTTTTAAATAATGGATGGAAGTAATGAAATAATTTTTCAGATTTTAGTTAAAAAAATAATGACTAGTAACATATTGAAATAATCTGCTAATATTTTTAAATTATTATTTTTTGTCAAAGCATTTTGAATTTGTTGATGTTTGATAAATATTTTTACATATTTTGTTCCGTCAGCTTCAGATTTCATCCAGAACTAACTGCATATGCAAAACCATTAGTTTTTTGTAATTTATTTTTCTAATCAAATGTTAAATAATAATTAATTATAATTTGAAATCTGTGATAAATACATAAATAAAATTATAATATTAAATACTTATTGGTATAACCTGCAATAAATATGAAATTATACGTATAACAAAATATGATCTGTATGTACATAATGTATAGAATAAATACTGTAACATATACATATAATGTGTATGCACATATTATACAAGTTCATATGGCGAATATTTTTAATTAATATTACATAATATTTTCTTAAATAATTTTCAATAAGATACGAATATTTCAAAAAGGACAACAAAATCCATATATGTACATAATATGTATGTAGATATGCATGCATATAATCTAATATAGTACAATTATAGTACCATTCAGTCATAGTGATATTTAATGAATTATTAGGCACCAAGCATTTCAAAAATTGTACAAAAATATGATTACCAAATAAAAATTTCAAAAAAAATGTTATATTTTTAGATAAAGTACATCGCATAGAATATATATTTGTAAAAATAAAACATAATAATAAATTTATTTAGCAATAAATTAATATTTCGTGAAATATACTTGAAATTTTTAAGAAAAATTTGCAAAAAATATCAAATAAAATTTGATAGAGATAAGCTAAAACGTGGAAAATTTGTATTTAAGTAGAAAAAATACTAAGGATTAAATTTACATAAAAATAATAAAATAAATTATGCTAGAAATTGAATAATAAATGAAAATAGCTAATAATTTAAACACGAAATGTATACATTTTGTGTTAAAAATTATATGAAAATAAATGGAAGTTTCGTTTAGATACTCAAAAGTTGAAATAAGACGAACATTTAACGATTCGTATTTATTGAAGGTATTAATGTATTATACATACGCATACGATACGATTCAATATAGAGTGTAATTTTCAATTCATATTACTCAGAAATTGTTTAAATTTGAGATCTTCATCTTAAGATTATATTATAATACTATAAAATTATAATAATTATAACATTTTTAATCTACTAACTAAAAATGGCAGACGTTGGAAATGCAGAAACAAAAGTAGCGGCTAATACCGTTACTGTTGAAGGAAAGAAATCAAAAAAAGCAGGAGCAGCTGCATCAAGTGGCGTAAAAAAACCAAAAAGCAAACCAACTCATCCACCAACTGCTCAAATGGTGAACAGTGCAATCAAAGATTTGAAAGAACGAACTGGTTCATCATTGCCTGCAATTAAAAAGTATTTGGCAGCAAATTATAAAGTAGATGCAGAGAAATTGGCTCCATTTATAAAAAAATATTTAAAGAATTCAGTCGCTAGTGGAAAACTCATACAAACAAAAGGTAAAGGTGCTTCTGGTTCATTCAAATTACCACCAGGATCAGCTAAAAAATTGGAAAAAAGTGAAAGTGGAAGTGTTGTTAAAAAGAAGAAATCTGCTACAAAGAAACCAAAAGAAAAAGTAGTAAAGGATAAAGCCGACAAGAAGAAAAGCGAAAAGGCTGAAAAGAAAAAGAGTGAAAAGAAAAAATCTGCCGTATCCGCAGCTAAAAGCGCTAAAAAGGCTGGTTCGCCAAAAGTAAAACTTGCCAAAACGAAAAAAGATAAACTAAAAAAGGAGAAAACAGTAAAATCAGCTACGAAAAGTCCAAAAACTCCAAAACCGAAAAAATTAGCAGCTCCAAAGAAAACTGTTACAAAAAAAGTTGTCAAAAAATAAATTGATGTTTTAGGTTCAGCTTCAGCCGTTCATCAAGATCACACTCATACAACATAAAATGAAAATACATGAAATAAGAGCAGATTAATAACATAACATCAGCCCTTTTTAGGGCTACAAAATAATGTTTTAAAGAGTAAAATCTATTTCATCACGAAATTGATTGATCTGATCTAATTATTTTTTAATTTGATTTTGATCTAACTAACTATCTACATTATGATGTATTTATTTAGTATTTGTTTCATTGACATTGTTCCATTTCCATTGGTAAAAAATGAAAAATTATAAAATTCTGTTTGAGTTAAATCTGTTTTTTATGATATGAGAATGAGATATGTTTTTCTATAAAATAAAACAAATTTAAAATTCAACCATTCAACTTTAAATAAGTACATATTCTATATTATTTACAGTTACACTATATTATTACACTCGTGCTCTTTAGAAGTACACTTACATATAGTTACATGTTACATTACATTTCCATTCCATCAATGACCTGTTCCATATTATTATTACATATTAGAAAAATTGAAATTTATTTTATCTATAAAATTTATATAGAATTTTTACATCAATTAAATATTTAAACGTATTTGTAAATTATGTACTCTTTTATTAAATATTTTGTGGCCCTGATAAGGGCCGATTTTATTTAATTCAAATCCAATATGATCATGATGTCTTTTGTATCTTGTTTCATAGTACCATTGTCCAAATTATTATAATGATAATTTTTAATCATTAACCACCAAAACCATACAATGTTCGACCTTGTCTTTTCAATGCGTATACAACATCCATAGCAGTTACTGTCTTACGTTTAGCATGTTCTGTATATGTGACAGCATCACGAATAACATTTTCCAAAAATACTTTTAGAACACCACGAGTTTCTTCGTATATCAATCCAGATATACGTTTTACTCCTCCACGTCTAGCTAAACGACGAATTGCAGGCTTCGTAATACCTTGAATGTTATCACGAAGAACTTTTCTATGACGTTTTGCACCTCCTTTACCTAAACCTTTTCCACCTTTTCCGCGACCAGTCATTTTTTATATATTTTTTTTTTCAAAAATAAAATAATTTATAATTTATGAATTAATGAAATATGAAACTCGTTCGTTATTCGTTAATAGCAATTGAAACACCAACAAAACTTTATTTTTAGATTACTGTTTGTTATTGTTACTGTTCTGTTACTGTTCAAATTTGTAAATACAAAATAAAATTAAACTTTAAACATTTTACGTCTTGCTTTTATACATTTTCTTCATTCTTACAATGTTTTATGTTTTAATGTTTTCTACAAAAAATACAATAATTAAAATCTCCCCTCCTAACTAAAACTGACAGGAAAGAACAGAACAGCAACAGCAGTGCTAGTGGCAGTTGTTTTGTTATTTTAACTTCGTACAATCGTACATCGGTACATCATACCATACAGTTACAGTTACAGTTTACAGTCAATACTTCAACTTCAAGCTTCAACTTGTATAAAATTAAAAAAGTATATAAATAAAGTAAATTTCCTGTTCGTTTTTATTATTTAATTATTCGTTGTCAATTTCAATTGTCATTCACACATCACACCAGAATTCAGAAATCAGAAAATTATAACTAAAAGTAAAACTAAACTAGACAGTAAACAGCATTCTTAGATTGGAAATTTTCTATTAAAGATTTAAATTTAATATTTAAAATGGCAAGAACTAAGCAAACGGCACGTAAATCAACTGGTGGAAAGGCACCTCGTAAGCAATTAGCTACAAAGGCAGCTAGAAAAAGTGCACCAGCAACTGGAGGAGTAAAAAAACCTCATCGTTATCGTCCTGGTACAGTTGCTCTTCGAGAAATAAGACGTTATCAGAAAAGTACAGAACTTTTGATTCGTAAATTACCATTCCAACGTCTTGTACGTGAAATCGCTCAAGATTTTAAAACGGATTTACGTTTCCAAAGTTCAGCTGTAATGGCATTACAAGAAGCAAGTGAAGCATATCTCGTTGGTTTATTTGAAGATACTAATTTGTGTGCTATTCATGCCAAACGTGTCACTATAATGCCAAAAGATATTCAATTGGCTCGTCGTATTCGAGGTGAAAGAGCTTAAATGAAAATGACCAGTAATAATGGAACAAATGTACGATTGGATTTGATAATTTTACGTTTTTAAAAAATAAAATCGGTCCTTTTCAGGGCCACAATTATTTTACAATAGGTGAAATCTTTTACATATTTTTTCTTCTTACAAACAACAAAATTGAAAATTATTTAAGAATAAAATTTTACTAAAATATTGCAAATTGCAATGAAATTGAATTTGACCTTTGACTAATAAAAATTTATAGAAATGCATAGGCAGGCATGTTGCATGTACACTGTACAGATTACAGTCTACAGTCTACAGTAGTATTAGTACAGTACAGTACAGTGACAATCAGAAATACAATTGCAATTTGCAATTGAGTTGTAGTTGTAGTTCGTAGTTTGAACATGGATGATTATGATATATGAAATTGCAATAATGGGATTCCAAGTTAAGCAATGGGCATGGGTATAATAAAAATTAATACATATTAGGTGCTTTCGATTTGGCAAGGTAATTTCAAGATTCAAGTACTAAAATGTGTCTCTGTCTAGGTCTAGGATAAATTGTTAAAACGAACGATGAGCGCCACAAAAATTATTCATAACGTAACTACTTGCATTGCATCTCATTTACTTGAAAAATTTTGTAGTAGAATAGAAAGTAGTTGAAATTGCCATTTGCCAATGTCAAATCGAAAACACGAACACCTATTATAAAATATAAATAAATATGTAAGTAAATGTATCAAGAAAAATTTAATAATTATATGGATCATGGAGAAAAGTACATAAATTAGAAACATTAGATTAGATATTAAATTATAATTTTAATTTTAGTGTTTTTATTTTATACAGATATGTTGAAACTTGAACCTTGAAGATGATATGAAAAATTCTACTCTTTGAGTTATTATATTTGTGGCCCTGAAAAGGGCCTATTTTTATTTTAATTCCAAATTCAATTCAATTTAAAGTAAAACATCTTTTTATTTAGGTCCGGCTCCGGGTTCGGGGTCTGGTAAATTTATTTTGAGCTCGTGTATTTTGTAACTGCCTTTGTTCCTTCACTGACAGCGTGTTTAGCAAGTTCTCCAGGTAATAGTAAACGAACTGCAGTCTGAATTTCACGACTTGTAATTGTCGAACGTTTATTATAATGGGCTAAACGTGAAGCTTCTGCTGCGATTCTTTCAAATATATCATTTACAAAACTATTCATGATGCTCATCGCCTTTGAAGAAATTCCAGTATCAGGATGAACTTGCTTTAATACTTTGTAAATATAGATAGCATAACTTTCCTTCCTTTTATGTTTTCTTTTCTTATCGGTCTTCGAAATATTTTTTTGTGCTTTGCCAGCCTTTTTAGCTGCTTTACCACTGGCTTTTGGCGGCATATTTTTTAATTATAAATATTTATTTTATTAAAAAACTCAAAAATATAATTTTAGTTGATGCGATGCGTTATGTTTTTTTTATGTTTTTGTTTTTATGAAACGTTTTCACTTTTCAGTTTTCACTATATTTGTATACTATGATAAAAGATAGACAAAATATTAACACAATATTGAATTCATTCAGCTTATATATGATAATCTGTACAACCAGAATGTACATAACGATACAAAATTTTACCCCTCTCCCTTTTTTAATGTGAAAACTTCAGTATGACGCTACCAATATGAATTATATAAAAGCATAATTCAATTATGTTTGAACATTATAATAAAGTTGGACGCTGACTGAACAGAAACAGAACGAATAAACATAAAAATAAACATAAACATACATAACTGTAAACTGCAAGCAATAAGCAAAAGATAGAACAAAACAATAGAACTCTTAAAATTATTTTTTTATTAAGTTAAATAATATAGAAATTATTGAAAATGTCTGGTCGTGGTAAAGGTGGTAAAGTAAAGAATAAGGCAAAATCTAGATCAAATCGTGCTGGATTACAATTTCCTGTTGGCCGTATACATCGCCTTTTAAGAAAAGGCAATTATGCTGAACGAGTTGGAGCTGGTGCACCAGTTTATTTAGCAGCTGTTATGGAATATTTAGCTGCTGAAGTTCTTGAGTTAGCAGGAAATGCTGCTCGTGATAACAAAAAAACAAGAATAATTCCACGTCATTTACAATTGGCTATTCGAAATGATGAAGAATTAAACAAATTACTTTCTGGTGTAACAATCGCTCAGGGAGGTGTTTTACCAAACATTCAGGCAGTACTTTTACCGAAAAAAACAGAAAAGAAGGCTTAAAAATGAAATACGGTTACGAATACGAATATACAAAAACAAATATAAATAATTGCGGATAACGTTTTTATTGGATAATCGAACTACAAAAATTTTAAATCCGTCCTTTTCAGGACGACAAATATTTTAACCAAAGAGTTAATTTATACAATACGTTTACATATTATATATTTAATTTATTTTTCATTTCACTCAGATTCACATTCAATTTTAGTGATTTTTATTTTGGTCTGGTTGGATAGTGGACGGTGGACCCCTAGACCTAGCAGAGACCACTAGACAGCCAGCAGAGCCACACAATCCTCAAAAAAAGACAATGACATAAAATCCATAAAGCCATAACCCATAACATAACATAAATTCACCGTACACAAAATCCCCACCCAATAGTTATTGTATATACATATTACTTTACAATTTATTTTTCATTTCACTCAAATTCAATTCTAGTACATATACATATTTTATTATTTTCATTAATTTTTTTTATACATATTTATTTTATTACAAAATATTACATAAATTATATATTTTATATTAATTATATTAATAATATATGTATTATTATGTATATGATATCTACTCTAATCTAGCCCCTACCCGTACATTATTTTTATACATATACGAGTATGTACATATAAGAATTTGCATTAAAATGTTTTTTAAAAAATTTCTAATACCTTTGAAATATTCTTTATTTGGTTAATTTAAGATATGTATGTATTTCCTAATTTCCTTGAAAACTGTTGTTCTTGTTCTTGTTATACGATTATACCTTACCGTTACCACTATATACCTTTGATGATGCTTAATACATATAGTACATATAACGATATAACCAAAATCCATGCAAATTAATCTCAAACTATTTGCTTAAGCTTTCATTTTTCTGATTTATTACAGATTCTATTTTTTTTTAAATAATGGATGGAAGTAATGAAATAATTTTTCAGATTTTAGTTAAAAAAATAATGACTAGTAACATATTGAAATAATCTGCTAATATTTTTAAATTATTATTTTTTGTCAAAGCATTTTGAATTTGTTGATGTTTGATAAATATTTTTACATATTTTGTTCCGTCAGCTTCAGATTTCATCCAGAACTAACTGCATATGCAAAACCATTAGTTTTTTGTAATTTATTTTTCTAATCAAATGTTAAATAATAATTAATTATAATTTGAAATCTGTGATAAATACATAAATAAAATTATAATATTAAATACTTATTGGTATAACCTGCAATAAATATGAAATTATACGTATAACAAAATATGATCTGTATGTACATAATGTATAGAATAAATACTGTAACATATACATATAATGTGTATGCACATATTATACAAGTTCATATGGCGAATATTTTTAATTAATATTACATAATATTTTCTTAAATAATTTTCAATAAGATACGAATATTTCAAAAAGGACAACAAAATCCATATATGTACATAATATGTATGTAGATATGCATGCATATAATCTAATATAGTACAATTATAGTACCATTCAGTCATAGTGATATTTAATGAATTATTAGGCACCAAGCATTTCAAAAATTGTACAAAAATATGATTACCAAATAAAAATTTCAAAAAAAATGTTATATTTTTAGATAAAGTACATCGCATAGAATATATATTTGTAAAAATAAAACATAATAATAAATTTATTTAGCAATAAATTAATATTTCGTGAAATATACTTGAAATTTTTAAGAAAAATTTGCAAAAAATATCAAATAAAATTTGATAGAGATAAGCTAAAACGTGGAAAATTTGTATTTAAGTAGAAAAAATACTAAGGATTAAATTTACATAAAAATAATAAAATAAATTATGCTAGAAATTGAATAATAAATGAAAATAGCTAATAATTTAAACACGAAATGTATACATTTTGTGTTAAAAATTATATGAAAATAAATGGAAGTTTCGTTTAGATACTCAAAAGTTGAAATAAGACGAACATTTAACGATTCGTATTTATTGAAGGTATTAATGTATTATACATACGCATACGATACGATTCAATATAGAGTGTAATTTTCAATTCATATTACTCAGAAATTGTTTAAATTTGAGATCTTCATCTTAAGATTATATTATAATACTATAAAATTATAATAATTATAACATTTTTAATCTACTAACTAAAAATGGCAGACGTTGGAAATGCAGAAACAAAAGTAGCGGCTAATACCGTTACTGTTGAAGGAAAGAAATCAAAAAAAGCAGGAGCAGCTGCATCAAGTGGCGTAAAAAAACCAAAAAGCAAACCAACTCATCCACCAACTGCTCAAATGGTGAACAGTGCAATCAAAGATTTGAAAGAACGAACTGGTTCATCATTGCCTGCAATTAAAAAGTATTTGGCAGCAAATTATAAAGTAGATGCAGAGAAATTGGCTCCATTTATAAAAAAATATTTAAAGAATTCAGTCGCTAGTGGAAAACTCATACAAACAAAAGGTAAAGGTGCTTCTGGTTCATTCAAATTACCACCAGGATCAGCTAAAAAATTGGAAAAAAGTGAAAGTGGAAGTGTTGTTAAAAAGAAGAAATCTGCTACAAAGAAACCAAAAGAAAAAGTAGTAAAGGATAAAGCCGACAAGAAGAAAAGCGAAAAGGCTGAAAAGAAAAAGAGTGAAAAGAAAAAATCTGCCGTATCCGCAGCTAAAAGCGCTAAAAAGGCTGGTTCGCCAAAAGTAAAACTTGCCAAAACGAAAAAAGATAAACTAAAAAAGGAGAAAACAGTAAAATCAGCTACGAAAAGTCCAAAAACTCCAAAACCGAAAAAATTAGCAGCTCCAAAGAAAACTGTTACAAAAAAAGTTGTCAAAAAATAAATTGATGTTTTAGGTTCAGCTTCAGCCGTTCATCAAGATCACACTCATACAACATAAAATGAAAATACATGAAATAAGAGCAGATTAATAACATAACATCAGCCCTTTTTAGGGCTACAAAATAATGTTTTAAAGAGTAAAATCTATTTCATCACGAAATTGATTGATCTGATCTAATTATTTTTTAATTTGATTTTGATCTAACTAACTATCTACATTATGATGTATTTATTTAGTATTTGTTTCATTGACATTGTTCCATTTCCATTGGTAAAAAATGAAAAATTATAAAATTCTGTTTGAGTTAAATCTGTTTTTTATGATATGAGAATGAGATATGTTTTTCTATAAAATAAAACAAATTTAAAATTCAACCATTCAACTTTAAATAAGTACATATTCTATATTATTTACAGTTACACTATATTATTACACTCGTGCTCTTTAGAAGTACACTTACATATAGTTACATGTTACATTACATTTCCATTCCATCAATGACCTGTTCCATATTATTATTACATATTAGAAAAATTGAAATTTATTTTATCTATAAAATTTATATAGAATTTTTACATCAATTAAATATTTAAACGTATTTGTAAATTATGTACTCTTTTATTAAATATTTTGTGGCCCTGATAAGGGCCGATTTTATTTAATTCAAATCCAATATGATCATGATGTCTTTTGTATCTTGTTTCATAGTACCATTGTCCAAATTATTATAATGATAATTTTTAATCATTAACCACCAAAACCATACAATGTTCGACCTTGTCTTTTCAATGCGTATACAACATCCATAGCAGTTACTGTCTTACGTTTAGCATGTTCTGTATATGTGACAGCATCACGAATAACATTTTCCAAAAATACTTTTAGAACACCACGAGTTTCTTCGTATATCAATCCAGATATACGTTTTACTCCTCCACGTCTAGCTAAACGACGAATTGCAGGCTTCGTAATACCTTGAATGTTATCACGAAGAACTTTTCTATGACGTTTTGCACCTCCTTTACCTAAACCTTTTCCACCTTTTCCGCGACCAGTCATTTTTTATATATTTTTTTTTTCAAAAATAAAATAATTTATAATTTATGAATTAATGAAATATGAAACTCGTTCGTTATTCGTTAATAGCAATTGAAACACCAACAAAACTTTATTTTTAGATTACTGTTTGTTATTGTTACTGTTCTGTTACTGTTCAAATTTGTAAATACAAAATAAAATTAAACTTTAAACATTTTACGTCTTGCTTTTATACATTTTCTTCATTCTTACAATGTTTTATGTTTTAATGTTTTCTACAAAAAATACAATAATTAAAATCTCCCCTCCTAACTAAAACTGACAGGAAAGAACAGAACAGCAACAGCAGTGCTAGTGGCAGTTGTTTTGTTATTTTAACTTCGTACAATCGTACATCGGTACATCATACCATACAGTTACAGTTACAGTTTACAGTCAATACTTCAACTTCAAGCTTCAACTTGTATAAAATTAAAAAAGTATATAAATAAAGTAAATTTCCTGTTCGTTTTTATTATTTAATTATTCGTTGTCAATTTCAATTGTCATTCACACATCACACCAGAATTCAGAAATCAGAAAATTATAACTAAAAGTAAAACTAGGGATTCGGTATCGGATCAACAGTACTCGATACCAGTACTCGCATTAGTATCGAATCAGTAGTACTCGAGTACTGATTAGTACTCACATGAAAGTACTCGATACCACAGAGTATCGAGTACTAAGTATCGGATGAAAAGGTGAATGTTAAGGAGGACTCAAACAACATATTTAATGTATTAAAAATACTTTATTTGATTCGAATTTCGAAATTAGATTTGATTTTCTTAATCCTAAAGTGTTTTTACAGAACATGTCAGTATGAAAATATTTAAAAACAAAAATATTTTACAAATTCCATTCGTCCTCTTTACAGTCACTAAGAAACATTATCTTTTCCATTCGTTTGCTCAATAACCTATTTCTATTTTTATTCAAAGTGTTTCCCGCCTTTGAGAATAATCGCTCGGCTGGAACCGATGTTGCTGGTATTGTCAGATATTTTAATGCCTGTTTATATAGACCTGGAAAAACATTTTTCATTTCACACCACACAATGAGAGGATCTGCGCTGAGTGGTGCCACAGGATTCGTTAAATAGGTATTTAATTCATCTCTCTGAATATCAGATTCTTTTAGATGATATTTCTTTTGTTTGGCATGTGCAAGAGTTTTGTGATGTTGCCAAAAATCAAAATCTTCGTAGCTTTCAGTTATATCTTCGCTATCCGTATCACTACTACTTGTAGTTTCAGTTTGTTTTTGGATCTCTTTACGTATCATCAAAATAGCTCTTGCACATGACTGAGGATCTGTAAAATGTATCCTTTTAAAACGAGGATCCAAAATGCATGATAATGCTAATAAATGGCACTCTTCTATTCGACCAAATCGATGACTAAGTTCATTGAGAGCAGCTTGCTTCAATGGAGAAACAATAGAATTTTCGTCAACTTCCAAGTCTTGAAGTTTTGCTTTAAGGCAATTTATTAGTGGTATTATTTTTGAAATTGTGATGTATTTTTCGCCAGAAACTTCTTGTGTCGCATATTCTAAAGGCCTTAAGATTTTTAGCACATATTTCAAGTCTTGAATTTCTGATGCTGACAAAGGTGACGGAGCATTTACATTTTCTAAAATTATTTGATTTATTACGGATGCCAGTTCCAAATATCTTTCCAACATGTAGAAAACTGAATTCCATCGAGTTTTAACATCTAAGATGAGTTTAGCAGGTGTCTTCCCAATTTCTTTTTGTTTGTTTTCTAAAAGTTTGCTTTGCAAAATGCTAATTTTGAAAAATTTTACGATATTTCTCACTTTTTCTATTAACGACATTATCGACTGCGTTTTTAAAATGTTTTCTGCGACTAAATTCAGGGTATGCGCAAAACATGAAAGATGAAGTCCTTTGCCAATAAAAATGTTTATTGCAGCAATCATATTAGCTCCATTATCTGTAACGACTGCAGAAATCTTTTCACGTGTAATTCCAATATCTGAAGTGATTTCTTCCAATTTTTTCGCTATATTTGCTGCAGTGTGTCTTTCTTCGAGTTCTTTAAATCCTATCGTTTTTGAGATAAATGAATTATTTTCCAAAAAATGAGCAGTTACACCAAAAAAACTCCTAGCTGACATCATGTCAGACCAAATATCGCATGTTAAGGCTACATGATTTATTTCTGTACTGCTAAATTTTTCTTGATAATTTTTGAATGTTATTTCATAGAAGTCGTCAAGCCTTTCTTTTAAAGTATCTGTGCTAGGAATTTGGAATGTTGGTAATAATAATTTTACAAAACGCCGGAATCCTTTTCCATTGACGACGTCGAATGGTCTTTGATCTTTGCAAATAAAATACAGAAGTCCTTTAGTTAGTTTATTATATTTTTGTCCACCTAGGAAAGAATGAACCAAATATAAAACATATAATATACATATCTGTATATTTATATACATACTTACTCACCTGATGAGTAAGACGTAATGCGTCGAAAGGATTCATCAATATGTATTTGTACCTTTTTTTCCTCAATTTCTTGTTTTTTTGGATTACTTACTCCTTCGCTTACTTTTTGCTGTTGATTTTCTTCTTCATCTAGATGTTTTCTTTTATCTCCCGGAACAAAAGTCGTGCTTATACTGGTTACATAACGTACTCAAAATTATAGGATCTTACAAGAAATTGAGAGTTACTTACCTTGCTACTTCAGTTTTTTTAACTTCAGACCTTGATTCCAAACATTTCTTGAGATGTTTTTGCAAATTTGAAGTATTTCCAGATGATTTGAAATTTTTGAAACAAGATTTGCATTTGGCGGTATTCTTGTCTACTTTTGTGAAAGACATCCAAACCTGACTGGTTGCTGGTGGTGGCATTTTTTTGTTTAATTAAACACTTAGTTAAATTTTCAATTTATCCAAACTCACTTTTATACTTATTTTCTTTACTTGAACACTTAATGAAATTATCACTCACTTTTATACTTGTCAGTAACACTTTCAATTTAAAATATTAAAAAAAACTGACTCTACTACCTTCATCGCTCTGGTATATATACTCTACTCAGATTTCTAGAAACATTCTACTACATTCGAGTTAAAGAATTTTCTATTGCAGACACTTATTAGAGGTTTGAACATTCGAGTATGACGTTTCTCGAATGTTTTTCAGTTTTTTTTTTTACGTAATGCACGAATTTTGATTCGATACTTTTGATTCGATACCGAGGGGAAAGTACTCATATGAGTACAGTATCGAATCAAAAAGTATCGAGTACAAAAAATACTAGTATCGGAACGAAAGTACTCATATGAGTAAAGTATCGAGTACCGATACCGAATCCCTAAGTAAAACTAAACTAGACAGTAAACAGCATTCTTAGATTGGAAATTTTCTATTAAAGATTTAAATTTAATATTTAAAATGGCAAGAACTAAGCAAACGGCACGTAAATCAACTGGTGGAAAGGCACCTCGTAAGCAATTAGCTACAAAGGCAGCTAGAAAAAGTGCACCAGCAACTGGAGGAGTAAAAAAACCTCATCGTTATCGTCCTGGTACAGTTGCTCTTCGAGAAATAAGACGTTATCAGAAAAGTACAGAACTTTTGATTCGTAAATTACCATTCCAACGTCTTGTACGTGAAATCGCTCAAGATTTTAAAACGGATTTACGTTTCCAAAGTTCAGCTGTAATGGCATTACAAGAAGCAAGTGAAGCATATCTCGTTGGTTTATTTGAAGATACTAATTTGTGTGCTATTCATGCCAAACGTGTCACTATAATGCCAAAAGATATTCAATTGGCTCGTCGTATTCGAGGTGAAAGAGCTTAAATGAAAATGACCAGTAATAATGGAACAAATTGATACAATATTTTAATTTTACGTTTTTAAAAAATAAAATCGGTCCTTTTCAGGGCCACAATTATTTTACAATAGGTGAAATCTTTTACATATTTTTTCTTTTTACAAACAACAAAATTGAAAATTATTTAAGAATAAAATTTTACTAAAATATTGCAAATTGCAATGAAATTGAATTTGACCTTTGACTAATAAAAATTTATAGAAATGCATAGGCAGGCATGTTGCATGTACACTGTACAGATTACAGTCTACAGTCTACAGTAGTACTAGTACAGTACAGTGACAATCAGAAATACAATTGCAATTTGCAATTGAGTTGTAGTTGTAGTTCGTAGTTTGAACATGGATGATTATGATATATGAAATTGCAATAATGGGATTCCAAGTTAAGCAATGGGCATGGGTATAATAAAAATTAATACATATTAGGTGCTTTCGATTTGGCAAGGTAATTTCAAGATTCAAGTACTAAAATGTGTCTCTGTCTAGGTCTAGGATAAATTGTTAAAACGAACGATGAGCGCCACAAAAATTATTCATAACGTAACTACTTGCATTGCATCTCATTTACTTGAAAAATTTTGTAGTAGAATAGAAAGTAGTTGAAATTGCCATTTGCCAATGTCAAATCGAAAACACGAACACCTATTATAAAATATAAATAAATATGTAAGTAAATGTATCAAGAAAAATTTAATAATTATATGGATCATGGAGAAAAGTACATAAATTAGAAACATTAGATTAGATATTAAATTATAATTTTAATTTTAGTGTTTTTATTTTATACAGATATGTTGAAACTTGAACCTTGAAGATGATATGAAAAATTCTACTCTTTGAGTTATTATATTTGTGGCCCTGAAAAGGGCCTATTTTTATTTTAATTCCAAATTCAATTCAATTTAAAGTAAAACATCTTTTTATTTAGGTCCGGCTCCGGGTTCGGGGTCTGGTAAATTTATTTTGAGCTCGTGTATTTTGTAACTGCCTTTGTTCCTTCACTGACAGCGTGTTTAGCAAGTTCTCCAGGTAATAGTAAACGAACTGCAGTCTGAATTTCACGACTTGTAATTGTCGAACGTTTATTATAATGGGCTAAACGTGAAGCTTCTGCTGCGATTCTTTCAAATATATCATTTACAAAACTATTCATGATGCTCATCGCCTTTGAAGAAATTCCAGTATCAGGATGAACTTGCTTTAATACTTTGTAAATATAGATAGCATAACTTTCCTTCCTTTTATGTTTTCTTTTCTTATCGGTCTTCGAAATATTTTTTTGTGCTTTGCCAGCCTTTTTAGCTGCTTTACCACTGGCTTTTGGCGGCATATTTTTTAATTTTAAATATTTATTTTATTAAAAAACTCAAAAATATAATTTTAGTTGATGCGATGCGTTATGTTTTTTTTATGTTTTTATGAAATGTTTTCACTTTTCAGTTTCACTATATTTGTATACTATGATAAAAGATAGACAGAATTGAATATTAACACAATATTGAATTCATTCAGCTTATATTTGATAATCTGTAGAACCAGAATGTACATAACGATACAAAATTTTACCCCTCTCCCTTTTTTAATGTGAAAACTTCAGTATGACGCTACCAATATGAATTATATAAAAGCATAATTCAATTATGTTTGAACATTATAATAAAGTTGGACGCTGAACAGAAACAGAACGAATAAACATAAAAATAAACATAAACATACATAACTGTAAACTGCAAGCAATAAGCAAAAGATAGAACAAAACAATAGAACTCTTAAAATTATTTTTTTATTAAGTTAAATAATATAGAAATTATTGAAAATGTCTGGTCGTGGTAAAGGTGGTAAAGTAAAGAATAAGGCAAAATCTAGATCAAATCGTGCTGGATTACAATTTCCTGTTGGCCGTATACATCGCCTTTTAAGAAAAGGCAATTATGCTGAACGAGTTGGAGCTGGTGCACCAGTTTATTTAGCAGCTGTTATGGAATATTTAGCTGCTGAAGTTCTTGAGTTAGCAGGAAATGCTGCTCGTGATAACAAAAAAACAAGAATAATTCCACGTCATTTACAATTGGCTATTCGAAATGATGAAGAATTAAACAAATTACTTTCTGGTGTAACAATCGCTCAGGGAGGTGTTTTACCAAACATTCAGGCAGTACTTTTACCGAAAAAAACAGAAAAGAAGGCTTAAAAATGAAATACGGTTACGAATACGAATATACAAAAACAAATATAAATAATTGCGGATAACGTTTTTATTGGATAATCGAACTACAAAAATTTTAAATCCGTCCTTTTCAGGACGACAAATATTTTAACCAAAGAGTTAATTTATACAATACGTTTACATATTATATATTTAATTTATTTTTCATTTCACTCAGATTCACATTCAATTTTAGTGATTTTTATTTTGGTCTGGTTGGATAGTGGACGGTGGACCCCTAGACCTAGCAGAGACCACTAGACAGCCAGCAGAGCCACACAATCCTCAAAAAAAGAAAATGACATAAAATCCATAAAGCCATAACCCATAACATAACATAAATTCACCGTACACAAAATCCCCAATAGTTATTGTATATACATATTACTTTACAATTTATTTTTCATTTCACTCAAATTCAATTCTAGTACATATACATATTTTATTATTTTCATTAATTTTTTTTATACATATTTATTTTATTACAAAATATTACATAAATTATATATTTTATATTAATTATATTAATAATATATGTATTATTATGTATATGATATCTACTCTAATCTAGCCCCTACCCGTACATTATTTTTATACATATACGAGTATGTACATATAAGAATTTGCATTAAAATGTTTTTTAAAAAATTTCTAATACCTTTGAAATATTCTTTATTTGGTTAATTTAAGATATGTAATGTATTTCCTAATTTCCTTGAAAACTGTTGTTCTTGTTCTTGTTCTTGTTATACGATTATACGATTATACCTTACCGTTACCACTTTATACCTTTGATGATGCTTAATATAGTACATATAACGATATAACCAAAATCCATGCAAATTAATCTCAAACTATTTGCTTAAGCTTTCATTTTTCTGATTTATTACAGATTCTATTTTTTTTTAAATAATGGATGGAAGTAATGAAATAATTTTTCAGATTTTAGTTAAAAAAATAATGACTAGTAACATATTGAAATAATCTGCTAATATTTTTAAATTATTATTTTTTGTCAAAGCATTTTGAATTTGTTGATGTTTGATAAATATTTTTACATATTTTGTTCCGTCAGCTTCAGATTTCATCCAGAACTAACTGCATATGCAAAACCATTAGTTTTTTGTAATTTATTTTTCTAATCAAATGTTAAATAATAATTAATTATAATTTGAAATCTGTGATAAATACATAAATAAAATTATAATATTAAATACTTATTGGTATAACCTGCAATAAATATGAAATTATACGTATAACAAAATATGATCTGTATGTACATAATGTATAGAATAAATACTGTAACATATACATATAATGATTAATGTGTATGCACATATTATACAAGTTCATATGGCGAATATTTTTAATTAATATTACATAATATTTTCTTAAATAATTTTCAATAAGATACGAATATTTCAAAAAGGACAACAAAATCCATATATGTACATAATATGTATGTAGATATGCATGCATATAATCTAATATAGTACAATTATAGTACCATTCAGTCATAGTGATATTTAATGAATTATTAGGCACCAAGCATTTCAAAAATTGTACAAAAATATGATTACCAAATAAAAATTTCAAAAAAAATGTTATATTTTTAGATAAAGTACATCGCATAGAATATATATTTGTAAAAATAAAACATAATAATAAATTTATTTAGCAATAAATTAATATTTCGTGAAATATACTTGAAATTTTTAAGAAAAATTTGCAAAAAATATCAAATAAAATTTGATAGAGATAAGCTAAAACGTGGAAAATTTGTATTTAAGTAGAAAAAATACTAAGGATTAAATTTACATAAAAATAATAAAATAAATTATGCTAGAAATTGAATAATAAATGAAAATAGCTAATAATTTAAACACGAAATGTATACATTTTGTGTTAAAAATTATATGAAAATAAATGGAAGTTTCGTTTAGATACTCAAAAGTTGAAATAAGACGAACATTTAACGATTCGTATTTATTGAAGGTATTAATGTATTATACATACGCATACGATACGATTCAATATAGAGTGTAATTTTCAATTCATATTACTCAGAAATTGTTTAAATTTGAGATCTTCATCTTAAGATTATATTATAATACTATAAAATTATAATAATTATAACATTTTTAATCTACTAACTAAAAATGGCAGACGTTGGAAATGCAGAAACAAAAGTAGCGGCTAATACCGTTACTGTTGAAGGAAAGAAATCAAAAAAAGCAGGAGCAGCTGCATCAAGTGGCGTAAAAAAACCAAAAAGCAAACCAACTCATCCACCAACTGCTCAAATGGTGAACAGTGCAATCAAAGATTTGAAAGAACGAACTGGTTCATCATTGCCTGCAATCAAAAAGTATTTGGCAGCAAATTATAAAGTAGATGCAGAGAAATTGGCTCCATTTATAAAAAAATATTTAAAGAATTCAGTCGCTAGTGGAAAACTCATACAAACAAAAGGTAAAGGTGCTTCTGGTTCATTCAAATTACCACCAGGATCAGCTAAAAAATTGGAAAAAAGTGAAAGTGGAAGTGTTGTTAAAAAGAAGAAATCTGCTACAAAGAAACCAAAAGAAAAAGTAGTAAAGGATAAAGCCGACAAGAAGAAAAGCGAAAAGGCTGAAAAGAAAAAGAGTGAAAAGAAAAAATCTGCCGTATCCGCAGCTAAAAGCGCTAAAAAGGCTGGTTCGCCAAAAGTAAAACTTGCCAAAACGAAAAAAGATAAACTAAAAAAGGAGAAAACAGTAAAATCAGCTACGAAAAGTCCAAAAACTCCAAAACCGAAAAAATTAGCAGCTCCAAAGAAAACTGTTACAAAAAAAGTTGTCAAAAAATAAATTGATGTTTTAGGTTCAGCTTCAGCCGTTCATCAAGATCACACTCATACAACATAAAATGAAAATACATGAAATAAGAGCAGATTAATAACATAACATCAGCCCTTTTTAGGGCTACAAAATAATGTTTTAAAGAGTAAAATCTATTTCATCACGAAATTGATTGATCTGATCTAATTATTTTTTAATTTGATTTTGATCTAACTAACTATCTACATTATGATGTATTTATTTAGTATTTGTTTCATTGACATTGTTCCATTTCCATTGGTAAAAAATGAAAAATTATAAAATTCTGTTTGAGTTAAATCTGTTTTTTATGATATGAGAATGAGATATGTTTTTCTATAAAATAAAACAAATTTAAAATTCAACCATTCAACTTTAAATAAGTACATATTCTATATTATTTACAGTTACACTATATTATTACACTCGTGCTCTTTAGAAGTACACTTACATATAGTTACATGTAACATGTTACATTACATTTCCATTCCATCAATGACCTGTTCCATATTAGAAAAATTGAAATTTATTTTATCTATAAAATTTATATAGAATTTTTACATCAATTAAATATTTAAACGTATTTGTAAATTATGTACTCTTTTATTAAATATTTTGTGGCCCTGATAAGGGCCGATTTTATTTAATTCAAATCCAATATGATCATGATGTCTTTTGTATCTTGTTTCATAGTACCATTGTCCAAATTATTATAATGATAATTTTTAATCATTAACCACCAAAACCATACAATGTTCGACCTTGTCTTTTCAATGCGTATACAACATCCATAGCAGTTACTGTCTTACGTTTAGCATGTTCTGTATATGTGACAGCATCACGAATAACATTTTCCAAAAATACTTTTAGAACACCACGAGTTTCTTCGTATATCAATCCAGATATACGTTTTACTCCTCCACGTCTAGCTAAACGACGAATTGCAGGCTTCGTAATACCTTGAATGTTATCACGAAGAACTTTTCTATGACGTTTTGCACCTCCTTTACCTAAACCTTTTCCACCTTTTCCGCGACCAGTCATTTTTTATATATTTTTTTTTTCAAAAATAAAATAATTTATAATTTATGAATTAATGAAATATGAAACTCGTTCGTTATTCGTTAATAGCAATTGAAACACCAACAAAACTTTATTTTTAGATTACTGTTTGTTATTGTTACTGTTCTGTTACTGTTCAAATTTGTAAATACAAAATAAAATTAAACTTTAAACATTTTACGTCTTGCTTTTATACATTTTCTTCATTCTTACAATGTTTTATGTTTTAATGTTTTCTACAAAAAATACAATAATTAAAATCTCCCCTCCTAACTAAAACTGACAGGAAAGAACAGAACAGCAACAGCAGTGCTAGTGGCAGTTGTTTTGTTATTTTAACTTCGTACAATCGTACATCGGTACATCATACCATACAGTTACAGTTACAGTTTACAGTCAATACTTCAACTTCAAGCTTCAACTTGTATAAAATTAAAAAAGTATATAAATAAAGTAAATTTCCTGTTCGTTTTTATTATTTAATTATTCGTTGTCAATTTCAATTGTCATTCACACATCACACCAGAATTCAGAAATCAGAAAATTATAACTAAAAGTAAAACTAAACTAGACAGTAAACAGCATTCTTAGATTGGAAATTTTCTATTAAAGATTTAAATTTAATATTTAAAATGGCAAGAACTAAGCAAACGGCACGTAAATCAACTGGTGGAAAGGCACCTCGTAAGCAATTAGCTACAAAGGCAGCTAGAAAAAGTGCACCAGCAACTGGAGGAGTAAAGAAACCTCATCGTTATCGTCCTGGTACAGTTGCTCTTCGAGAAATAAGACGTTATCAGAAAAGTACAGAACTTTTGATTCGTAAATTACCATTCCAACGTCTTGTACGTGAAATCGCTCAAGATTTTAAAACGGATTTACGTTTCCAAAGTTCAGCTGTAATGGCATTACAAGAAGCAAGTGAAGCATATCTCGTTGGTTTATTTGAAGATACTAATTTGTGTGCTATTCATGCCAAACGTGTCACTATAATGCCAAAAGATATTCAATTGGCTCGTCGTATTCGAGGTGAAAGAGCTTAAATGAAAATGACCAGTAATAATGGAACAAATGTACGATTGGATTTGATAATTTTACGTTTTTAAAAAATAAAATCGGTCCTTTTCAGGGCCACAATTATTTTACAATAGGTGAAATCTTTTACATATTTTTTCTTCTTACAAACAACAAAATTGAAAATTATTTAAGAATAAAATTTTACTAAAATATTGCAAATTGCAATGAAATTGAATTTGACCTTTGACTAATAAAAATTTATAGAAATGCATAGGCAGGCATGTTGCATGTACACTGTACAGATTACAGTCTACAGTCTACAGTAGTACTAGTACAGTACAGTGACAATCAGAAATACAATTGCAATTTGCAATTGAGTTGTAGTTGTAGTTCGTAGTTTGAACATGGATGATTATGATATATGAAATTGCAATAATGGGATTCCAAGTTAAGCAATGGGCATGGGTATAATAAAAATTAATACATATTAGGTGCTTTCGATTTGGCAAGGTAATTTCAAGATTCAAGTACTAAAATGTGTCTCTGTCTAGGTCTAGGATAAATTGTTAAAACGAACGATGAGCGCCACAAAAATTATTCATAACGTAACTACTTGCATTGCATCTCATTTACTTGAAAAATTTTGTAGTAGAATAGAAAGTAGTTGAAATTGCCATTTGCCAATGTCAAATCGAAAACACGAACACCTATTATAAAATATAAATAAATATGTAAGTAAATGTATCAAGAAAAATTTAATAATTATATGGATCATGGAGAAAAGTACATAAATTAGAAACATTAGATTAGATATTAAATTATAATTTTAATTTTAGTGTTTTTATTTTATACAGATATGTTGAAACTTGAACCTTGAAGATGATATGAAAAATTCTACTCTTTGAGTTATTATATTTGTGGCCCTGAAAAGGGCCTATTTTTATTTTAATTCCAAATTCAATTCAATTTAAAGTAAAACATCTTTTTATTTAGGTCCGGCTCCGGGTTCGGGGTCTGGTAAATTTATTTTGAGCTCGTGTATTTTGTAACTGCCTTTGTTCCTTCACTGACAGCGTGTTTAGCAAGTTCTCCAGGTAATAGTAAACGAACTGCAGTCTGAATTTCACGACTTGTAATTGTCGAACGTTTATTATAATGGGCTAAACGTGAAGCTTCTGCTGCGATTCTTTCAAATATATCATTTACAAAACTATTCATGATGCTCATCGCCTTTGAAGAAATTCCAGTATCAGGATGAACTTGCTTTAATACTTTGTAAATATAGATAGCATAACTTTCCTTCCTTTTATGTTTTCTTTTCTTATCGGTCTTCGAAATATTTTTTTGTGCTTTGCCAGCCTTTTTAGCTGCTTTACCACTGGCTTTTGGCGGCATATTTTTTAATTATAAATATTTATTTTATTAAAAAACTCAAAAATATAATTTTAGTTGATGCGATGCGTTATGTTTTTTTTATGTTTTTGTTTTTATGAAACGTTTTCACTTTTCAGTTTTCACTATATTTGTATACTATGATAAAAGATAGACAAAATATTAACACAATATTGAATTCATTCAGCTTATATATGATAATCTGTACAACCAGAATGTACATAACGATACAAAATTTTACCCCTCTCCCTTTTTTAATGTGAAAACTTCAGTATGACGCTACCAATATGAATTATATAAAAGCATAATTCAATTATGTTTGAACTTTGAACATTATAATAAAGTTGGACGCTGAACAGAAACAGAACGAATAAACATAAAAATAAACATAAACATACATAACTGTAAACTGCAAGCAATAAGCAAAAGATAGAACAAAACAATAGAACTCTTAAAATTATTTTTTTATTAAGTTAAATAATATAGAAATTATTGAAAATGTCTGGTCGTGGTAAAGGTGGTAAAGTAAAGAATAAGGCAAAATCTAGATCAAATCGTGCTGGATTACAATTTCCTGTTGGCCGTATACATCGCCTTTTAAGAAAAGGCAATTATGCTGAACGAGTTGGAGCTGGTGCACCAGTTTATTTAGCAGCTGTTATGGAATATTTAGCTGCTGAAGTTCTTGAGTTAGCAGGAAATGCTGCTCGTGATAACAAAAAAACAAGAATAATTCCACGTCATTTACAATTGGCTATTCGAAATGATGAAGAATTAAACAAATTACTTTCTGGTGTAACAATCGCTCAGGGAGGTGTTTTACCAAACATTCAGGCAGTACTTTTACCGAAAAAAACAGAAAAGAAGGCTTAAAAATGAAATACGGTTACGAATACGAATATACAAAAACAAATATAAATAATTGCGGATAACGTTTTTATTGGATAATCGAACTACAAAAATTTTAAATCCGTCCTTTTCAGGACGACAAATATTTTAACCAAAGAGTTAATTTATACAATACGTTTACATATTATATATTTAATTTATTTTTCATTTCACTCAGATTCACATTCAATTTTAGTGATTTTTATTTTGGTCTGGTTGGATAGTGGACGGTGGACCCCTAGACCTAGCAGAGACCACTAGACAGCCAGCAGAGCCACACAATCCTCAAAAAAAGAAAATGACATAAAATCCATAAAGCCATAACCCATAACATAACATAAATTCACCGTACACAAAATCCCCAATAGTTATTGTATATACATATTACTTTACAATTTATTTTTCATTTCACTCAAATTCAATTCTAGTACATATACATATTTTATTATTTTCATTAATTTTTTTTATACATATTTATTTTATTACAAAATATTACATAAATTATATATTTTATATTAATTATATTAATAATATATGTATTATTATGTATATGATATCTACTCTAATCTAGCCCCTACCCGTACATTATTTTTATACATATACGAGTATGTACATATAAGAATTTGCATTAAAATGTTTTTTAAAAAATTTCTAATACCTTTGAAATATTCTTTATTTGGTTAATTTAAGATATGTATGTATTTCCTAATTTCCTTGAAAACTGTTGTTCTTGTTCTTGTTATACGATTATACCTTACCGTTACCACTATATACCTTTGATGATGCTTAATACATATAGTACATATAACGATATAACCAAAATCCATGCAAATTAATCTCAAACTATTTGCTTAAGCTTTCATTTTTCTGATTTATTACAGATTCTATTTTTTTTTAAATAATGGATGGAAGTAATGAAATAATTTTTCAGATTTTAGTTAAAAAAATAATGACTAGTAACATATTGAAATAATCTGCTAATATTTTTAAATTATTATTTTTTGTCAAAGCATTTTGAATTTGTTGATGTTTGATAAATATTTTTACATATTTTGTTCCGTCAGCTTCAGATTTCATCCAGAACTAACTGCATATGCAAAACCATTAGTTTTTTGTAATTTATTTTTCTAATCAAATGTTAAATAATAATTAATTATAATTTGAAATCTGTGATAAATACATAAATAAAATTATAATATTAAATACTTATTGGTATAACCTGCAATAAATATGAAATTATACGTATAACAAAATATGATCTGTATGTACATAATGTATAGAATAAATACTGTAACATATACATATAATGATTAATGTGTATGCACATATTATACAAGTTCATATGGCGAATATTTTTAATTAATATTACATAATATTTTCTTAAATAATTTTCAATAAGATACGAATATTTCAAAAAGGACAACAAAATCCATATATGTACATAATATGTATGTAGATATGCATGCATATAATCTAATATAGTACAATTATAGTACCATTCAGTCATAGTGATATTTAATGAATTATTAGGCACCAAGCATTTCAAAAATTGTACAAAAATATGATTACCAAATAAAAATTTCAAAAAAAATGTTATATTTTTAGATAAAGTACATCGCATAGAATATATATTTGTAAAAATAAAACATAATAATAAATTTATTTAGCAATAAATTAATATTTCGTGAAATATACTTGAAATTTTTAAGAAAAATTTGCAAAAAATATCAAATAAAATTTGATAGAGATAAGCTAAAACGTGGAAAATTTGTATTTAAGTAGAAAAAATACTAAGGATTAAATTTACATAAAAATAATAAAATAAATTATGCTAGAAATTGAATAATAAATGAAAATAGCTAATAATTTAAACACGAAATGTATACATTTTGTGTTAAAAATTATATGAAAATAAATGGAAGTTTCGTTTAGATACTCAAAAGTTGAAATAAGACGAACATTTAACGATTCGTATTTATTGAAGGTATTAATGTATTATACATACGCATACGATACGATTCAATATAGAGTGTAATTTTCAATTCATATTACTCAGAAATTGTTTAAATTTGAGATCTTCATCTTAAGATTATATTATAATACTATAAAATTATAATAATTATAACATTTTTAATCTACTAACTAAAAATGGCAGACGTTGGAAATGCAGAAACAAAAGTAGCGGCTAATACCGTTACTGTTGAAGGAAAGAAATCAAAAAAAGCAGGAGCAGCTGCATCAAGTGGCGTAAAAAAACCAAAAAGCAAACCAACTCATCCACCAACTGCTCAAATGGTGAACAGTGCAATCAAAGATTTGAAAGAACGAACTGGTTCATCATTGCCTGCAATCAAAAAGTATTTGGCAGCAAATTATAAAGTAGATGCAGAGAAATTGGCTCCATTTATAAAAAAATATTTAAAGAATTCAGTCGCTAGTGGAAAACTCATACAAACAAAAGGTAAAGGTGCTTCTGGTTCATTCAAATTACCACCAGGATCAGCTAAAAAATTGGAAAAAAGTGAAAGTGGAAGTGTTGTTAAAAAGAAGAAATCTGCTACAAAGAAACCAAAAGAAAAAGTAGTAAAGGATAAAGCCGACAAGAAGAAAAGCGAAAAGGCTGAAAAGAAAAAGAGTGAAAAGAAAAAATCTGCCGTATCCGCAGCTAAAAGCGCTAAAAAGGCTGGTTCGCCAAAAGTAAAACTTGCCAAAACGAAAAAAGATAAACTAAAAAAGGAGAAAACAGTAAAATCAGCTACGAAAAGTCCAAAAACTCCAAAACCGAAAAAATTAGCAGCTCCAAAGAAAACTGTTACAAAAAAAGTTGTCAAAAAATAAATTGATGTTTTAGGTTCAGCTTCAGCCGTTCATCAAGATCACACTCATACAACATAAAATGAAAATACATGAAATAAGAGCAGATTAATAACATAACATCAGCCCTTTTTAGGGCTACAAAATAATGTTTTAAAGAGTAAAATCTATTTCATCACGAAATTGATTGATCTGATCTAATTATTTTTTAATTTGATTTTGATCTAACTAACTATCTACATTATGATGTATTTATTTAGTATTTGTTTCATTGACATTGTTCCATTTCCATTGGTAAAAAATGAAAAATTATAAAATTCTGTTTGAGTTAAATCTGTTTTTTATGATATGAGAATGAGATATGTTTTTCTATAAAATAAAACAAATTTAAAATTCAACCATTCAACTTTAAATAAGTACATATTCTATATTATTTACAGTTACACTATATTATTACACTCGTGCTCTTTAGAAGTACACTTACATATAGTTACATGTAACATGTTACATTACATTTCCATTCCATCAATGACCTGTTCCATATTAGAAAAATTGAAATTTATTTTATCTATAAAATTTATATAGAATTTTTACATCAATTAAATATTTAAACGTATTTGTAAATTATGTACTCTTTTATTAAATATTTTGTGGCCCTGATAAGGGCCGATTTTATTTAATTCAAATCCAATATGATCATGATGTCTTTTGTATCTTGTTTCATAGTACCATTGTCCAAATTATTATAATGATAATTTTTAATCATTAACCACCAAAACCATACAATGTTCGACCTTGTCTTTTCAATGCGTATACAACATCCATAGCAGTTACTGTCTTACGTTTAGCATGTTCTGTATATGTGACAGCATCACGAATAACATTTTCCAAAAATACTTTTAGAACACCACGAGTTTCTTCGTATATCAATCCAGATATACGTTTTACTCCTCCACGTCTAGCTAAACGACGAATTGCAGGCTTCGTAATACCTTGAATGTTATCACGAAGAACTTTTCTATGACGTTTTGCACCTCCTTTACCTAAACCTTTTCCACCTTTTCCGCGACCAGTCATTTTTTATATATTTTTTTTTTCAAAAATAAAATAATTTATAATTTATGAATTAATGAAATATGAAACTCGTTCGTTATTCGTTAATAGCAATTGAAACACCAACAAAACTTTATTTTTAGATTACTGTTTGTTATTGTTACTGTTCTGTTACTGTTCAAATTTGTAAATACAAAATAAAATTAAACTTTAAACATTTTACGTCTTGCTTTTATACATTTTCTTCATTCTTACAATGTTTTATGTTTTAATGTTTTCTACAAAAAATACAATAATTAAAATCTCCCCTCCTAACTAAAACTGACAGGAAAGAACAGAACAGCAACAGCAGTGCTAGTGGCAGTTGTTTTGTTATTTTAACTTCGTACAATCGTACATCGGTACATCATACCATACAGTTACAGTTACAGTTTACAGTCAATACTTCAACTTCAAGCTTCAACTTGTATAAAATTAAAAAAGTATATAAATAAAGTAAATTTCCTGTTCGTTTTTATTATTTAATTATTCGTTGTCAATTTCAATTGTCATTCACACATCACACCAGAATTCAGAAATCAGAAAATTATAACTAAAAGTAAAACTAAACTAGACAGTAAACAGCATTCTTAGATTGGAAATTTTCTATTAAAGATTTAAATTTAATATTTAAAATGGCAAGAACTAAGCAAACGGCACGTAAATCAACTGGTGGAAAGGCACCTCGTAAGCAATTAGCTACAAAGGCAGCTAGAAAAAGTGCACCAGCAACTGGAGGAGTAAAGAAACCTCATCGTTATCGTCCTGGTACAGTTGCTCTTCGAGAAATAAGACGTTATCAGAAAAGTACAGAACTTTTGATTCGTAAATTACCATTCCAACGTCTTGTACGTGAAATCGCTCAAGATTTTAAAACGGATTTACGTTTCCAAAGTTCAGCTGTAATGGCATTACAAGAAGCAAGTGAAGCATATCTCGTTGGTTTATTTGAAGATACTAATTTGTGTGCTATTCATGCCAAACGTGTCACTATAATGCCAAAAGATATTCAATTGGCTCGTCGTATTCGAGGTGAAAGAGCTTAAATGAAAATGACCAGTAATAATGGAACAAATGTACGATTGGATTTGATAATTTTACGTTTTTAAAAAATAAAATCGGTCCTTTTCAGGGCCACAATTATTTTACAATAGGTGAAATCTTTTACATATTTTTTCTTCTTACAAACAACAAAATTGAAAATTATTTAAGAATAAAATTTTACTAAAATATTGCAAATTGCAATGAAATTGAATTTGACCTTTGACTAATAAAAATTTATAGAAATGCATAGGCAGGCATGTTGCATGTACACTGTACAGATTACAGTCTACAGTCTACAGTAGTACTAGTACAGTACAGTGACAATCAGAAATACAATTGCAATTTGCAATTGAGTTGTAGTTGTAGTTCGTAGTTTGAACATGGATGATTATGATATATGAAATTGCAATAATGGGATTCCAAGTTAAGCAATGGGCATGGGTATAATAAAAATTAATACATATTAGGTGCTTTCGATTTGGCAAGGTAATTTCAAGATTCAAGTACTAAAATGTGTCTCTGTCTAGGTCTAGGATAAATTGTTAAAACGAACGATGAGCGCCACAAAAATTATTCATAACGTAACTACTTGCATTGCATCTCATTTACTTGAAAAATTTTGTAGTAGAATAGAAAGTAGTTGAAATTGCCATTTGCCAATGTCAAATCGAAAACACGAACACCTATTATAAAATATAAATAAATATGTAAGTAAATGTATCAAGAAAAATTTAATAATTATATGGATCATGGAGAAAAGTACATAAATTAGAAACATTAGATTAGATATTAAATTATAATTTTAATTTTAGTGTTTTTATTTTATACAGATATGTTGAAACTTGAACCTTGAAGATGATATGAAAAATTCTACTCTTTGAGTTATTATATTTGTGGCCCTGAAAAGGGCCTATTTTTATTTTAATTCCAAATTCAATTCAATTTAAAGTAAAACATCTTTTTATTTAGGTCCGGCTCCGGGTTCGGGGTCTGGTAAATTTATTTTGAGCTCGTGTATTTTGTAACTGCCTTTGTTCCTTCACTGACAGCGTGTTTAGCAAGTTCTCCAGGTAATAGTAAACGAACTGCAGTCTGAATTTCACGACTTGTAATTGTCGAACGTTTATTATAATGGGCTAAACGTGAAGCTTCTGCTGCGATTCTTTCAAATATATCATTTACAAAACTATTCATGATGCTCATCGCCTTTGAAGAAATTCCAGTATCAGGATGAACTTGCTTTAATACTTTGTAAATATAGATAGCATAACTTTCCTTCCTTTTATGTTTTCTTTTCTTATCGGTCTTCGAAATATTTTTTTGTGCTTTGCCAGCCTTTTTAGCTGCTTTACCACTGGCTTTTGGCGGCATATTTTTTAATTATAAATATTTATTTTATTAAAAAACTCAAAAATATAATTTTAGTTGATGCGATGCGTTATGTTTTTTTTATGTTTTTGTTTTTATGAAACGTTTTCACTTTTCAGTTTTCACTATATTTGTATACTATGATAAAAGATAGACAAAATATTAACACAATATTGAATTCATTCAGCTTATATATGATAATCTGTACAACCAGAATGTACATAACGATACAAAATTTTACCCCTCTCCCTTTTTTAATGTGAAAACTTCAGTATGACGCTACCAATATGAATTATATAAAAGCATAATTCAATTATGTTTGAACTTTGAACATTATAATAAAGTTGGACGCTGAACAGAAACAGAACGAATAAACATAAAAATAAACATAAACATACATAACTGTAAACTGCAAGCAATAAGCAAAAGATAGAACAAAACAATAGAACTCTTAAAATTATTTTTTTATTAAGTTAAATAATATAGAAATTATTGAAAATGTCTGGTCGTGGTAAAGGTGGTAAAGTAAAGAATAAGGCAAAATCTAGATCAAATCGTGCTGGATTACAATTTCCTGTTGGCCGTATACATCGCCTTTTAAGAAAAGGCAATTATGCTGAACGAGTTGGAGCTGGTGCACCAGTTTATTTAGCAGCTGTTATGGAATATTTAGCTGCTGAAGTTCTTGAGTTAGCAGGAAATGCTGCTCGTGATAACAAAAAAACAAGAATAATTCCACGTCATTTACAATTGGCTATTCGAAATGATGAAGAATTAAACAAATTACTTTCTGGTGTAACAATCGCTCAGGGAGGTGTTTTACCAAACATTCAGGCAGTACTTTTACCGAAAAAAACAGAAAAGAAGGCTTAAAAATGAAATACGGTTACGAATACGAATATACAAAAACAAATATAAATAATTGCGGATAACGTTTTTATTGGATAATCGAACTACAAAAATTTTAAATCCGTCCTTTTCAGGACGACAAATATTTTAACCAAAGAGTTAATTTATACAATACGTTTACATATTATATATTTAATTTATTTTTCATTTCACTCAGATTCACATTCAATTTTAGTGATTTTTATTTTGGTCTGGTTGGATAGTGGACGGTGGACCCCTAGACCTAGCAGAGACCACTAGACAGCCAGCAGAGCCACACAATCCTCAAAAAAAGAAAATGACATAAAATCCATAAAGCCATAACCCATAACATAACATAAATTCACCGTACACAAAATCCCCAATAGTTATTGTATATACATATTACTTTACAATTTATTTTTCATTTCACTCAAATTCAATTCTAGTACATATACATATTTTATTATTTTCATTAATTTTTTTTATACATATTTATTTTATTACAAAATATTACATAAATTATATATTTTATATTAATTATATTAATAATATATGTATTATTATGTATATGATATCTACTCTAATCTAGCCCCTACCCGTACATTATTTTTATACATATACGAGTATGTACATATAAGAATTTGCATTAAAATGTTTTTTAAAAAATTTCTAATACCTTTGAAATATTCTTTATTTGGTTAATTTAAGATATGTATGTATTTCCTAATTTCCTTGAAAACTGTTGTTCTTGTTCTTGTTATACGATTATACCTTACCGTTACCACTATATACCTTTGATGATGCTTAATACATATAGTACATATAACGATATAACCAAAATCCATGCAAATTAATCTCAAACTATTTGCTTAAGCTTTCATTTTTCTGATTTATTACAGATTCTATTTTTTTTTAAATAATGGATGGAAGTAATGAAATAATTTTTCAGATTTTAGTTAAAAAAATAATGACTAGTAACATATTGAAATAATCTGCTAATATTTTTAAATTATTATTTTTTGTCAAAGCATTTTGAATTTGTTGATGTTTGATAAATATTTTTACATATTTTGTTCCGTCAGCTTCAGATTTCATCCAGAACTAACTGCATATGCAAAACCATTAGTTTTTTGTAATTTATTTTTCTAATCAAATGTTAAATAATAATTAATTATAATTTGAAATCTGTGATAAATACATAAATAAAATTATAATATTAAATACTTATTGGTATAACCTGCAATAAATATGAAATTATACGTATAACAAAATATGATCTGTATGTACATAATGTATAGAATAAATACTGTAACATATACATATAATGATTAATGTGTATGCACATATTATACAAGTTCATATGGCGAATATTTTTAATTAATATTACATAATATTTTCTTAAATAATTTTCAATAAGATACGAATATTTCAAAAAGGACAACAAAATCCATATATGTACATAATATGTATGTAGATATGCATGCATATAATCTAATATAGTACAATTATAGTACCATTCAGTCATAGTGATATTTAATGAATTATTAGGCACCAAGCATTTCAAAAATTGTACAAAAATATGATTACCAAATAAAAATTTCAAAAAAAATGTTATATTTTTAGATAAAGTACATCGCATAGAATATATATTTGTAAAAATAAAACATAATAATAAATTTATTTAGCAATAAATTAATATTTCGTGAAATATACTTGAAATTTTTAAGAAAAATTTGCAAAAAATATCAAATAAAATTTGATAGAGATAAGCTAAAACGTGGAAAATTTGTATTTAAGTAGAAAAAATACTAAGGATTAAATTTACATAAAAATAATAAAATAAATTATGCTAGAAATTGAATAATAAATGAAAATAGCTAATAATTTAAACACGAAATGTATACATTTTGTGTTAAAAATTATATGAAAATAAATGGAAGTTTCGTTTAGATACTCAAAAGTTGAAATAAGACGAACATTTAACGATTCGTATTTATTGAAGGTATTAATGTATTATACATACGCATACGATACGATTCAATATAGAGTGTAATTTTCAATTCATATTACTCAGAAATTGTTTAAATTTGAGATCTTCATCTTAAGATTATATTATAATACTATAAAATTATAATAATTATAACATTTTTAATCTACTAACTAAAAATGGCAGACGTTGGAAATGCAGAAACAAAAGTAGCGGCTAATACCGTTACTGTTGAAGGAAAGAAATCAAAAAAAGCAGGAGCAGCTGCATCAAGTGGCGTAAAAAAACCAAAAAGCAAACCAACTCATCCACCAACTGCTCAAATGGTGAACAGTGCAATCAAAGATTTGAAAGAACGAACTGGTTCATCATTGCCTGCAATCAAAAAGTATTTGGCAGCAAATTATAAAGTAGATGCAGAGAAATTGGCTCCATTTATAAAAAAATATTTAAAGAATTCAGTCGCTAGTGGAAAACTCATACAAACAAAAGGTAAAGGTGCTTCTGGTTCATTCAAATTACCACCAGGATCAGCTAAAAAATTGGAAAAAAGTGAAAGTGGAAGTGTTGTTAAAAAGAAGAAATCTGCTACAAAGAAACCAAAAGAAAAAGTAGTAAAGGATAAAGCCGACAAGAAGAAAAGCGAAAAGGCTGAAAAGAAAAAGAGTGAAAAGAAAAAATCTGCCGTATCCGCAGCTAAAAGCGCTAAAAAGGCTGGTTCGCCAAAAGTAAAACTTGCCAAAACGAAAAAAGATAAACTAAAAAAGGAGAAAACAGTAAAATCAGCTACGAAAAGTCCAAAAACTCCAAAACCGAAAAAATTAGCAGCTCCAAAGAAAACTGTTACAAAAAAAGTTGTCAAAAAATAAATTGATGTTTTAGGTTCAGCTTCAGCCGTTCATCAAGATCACACTCATACAACATAAAATGAAAATACATGAAATAAGAGCAGATTAATAACATAACATCAGCCCTTTTTAGGGCTACAAAATAATGTTTTAAAGAGTAAAATCTATTTCATCACGAAATTGATTGATCTGATCTAATTATTTTTTAATTTGATTTTGATCTAACTAACTATCTACATTATGATGAATTTATTTAGTATTTGTTTCATTGACATTGTTCCATTTCCATTGGTAAAAAATGAAAAATTATAAAATTCTGTTTGAGTTAAATCTGTTTTTTATGATATGAGAATGAGATATGTTTTTCTATAAAATAAAACAAATTTAAAATTCAACCATTCAACTTTAAATAAGTACATATTCTATATTATTTACAGTTACACTATATTATTACACTCGTGCTCTTTAGAAGTACACTTACATATAGTTACATGTAACATGTTACATTACATTTCCATTCCATCAATGACCTGTTCCATATTAGAAAAATTGAAATTTATTTTATCTATAAAATTTATATAGAATTTTTACATCAATTAAATATTTAAACGTATTTGTAAATTATGTACTCTTTTATTAAATATTTTGTGGCCCTGATAAGGGCCGATTTTATTTAATTCAAATCCAATATGATCATGATGTCTTTTGTATCTTGTTTCATAGTACCATTGTCCAAATTATTATAATGATAATTTTTAATCATTAACCACCAAAACCATACAATGTTCGACCTTGTCTTTTCAATGCGTATACAACATCCATAGCAGTTACTGTCTTACGTTTAGCATGTTCTGTATATGTGACAGCATCACGAATAACATTTTCCAAAAATACTTTTAGAACACCACGAGTTTCTTCGTATATCAATCCAGATATACGTTTTACTCCTCCACGTCTAGCTAAACGACGAATTGCAGGCTTCGTAATACCTTGAATGTTATCACGAAGAACTTTTCTATGACGTTTTGCACCTCCTTTACCTAAACCTTTTCCACCTTTTCCGCGACCAGTCATTTTTTATATATTTTTTTTTTCAAAAATAAAATAATTTATAATTTATGAATTAATGAAATATGAAACTCGTTCGTTATTCGTTAATAGCAATTGAAACACCAACAAAACTTTATTTTTAGATTACTGTTTGTTATTGTTACTGTTCTGTTACTGTTCAAATTTGTAAATACAAAATAAAATTAAACTTTAAACATTTTACGTCTTGCTTTTATACATTTTCTTCATTCTTACAATGTTTTATGTTTTAATGTTTTCTACAAAAAATACAATAATTAAAATCTCCCCTCCTAACTAAAACTGACAGGAAAGAACAGAACAGCAACAGCAGTGCTAGTGGCAGTTGTTTTGTTATTTTAACTTCGTACAATCGTACATCGGTACATCATACCATACAGTTACAGTTACAGTTTACAGTCAATACTTCAACTTCAAGCTTCAACTTGTATAAAATTAAAAAAGTATATAAATAAAGTAAATTTCCTGTTCGTTTTTATTATTTAATTATTCGTTGTCAATTTCAATTGTCATTCACACATCACACCAGAATTCAGAAATCAGAAAATTATAACTAAAAGTAAAACTAAACTAGACAGTAAACAGCATTCTTAGATTGGAAATTTTCTATTAAAGATTTAAATTTAATATTTAAAATGGCAAGAACTAAGCAAACGGCACGTAAATCAACTGGTGGAAAGGCACCTCGTAAGCAATTAGCTACAAAGGCAGCTAGAAAAAGTGCACCAGCAACTGGAGGAGTAAAGAAACCTCATCGTTATCGTCCTGGTACAGTTGCTCTTCGAGAAATAAGACGTTATCAGAAAAGTACAGAACTTTTGATTCGTAAATTACCATTCCAACGTCTTGTACGTGAAATCGCTCAAGATTTTAAAACGGATTTACGTTTCCAAAGTTCAGCTGTAATGGCATTACAAGAAGCAAGTGAAGCATATCTCGTTGGTTTATTTGAAGATACTAATTTGTGTGCTATTCATGCCAAACGTGTCACTATAATGCCAAAAGATATTCAATTGGCTCGTCGTATTCGAGGTGAAAGAGCTTAAATGAAAATGACCAGTAATAATGGAACAAATGTACGATTGGATTTGATAATTTTACGTTTTTAAAAAATAAAATCGGTCCTTTTCAGGGCCACAATTATTTTACAATAGGTGAAATCTTTTACATATTTTTTCTTCTTACAAACAACAAAATTGAAAATTATTTAAGAATAAAATTTTACTAAAATATTGCAAATTGCAATGAAATTGAATTTGACCTTTGACTAATAAAAATTTATAGAAATGCATAGGCAGGCATGTTGCATGTACACTGTACAGATTACAGTCTACAGTCTACAGTAGTACTAGTACAGTACAGTGACAATCAGAAATACAATTGCAATTTGCAATTGAGTTGTAGTTGTAGTTCGTAGTTTGAACATGGATGATTATGATATATGAAATTGCAATAATGGGATTCCAAGTTAAGCAATGGGCATGGGTATAATAAAAATTAATACATATTAGGTGCTTTCGATTTGGCAAGGTAATTTCAAGATTCAAGTACTAAAATGTGTCTCTGTCTAGGTCTAGGATAAATTGTTAAAACGAACGATGAGCGCCACAAAAATTATTCATAACGTAACTACTTGCATTGCATCTCATTTACTTGAAAAATTTTGTAGTAGAATAGAAAGTAGTTGAAATTGCCATTTGCCAATGTCAAATCGAAAACACGAACACCTATTATAAAATATAAATAAATATGTAAGTAAATGTATCAAGAAAAATTTAATAATTATATGGATCATGGAGAAAAGTACATAAATTAGAAACATTAGATTAGATATTAAATTATAATTTTAATTTTAGTGTTTTTATTTTATACAGATATGTTGAAACTTGAACCTTGAAGATGATATGAAAAATTCTACTCTTTGAGTTATTATATTTGTGGCCCTGAAAAGGGCCTATTTTTATTTTAATTCCAAATTCAATTCAATTTAAAGTAAAACATCTTTTTATTTAGGTCCGGCTCCGGGTTCGGGGTCTGGTAAATTTATTTTGAGCTCGTGTATTTTGTAACTGCCTTTGTTCCTTCACTGACAGCGTGTTTAGCAAGTTCTCCAGGTAATAGTAAACGAACTGCAGTCTGAATTTCACGACTTGTAATTGTCGAACGTTTATTATAATGGGCTAAACGTGAAGCTTCTGCTGCGATTCTTTCAAATATATCATTTACAAAACTATTCATGATGCTCATCGCCTTTGAAGAAATTCCAGTATCAGGATGAACTTGCTTTAATACTTTGTAAATATAGATAGCATAACTTTCCTTCCTTTTATGTTTTCTTTTCTTATCGGTCTTCGAAATATTTTTTTGTGCTTTGCCAGCCTTTTTAGCTGCTTTACCACTGGCTTTTGGCGGCATATTTTTTAATTATAAATATTTATTTTATTAAAAAACTCAAAAATATAATTTTAGTTGATGCGATGCGTTATGTTTTTTTTATGTTTTTGTTTTTATGAAACGTTTTCACTTTTCAGTTTTCACTATATTTGTATACTATGATAAAAGATAGACAAAATATTAACACAATATTGAATTCATTCAGCTTATATATGATAATCTGTACAACCAGAATGTACATAACGATACAAAATTTTACCCCTCTCCCTTTTTTAATGTGAAAACTTCAGTATGACGCTACCAATATGAATTATATAAAAGCATAATTCAATTATGTTTGAACTTTGAACATTATAATAAAGTTGGACGCTGAACAGAAACAGAACGAATAAACATAAAAATAAACATAAACATACATAACTGTAAACTGCAAGCAATAAGCAAAAGATAGAACAAAACAATAGAACTCTTAAAATTATTTTTTTATTAAGTTAAATAATATAGAAATTATTGAAAATGTCTGGTCGTGGTAAAGGTGGTAAAGTAAAGAATAAGGCAAAATCTAGATCAAATCGTGCTGGATTACAATTTCCTGTTGGCCGTATACATCGCCTTTTAAGAAAAGGCAATTATGCTGAACGAGTTGGAGCTGGTGCACCAGTTTATTTAGCAGCTGTTATGGAATATTTAGCTGCTGAAGTTCTTGAGTTAGCAGGAAATGCTGCTCGTGATAACAAAAAAACAAGAATAATTCCACGTCATTTACAATTGGCTATTCGAAATGATGAAGAATTAAACAAATTACTTTCTGGTGTAACAATCGCTCAGGGAGGTGTTTTACCAAACATTCAGGCAGTACTTTTACCGAAAAAAACAGAAAAGAAGGCTTAAAAATGAAATACGGTTACGAATACGAATATACAAAAACAAATATAAATAATTGCGGATAACGTTTTTATTGGATAATCGAACTACAAAAATTTTAAATCCGTCCTTTTCAGGACGACAAATATTTTAACCAAAGAGTTAATTTATACAATACGTTTACATATTATATATTTAATTTATTTTTCATTTCACTCAGATTCACATTCAATTTTAGTGATTTTTATTTTGGTCTGGTTGGATAGTGGACGGTGGACCCCTAGACCTAGCAGAGACCACTAGACAGCCAGCAGAGCCACACAATCCTCAAAAAAAGAAAATGACATAAAATCCATAAAGCCATAACCCATAACATAACATAAATTCACCGTACACAAAATCCCCAATAGTTATTGTATATACATATTACTTTACAATTTATTTTTCATTTCACTCAAATTCAATTCTAGTACATATACATATTTTATTATTTTCATTAATTTTTTTTATACATATTTATTTTATTACAAAATATTACATAAATTATATATTTTATATTAATTATATTAATAATATATGTATTATTATGTATATGATATCTACTCTAATCTAGCCCCTACCCGTACATTATTTTTATACATATACGAGTATGTACATATAAGAATTTGCATTAAAATGTTTTTTAAAAAATTTCTAATACCTTTGAAATATTCTTTATTTGGTTAATTTAAGATATGTATGTATTTCCTAATTTCCTTGAAAACTGTTGTTCTTGTTCTTGTTATACGATTATACCTTACCGTTACCACTATATACCTTTGATGATGCTTAATACATATAGTACATATAACGATATAACCAAAATCCATGCAAATTAATCTCAAACTATTTGCTTAAGCTTTCATTTTTCTGATTTATTACAGATTCTATTTTTTTTTAAATAATGGATGGAAGTAATGAAATAATTTTTCAGATTTTAGTTAAAAAAATAATGACTAGTAACATATTGAAATAATCTGCTAATATTTTTAAATTATTATTTTTTGTCAAAGCATTTTGAATTTGTTGATGTTTGATAAATATTTTTACATATTTTGTTCCGTCAGCTTCAGATTTCATCCAGAACTAACTGCATATGCAAAACCATTAGTTTTTTGTAATTTATTTTTCTAATCAAATGTTAAATAATAATTAATTATAATTTGAAATCTGTGATAAATACATAAATAAAATTATAATATTAAATACTTATTGGTATAACCTGCAATAAATATGAAATTATACGTATAACAAAATATGATCTGTATGTACATAATGTATAGAATAAATACTGTAACATATACATATAATGATTAATGTGTATGCACATATTATACAAGTTCATATGGCGAATATTTTTAATTAATATTACATAATATTTTCTTAAATAATTTTCAATAAGATACGAATATTTCAAAAAGGACAACAAAATCCATATATGTACATAATATGTATGTAGATATGCATGCATATAATCTAATATAGTACAATTATAGTACCATTCAGTCATAGTGATATTTAATGAATTATTAGGCACCAAGCATTTCAAAAATTGTACAAAAATATGATTACCAAATAAAAATTTCAAAAAAAATGTTATATTTTTAGATAAAGTACATCGCATAGAATATATATTTGTAAAAATAAAACATAATAATAAATTTATTTAGCAATAAATTAATATTTCGTGAAATATACTTGAAATTTTTAAGAAAAATTTGCAAAAAATATCAAATAAAATTTGATAGAGATAAGCTAAAACGTGGAAAATTTGTATTTAAGTAGAAAAAATACTAAGGATTAAATTTACATAAAAATAATAAAATAAATTATGCTAGAAATTGAATAATAAATGAAAATAGCTAATAATTTAAACACGAAATGTATACATTTTGTGTTAAAAATTATATGAAAATAAATGGAAGTTTCGTTTAGATACTCAAAAGTTGAAATAAGACGAACATTTAACGATTCGTATTTATTGAAGGTATTAATATTAATGTATTATACATACGCATACGATACGATTCAATATAGAGTGTAATTTTCAATTCATTTCATATTACTCAGAAATTGTTTAAATTTGAGATCTTCATCTTAAGATTATATTATAATACTATAAAATTATAATAATTATAACATTTTTAATCTACTAACTAAAAATGGCAGACGTTGGAAATGCAGAAACAAAAGTAGCGGCTAATACCGTTACTGTTGAAGGAAAGAAATCAAAAAAAGCAGGAGCAGCTGCATCAAGTGGCGTAAAAAAACCAAAAAGCAAACCAACTCATCCACCAACTGCTCAAATGGTGAACAGTGCAATCAAAGATTTGAAAGAACGAACTGGTTCATCATTGCCTGCAATCAAAAAGTATTTGGCAGCAAATTATAAAGTAGATGCAGAGAAATTGGCTCCATTTATAAAAAAATATTTAAAGAATTCAGTCGCTAGTGGAAAACTCATACAAACAAAAGGTAAAGGTGCTTCTGGTTCATTCAAATTACCACCAGGATCAGCTAAAAAATTGGAAAAAAGTGAAAGTGGAAGTGTTGTTAAAAAGAAGAAATCTGCTACAAAGAAACCAAAAGAAAAAGTAGTAAAGGATAAAGCCGACAAGAAGAAAAGCGAAAAGGCTGAAAAGAAAAAGAGTGAAAAGAAAAAATCTGCCGTATCCGCAGCTAAAAGCGCTAAAAAGGCTGGTTCGCCAAAAGTAAAACTTGCCAAAACGAAAAAAGATAAACTAAAAAAGGAGAAAACAGTAAAATCAGCTACGAAAAGTCCAAAAACTCCAAAACCGAAAAAATTAGCAGCTCCAAAGAAAACTGTTACAAAAAAAGTTGTCAAAAAATAAATTGATGTTTTAGGTTCAGCTTCAGCCGTTCATCAAGATCACACTCATACAACATAAAATGAAAATACATGAAATAAGAGCAGATTAATAACATAACATCAGCCCTTTTTAGGGCTACAAAATAATGTTTTAAAGAGTAAAATCTATTTCATCACGAAATTGATTGATCTGATCTAATTATTTTTTAATTTGATTTTGATCTAACTAACTATCTACATTATGATGTATTTATTTAGTATTTGTTTCATTGACATTGTTCCATTTCCATTGGTAAAAAATGAAAAATTATAAAATTCTGTTTGAGTTAAATCTGTTTTTTATGATATGAGAATGAGATATGTTTTTCTATAAAATAAAACAAATTTAAAATTCAACCATTCAACTTTAAATAAGTACATATTCTATATTATTTACAGTTACACTATATTATTACACTCGTGCTCTTTAGAAGTACACTTACATATAGTTACATGTAACATGTTACATTACATTTCCATTCCATCAATGACCTGTTCCATATTAGAAAAATTGAAATTTATTTTATCTATAAAATTTATATAGAATTTTTACATCAATTAAATATTTAAACGTATTTGTAAATTATGTACTCTTTTATTAAATATTTTGTGGCCCTGATAAGGGCCGATTTTATTTAATTCAAATCCAATATGATCATGATGTCTTTTGTATCTTGTTTCATAGTACCATTGTCCAAATTATTATAATGATAATTTTTAATCATTAACCACCAAAACCATACAATGTTCGACCTTGTCTTTTCAATGCGTATACAACATCCATAGCAGTTACTGTCTTACGTTTAGCATGTTCTGTATATGTGACAGCATCACGAATAACATTTTCCAAAAATACTTTTAGAACACCACGAGTTTCTTCGTATATCAATCCAGATATACGTTTTACTCCTCCACGTCTAGCTAAACGACGAATTGCAGGCTTCGTAATACCTTGAATGTTATCACGAAGAACTTTTCTATGACGTTTTGCACCTCCTTTACCTAAACCTTTTCCACCTTTTCCGCGACCAGTCATTTTTTATATATTTTTTTTTTCAAAAATAAAATAATTTATAATTTATGAATTAATGAAATATGAAACTCGTTCGTTATTCGTTAATAGCAATTGAAACACCAACAAAACTTTATTTTTAGATTACTGTTTGTTATTGTTACTGTTCTGTTACTGTTCAAATTTGTAAATACAAAATAAAATTAAACTTTAAACATTTTACGTCTTGCTTTTATACATTTTCTTCATTCTTACAATGTTTTATGTTTTAATGTTTTCTACAAAAAATACAATAATTAAAATCTCCCCTCCTAACTAAAACTGACAGGAAAGAACAGAACAGCAACAGCAGTGCTAGTGGCAGTTGTTTTGTTATTTTAACTTCGTACAATCGTACATCGGTACATCATACCATACAGTTACAGTTACAGTTTACAGTCAATACTTCAACTTCAAGCTTCAACTTGTATAAAATTAAAAAAGTATATAAATAAAGTAAATTTCCTGTTCGTTTTTATTATTTAATTATTCGTTGTCAATTTCAATTGTCATTCACACATCACACCAGAATTCAGAAATCAGAAAATTATAACTAAAAGTAAAACTAAACTAGACAGTAAACAGCATTCTTAGATTGGAAATTTTCTATTAAAGATTTAAATTTAATATTTAAAATGGCAAGAACTAAGCAAACGGCACGTAAATCAACTGGTGGAAAGGCACCTCGTAAGCAATTAGCTACAAAGGCAGCTAGAAAAAGTGCACCAGCAACTGGAGGAGTAAAGAAACCTCATCGTTATCGTCCTGGTACAGTTGCTCTTCGAGAAATAAGACGTTATCAGAAAAGTACAGAACTTTTGATTCGTAAATTACCATTCCAACGTCTTGTACGTGAAATCGCTCAAGATTTTAAAACGGATTTACGTTTCCAAAGTTCAGCTGTAATGGCATTACAAGAAGCAAGTGAAGCATATCTCGTTGGTTTATTTGAAGATACTAATTTGTGTGCTATTCATGCCAAACGTGTCACTATAATGCCAAAAGATATTCAATTGGCTCGTCGTATTCGAGGTGAAAGAGCTTAAATGAAAATGACCAGTAATAATGGAACAAATGTACGATTGGATTTGATAATTTTACGTTTTTAAAAAATAAAATCGGTCCTTTTCAGGGCCACAATTATTTTACAATAGGTGAAATCTTTTACATATTTTTTCTTCTTACAAACAACAAAATTGAAAATTATTTAAGAATAAAATTTTACTAAAATATTGCAAATTGCAATGAAATTGAATTTGACCTTTGACTAATAAAAATTTATAGAAATGCATAGGCAGGCATGTTGCATGTACACTGTACAGATTACAGTCTACAGTCTACAGTAGTATTAGTACAGTACAGTACAGTGACAATCAGAAATACAATTGCAATTTGCAATTGAGTTGTAGTTGTAGTTCGTAGTTTGAACATGGATGATTATGATATATGAAATTGCAATAATGGGATTCCAAGTTAAGCAATGGGCATGGGTATAATAAAAATTAATACATATTAGGTGCTTTCGATTTGGCAAGGTAATTTCAAGATTCAAGTACTAAAATGTGTCTCTGTCTAGGTCTAGGATAAATTGTTAAAACGAACGATGAGCGCCACAAAAATTATTCATAACGTAACTACTTGCATTGCATCTCATTTACTTGAAAAATTTTGTAGTAGAATAGAAAGTAGTTGAAATTGCCATTTGCCAATGTCAAATCGAAAACACGAACACCTATTATAAAATATAAATAAATATGTAAGTAAATGTATCAAGAAAAATTTAATAATTATATGGATCATGGAGAAAAGTACATAAATTAGAAACATTAGATTAGATATTAAATTATAATTTTAATTTTAGTGTTTTTATTTTATACAGATATGTTGAAACTTGAACCTTGAAGATGATATGAAAAATTCTACTCTTTGAGTTATTATATTTGTGGCCCTGAAAAGGGCCTATTTTTATTTTAATTCCAAATTCAATTCAATTTAAAGTAAAACATCTTTTTATTTAGGTCCGGCTCCGGGTTCGGGGTCTGGTAAATTTATTTTGAGCTCGTGTATTTTGTAACTGCCTTTGTTCCTTCACTGACAGCGTGTTTAGCAAGTTCTCCAGGTAATAGTAAACGAACTGCAGTCTGAATTTCACGACTTGTAATTGTCGAACGTTTATTATAATGGGCTAAACGTGAAGCTTCTGCTGCGATTCTTTCAAATATATCATTTACAAAACTATTCATGATGCTCATCGCCTTTGAAGAAATTCCAGTATCAGGATGAACTTGCTTTAATACTTTGTAAATATAGATAGCATAACTTTCCTTCCTTTTATGTTTTCTTTTCTTATCGGTCTTCGAAATATTTTTTTGTGCTTTGCCAGCCTTTTTAGCTGCTTTACCACTGGCTTTTGGCGGCATATTTTTTAATTATAAATATTTATTTTATTAAAAAACTCAAAAATATAATTTTAGTTGATGCGATGCGTTATGTTTTTTTTATGTTTTTGTTTTTATGAAACGTTTTCACTTTTCAGTTTTCACTATATTTGTATACTATGATAAAAGATAGACAAAATATTAACACAATATTGAATTCATTCAGCTTATATATGATAATCTGTACAACCAGAATGTACATAACGATACAAAATTTTACCCCTCTCCCTTTTTTAATGTGAAAACTTCAGTATGACGCTACCAATATGAATTATATAAAAGCATAATTCAATTATGTTTGAACATTATAATAAAGTTGGACGCTGAACAGAAACAGAACGAATAAACATAAAAATAAACATAAACATACATAACTGTAAACTGCAAGCAATAAGCAAAAGATAGAACAAAACAATAGAACTCTTAAAATTATTTTTTTATTAAGTTAAATAATATAGAAATTATTGAAAATGTCTGGTCGTGGTAAAGGTGGTAAAGTAAAGAATAAGGCAAAATCTAGATCAAACCGTGCTGGATTACAATTTCCTGTTGGCCGTATACATCGCCTTTTAAGAAAAGGCAATTATGCTGAACGAGTTGGAGCTGGTGCACCAGTTTATTTAGCAGCTGTTATGGAATATTTAGCTGCTGAAGTTCTTGAGTTAGCAGGAAATGCTGCTCGTGATAACAAAAAAACAAGAATAATTCCACGTCATTTACAATTGGCTATTCGAAATGATGAAGAATTAAACAAATTACTTTCTGGTGTAACAATCGCTCAGGAAATGACATAAAATCCATAAAGCCATAACCCATAACATAACATAAATTCACCGTACACAAAATCCCCAATAGTTATTGTATATACATATTACTTTACAATTTATTTTTCATTTCACTCAAATTCAATTCTAGTACATATACATATTTTATTATTTTCATTAATTTTTTTTATACATATTTATTTTATTACAAAATATTACATAAATTATATATTTTATATTAATTATATTAATAATATATGTATTATTATGTATATGATATCTACTCTAATCTAGCCCCTACCCGTACATTATTTTTATACATATACGAGTATGTACATATAAGAATTTGCATTAAAATGTTTTTTAAAAAATTTCTAATACCTTTGAAATATTCTTTATTTGGTTAATTTAAGATATGTATGTATTTCCTAATTTCCTTGAAAACTGTTGTTCTTGTTCTTGTTATACGATTATACCTTACCGTTACCACTATATACCTTTGATGATGCTTAATACATATAGTACATATAACGATATAACCAAAATCCATGCAAATTAATCTCAAACTATTTGCTTAAGCTTTCATTTTTCTGATTTATTACAGATTCTATTTTTTTTTAAATAATGGATGGAAGTAATGAAATAATTTTTCAGATTTTAGTTAAAAAAATAATGACTAGTAACATATTGAAATAATCTGCTAATATTTTTAAATTATTATTTTTTGTCAAAGCATTTTGAATTTGTTGATGTTTGATAAATATTTTTACATATTTTGTTCCGTCAGCTTCAGATTTCATCCAGAACTAACTGCATATGCAAAACCATTAGTTTTTTGTAATTTATTTTTCTAATCAAATGTTAAATAATAATTAATTATAATTTGAAATCTGTGATAAATACATAAATAAAATTATAATATTAAATACTTATTGGTATAACCTGCAATAAATATGAAATTATACGTATAACAAAATATGATCTGTATGTACATAATGTATAGAATAAATACTGTAACATATACATATAATGATTAATGTGTATGCACATATTATACAAGTTCATATGGCGAATATTTTTAATTAATATTACATAATATTTTCTTAAATAATTTTCAATAAGATACGAATATTTCAAAAAGGACAACAAAATCCATATATGTACATAATATGTATGTAGATATGCATGCATATAATCTAATATAGTACAATTATAGTACCATTCAGTCATAGTGATATTTAATGAATTATTAGGCACCAAGCATTTCAAAAATTGTACAAAAATATGATTACCAAATAAAAATTTCAAAAAAAATGTTATATTTTTAGATAAAGTACATCGCATAGAATATATATTTGTAAAAATAAAACATAATAATAAATTTATTTAGCAATAAATTAATATTTCGTGAAATATACTTGAAATTTTTAAGAAAAATTTGCAAAAAATATCAAATAAAATTTGATAGAGATAAGCTAAAACGTGGAAAATTTGTATTTAAGTAGAAAAAATACTAAGGATTAAATTTACATAAAAATAATAAAATAAATTATGCTAGAAATTGAATAATAAATGAAAATAGCTAATAATTTAAACACGAAATGTATACATTTTGTGTTAAAAATTATATGAAAATAAATGGAAGTTTCGTTTAGATACTCAAAAGTTGAAATAAGACGAACATTTAACGATTCGTATTTATTGAAGGTATTAATATTAATGTATTATACATACGCATACGATACGATTCAATATAGAGTGTAATTTTCAATTCATATTACTCAGAAATTGTTTAAATTTGAGATCTTCATCTTAAGATTATATTATAATACTATAAAATTATAATAATTATAACATTTTTAATCTACTAACTAAAAATGGCAGACGTTGGAAATGCAGAAACAAAAGTAGCGGCTAATACCGTTACTGTTGAAGGAAAGAAATCAAAAAAAGCAGGAGCAGCTGCATCAAGTGGCGTAAAAAAACCAAAAAGCAAACCAACTCATCCACCAACTGCTCAAATGGTGAACAGTGCAATCAAAGATTTGAAAGAACGAACTGGTTCATCATTGCCTGCAATCAAAAAGTATTTGGCAGCAAATTATAAAGTAGATGCAGAGAAATTGGCTCCATTTATAAAAAAATATTTAAAGAATTCAGTCGCTAGTGGAAAACTCATACAAACAAAAGGTAAAGGTGCTTCTGGTTCATTCAAATTACCACCAGGATCAGCTAAAAAATTGGAAAAAAGTGAAAGTGGAAGTGTTGTTAAAAAGAAGAAATCTGCTACAAAGAAACCAAAAGAAAAAGTAGTAAAGGATAAAGCCGACAAGAAGAAAAGCGAAAAGGCTGAAAAGAAAAAGAGTGAAAAGAAAAAATCTGCCGTATCCGCAGCTAAAAGCGCTAAAAAGGCTGGTTCGCCAAAAGTAAAACTTGCCAAAACGAAAAAAGATAAACTAAAAAAGGAGAAAACAGTAAAATCAGCTACGAAAAGTCCAAAAACTCCAAAACCGAAAAAATTAGCAGCTCCAAAGAAAACTGTTACAAAAAAAGTTGTCAAAAAATAAATTGATGTTTTAGGTTCAGCTTCAGCCGTTCATCAAGATCACACTCATACAACATAAAATGAAAATACATGAAATAAGAGCAGATTAATAACATAACATCAGCCCTTTTTAGGGCTACAAAATAATGTTTTAAAGAGTAAAATCTATTTCATCACGAAATTGATTGATCTGATCTAATTATTTTTTAATTTGATTTTGATCTAACTAACTATCTACATTATGATGTATTTATTTAGTATTTGTTTCATTGACATTGTTCCATTTCCATTGGTAAAAAATGAAAAATTATAAAATTCTGTTTGAGTTAAATCTGTTTTTTATGATATGAGAATGAGATATGTTTTTCTATAAAATAAAACAAATTTAAAATTCAACCATTCAACTTTAAATAAGTACATATTCTATATTATTTACAGTTACACTATATTATTACACTCGTGCTCTTTAGAAGTACACTTACATATAGTTACATGTTACATTACATTTCCATTCCATCAATGACCTGTTCCATATTAGAAAAATTGAAATTTATTTTATCTATAAAATTTATATAGAATTTTTACATCAATTAAATATTTAAACGTATTTGTAAATTATGTACTCTTTTATTAAATATTTTGTGGCCCTGATAAGGGCCGATTTTATTTAATTCAAATCCAATATGATCATGATGTCTTTTGTATCTTGTTTCATAGTACCATTGTCCAAATTATTATAATGATAATTTTTAATCATTAACCACCAAAACCATACAATGTTCGACCTTGTCTTTTCAATGCGTATACAACATCCATAGCAGTTACTGTCTTACGTTTAGCATGTTCTGTATATGTGACAGCATCACGAATAACATTTTCCAAAAATACTTTTAGAACACCACGAGTTTCTTCGTATATCAATCCAGATATACGTTTTACTCCTCCACGTCTAGCTAAACGACGAATTGCAGGCTTCGTAATACCTTGAATGTTATCACGAAGAACTTTTCTATGACGTTTTGCACCTCCTTTACCTAACCCTTTTCCACCTTTTCCGCGACCAGTCATTTTTTATATATTTTTTTTTTCAAAAATAAAATAATTTATAATTTATGAATTAATGAAATATGAAACTCGTTCGTTATTCGTTAATAGCAATTGAAACACCAACAAAACTTTATTTTTAGATTACTGTTTGTTATTGTTACTGTTCTGTTACTGTTCAAATTTGTAAATACAAAATAAAATTAAACTTTAAACATTTTACGTCTTGCTTTTATACATTTTCTTCATTCTTACAATGTTTTATGTTTTAATGTTTTCTACAAAAAATACAATAATTAAAATCTCCCCTCCTAACTAAAACTGACAGGAAAGAACAGAACAGCAACAGCAGTGCTAGTGGCAGTTGTTTTGTTATTTTAACTTCGTACAATCGTACATCGGTACATCATACCATACAGTTACAGTTACAGTTTACAGTCAATACTTCAACTTCAAGCTTCAACTTGTATAAAATTAAAAAAGTATATAAATAAAGTAAATTTCCTGTTCGTTTTTATTATTTAATTATTCGTTGTCAATTTCAATTGTCATTCACACATCACACCAGAATTCAGAAATCAGAAAATTATAACTAAAAGTAAAACTAAACTAGACAGTAAACAGCATTCTTAGATTGGAAATTTTCTATTAAAGATTTAAATTTAATATTTAAAATGGCAAGAACTAAGCAAACGGCACGTAAATCAACTGGTGGAAAGGCACCTCGTAAGCAATTAGCTACAAAGGCAGCTAGAAAAAGTGCACCAGCAACTGGAGGAGTAAAGAAACCTCATCGTTATCGTCCTGGTACAGTTGCTCTTAGAGAAATAAGACGTTATCAGAAAAGTACAGAACTTTTGATTCGTAAATTACCATTCCAACGTCTTGTACGTGAAATCGCTCAAGATTTTAAAACGGATTTACGTTTCCAAAGTTCAGCTGTAATGGCATTACAAGAAGCAAGTGAAGCATATCTCGTTGGTTTATTTGAAGATACTAATTTGTGTGCTATTCATGCCAAACGTGTCACTATAATGCCAAAAGATATTCAATTGGCTCGTCGTATTCGAGGTGAAAGAGCTTAAATGAAAATGACCAGTAATAATGGAACAAATGTACGATTGGATTTGATAATTTTACGTTTTTAAAAAATAAAATCGGTCCTTTTCAGGGCCACAATTATTTTACAATAGGTGAAATCTTTTACATATTTTTTCTTCTTACAAACAACAAAATTGAAAATTATTTAAGAATAAAATTTTACTAAAATATTGCAAATTGCAATGAAATTGAATTTGACCTTTGACTAATAAAAATTTATAGAAATGCATAGGCAGGCATGTTGCATGTACACTGTACAGATTACAGTCTACAGTCTACAGTAGTACTAGTACAGTACAGTGACAATCAGAAATACAATTGCAATTTGCAATTGAGTTGTAGTTGTAGTTCGTAGTTTGAACATGGATGATTATGATATATGAAATTGCAATAATGGGATTCCAAGTTAAGCAATGGGCATGGGTATAATAAAAATTAATACATATTAGGTGCTTTCGATTTGGCAAGGTAATTTCAAGATTCAAGTACTAAAATGTGTCTCTGTCTAGGTCTAGGATAAATTGTTAAAACGAACGATGAGCGCCACAAAAATTATTCATAACGTAACTACTTGCATTGCATCTCATTTACTTGAAAAATTTTGTAGTAGAATAGAAAGTAGTTGAAATTGCCATTTGCCAATGTCAAATCGAAAACACGAACACCTATTATAAAATATAAATAAATATGTAAGTAAATGTATCAAGAAAAATTTAATAATTATATGGATCATGGAGAAAAGTACATAAATTAGAAACATTAGATTAGATATTAAATTATAATTTTAATTTTAGTGTTTTTATTTTATACAGATATGTTGAAACTTGAACCTTGAAGATGATATGAAAAATTCTACTCTTTGAGTTATTATATTTGTGGCCCTGAAAAGGGCCTATTTTTATTTTAATTCCAAATTCAATTCAATTTAAAGTAAAACATCTTTTTATTTAGGTCCGGCTCCGGGTTCGGGGTCTGGTAAATTTATTTTGAGCTCGTGTATTTTGTAACTGCCTTTGTTCCTTCACTGACAGCGTGTTTAGCAAGTTCTCCAGGTAATAGTAAACGAACTGCAGTCTGAATTTCACGACTTGTAATTGTCGAACGTTTATTATAATGGGCTAAACGTGAAGCTTCTGCTGCGATTCTTTCAAATATATCATTTACAAAACTATTCATGATGCTCATCGCCTTTGAAGAAATTCCAGTATCAGGATGAACTTGCTTTAATACTTTGTAAATATAGATAGCATAACTTTCCTTCCTTTTATGTTTTCTTTTCTTATCGGTCTTCGAAATATTTTTTTGTGCTTTGCCAGCCTTTTTAGCTGCTTTACCACTGGCTTTTGGCGGCATATTTTTTAATTATAAATATTTATTTTATTAAAAAACTCAAAAATATAATTTTAGTTGATGCGATGCGTTATGTTTTTTTTATGTTTTTGTTTTTATGAAACGTTTTCACTTTTCAGTTTTCACTATATTTGTATACTATGATAAAAGATAGACAAAATATTAACACAATATTGAATTCATTCAGCTTATATATGATAATCTGTACAACCAGAATGTACATAACGATACAAAATTTTACCCCTCTCCCTTTTTTAATGTGAAAACTTCAGTATGACGCTACCAATATGAATTATATAAAAGCATAATTCAATTATGTTTGAACTTTGAACATTATAATAAAGTTGGACGCTGAACAGAAACAGAACGAATAAACATAAAAATAAACATAAACATACATAACTGTAAACTGCAAGCAATAAGCAAAAGATAGAACAAAACAATAGAACTCTTAAAATTATTTTTTTATTAAGTTAAATAATATAGAAATTATTGAAAATGTCTGGTCGTGGTAAAGGTGGTAAAGTAAAGAATAAGGCAAAATCTAGATCAAATCGTGCTGGATTACAATTTCCTGTTGGCCGTATACATCGCCTTTTAAGAAAAGGCAATTATGCTGAACGAGTTGGAGCTGGTGCACCAGTTTATTTAGCAGCTGTTATGGAATATTTAGCTGCTGAAGTTCTTGAGTTAGCAGGAAATGCTGCTCGTGATAACAAAAAAACAAGAATAATTCCACGTCATTTACAATTGGCTATTCGAAATGATGAAGAATTAAACAAATTACTTTCTGGTGTAACAATCGCTCAGGGAGGTGTTTTACCAAACATTCAGGCAGTACTTTTACCGAAAAAAACAGAAAAGAAGGCTTAAAAATGAAATACGGTTACGAATACGAATATACAAAAACAAATATAAATAATTGCGGATAACGTTTTTATTGGATAATCGAACTACAAAAATTTTAAATCCGTCCTTTTCAGGACGACAAATATTTTAACCAAAGAGTTAATTTATACAATACGTTTACATATTATATATTTAATTTATTTTTCATTTCACTCAGATTCACATTCAATTTTAGTGATTTTTATTTTGGTCTGGTTGGATAGTGGACGGTGGACCCCTAGACCTAGCAGAGACCACTAGACAGCCAGCAGAGCCACACAATCCTCAAAAAAAGAAAATGACATAAAATCCATAAAGCCATAACCCATAACATAACATAAATTCACCGTACACAAAATCCCCAATAGTTATTGTATATACATATTACTTTACAATTTATTTTTCATTTCACTCAAATTCAATTCTAGTACATATACATATTTTATTATTTTCATTAATTTTTTTTATACATATTTATTTTATTACAAAATATTACATAAATTATATATTTTATATTAATTATATTAATAATATATGTATTATTATGTATATGATATCTACTCTAATCTAGCCCCTACCCGTACATTATTTTTATACATATACGAGTATGTACATATAAGAATTTGCATTAAAATGTTTTTTAAAAAATTTCTAATACCTTTGAAATATTCTTTATTTGGTTAATTTAAGATATGTATGTATTTCCTAATTTCCTTGAAAACTGTTGTTCTTGTTCTTGTTATACGATTATACCTTACCGTTACCACTATATACCTTTGATGATGCTTAATACATATAGTACATATAACGATATAACCAAAATCCATGCAAATTAATCTCAAACTATTTGCTTAAGCTTTCATTTTTCTGATTTATTACAGATTCTATTTTTTTTTAAATAATGGATGGAAGTAATGAAATAATTTTTCAGATTTTAGTTAAAAAAATAATGACTAGTAACATATTGAAATAATCTGCTAATATTTTTAAATTATTATTTTTTGTCAAAGCATTTTGAATTTGTTGATGTTTGATAAATATTTTTACATATTTTGTTCCGTCAGCTTCAGATTTCATCCAGAACTAACTGCATATGCAAAACCATTAGTTTTTTGTAATTTATTTTTCTAATCAAATGTTAAATAATAATTAATTATAATTTGAAATCTGTGATAAATACATAAATAAAATTATAATATTAAATACTTATTGGTATAACCTGCAATAAATATGAAATTATACGTATAACAAAATATGATCTGTATGTACATAATGTATAGAATAAATACTGTAACATATACATATAATGATTAATGTGTATGCACATATTATACAAGTTCATATGGCGAATATTTTTAATTAATATTACATAATATTTTCTTAAATAATTTTCAATAAGATACGAATATTTCAAAAAGGACAACAAAATCCATATATGTACATAATATGTATGTAGATATGCATGCATATAATCTAATATAGTACAATTATAGTACCATTCAGTCATAGTGATATTTAATGAATTATTAGGCACCAAGCATTTCAAAAATTGTACAAAAATATGATTACCAAATAAAAATTTCAAAAAAAATGTTATATTTTTAGATAAAGTACATCGCATAGAATATATATTTGTAAAAATAAAACATAATAATAAATTTATTTAGCAATAAATTAATATTTCGTGAAATATACTTGAAATTTTTAAGAAAAATTTGCAAAAAATATCAAATAAAATTTGATAGAGATAAGCTAAAACGTGGAAAATTTGTATTTAAGTAGAAAAAATACTAAGGATTAAATTTACATAAAAATAATAAAATAAATTATGCTAGAAATTGAATAATAAATGAAAATAGCTAATAATTTAAACACGAAATGTATACATTTTGTGTTAAAAATTATATGAAAATAAATGGAAGTTTCGTTTAGATACTCAAAAGTTGAAATAAGACGAACATTTAACGATTCGTATTTATTGAAGGTATTAATGTATTATACATACGCATACGATACGATTCAATATAGAGTGTAATTTTCAATTCATATTACTCAGAAATTGTTTAAATTTGAGATCTTCATCTTAAGATTATATTATAATACTATAAAATTATAATAATTATAACATTTTTAATCTACTAACTAAAAATGGCAGACGTTGGAAATGCAGAAACAAAAGTAGCGGCTAATACCGTTACTGTTGAAGGAAAGAAATCAAAAAAAGCAGGAGCAGCTGCATCAAGTGGCGTAAAAAAACCAAAAAGCAAACCAACTCATCCACCAACTGCTCAAATGGTGAACAGTGCAATCAAAGATTTGAAAGAACGAACTGGTTCATCATTGCCTGCAATCAAAAAGTATTTGGCAGCAAATTATAAAGTAGATGCAGAGAAATTGGCTCCATTTATAAAAAAATATTTAAAGAATTCAGTCGCTAGTGGAAAACTCATACAAACAAAAGGTAAAGGTGCTTCTGGTTCATTCAAATTACCACCAGGATCAGCTAAAAAATTGGAAAAAAGTGAAAGTGGAAGTGTTGTTAAAAAGAAGAAATCTGCTACAAAGAAACCAAAAGAAAAAGTAGTAAAGGATAAAGCCGACAAGAAGAAAAGCGAAAAGGCTGAAAAGAAAAAGAGTGAAAAGAAAAAATCTGCCGTATCCGCAGCTAAAAGCGCTAAAAAGGCTGGTTCGCCAAAAGTAAAACTTGCCAAAACGAAAAAAGATAAACTAAAAAAGGAGAAAACAGTAAAATCAGCTACGAAAAGTCCAAAAACTCCAAAACCGAAAAAATTAGCAGCTCCAAAGAAAACTGTTACAAAAAAAGTTGTCAAAAAATAAATTGATGTTTTAGGTTCAGCTTCAGCCGTTCATCAAGATCACACTCATACAACATAAAATGAAAATACATGAAATAAGAGCAGATTAATAACATAACATCAGCCCTTTTTAGGGCTACAAAATAATGTTTTAAAGAGTAAAATCTATTTCATCACGAAATTGATTGATCTGATCTAATTATTTTTTAATTTGATTTTGATCTAACTAACTATCTACATTATGATGTATTTATTTAGTATTTGTTTCATTGACATTGTTCCATTTCCATTGGTAAAAAATGAAAAATTATAAAATTCTGTTTGAGTTAAATCTGTTTTTTATGATATGAGAATGAGATATGTTTTTCTATAAAATAAAACAAATTTAAAATTCAACCATTCAACTTTAAATAAGTACATATTCTATATTATTTACAGTTACACTATATTATTACACTCGTGCTCTTTAGAAGTACACTTACATATAGTTACATGTAACATGTTACATTACATTTCCATTCCATCAATGACCTGTTCCATATTAGAAAAATTGAAATTTATTTTATCTATAAAATTTATATAGAATTTTTACATCAATTAAATATTTAAACGTATTTGTAAATTATGTACTCTTTTATTAAATATTTTGTGGCCCTGATAAGGGCCGATTTTATTTAATTCAAATCCAATATGATCATGATGTCTTTTGTATCTTGTTTCATAGTACCATTGTCCAAATTATTATAATGATAATTTTTAATCATTAACCACCAAAACCATACAATGTTCGACCTTGTCTTTTCAATGCGTATACAACATCCATAGCAGTTACTGTCTTACGTTTAGCATGTTCTGTATATGTGACAGCATCACGAATAACATTTTCCAAAAATACTTTTAGAACACCACGAGTTTCTTCGTATATCAATCCAGATATACGTTTTACTCCTCCACGTCTAGCTAAACGACGAATTGCAGGCTTCGTAATACCTTGAATGTTATCACGAAGAACTTTTCTATGACGTTTTGCACCTCCTTTACCTAAACCTTTTCCACCTTTTCCGCGACCAGTCATTTTTTATATATTTTTTTTTTCAAAAATAAAATAATTTATAATTTATGAATTAATGAAATATGAAACTCGTTCGTTATTCGTTAATAGCAATTGAAACACCAACAAAACTTTATTTTTAGATTACTGTTTGTTATTGTTACTGTTCTGTTACTGTTCAAATTTGTAAATACAAAATAAAATTAAACTTTAAACATTTTACGTCTTGCTTTTATACATTTTCTTCATTCTTACAATGTTTTATGTTTTAATGTTTTCTACAAAAAATACAATAATTAAAATCTCCCCTCCTAACTAAAACTGACAGGAAAGAACAGAACAGCAACAGCAGTGCTAGTGGCAGTTGTTTTGTTATTTTAACTTCGTACAATCGTACATCGGTACATCATACCATACAGTTACAGTTACAGTTTACAGTCAATACTTCAACTTCAAGCTTCAACTTGTATAAAATTAAAAAAGTATATAAATAAAGTAAATTTCCTGTTCGTTTTTATTATTTAATTATTCGTTGTCAATTTCAATTGTCATTCACACATCACACCAGAATTCAGAAATCAGAAAATTATAACTAAAAGTAAAACTAAACTAGACAGTAAACAGCATTCTTAGATTGGAAATTTTCTATTAAAGATTTAAATTTAATATTTAAAATGGCAAGAACTAAGCAAACGGCACGTAAATCAACTGGTGGAAAGGCACCTCGTAAGCAATTAGCTACAAAGGCAGCTAGAAAAAGTGCACCAGCAACTGGAGGAGTAAAGAAACCTCATCGTTATCGTCCTGGTACAGTTGCTCTTCGAGAAATAAGACGTTATCAGAAAAGTACAGAACTTTTGATTCGTAAATTACCATTCCAACGTCTTGTACGTGAAATCGCTCAAGATTTTAAAACGGATTTACGTTTCCAAAGTTCAGCTGTAATGGCATTACAAGAAGCAAGTGAAGCATATCTCGTTGGTTTATTTGAAGATACTAATTTGTGTGCTATTCATGCCAAACGTGTCACTATAATGCCAAAAGATATTCAATTGGCTCGTCGTATTCGAGGTGAAAGAGCTTAAATGAAAATGACCAGTAATAATGGAACAAATGTACGATTGGATTTGATAATTTTACGTTTTTAAAAAATAAAATCGGTCCTTTTCAGGGCCACAATTATTTTACAATAGGTGAAATCTTTTACATATTTTTTCTTCTTACAAACAACAAAATTGAAAATTATTTAAGAATAAAATTTTACTAAAATATTGCAAATTGCAATGAAATTGAATTTGACCTTTGACTAATAAAAATTTATAGAAATGCATAGGCAGGCATGTTGCATGTACACTGTACAGATTACAGTCTACAGTCTACAGTAGTACTAGTACAGTACAGTGACAATCAGAAATACAATTGCAATTTGCAATTGAGTTGTAGTTGTAGTTCGTAGTTTGAACATGGATGATTATGATATATGAAATTGCAATAATGGGATTCCAAGTTAAGCAATGGGCATGGGTATAATAAAAATTAATACATATTAGGTGCTTTCGATTTGGCAAGGTAATTTCAAGATTCAAGTACTAAAATGTGTCTCTGTCTAGGTCTAGGATAAATTGTTAAAACGAACGATGAGCGCCACAAAAATTATTCATAACGTAACTACTTGCATTGCATCTCATTTACTTGAAAAATTTTGTAGTAGAATAGAAAGTAGTTGAAATTGCCATTTGCCAATGTCAAATCGAAAACACGAACACCTATTATAAAATATAAATAAATATGTAAGTAAATGTATCAAGAAAAATTTAATAATTATATGGATCATGGAGAAAAGTACATAAATTAGAAACATTAGATTAGATATTAAATTATAATTTTAATTTTAGTGTTTTTATTTTATACAGATATGTTGAAACTTGAACCTTGAAGATGATATGAAAAATTCTACTCTTTGAGTTATTATATTTGTGGCCCTGAAAAGGGCCTATTTTTATTTTAATTCCAAATTCAATTCAATTTAAAGTAAAACATCTTTTTATTTAGGTCCGGCTCCGGGTTCGGGGTCTGGTAAATTTATTTTGAGCTCGTGTATTTTGTAACTGCCTTTGTTCCTTCACTGACAGCGTGTTTAGCAAGTTCTCCAGGTAATAGTAAACGAACTGCAGTCTGAATTTCACGACTTGTAATTGTCGAACGTTTATTATAATGGGCTAAACGTGAAGCTTCTGCTGCGATTCTTTCAAATATATCATTTACAAAACTATTCATGATGCTCATCGCCTTTGAAGAAATTCCAGTATCAGGATGAACTTGCTTTAATACTTTGTAAATATAGATAGCATAACTTTCCTTCCTTTTATGTTTTCTTTTCTTATCGGTCTTCGAAATATTTTTTTGTGCTTTGCCAGCCTTTTTAGCTGCTTTACCACTGGCTTTTGGCGGCATATTTTTTAATTATAAATATTTATTTTATTAAAAAACTCAAAAATATAATTTTAGTTGATGCGATGCGTTATGTTTTTTTTATGTTTTTGTTTTTATGAAACGTTTTCACTTTTCAGTTTTCACTATATTTGTATACTATGATAAAAGATAGACAAAATATTAACACAATATTGAATTCATTCAGCTTATATATGATAATCTGTACAACCAGAATGTACATAACGATACAAAATTTTACCCCTCTCCCTTTTTTAATGTGAAAACTTCAGTATGACGCTACCAATATGAATTATATAAAAGCATAATTCAATTATGTTTGAACTTTGAACATTATAATAAAGTTGGACGCTGAACAGAAACAGAACGAATAAACATAAAAATAAACATAAACATACATAACTGTAAACTGCAAGCAATAAGCAAAAGATAGAACAAAACAATAGAACTCTTAAAATTATTTTTTTATTAAGTTAAATAATATAGAAATTATTGAAAATGTCTGGTCGTGGTAAAGGTGGTAAAGTAAAGAATAAGGCAAAATCTAGATCAAATCGTGCTGGATTACAATTTCCTGTTGGCCGTATACATCGCCTTTTAAGAAAAGGCAATTATGCTGAACGAGTTGGAGCTGGTGCACCAGTTTATTTAGCAGCTGTTATGGAATATTTAGCTGCTGAAGTTCTTGAGTTAGCAGGAAATGCTGCTCGTGATAACAAAAAAACAAGAATAATTCCACGTCATTTACAATTGGCTATTCGAAATGATGAAGAATTAAACAAATTACTTTCTGGTGTAACAATCGCTCAGGGAGGTGTTTTACCAAACATTCAGGCAGTACTTTTACCGAAAAAAACAGAAAAGAAGGCTTAAAAATGAAATACGGTTACGAATACGAATATACAAAAACAAATATAAATAATTGCGGATAACGTTTTTATTGGATAATCGAACTACAAAAATTTTAAATCCGTCCTTTTCAGGACGACAAATATTTTAACCAAAGAGTTAATTTATACAATACGTTTACATATTATATATTTAATTTATTTTTCATTTCACTCAGATTCACATTCAATTTTAGTGATTTTTATTTTGGTCTGGTTGGATAGTGGACGGTGGACCCCTAGACCTAGCAGAGACCACTAGACAGCCAGCAGAGCCACACAATCCTCAAAAAAAGAAAATGACATAAAATCCATAAAGCCATAACCCATAACATAACATAAATTCACCGTACACAAAATCCCCAATAGTTATTGTATATACATATTACTTTACAATTTATTTTTCATTTCACTCAAATTCAATTCTAGTACATATACATATTTTATTATTTTCATTAATTTTTTTTATACATATTTATTTTATTACAAAATATTACATAAATTATATATTTTATATTAATTATATTAATAATATATGTATTATTATGTATATGATATCTACTCTAATCTAGCCCCTACCCGTACATTATTTTTATACATATACGAGTATGTACATATAAGAATTTGCATTAAAATGTTTTTTAAAAAATTTCTAATACCTTTGAAATATTCTTTATTTGGTTAATTTAAGATATGTATGTATTTCCTAATTTCCTTGAAAACTGTTGTTCTTGTTCTTGTTATACGATTATACCTTACCGTTACCACTATATACCTTTGATGATGCTTAATACATATAGTACATATAACGATATAACCAAAATCCATGCAAATTAATCTCAAACTATTTGCTTAAGCTTTCATTTTTCTGATTTATTACAGATTCTATTTTTTTTTAAATAATGGATGGAAGTAATGAAATAATTTTTCAGATTTTAGTTAAAAAAATAATGACTAGTAACATATTGAAATAATCTGCTAATATTTTTAAATTATTATTTTTTGTCAAAGCATTTTGAATTTGTTGATGTTTGATAAATATTTTTACATATTTTGTTCCGTCAGCTTCAGATTTCATCCAGAACTAACTGCATATGCAAAACCATTAGTTTTTTGTAATTTATTTTTCTAATCAAATGTTAAATAATAATTAATTATAATTTGAAATCTGTGATAAATACATAAATAAAATTATAATATTAAATACTTATTGGTATAACCTGCAATAAATATGAAATTATACGTATAACAAAATATGATCTGTATGTACATAATGTATAGAATAAATACTGTAACATATACATATAATGATTAATGTGTATGCACATATTATACAAGTTCATATGGCGAATATTTTTAATTAATATTACATAATATTTTCTTAAATAATTTTCAATAAGATACGAATATTTCAAAAAGGACAACAAAATCCATATATGTACATAATATGTATGTAGATATGCATGCATATAATCTAATATAGTACAATTATAGTACCATTCAGTCATAGTGATATTTAATGAATTATTAGGCACCAAGCATTTCAAAAATTGTACAAAAATATGATTACCAAATAAAAATTTCAAAAAAAATGTTATATTTTTAGATAAAGTACATCGCATAGAATATATATTTGTAAAAATAAAACATAATAATAAATTTATTTAGCAATAAATTAATATTTCGTGAAATATACTTGAAATTTTTAAGAAAAATTTGCAAAAAATATCAAATAAAATTTGATAGAGATAAGCTAAAACGTGGAAAATTTGTATTTAAGTAGAAAAAATACTAAGGATTAAATTTACATAAAAATAATAAAATAAATTATGCTAGAAATTGAATAATAAATGAAAATAGCTAATAATTTAAACACGAAATGTATACATTTTGTGTTAAAAATTATATGAAAATAAATGGAAGTTTCGTTTAGATACTCAAAAGTTGAAATAAGACGAACATTTAACGATTCGTATTTATTGAAGGTATTAATGTATTATACATACGCATACGATACGATTCAATATAGAGTGTAATTTTCAATTCATATTACTCAGAAATTGTTTAAATTTGAGATCTTCATCTTAAGATTATATTATAATACTATAAAATTATAATAATTATAACATTTTTAATCTACTAACTAAAAATGGCAGACGTTGGAAATGCAGAAACAAAAGTAGCGGCTAATACCGTTACTGTTGAAGGAAAGAAATCAAAAAAAGCAGGAGCAGCTGCATCAAGTGGCGTAAAAAAACCAAAAAGCAAACCAACTCATCCACCAACTGCTCAAATGGTGAACAGTGCAATCAAAGATTTGAAAGAACGAACTGGTTCATCATTGCCTGCAATCAAAAAGTATTTGGCAGCAAATTATAAAGTAGATGCAGAGAAATTGGCTCCATTTATAAAAAAATATTTAAAGAATTCAGTCGCTAGTGGAAAACTCATACAAACAAAAGGTAAAGGTGCTTCTGGTTCATTCAAATTACCACCAGGATCAGCTAAAAAATTGGAAAAAAGTGAAAGTGGAAGTGTTGTTAAAAAGAAGAAATCTGCTACAAAGAAACCAAAAGAAAAAGTAGTAAAGGATAAAGCCGACAAGAAGAAAAGCGAAAAGGCTGAAAAGAAAAAGAGTGAAAAGAAAAAATCTGCCGTATCCGCAGCTAAAAGCGCTAAAAAGGCTGGTTCGCCAAAAGTAAAACTTGCCAAAACGAAAAAAGATAAACTAAAAAAGGAGAAAACAGTAAAATCAGCTACGAAAAGTCCAAAAACTCCAAAACCGAAAAAATTAGCAGCTCCAAAGAAAACTGTTACAAAAAAAGTTGTCAAAAAATAAATTGATGTTTTAGGTTCAGCTTCAGCCGTTCATCAAGATCACACTCATACAACATAAAATGAAAATACATGAAATAAGAGCAGATTAATAACATAACATCAGCCCTTTTTAGGGCTACAAAATAATGTTTTAAAGAGTAAAATCTATTTCATCACGAAATTGATTGATCTGATCTAATTATTTTTTAATTTGATTTTGATCTAACTAACTATCTACATTATGATGTATTTATTTAGTATTTGTTTCATTGACATTGTTCCATTTCCATTGGTAAAAAATGAAAAATTATAAAATTCTGTTTGAGTTAAATCTGTTTTTTATGATATGAGAATGAGATATGTTTTTCTATAAAATAAAACAAATTTAAAATTCAACCATTCAACTTTAAATAAGTACATATTCTATATTATTTACAGTTACACTATATTATTACACTCGTGCTCTTTAGAAGTACACTTACATATAGTTACATGTAACATGTTACATTACATTTCCATTCCATCAATGACCTGTTCCATATTAGAAAAATTGAAATTTATTTTATCTATAAAATTTATATAGAATTTTTACATCAATTAAATATTTAAACGTATTTGTAAATTATGTACTCTTTTATTAAATATTTTGTGGCCCTGATAAGGGCCGATTTTATTTAATTCAAATCCAATATGATCATGATGTCTTTTGTATCTTGTTTCATAGTACCATTGTCCAAATTATTATAATGATAATTTTTAATCATTAACCACCAAAACCATACAATGTTCGACCTTGTCTTTTCAATGCGTATACAACATCCATAGCAGTTACTGTCTTACGTTTAGCATGTTCTGTATATGTGACAGCATCACGAATAACATTTTCCAAAAATACTTTTAGAACACCACGAGTTTCTTCGTATATCAATCCAGATATACGTTTTACTCCTCCACGTCTAGCTAAACGACGAATTGCAGGCTTCGTAATACCTTGAATGTTATCACGAAGAACTTTTCTATGACGTTTTGCACCTCCTTTACCTAAACCTTTTCCACCTTTTCCGCGACCAGTCATTTTTTATATATTTTTTTTTTCAAAAATAAAATAATTTATAATTTATGAATTAATGAAATATGAAACTCGTTCGTTATTCGTTAATAGCAATTGAAACACCAACAAAACTTTATTTTTAGATTACTTAGGGATTCGGTATCGGTACTCGATACTTTACTCATATGAGTACTTTCGTTCCGATACTAGTATTTTTTGTACTCGATACTTTTTGATTCGATACTGTACTCATATGAGTACTTTCCCCTCGGTATCGAATCAAAATTCGTGCATTACGTAAAAAAAAAAACTGAAAAACATTCGAGAAACGTCATACTCGAATGTTCAAACCTCTAATAAGTGTCTGCAATAGAAAATTCTTTAACTCGAATGTAGTAGAATGTTTCTAGAAATCTGAGTAGAGTATATATACCAGAGCGATGAAGGTAGTAGAGTCAGTTTTTTTTTAATATTTTAAATTGAAAGTGTTACTGACAAGTATAAAAGTGAGTGATAATTTCATTAAGTGTTCAAGTAAAGAAAATAAGTATAAAAGTGAGTTTGGATAAATTGAAAATTTAACTAAGTGTTTAATTAAACAAAAAAATGCCACCACCAGCAACCAGTGAGGTTTGGATGTCTTTCACAAAAGTAGACAAGAATACCGCCAAATGCAAATCTTGTTTCAAAAATTTCAAATCATCTGGAAATACTTCAAATTTGCAAAAACATCTCAAGAAATGTTTGGAATCAAGGTCTGAAGTTAAAAAAACTGAAGTAGCAAGGTAAGTAACTCTCAATTTCTTGTAAGATCCTATAATTTTGAGTACGTTATGTAACCAGTATAAGCACGACTTTTGTTCCGGGAGATAAAAGAAAACATCTAGATGAAGAAGAAAATCAACAGCAAAAAGTAAGCGAAGGAGTAAGTAATCCAAAAAAACAAGAAATTGAGGAAAAAAAGGTACAAATACATATTGATGAATCCTTTCGACGAATTACGTCTTACTCATCAGGTGAGTAAGTATGTATATAAATATACAGATATGTATATTATATGTTTTATATTTGGTTCATTCTTTCCTAGGTGGACAAAAATATAATAAACTAACTAAAGGACTTCTGTATTTTATTTGCAAAGATCAAAGACCATTCGACGTCGTCAATGGAAAAGGATTCCGGCGTTTTGTAAAATTATTATTACCAACATTCCAAATTCCTAGCACAGATACTTTAAAAGAAAGGCTTGACGACTTCTATGAAATAACATTCAAAAATTATCAAGAAAAATTTAGCAGTACAGAAATAAATCATGTAGCCTTAACATGCGATATTTGGTCTGACATGATGTCAGCTAGGAGTTTTTTTGGTGTAACTGCTCATTTTTTGGAAAATAATTCATTTATCTCAAAAACGATAGGATTTAAAGAACTCGAAGAAAGACACACTGCAGCAAATATAGCGAAAAAATTGGAAGAAATCACTTCAGATATTGGAATTACACGTGAAAAGATTTCTGCAGTCGTTACAGATAATGGAGCTAATATGATTGCTGCAATAAACATTTTTATTGGCAAAGGACTTCATCTTCCATGTTTTGCGCATACCCTGAATTTAGTCGCAGAAAACATTTTAAAAACGCAGTCGATAATGTCGTTAATAGAAAAAGTGAGAAATATCGTAAAATTTTTCAAAATTAGCATTTTGCAAAGCAAACTTTTAGAAAACAAACAAAAAGAAATTGGGAAGACACCTGCTAAACTCATCTTAGATGTTAAAACTCGATGGAATTCAGTTTTCTACATGTTGGAAAGATATTTGGAACTGGCATCCGTAATAAATCAAATAATTTTAGAAAATGTAAATGCTCCGTCACCTTTGTCAGCATCAGAAATTCAAGACTTGAAATATGTGCTAAAAATCTTAAGGCCTTTAGAATATGCGACAAAAGAAGTTTCTGGCGAAAAATACATCACAATTTCAAAAATAATACCACTAATAAATTGCCTTAAAGCAAAACTTCAAGACTTGGAAGTTGACGAAAATTCTATTGTTTCTCCATTGAAGCAAGCTGCTCTCAATGAACTTAGTCATCGATTTGGTCGAATAGAAGAGTGCCATTTATTAGCATTATCATGCATTTTGGATCCTCGTTTTAAAAGGATACATTTTACAGATCCTCAGTCATGTGCAAGAGCTATTTTGATGATACGTAAAGAGATCCAAAAACAAACTGAAACTACAAGTAGTAGTGATACGGATAGCGAAGATATAACTGAAAGCTACGAAGATTTTGATTTTTGGCAACATCACAAAACTCTTGCACATGCCAAACAAAAGAAATATCATCTAAAAGAATCTGATATTCAGAGAGATGAATTAAATACCTATTTAACGAATCCTGTGGCACCACTCAGCGCAGATCCTCTCATTGTGTGGTGTGAAATGAAAAATGTTTTTCCAGGTCTATATAAACAGGCATTAAAATATCTGACAATACCAGCAACATCGGTTCCAGCCGAGCGATTATTCTCAAAGGCGGGAAACACTTTGAATAAAAATAGAAATAGGTTATTGAGCAAACGAATGGAAAAGATAATGTTTCTTAGTGACTGTAAAGAGGACGAATGGAATTTGTAAAATATTTTTGTTTTTAAATATTTTCATACTGACATGTTCTGTAAAAACACTTTAGGATTAAGAAAATCAAATCTAATTTCGAAATTCGAATCAAATAAAGTATTTTTAATACATTAAATATGTTGTTTGAGTCCTCCTTAACATTCACCTTTTCATCCGATACTTAGTACTCGATACTCTGTGGTATCGAGTACTTTCATGTGAGTACTAATCAGTACTCGAGTACTACTGATTCGATATTAATGCGAGTACTGGTATCGAGTACTGTTGATCCGATACCGAATCCCTAAGATTACTGTTTGTTATTGTTACTGTTCTGTTACTGTTCAAATTTGTAAATACAAAATAAAATTAAACTTTAAACATTTTACGTCTTGCTTTTATACATTTTCTTCATTCTTACAATGTTTTATGTTTTAATGTTTTCTACAAAAAATACAATAATTAAAATCTCCCCTCCTAACTAAAACTGACAGGAAAGAACAGAACAGCAACAGCAGTGCTAGTGGCAGTTGTTTTGTTATTTTAACTTCGTACAATCGTACATCGGTACATCATACCATACAGTTACAGTTACAGTTTACAGTCAATACTTCAACTTCAAGCTTCAACTTGTATAAAATTAAAAAAGTATATAAATAAAGTAAATTTCCTGTTCGTTTTTATTATTTAATTATTCGTTGTCAATTTCAATTGTCATTCACACATCACACCAGAATTCAGAAATCAGAAAATTATAACTAAAAGTAAAACTAAACTAGACAGTAAACAGCATTCTTAGATTGGAAATTTTCTATTAAAGATTTAAATTTAATATTTAAAATGGCAAGAACTAAGCAAACGGCACGTAAATCAACTGGTGGAAAGGCACCTCGTAAGCAATTAGCTACAAAGGCAGCTAGAAAAAGTGCACCAGCAACTGGAGGAGTAAAGAAACCTCATCGTTATCGTCCTGGTACAGTTGCTCTTCGAGAAATAAGACGTTATCAGAAAAGTACAGAACTTTTGATTCGTAAATTACCATTCCAACGTCTTGTACGTGAAATCGCTCAAGATTTTAAAACGGATTTACGTTTCCAAAGTTCAGCTGTAATGGCATTACAAGAAGCAAGTGAAGCATATCTCGTTGGTTTATTTGAAGATACTAATTTGTGTGCTATTCATGCCAAACGTGTCACTATAATGCCAAAAGATATTCAATTGGCTCGTCGTATTCGAGGTGAAAGAGCTTAAATGAAAATGACCAGTAATAATGGAACAAATGTACGATTGGATTTGATAATTTTACGTTTTTAAAAAATAAAATCGGTCCTTTTCAGGGCCACAATTATTTTACAATAGGTGAAATCTTTTACATATTTTTTCTTCTTACAAACAACAAAATTGAAAATTATTTAAGAATAAAATTTTACTAAAATATTGCAAATTGCAATGAAATTGAATTTGACCTTTGACTAATAAAAATTTATAGAAATGCATAGGCAGGCATGTTGCATGTACACTGTACAGATTACAGTCTACAGTCTACAGTAGTACTAGTACAGTACAGTGACAATCAGAAATACAATTGCAATTTGCAATTGAGTTGTAGTTGTAGTTCGTAGTTTGAACATGGATGATTATGATATATGAAATTGCAATAATGGGATTCCAAGTTAAGCAATGGGCATGGGTATAATAAAAATTAATACATATTAGGTGCTTTCGATTTGGCAAGGTAATTTCAAGATTCAAGTACTAAAATGTGTCTCTGTCTAGGTCTAGGATAAATTGTTAAAACGAACGATGAGCGCCACAAAAATTATTCATAACGTAACTACTTGCATTGCATCTCATTTACTTGAAAAATTTTGTAGTAGAATAGAAAGTAGTTGAAATTGCCATTTGCCAATGTCAAATCGAAAACACGAACACCTATTATAAAATATAAATAAATATGTAAGTAAATGTATCAAGAAAAATTTAATAATTATATGGATCATGGAGAAAAGTACATAAATTAGAAACATTAGATTAGATATTAAATTATAATTTTAATTTTAGTGTTTTTATTTTATACAGATATGTTGAAACTTGAACCTTGAAGATGATATGAAAAATTCTACTCTTTGAGTTATTATATTTGTGGCCCTGAAAAGGGCCTATTTTTATTTTAATTCCAAATTCAATTCAATTTAAAGTAAAACATCTTTTTATTTAGGTCCGGCTCCGGGTTCGGGGTCTGGTAAATTTATTTTGAGCTCGTGTATTTTGTAACTGCCTTTGTTCCTTCACTGACAGCGTGTTTAGCAAGTTCTCCAGGTAATAGTAAACGAACTGCAGTCTGAATTTCACGACTTGTAATTGTCGAACGTTTATTATAATGGGCTAAACGTGAAGCTTCTGCTGCGATTCTTTCAAATATATCATTTACAAAACTATTCATGATGCTCATCGCCTTTGAAGAAATTCCAGTATCAGGATGAACTTGCTTTAATACTTTGTAAATATAGATAGCATAACTTTCCTTCCTTTTATGTTTTCTTTTCTTATCGGTCTTCGAAATATTTTTTTGTGCTTTGCCAGCCTTTTTAGCTGCTTTACCACTGGCTTTTGGTGGCATATTTTTTAATTATAAATATTTATTTTATTAAAAAACTCAAAAATATAATTTTAGTTGATGCGATGCGTTATGTTTTTTTTATGTTTTTGTTTTTATGAAACGTTTTCACTTTTCAGTTTTCACTATATTTGTATACTATGATAAAAGATAGACAAAATATTAACACAATATTGAATTCATTCAGCTTATATATGATAATCTGTACAACCAGAATGTACATAACGATACAAAATTTTACCCCTCTCCCTTTTTTAATGTGAAAACTTCAGTATGACGCTACCAATATGAATTATATAAAAGCATAATTCAATTATGTTTGAACATTATAATAAAGTTGGACGCTGAACAGAAACAGAACGAATAAACATAAAAATAAACATAAACATACATAACTGTAAACTGCAAGCAATAAGCAAAAGATAGAACAAAACAATAGAACTCTTAAAATTATTTTTTTATTAAGTTAAATAATATAGAAATTATTGAAAATGTCTGGTCGTGGTAAAGGTGGTAAAGTAAAGAATAAGGCAAAATCTAGATCAAATCGTGCTGGATTACAATTTCCTGTTGGCCGTATACATCGCCTTTTAAGAAAAGGCAATTATGCTGAACGAGTTGGAGCTGGTGCACCAGTTTATTTAGCAGCTGTTATGGAATATTTAGCTGCTGAAGTTCTTGAGTTAGCAGGAAATGCTGCTCGTGATAACAAAAAAACAAGAATAATTCCACGTCATTTACAATTGGCTATTCGAAATGATGAAGAATTAAACAAATTACTTTCTGGTGTAACAATCGCTCAGGGAGGTGTTTTACCAAACATTCAGGCAGTACTTTTACCGAAAAAAACAGAAAAGAAGGCTTAAAAATGGAATACGGTTACGAATATACAAAAACAAATATAAATAATTGCGGATAACGTTTTTATTGGATAATCGAACTACAAAAATTTTAAATCCGTCCTTTTCAGGACGACAAATATTTTAACCAAAGAGTTAATTTATACAATACGTTTACATATTATATATTTAATTTATTTTTCATTTCACTCAGATTCACATTCAATTTTAGTGATTTTTATTTTGGTCTGGTTGGATAGTGGACGGTGGACCCCTAGACCTAGCAGAGACCACTAGACAGCCAGCAGAGCCACACAATCCTCAAAAAAAGAAAATGACATAAAATCCATAAAGCCATAACCCATAACATAACATAAATTCACCGTACACAAAATCCCCAATAGTTATTGTATATACATATTACTTTACAATTTATTTTTCATTTCACTCAAATTCAATTCTAGTACATATACATATTTTATTATTTTCATTAATTTTTTTTATACATATTTATTTTATTACAAAATATTACATAAATTATATATTTTATATTAATTATATTAATAATATATGTATTATTATGTATATGATATCTACTCTAATCTAGCCCCTACCCGTACATTATTTTTATACATATACGAGTATGTACATATAAGAATTTGCATTAAAATGTTTTTTAAAAAATTTCTAATACCTTTGAAATATTCTTTATTTGGTTAATTTAAGATATGTATGTATTTCCTAATTTCCTTGAAAACTGTTGTTCTTGTTCTTGTTCTTGTTATACGATTATACCTTACCGTTACCACTATATACCTTTGATGATGCTTAATACATATAGTACATATAACGATATAACCAAAATCCATGCAAATTAATCTCAAACTATTTGCTTAAGCTTTCATTTTTCTGATTTATTACAGATTCTATTTTTTTTTAAATAATGGATGGAAGTAATGAAATAATTTTTCAGATTTTAGTTAAAAAAATAATGACTAGTAACATATTGAAATAATCTGCTAATATTTTTAAATTATTATTTTTTGTCAAAGCATTTTGAATTTGTTGATGTTTGATAAATATTTTTACATATTTTGTTCCGTCAGCTTCAGATTTCATCCAGAACTAACTGCATATGCAAAACCATTAGTTTTTTGTAATTTATTTTTCTAATCAAATGTTAAATAATAATTAATTATAATTTGAAATCTGTGATAAATACATAAATAAAATTATAATATTAAATACTTATTGGTATAACCTGCAATAAATATGAAATTATACGTATAACAAAATATGATCTGTATGTACATAATGTATAGAATAAATACTGTAACATATACATATAATGATTAATGTGTATGCACATATTATACAAGTTCATATGGCGAATATTTTTAATTAATATTACATAATATTTTCTTAAATAATTTTCAATAAGATACGAATATTTCAAAAAGGACAACAAAATCCATATATGTACATAATATGTATGTAGATATGCATGCATATAATCTAATATAGTACAATTATAGTACCATTCAGTCATAGTGATATTTAATGAATTATTAGGCACCAAGCATTTCAAAAATTGTACAAAAATATGATTACCAAATAAAAATTTCAAAAAAAATGTTATATTTTTAGATAAAGTACATCGCATAGAATATATATTTGTAAAAATAAAACATAATAATAAATTTATTTAGCAATAAATTAATATTTCGTGAAATATACTTGAAATTTTTAAGAAAAATTTGCAAAAAATATCAAATAAAATTTGATAGAGATAAGCTAAAACGTGGAAAATTTGTATTTAAGTAGAAAAAATACTAAGGATTAAATTTACATAAAAATAATAAAATAAATTATGCTAGAAATTGAATAATAAATGAAAATAGCTAATAATTTAAACACGAAATGTATACATTTTGTGTTAAAAATTATATGAAAATAAATGGAAGTTTCGTTTAGATACTCAAAAGTTGAAATAAGACGAACATTTAACGATTCGTATTTATTGAAGGTATTAATGTATTATACATAACATACGCATACGATACGATTCAATATAGAGTGTAATTTTCAATTCATATTATTCACAAATTGTTTAAATTTGAGATCTTCATCTTAAGATTATATTATAATACTATAAAATTATAATAATTATAACATTTTTAATCTACTAACTAAAAATGGCAGACGTTGGAAATGCAGAAACAAAAGTAGCGGCTAATACCGTTACTGTTGAAGGAAAGAAATCAAAAAAAGCAGGAGCAGCTGCATCAAGTGGCGTAAAAAAACCAAAAAGCAAACCAACTCATCCACCAACTGCTCAAATGGTGAACAGTGCAATCAAAGATTTGAAAGAACGAACTGGTTCATCATTGCCTGCAATCAAAAAGTATTTGGCAGCAAATTATAAAGTAGATGCAGAGAAATTGGCTCCATTTATAAAAAAATATTTAAAGAATTCAGTCGCTAGTGGAAAACTCATACAAACAAAAGGTAAAGGTGCTTCTGGTTCATTCAAATTACCACCAGGATCAGCTAAAAAATTGGAAAAAAGTGAAAGTGGAAGTGTTGTTAAAAAGAAGAAATCTGCTACAAAGAAACCAAAAGAAAAAGTAGTAAAGGATAAAGCCGACAAGAAGAAAAGCGAAAAGGCTGAAAAGAAAAAGAGTGAAAAGAAAAAATCTGCCGTATCCGCAGCTAAAAGCGCTAAAAAGGCTGGTTCGCCAAAAGTAAAACTTGCCAAAACGAAAAAAGATAAACTAAAAAAGGAGAAAACAGTAAAATCAGCTACGAAAAGTCCAAAAACTCCAAAACCGAAAAAATTAGCAGCTCCAAAGAAAACTGTTACAAAAAAAGTTGTCAAAAAATAAATTGATGTTTTAGGTTCAGCTTCAGCCGTTCATCAAGATCACACTCATCAACATAAAATGAAAATACATGAAATAAGAGCAGATTAATAACATAACATCAGCCCTTTTTAGGGCTACAAAATAATGTTTTAAAGAGTAAAATCTATTTCATCACGAAATTGATTGATCTGATCTAATTATTTTTTAATTTGATTTTGATCTAACTAACTATCTATATTATGATGTATGTATTTATTTAGTATTTGTTTCATTGACATTGTTCCATTTCCATTGGTAAAAAATGAAAAATTATAAAATTCTGTTTGAGTTAAATCTGTTTTTTATGATATGAGAATGAGATATGTTTTTCTATAAAATAAAACAAATTTAAAATTCAACCATTCAACTTTAAATAAGTACATATTCTATATTATTTACAGTTACACTATATTATTACACTCGTGCTCTTTAGAAGTACACTTACATATAGTTACATGTTACATTACATTTCCATTCCATCAATGACCTGTTCCATATTATTATTACATATTAGAAAAATTGAAATTTATTTTATCTATAAAATTTATATAGAATTTTTACATCAATTAAATATTTAAACGTATTTGTAAATTATGTACTCTTTTATTAAATATTTTGTGGCCCTGATAAGGGCCGATTTTATTTAATTCAAATCCAATATGATCATGATGTCTTTTGTATCTTGTTTCATAGTACCATTGTCCAAATTATTATAATGATAATTTTTAATCATTAACCACCAAAACCATACAATGTTCGACCTTGTCTTTTCAATGCGTATACAACATCCATAGCAGTTACTGTCTTACGTTTAGCATGTTCTGTATATGTGACAGCATCACGAATAACATTTTCCAAAAATACTTTTAGAACACCACGAGTTTCTTCGTATATCAATCCAGATATACGTTTTACTCCTCCACGTCTAGCTAAACGACGAATTGCAGGCTTCGTAATACCTTGAATGTTATCACGAAGAACTTTTCTATGACGTTTTGCACCTCCTTTACCTAAACCTTTTCCACCTTTTCCGCGACCAGTCATTTTTTATATATTTTTTTTTTCAAAAATAAAATAATTTATAATTTATGAATTAATGAAATATGAAACTCGTTCGTTATTCGTTAATAGCAATTGAAACACCAACAAAACTTTATTTTTAGATTACTGTTTGTTATTGTTACTGTTACTGTTCAAATTTGTAAATACAAAATAAAATTAAACTTTAAACATTTTACGTCTTGCTTTTATACATTTTCTTCATTCTTACAATGTTTTATGTTTTAATGTTTTCTACAAAAAATACAATAATTAAAATCTCCCCTCCTAACTAAAACTGACAGGAAAGAACAGAACAGCAACAGCAGTGCTAGTGGCAGTTGTTTTGTTATTTTAACTTCGTACAATCGTACATCATACCATACCATACAGTTACAGTTACAGTTTACAGTCAATACTTCAACTTCAAGCTTCAACTTGTATAAAATTAAAAAAGTATATAAATAAAGTAAATTTCCTGTTCGTTTTTATTATTTAATTATTCGTTGTCAATTTCAATTGTCATTCACACATCACACCAGAATTCAGAAATCAGAATCAGAAAATTATAACTAAAAGTAAAACTAAACTAGACAGTAAACAGCATTCTTAGATTGGAAATTTTCTATTAAAGATTTAAATTTAATATTTAAAATGGCAAGAACTAAGCAAACGGCACGTAAATCAACTGGTGGAAAGGCACCTCGTAAGCAATTAGCTACAAAGGAAAGGCAGCTAGAAAAAGTGCACCAGCAACTGGAGGAGTAAAGAAACCTCATCGTTATCGTCCTGGTACAGTTGCTCTTCGAGAAATAAGACGTTATCAGAAAAGTACAGAACTTTTGATTCGTAAATTACCATTCCAACGTCTTGTACAGCGTTACCAATTTAGCTACGCGGTAGCTAGATTTAGCTACCAAAGGACAGTTTCAGCTACGAAAATTTTTGTTTAGCTACCCGTAGCAATTTAGCTACCAAGATAAATTTTCAGCTACCAAATGGTAGCTACAAATGTATTTGACTAGTAAAAAAAATTTAAAACAATATAAACGTTTCTTAAAACCATTTTAAAATTCAAATAATGAAATTTTCGAGAAATTTTGAAAAACGTAGTAGAAAGTTTTTAGCAATATAGTAAATAATTTATTCAGATATGAAACTCTTGTTCTGAAGATAGCAGTAAATACTTAGTAATTAAATTATATGTTGAAAAAAAAGGAAAAAAATGATTTTGAGTTTGAGCTGAAGGAAATTAAGATAACCTAAATGAGTTAATTTTTCTTCCGCATTCTAATGCTGGTTGACATAGAAAGAATATTTAGTACAATGAATATTGCGAAGAACAAATAAGGAATAAAATGAAACTTAAAACATTGGACTCGATTTTATAAATTTGGTTTGCAAAGACATAATAAATGTTGTGAAGAATACGACTTATCAGAAAATGTTATTCACAAAATAGGAAATATGAAATCTTATGAAGCCACCGAATGTGTCGATATAAATGAAATATTGTCAATAATTAATAGAAAAGACTGAAATATATATTTTTAAAGTTTTCAATTGATATTCAGTTCCTTTACTTTATTCGTTTGTTTTTTTTGCTTCTTTTTATTTATAAAATGTTGTTAAAATGTTTTTTGTTCTGATTACTTTTTTGATAAAATGTTGAAATGTTATTTACTTATTTTGTAACCATACGAAATAAATAATAAGTATGTGAAATTTATAAAGTTTGTTTTACTTTGATTTCCCATATTATCATACTTTCAAACTTAATTTTAGCTACGATTTAGCTACCAAATTTTTCTAATTTTAGCTACCAATTTAGCTACGGGACTTGTTTGATAATTGGCAACACTGCTTGTACGTGAAATCGCTCAAGATTTTAAAACGGATTTACGTTTCCAAAGTTCAGCTGTAATGGCATTACAAGAAGCAAGTGAAGCATATCTCGTTGGTTTATTTGAAGATACTAATTTGTGTGCTATTCATGCCAAACGTGTCACTATAATGCCAAAAGATATTCAATTGGCTCGTCGTATTCGAGGTGAAAGAGCTTAAATGAAAATGATCAGTAATAATGGAACAAATGTACGATTGGATTTGATACAATATTTTAATTTTACGTTTTTAAAAAATAAAATCGGTCCTTTTCAGGGCCACAATTATTTTACAATAGGTGAAATCTTTTACATATTTTTTCTTCTTACAAACAACAAAATTGAAAATTATTTAAGAATAAAATTTTACTAAAATATTGCAAATTGCAATGAAATTGAATTTGACCTTTGACTAATAAAAATTTATAGAAATGCATAGGCAGGCATGTTGCATGTACACTGTACAGATTACAGTCTACAGTCTACAGTAGTACTAGTACAGTACAGTGACAATCAGAAATACAATTGCAATTTGCAATTGAGTTGTAGTTCGTAGTTTGAACATGGATGATTATGATATATGAAATTGCAATAATGGGATTCCAAGTTAAGCAATGGGCATGGGTATAATAAAAATTAATACATATTAGGTGCTTTCGATTTGGCAAGGTAATTTCAAGATTCAAGTACTAAAATGTGTCTCTGTCTAGGTCTAGGATAAATTGTTAAAACGAACGATGAGCGCCACAAAAATTATTCATAACGTAACTACTTGCATTGCATCTCATTTACTTGAAAAATTTTGTAGTAGAATAGAAAGTAGTTGAAATTGCCATTTGCCAATGTCAAATCGAAAACACGAACACCTATTATAAAATATAAATAAATATGTAAGTAAATGTATCAAGAAAAATTTAATAATTATATGGATCATGGAGAAAAGTACATAAATTAGAAACATTAGATTAGATATTAAATTATAATTTTAATTTTAGTGTTTTTATTTTATACAGATATGTTGAAACTTGAACCTTGAAGATGATATGAAAAATTCTACTCTTTGAGTTATTATATTTGTGGCCCTGAAAAGGGCCTATTTTTATTTTAATTCCAAATTCAATTCAATTTAAAGTAAAACATCTTTTTATTTAGGTCCGGCTCCGGGTTCGGGGTCTGGTAAATTTATTTTGAGCTCGTGTATTTTGTAACTGCCTTTGTTCCTTCACTGACAGCGTGTTTAGCAAGTTCTCCAGGTAATAGTAAACGAACTGCAGTCTGAATTTCACGACTTGTAATTGTCGAACGTTTATTATAATGGGCTAAACGTGAAGCTTCTGCTGCGATTCTTTCAAATATATCATTTACAAAACTATTCATGATGCTCATCGCCTTTGAAGAAATTCCAGTATCAGGATGAACTTGCTTTAATACTTTGTAAATATAGATAGCATAACTTTCCTTCCTTTTATGTTTTCTTTTCTTATCGGTCTTCGAAATATTTTTTTGTGCTTTGCCAGCCTTTTTAGCTGCTTTACCACTGGCTTTTGGCGGCATATTTTTTAATTATAAATATTTATTTTATTAAAAAACTCAAAAATATAATTTTAGTTGATGCGATGCGTTATGTTTTTTTTATGTTTTTATGAAATGTTTTCACTTTTCAGTTTCACTATATTTGTATACTATGATAAAAGATAGACAGACACAGAATATTAACACAATATTGAATTCATTCAGCTTATATTTGATAATCTGTAGAACCAGAATGTACATAACGATACAAAATTTTACCCCTCTCCTTTTTTTAATGTGTAAACTTCAGTATGACGCTACCAATATGAATTATATAAAAGCATAATTCATTTATGTTTGAACTTTGAACATTATAATAAAGTTGGACGCTGAACAGAAACAGAAATAGAACACATAAACATAAACATAAACATAACTGTAAATGTAAACTGCAAGCAATAAGCAAAAGATAGAACAAAACAATAGAACTCTTAAAATTATTTTTTTATTAAGTTAAATAATATAGAAATTATTGAAAATGTCTGGTCGTGGTAAAGGTGGTAAAGTAAAGAATAAGGCAAAATCTAGATCAAATCGTGCTGGATTACAATTTCCTGTTGGCCGTATACATCGCCTTTTAAGAAAAGGCAATTATGCTGAACGAGTTGGAGCTGGTGCACCAGTTTATTTAGCAGCTGTTATGGAATATTTAGCTGCTGAAGTTCTTGAGTTAGCAGGAAATGCTGCTCGTGATAACAAAAAAACAAGAATAATTCCACGTCATTTACAATTGGCTATTCGAAATGATGAAGAATTAAACAAATTACTTTCTGGTGTAACAATCGCTCAGGGAGGTGTTTTACCAAACATTCAGGCAGTACTTTTACCGAAAAAAACAGAAAAGAAGGCTTAAAAATGGAATACGGTTACAAATATACAAAAACAAATATAAATAATTGCGGATAACGTTTTTATTGGATAATCGAACTACAAAAATTTTAAATCCGTCCTTTTCAGGACGACAAATATTTTAACCAAAGAGTTAATTTATACAATACGTTTACCTATTATATATTTAATTTATTTTTCATTTCACTCAGATTCACATTCAATTTTAGTGATTTTTATTTTGGTATATACATATTACTTTACAATTTATTTTTCATTTCACTCAAATTCAATTCTAGTACATATACATATTTTATTATTTTCATTAATTTTTTTTATATTTATTTTATTACAAAATATTACATAAATAATATATTTTATATTAATTATATTTATAATATATGTATATGATATCTACTCTAATCTAGCCCCTCTACCCGTACATTATTTTTATACATATACGAGTATGTACATATAAGAATTTGAATTAAAATGTTTTTTAAAAAATTTCTAATACCTTTGAAATATTCTTTATTTGGTTAATTTAAGATATGTATGTATTTCCTAATTTCCTTGAAAACTGTTGTTCTTGTTCTTGTTCTTGTTATACGATTATACGATTATACCTTACCGTTACCACTTTATACCTTTGATGATGCTTAATATAGTACATATAACGATATAACCAAAATCCATGCAAATTAATCTCAAACTATTTGCTTAAGCTTTCATTTTTCTGATTTATTACAGATTCTATTTTTTTTTTAAGTAATGGATGGAAGTAATGAAATAATTTTTCAGATTTTAGTTAAAAAAATAATGACTAGTAACATATTGAAATAATCTGCTAATATTTTTAAATTATTATTTTTTGTCAAAGCATTTTGAATTTGTTGATGTTTGATAAATATTTTTACATATTTTGTTCCGTCAGCTTCAGATTTCATCCAGAACTAACTGCATATGCAAAACCGTTAGTTTTTTGTAATTTATTTTTCTAATCAAATGTTAAATAATAATTAATTATAATTTGAAATCTGTGATAAATACATAAATAAAATTATAATATTAAATACTTATTGGTATAACCTGCAATAAATATGAAATTATACATATACGTATAACAAAATATGATCTGTATGTACATAATGTATAGAATAAATACTGTAACAGTGTAACATATACATATAATGTGTATGCACATATTATACAAGTTCATATGGCGAATATTTTTAATTAATATTACATAATATTTTCTTAAATAATTTTCAATAAGATACGAATATTTCAAAAAGGACAACAAAATCCATATATGTACATAATATGTATGTAGATATGCATGCATATAATCTAATATAGTACAATTATAGTACCATTCAGTCATAGTGATATTTAATGAATTATTAGGCACCAAGCATTTCAAAAATTGTACAAAAATATGATTACCAAATAAAAATTTCAAAAAAAATGTTATATTTTTAGATAAAGTACATCGCATAGAATATATATTTGTAAAAATAAAACATAATAATAAATTTATTTAGCAATAAATTAATATTTCGTGAAATATACTTGAAATTTTTAAGAAAAATTTGCAAAAAATATCAAATAAAATTTGATAGAGATAAGCTAAAACGTGGAAAATTTGTATTTAAGTAGAAAAAATACTAAGGATTAAATTTACATAAAAATAATAAAATAAATTATGCTAGAAATTGAATAATAAATGAAAATAGCTAATAATTTAAACACGAAATGTATACATTTTGTGTTAAAAATTATATGAAAATAAATGGAAGTTTCGTTTAGATACTCAAAAGTTGAAATAAGACGAACATTTAACGATTCGTATTTATTGAAGGTATTAATGTATTATACATAACATACGCATACGATACGATTCAATATAGAGTGTAATTTTCAATTCATATTATTCACAAATTGTTTAAATTTGAGATCTTCATCTTAAGATTATATTATAATACTATAAAATTATAATAATTATAACATTTTTAATCTACTAACTAAAAATGGCAGACGTTGGAAATGCAGAAACAAAAGTAGCGGCTAATACCGTTACTGTTGAAGGAAAGAAATCAAAAAAAGCAGGAGCAGCTGCATCAAGTGGCGTAAAAAAACCAAAAAGCAAACCAACTCATCCACCAACTGCTCAAATGGTGAACAGTGCAATCAAAGATTTGAAAGAACGAACTGGTTCATCATTGCCTGCAATTAAAAAGTATTTGGCAGCAAATTATAAAGTAGATGCAGAGAAATTGGCTCCATTTATAAAAAAATATTTAAAGAATTCAGTCGCTAGTGGAAAACTCATACAAACAAAAGGTAAAGGTGCTTCTGGTTCATTCAAATTACCACCAGGATCAGCTAAAAAATTGGAAAAAAGTGAAAGTGGAAGTGTTGTTAAAAAGAAGAAATCTGCTACAAAGAAACCAAAAGAAAAAGTAGTAAAGGATAAAGCCGACAAGAAGAAAAGCGAAAAGGCTGAAAAGAAAAAGAGTGAAAAGAAAAAATCTGCCGTATCCGCAGCTAAAAGCGCTAAAAAGGCTGGTTCGCCAAAAGTAAAACTTGCCAAAACGAAAAAAGATAAACTAAAAAAGGAGAAAACAGTAAAATCAGCTACGAAAAGTCCAAAAACTCCAAAACCGAAAAAATTAGCAGCTCCAAAGAAAACTGTTACAAAAAAAGTTGTCAAAAAATAAATTGATGTTTTAGGTTCAGCTTCAGCCGTTCATCAAGATCACACTCATACAACATAAAATGAAAATACATGAAATAAGAGCAGATTAATAACATAACATCAGCCCTTTTTAGGGCTACAAAATAATGTTTTAAAGAGTAAAATCTATTTCATCACGAAATTGATTGATCTGATCTAATTATTTTTTAATTTGATTTTGATCTAACTAACTATCTACATTATGATGTATTTATTTAGTATTTGTTTCATTGACATTGTTCCATTTCCATTGGTAAAAAATGAAAAATTATAAAATTCTGTTTGAGTTAAATCTGTTTTTTATGATATGAGAATGAGATATGTTTTTCTATAAAATAAAACAAATTTAAAATTCAACCATTCAACTTTAAATAAGTACATATTCTATATTATTTACAGTTACACTATATTATTACACTCGTGCTCTTTAGAAGTACACTTACATATAGTTACATGTTACATTACATTTCCATTCCATCAATGACCTGTTCCATATTATTATTACATATTAGAAAAATTGAAATTTATTTTATCTATAAAATTTATATAGAATTTTTACATCAATTAAATATTTAAACGTATTTGTAAATTATGTACTCTTTTATTAAATATTTTGTGGCCCTGATAAGGGCCGATTTTATTTAATTCAAATCCAATATGATCATGATGTCTTTTGTATCTTGTTTCATAGTACCATTGTCCAAATTATTATAATGATAATTTTTAATCATTAACCACCAAAACCATACAATGTTCGACCTTGTCTTTTCAATGCGTATACAACATCCATAGCAGTTACTGTCTTACGTTTAGCATGTTCTGTATATGTGACAGCATCACGAATAACATTTTCCAAAAATACTTTTAGAACACCACGAGTTTCTTCGTATATCAATCCAGATATACGTTTTACTCCTCCACGTCTAGCTAAACGACGAATTGCAGGCTTCGTAATACCTTGAATGTTATCACGAAGAACTTTTCTATGACGTTTTGCACCTCCTTTACCTAAACCTTTTCCACCTTTTCCGCGACCAGTCATTTTTTATATATTTTTTTTTTCAAAAATAAAATAATTTATAATTTATGAATTAATGAAATATGAAACTCGTTCGTTATTCGTTAATAGCAATTGAAACACCAACAAAACTTTATTTTTAGATTACTGTTTGTTATTGTTACTGTTACTGTTCAAATTTGTAAATACAAAATAAAATTAAACTTTAAACATTTTACGTCTTGCTTTTATACATTTTCTTCATTCTTACAATGTTTTATGTTTTAATGTTTTCTACAAAAAATACAATAATTAAAATCTCCCCTCCTAACTAAAACTGACAGGAAAGAACAGAACAGCAACAGCAGTGCTAGTGGCAGTTGTTTTGTTATTTTAACTTCGTACAATCGTACATCGGTACATCATACCATACAGTTACAGTTACAGTTTACAGTCAATACTTCAACTTCAAGCTTCAACTTGTATAAAATTAAAAAAGTATATAAATAAAGTAAATTTCCTGTTCGTTTTTATTATTTAATTATTCGTTGTCAATTTCAATTGTCATTCACACATCACACCAGAATTCAGAAATCAGAATCAGAAAATTATAAATAAAAGTAAAACTAAACTAGACAGTAAACAGCATTCTTAGATTGGAAATTTTCTATTAAAGATTTAAATTTAATATTTAAAATGGCAAGAACTAAGCAAACGGCACGTAAATCAACTGGTGGAAACTGGAAAGGCACCTCGTAAGCAATTAGCTACAAAGGCAGCTAGAAAAAGTGCACCAGCAACTGGAGGAGTAAAGAAACCTCATCGTTATCGTCCTGGTACAGTTGCTCTTCGAGAAATAAGACGTTATCAGAAAAGTACAGAACTTTTGATTCGTAAATTACCATTCCAACGTCTTGTACGTGAAATCGCTCAAGATTTTAAAACGGATTTACGTTTCCAAAGTTCAGCTGTAATGGCATTACAAGAAGCAAGTGAAGCATATCTCGTTGGTTTATTTGAAGATACTAATTTGTGTGCTATTCATGCCAAACGTGTCACTATAATGCCAAAAGATATTCAATTGGCTCGTCGTATTCGAGGTGAAAGAGCTTAAATGAAAATGATCAGTAATAATGGAACAAATGTACGATTGGATTTGATACAATATTTTAATTTTACGTTTTTAAAAAATAAAATCGGTCCTTTTCAGGGCCACAATTATTTTACAATAGGTGAAATCTTTTACATATTTTTTCTTCTTACAAACAACAAAATTGAAAATTATTTAAGAATAAAATTTTACTAAAATATTGCAAATTGCAATGAAATTGAATTTGACCTTTGACTAATAAAAATTTATAGAAATGCATAGGCAGGCATGTTGCATGTACACTGTACAGATTACAGTCTACAGTCTACAGTAGTACTAGTACAGTACAGCTACAGTGACAATCAGAAATACAATTGCAATTTGCAATTGAGTTGTAGTTCGTAGTTTGAACATGGATGATTATGATATATGAAATTGCAATAATGGGATTCCAAGTTAAGCAATGGGCATGGGTATAATAAAAATTAATACATATTAGGTGCTTTCGATTTGGCAAGGTAATTTCAAGATTCAAGTACTAAAATGTGTCTCTGTCTAGGTCTAGGATAAATTGTTAAAACGAACGATGAGCGCCACAAAAATTATTCATAACGTAACTACTTGCATTGCATCTCATTTACTTGAAAAATTTTGTAGTAGAATAGAAAGTAGTTGAAATTGCCATTTGCCAATGTCAAATCGAAAACACGAACACCTATTATAAAATATAAATAAATATGTAAGTAAATGTATCAAGAAAAATTTAATAATTATATGGATCATGGAGAAAAGTACATAAATTAGAAACATTAGATTAGATATTAAATTATAATTTTAATTTTAGTGTTTTTATTTTATACAGATATGTTGAAACTTGAACCTTGAAGATGATATGAAAAATTCTACTCTTTGAGTTATTATATTTGTGGCCCTGAAAAGGGCCTATTTTTATTTTAATTCCAAATTCAATTCAATTTAAAGTAAAACATCTTTTTATTTAGGTCCGGCTCCGGGTTCGGGGTCTGGTAAATTTATTTTGAGCTCGTGTATTTTGTAACTGCCTTTGTTCCTTCACTGACAGCGTGTTTAGCAAGTTCTCCAGGTAATAGTAAACGAACTGCAGTCTGAATTTCACGACTTGTAATTGTCGAACGTTTATTATAATGGGCTAAACGTGAAGCTTCTGCTGCGATTCTTTCAAATATATCATTTACAAAACTATTCATGATGCTCATCGCCTTTGAAGAAATTCCAGTATCAGGATGAACTTGCTTTAATACTTTGTAAATATAGATAGCATAACTTTCCTTCCTTTTATGTTTTCTTTTCTTATCGGTCTTCGAAATATTTTTTTGTGCTTTGCCAGCCTTTTTAGCTGCTTTACCACTGGCTTTTGGCGGCATATTTTTTAATTATAAATATTTATTTTATTAAAAAACTCAAAAATATAATTTTAGTTGATGCGATGCGTTATGTTTTTTTTATGTTTTTATGAAATGTTTTCACTTTTCAGTTTCACTATATTTGTATACTATGATAAAAGATAGACAGACACAGAATATTAACACAATATTGAATTCATTCAGCTTATATTTGATAATCTGTAGAACCAGAATGTACATAACGATACAAAATTTTACCCCTCTCCTTTTTTTAATGTGTAAACTTCAGTATGACGCTACCAATATGAATTATATAAAAGCATAATTCATTTATGTTTGAACTTTGAACATTATAATAAAGTTGGACGCTGAACAGAAACAGAAATAGAACACATAAACATAAACATAAACATAACTGTAAATGTAAACTGCAAGCAATAAGCAAAAGATAGAACAAAACAATAGAACTCTTAAAATTATTTTTTTATTAAGTTAAATAATATAGAAATTATTGAAAATGTCTGGTCGTGGTAAAGGTGGTAAAGTAAAGAATAAGGCAAAATCTAGATCAAATCGTGCTGGATTACAATTTCCTGTTGGCCGTATACATCGCCTTTTAAGAAAAGGCAATTATGCTGAACGAGTTGGAGCTGGTGCACCAGTTTATTTAGCAGCTGTTATGGAATATTTAGCTGCTGAAGTTCTTGAGTTAGCAGGAAATGCTGCTCGTGATAACAAAAAAACAAGAATAATTCCACGTCATTTACAATTGGCTATTCGAAATGATGAAGAATTAAACAAATTACTTTCTGGTGTAACAATCGCTCAGGGAGGTGTTTTACCAAACATTCAGGCAGTACTTTTACCGAAAAAAACAGAAAAGAAGGCTTAAAAATGGAATACGGTTACAAATATACAAAAACAAATATAAATAATTGCGGATAACGTTTTTATTGGATAATCGAACTACAAAAATTTTAAATCCGTCCTTTTCAGGACGACAAATATTTTAACCAAAGAGTTAATTTATACAATACGTTTACCTATTATATATTTAATTTATTTTTCATTTCACTCAGATTCACATTCAATTTTAGTGATTTTTATTTTGGTATATACATATTACTTTACAATTTATTTTTCATTTCACTCAAATTCAATTCTAGTACATATACATATTTTATTATTTTCATTAATTTTTTTTATATTTATTTTATTACAAAATATTACATAAATAATATATTTTATAATAATTATATTTATAATATATGTATATGATATCTACTCTAATCTAGCCCCTCTACCCGTACATTATTTTTATACATATACGAGTATGTACATATAAGAATTTGAATTAAAATGTTTTTTAAAAAATTTCTAATACCTTTGAAATATTCTTTATTTGGTTAATTTAAGATATGTAATGTATTTCCTAATTTCCTTGAAAACTGTTGTTCTTGTTCTTGTTATACGATTATACCTTACCGTTACCACTTTATACTTTTGATGATGCTTAATACATATAGTACATATAACGATAGAACCAAAATCCATGCAAATTAATCTCAAACTATTTGCTTAAGCTTTCATTTTTCTGATTTATTACAGATTCTATTTTTTTTTTAAGTAATGGATGGAAGTAATGAAATAATTTTTCAGATTTTAGTTAAAAAAATAATGACTAGTAACATATTGAAATAATCTGCTAATATTTTTAAATTATTATTTTTTGTCAAAGCATTTTGAATTTGTTGATGTTTGATAAATATTTTTACATATTTTGTTCCGTCAGCTTCAGATTTCATCCAGAACTAACTGCATATGCAAAACCGTTAGTTTTTTGTAATTTATTTTTCTAATCAAATGTTAAATAATAATTAATTATAATTTGAAATCTGTGATAAATACATAAATAAAATTATAATATTAAATACTTATTGGTATAACCTGCAATAAATATGAAATTATACATATACGTATAACAAAATATGATCTGTATGTACATAATGTATAGAATAAATACTGTAACAGTGTAACATATACATATAATGTGTATGCACATATTATACAAGTTCATATGGCGAATATTTTTAATTAATATTACATAATATTTTCTTAAATAATTTTCAATAAGATACGAATATTTCAAAAAGGACAACAAAATCCATATATGTACATAATATGTATGTAGATATGCATGCATATAATCTAATATAGTACAATTATAGTACCATTCAGTCATAGTGATATTTAATGAATTATTAGGCACCAAGCATTTCAAAAATTGTACAAAAATATGATTACCAAATAAAAATTTCAAAAAAAATGTTATATTTTTAGATAAAGTACATCGCATAGAATATATATTTGTAAAAATAAAACATAATAATAAATTTATTTAGCAATAAATTAATATTTCGTGAAATATACTTGAAATTTTTAAGAAAAATTTGCAAAAAATATCAAATAAAATTTGATAGAGATAAGCTAAAACGTGGAAAATTTGTATTTAAGTAGAAAAAATACTAAGGATTAAATTTACATAAAAATAATAAAATAAATTATGCTAGAAATTGAATAATAAATGAAAATAGCTAATAATTTAAACACGAAATGTATACATTTTGTGTTAAAAATTATATGAAAATAAATGGAAGTTTCGTTTAGATACTCAAAAGTTGAAATAAGACGAACATTTAACGATTCGTATTTATTGAAGGTATTAATGTATTATACATAACATACGCATACGATACGATTCAATATAGAGTGTAATTTTCAATTCATATTATTCACAAATTGTTTAAATTTGAGATCTTCATCTTAAGATTATATTATAATACTATAAAATTATAATAATTATAACATTTTTAATCTACTAACTAAAAATGGCAGACGTTGGAAATGCAGAAACAAAAGTAGCGGCTAATACCGTTACTGTTGAAGGAAAGAAATCAAAAAAAGCAGGAGCAGCTGCATCAAGTGGCGTAAAAAAACCAAAAAGCAAACCAACTCATCCACCAACTGCTCAAATGGTGAACAGTGCAATCAAAGATTTGAAAGAACGAACTGGTTCATCATTGCCTGCAATTAAAAAGTATTTGGCAGCAAATTATAAAGTAGATGCAGAGAAATTGGCTCCATTTATAAAAAAATATTTAAAGAATTCAGTCGCTAGTGGAAAACTCATACAAACAAAAGGTAAAGGTGCTTCTGGTTCATTCAAATTACCACCAGGATCAGCTAAAAAATTGGAAAAAAGTGAAAGTGGAAGTGTTGTTAAAAAGAAGAAATCTGCTACAAAGAAACCAAAAGAAAAAGTAGTAAAGGATAAAGCCGACAAGAAGAAAAGCGAAAAGGCTGAAAAGAAAAAGAGTGAAAAGAAAAAATCTGCCGTATCCGCAGCTAAAAGCGCTAAAAAGGCTGGTTCGCCAAAAGTAAAACTTGCCAAAACGAAAAAAGATAAACTAAAAAAGGAGAAAACAGTAAAATCAGCTACGAAAAGTCCAAAAACTCCAAAACCGAAAAAATTAGCAGCTCCAAAGAAAACTGTTACAAAAAAAGTTGTCAAAAAATAAATTGATGTTTTAGGTTCAGCTTCAGCCGTTCATCAAGATCACACTCACACAACATGAAATAAGAGCAGATTAATAACATAACATCAGCCCTTTTTAGGGCTACAAAATAATGTTTTAAAGAGTAAAATCTATTTCATCACGAAATTGATTGATCTGATCTAATTATTTTTTAATTTGATTTTGATCTAACTAACTATCTATATTATGATGTATGTATTTATTTAGTATTTGTTTCGTTGACATTGTTCCATTTCCATTGGTAAAAAATGAAAAATTATAAAATTCTGTTTGAGTTAAATCTGTTTTTTATGATATGAGAATGAGATATGTTTTTCTATAAAATAAAACAAATTTAAAATTCAACCATTCAACTTTAAATAAGTACATATTGCATATTCTATATTATTTACACTATATTATTACACTCGTGCTCTTTAGAAGTACACACACTTACATATAGTTACATGTTACATTACATTTCCATTCCATCAATGACCTGTTCCATATTATTATTACATATTAGAAAAATTGAAATTTATTTTATCTATAAAATTTATATAGAATTTTTACATCAATTAAATATTTAAACGTATTTGTAAATTATGTACTCTTTTATTAAATATTTTGTGGCTGATAAGGGCCGATTTTATTTAATTCAAATCCAATATGATCATGATGTCTTTTGTATCTTGTTTCATAGTACCATTGTCCAAATTATTATAATGATAATTTTTAATCATTAACCACCGAAACCATACAATGTTCGACCTTGTCTTTTCAATGCGTATACAACATCCATAGCAGTTACTGTCTTACGTTTAGCATGTTCTGTATATGTGACAGCATCACGAATAACATTTTCCAAAAATACTTTTAGAACACCACGAGTTTCTTCGTATATCAATCCAGATATACGTTTTACTCCTCCACGTCTAGCTAAACGACGAATTGCAGGCTTCGTAATACCTTGAATGTTATCACGAAGAACTTTTCTATGACGTTTTGCACCTCCTTTACCTAAACCTTTTCCACCTTTTCCGCGACCAGTCATTTTTTATATATTTTTTTTTTCAAAAATAAAATAATTTATAATTTATGAATTAATGAAATATGAAACTCGTTCGTTATTCGTTAATAGCAATTGAAACACCAACAAAACTTTATTTTTAGATTACTGTTTGTTATTGTTACTGTTCTGTTACTGTTCAAATTTGTAAATACAAAATAAAATTAAACTTTAAACATTTTACGTCTTGCTTTTATACATTTTCTTCATTCTTACAATGTTTTATGTTTTAATGTTTTCTACAAAAAATACATTAATTAAAATCTCCCCTCCTAACTAAAACTGACAGGAAAGAACAGAACAGCAACAGCAGTGCTAGTGGCAGTTGTTTTGTTATTTTAACTTCGTACAATCGTACATCATACCATACCATACAGTTACAGTTACAGTTTACAGTCAATACTTCAACTTCAAGCTTCAACTTGTATAAAATTAAAAAAGTATATAAATAAAGTAAATTTCCTGTTCGTTTTTATTATTTAATTATTCGTTGTCAATTTCAATTGTCATTCACACATCACACCAGAATTCAGAAATCAGAATCAGAAAATTATAAATAAAAGTAAAACTAAACTAGACAGTAAACAGCATTCTTAGATTGGAAATTTTCTATTAAAGATTTAAATTTAATATTTAAAATGGCAAGAACTAAGCAAACGGCACGTAAATCAACTGGTGGAAACTGGAAAGGCACCTCGTAAGCAATTAGCTACAAAGGCAGCTAGAAAAAGTGCACCAGCAACTGGAGGAGTAAAGAAACCTCATCGTTATTGCCTGATTTACATTTAGCTGGTTGCCAGCTGCTGGTACTACCAGCAATCAGCCAACCAGCTAAAAATGTGTTTACACTGTTGACAATTGTCATCTGCTGGTTTACTGTTCTAAAATATATATATCTAAATATAAAAATATAAATATAATATAATACTAATATAACACATGCAAGTTTTGAATAAATTTATGGACTTTTAATTGTAATTGAATTTAAATAAAAATAAAAAAATTAAATAAAATTGTACATAAATAAAAATTAAATAAAATGGCATCTAATGAAGAGTTGTTTGAAATAGGTTTCCAAATAGTAAGTGAAATTGTGAAAACAGAAATTTCAAAAATGTGTGAAAAAAAGAAAAGAAAAAGGAAATTGTGGACTAGAGATTGGATTTTACAAAGACCACAATTTGGTTTAAGTGAAAAATTATTAGAAAAAGTTAGATATGAAGACCCCAAGACATATATAAATCATCTCCGTATGACTCCTGCAAAATTTGATGAGTTATTGTCGTTAATTGAGAATGACATAGCCAAAAAGAATACATTCTTCCGTGATGCTATTCCAGCACGTATAAAATTGGAAATAACATTGAGGTATATTGCATCAGGTAAAAGAATCATTTATACGTATATATGTAGATTGTGTACTCATGTTAATTTAATTTAAATGATACTAAAATTGTTTTTCAATTCAGGTGATTCTTTTAGTTCTCTAGAACATGCATATCGAGTCCCTAAGTGCACAATATCACAATTTCTGATTCCTGTTTTAAAAGCAATTTTTGATAAGTTGAAATTTTTTATAAAGGTAAATTTTAGAAATTTTGTTTCTATTAATTACGAAAGTCGAATATAATGATAACTATTTTTGTAAAGACTCCTTCTTCAGAAAATGAATGGAGAAGTATTGCAGATGGCTTCTCTACACGATGGAATTTTCCAAATTGCTGTGGAGCCATCGATGGAAAACATATTCGTATGAAATGTCCCCCTGCCACCAATAGTGATTTTATAAATTACAAAGGATTTTTTAGTACTGTTCTTTTTGCAGTGGTAGACAGCAACTACAGGTTCATTTTTATAGATGTAGGAAAAAATGGTCGAGTGAATGACAGTACAATTTTTAAAGAATCATCACTTAAAACATGCATTGAAAATGGATATATAAATTTCCCAAATTGGGGAGTCGTTGTAGGAGATGATGCATTTCCTCTAAGTAAATATTTGATGAAACCATATTCACACCATGGTCCTTTAACCAAAGAAGAGAGAATTTTTAATTACCGATTATCGAGAGCAAGAAGAGTTGTAGAAAATTCGTTTGGAATTTTAGCTTCGAGGTTCCGAATTTTTACAAGGCCAATAGATTTACTGCCAGAAAAAGTGGATGAAATTGTGAAAGCTTGTTGCTGCATACATAATTGGCTCAGAACAACGGATTGTAAAGTATATATTCCAAATGGATGTGTAGACGTTGAAAATATGGACACTGGAGAGATTACTCCTGGACAGTGGAGAAAGGAAATAGCAGATGAACAATTACTGCAATCTGTTAAAGATTTATCAGGAAATAATTATTCAAAAGCTGCTTCCTCAATCCGCGAAACATATAAAAATTATTTTATGACCACAGGAGCTGTTGACTGGCAATGGCAAAAAATAGAATGAAAATACATAATAGTTTATTTTAAAAAATGTTTTTAATTTATAAGAAAAAATATGTGAAATAAATTATTTTATTAATATTCATAAAATGCTAGTATGATACATAAAAAATTTAAATGAAAATTTGATTATAAATTTAATTATTTGTTTTTTAACTAAAGTTACACAAACTTTTAAAATAAGTCACTATCATCAAAAGATGCTGAAATCGCTTCTGAAAGAATATCGGTGCTTTTTTTCGGAGACGATGTAGTAGGGATGTCTTCAAACACTATGTCATTGACATCAAAACTTTGTTGTTCGCTGCTACAGCTCTCATTTCTGTAATTTTGTCTTTCATTACATAAAAGGTTCAAAATTTCAGACTGCAATTTAACAGCTGTTGTCATTGGTAGGGCCCTTAAATGGCTAGCAACAGTTTGGCCAAAGTAATAAAATTCATCTTGCACTTGTATAGATGATTTTAAAGACTCCAGTTTTGATAATGCATTTTGGATGTATGTGGGCATAACTTCTTTATCATGATTCATCCTTTTTTTTGGTATTTTAGAGGTGACATTTTCTTTCTGTGAAAAAAAACAATTACAATATTTTGTACTATTAACCTAATTACAACCAAATTTCTTTACATGAAAAATTGTTCACGTAAAGCAGCCCATACTTACGTTTGAAAGTGAACGTTTTCCTTCGTCATTGACACGTAAATCTTGTATATTTGCAGCTGAGCTTGAATTCTCTTTTTCTATATTAATCGTTTCTTTCTGAAATTTATATGAAATTTGTAAGATGATGCTATATGTATGTAAAAATATAATACTTAAACGTACAATGCTGTTATAAGAATCTCGTCCCTGGGTGAAAGACCAAAATGAGTCTGCAATACTGTACCAGACTAATCGCGTGGTATATTTATCTTCTATACCAGCGCCAGATTTCATTGAATTTTTAATTTTATTTTTTTCGTGAATATAAGTATCACGCACAGATTTTATTTTTTTTTTTACTTCTTCAATGTTTACAAAATTCATTTTTTCCATTATTAATTTATAAGCAGCAAGTCTAGCTTGCTTATTTTTATAATTTTCAGATGTATACATCCATAAACATTCATTGTCTTTAATGAGGTCTAACAATTGTATAATTTGTTCTTGGCTTAATTTTGCCATATTTTTATAAGATATTTATCAGTTTCTGTGATACTAGTGAACTTTTGTTTATAAATTTTTTATGTTTTTTTCTCTCTGTAAACAAGGTTTATAAATAAAACAAAACTATATGTGGTGTATTTTTTTTTATTTATCTTATTTTATTTATTATTTTCTTATCTTTTAACCAATATTTATAATTCAATTACTTATTACTACTTATTACAAACTAATTATAAATAGTGGTAATTATTGGATTATAAATAGTGGTTAAATAAATAAAATAAATAATAAATAAAAATAATTATCAAAAAAATATTAAAATCTATTGAGATCACTCAAAACAGCACTTAGCTGGTCTAGAGTGATCAAATTATTTATAACTTATTTAAAACTATTTAAAATATTTAGATGTATTGTATTATCAAAATTTCAATAATAAAAAAATTATTTTATTAAAAAAAATTAAATTTTTTTAAAAATTACATATTTAATAGAATTATAATTTGTTTATTTATCACTTATTTATAAATTTTCAATTTTAACTCGATTTTACACTTCACTCTTCACTTTCTTTCTACATAAATAGTAATATTGGTAATATATTATACAAAAACTTATTTATAGTTGACGTAAACAACTATGTAATTTCAGAAATCGCCATTTTATTTTTATTGTCAGTTGCTAGCAACCAGCTCAAATTTGGATTGATCCAAACTTACCAGCGCTGGTGCGCCAGCAGCTGGTAGCCGTTTACACTACGCTGATTCAGCTGCTGGTACTACCAGCAGCTGGCAACCAGCTAAATGTAAATCAGGCATATCGTCCTGGTACAGTTGCTCTTCGAGAAATAAGACGTTATCAGAAAAGTACAGAACTTTTGATTCGTAAATTACCATTCCAACGTCTTGTACGTGAAATCGCTCAAGATTTTAAAACGGATTTACGTTTCCAAAGTTCAGCTGTAATGGCATTACAAGAAGCAAGTGAAGCATATCTCGTTGGTTTATTTGAAGATACTAATTTGTGTGCTATTCATGCCAAACGTGTCACTATAATGCCAAAAGATATTCAATTGGCTCGTCGTATTCGAGGTGAAAGAGCTTAAATGAAAATGATCAGTAATAATGGAACAAATGTACGATTGGATTTGATACAATATTTTAATTTTACGTTTTTAAAAAATAAAATCGGTCCTTTTCAGGGCCACAATTATTTTACAATAGGTGAAATCTTTTACATATTTTTTCTTCTTACAAACAACAAAATTGAAAATTATTTAAGAATAAAATTTTACTAAAATATTGCAAATTGCAATGAAATTGAATTTGACCTTTGACTAATAAAAATTTATAGAAATGCATAGGCAGGCATGTTGCATGTACACTGTACAGATTACAGTCTACAGTCTACAGTAGTACTAGTACAGTACAGCTACAGTGACAATCAGAAATACAATTGCAATTTGCAATTGAGTTGTAGTTCGTAGTTTGAACATGGATGATTATGATATATGAAATTGCAATAATGGGATTCCAAGTTAAGCAATGGGCATGGGTATAATAAAAATTAATACATATTAGGTGCTTTCGATTTGGCAAGGTAATTTCAAGATTCAAGTACTAAAATGTGTCTCTGTCTAGGTCTAGGATAAATTGTTAAAACGAACGATGAGCGCCACAAAAATTATTCATAACGTAACTACTTGCATTGCATCTCATTTACTTGAAAAATTTTGTAGTAGAATAGAAAGTAGTTGAAATTGCCATTTGCCAATGTCAAATCGAAAACACGAACACCTATTATAAAATATAAATAAATATGTAAGTAAATGTATCAAGAAAAATTTAATAATTATATGGATCATGGAGAAAAGTACATAAATTAGAAACATTAGATTAGATATTAAATTATAATTTTAATTTTAGTGTTTTTATTTTATACAGATATGTTGAAACTTGAACCTTGAAGATGATATGAAAAATTCTACTCTTTGAGTTATTATATTTGTGGCCCTGAAAAGGGCCTATTTTTATTTTAATTCCAAATTCAATTCAATTTAAAGTAAAACATCTTTTTATTTAGGTCCAGCTCCGGGTTCGGGGTCTGGTAAATTTATTTTGAGCTCGTGTATTTTGTAACTGCCTTTGTTCCTTCACTGACAGCGTGTTTAGCAAGTTCTCCAGGTAATAGTAAACGAACTGCAGTCTGAATTTCACGACTTGTAATTGTCGAACGTTTATTATAATGGGCTAAACGTGAAGCTTCTGCTGCGATTCTTTCAAATATATCATTTACAAAACTATTCATGATGCTCATCGCCTTTGAAGAAATTCCAGTATCAGGATGAACTTGCTTTAATACTTTGTAAATATAGATAGCATAACTTTCCTTCCTTTTATGTTTTCTTTTCTTATCGGTCTTCGAAATATTTTTTTGTGCTTTGCCAGCCTTTTTAGCTGCTTTACCACTGGCTTTTGGCGGCATATTTTTTAATTATAAATATTTATTTTATTAAAAAACTCAAAAATATAATTTTAGTTGATGCGATGCGTTATGTTTTTTTTATGTTTTTATGAAATGTTTTCACTTTTCAGTTTCACTATATTTGTATACTATGATAAAAGATAGACAAAATATTAACACAATATTGAATTCATTCAGCTTATATTTGATAATCTGTAGAACCAGAATGTACATAACGATACAAAATTTTACCCCTCTCCTTTTTTTAATGTGTAAACTTCAGTATGACGCTACCAATATAAAAGCATAATTCATTTATGTTTGAACTTTGAACATTATAATAAAGTTGGACGCTGAACAGAAACAGAAATAGAACACATAAACATAAACATAAACATAACTGTAAATGTAAACTGCAAGCAATAAGCAAAAGATAGAACAAAACAATAGAACTCTTAAAATTATTTTTTTATTAAGTTAAATAATATAGAAATTATTGAAAATGTCTGGTCGTGGTAAAGGTGGTAAAGTGAAGAATAAGGCAAAATCTAGATCAAATCGTGCTGGATTACAATTTCCTGTTGGCCGTATACATCGCCTTTTAAGAAAAGGCAATTATGCTGAACGAGTTGGAGCTGGTGCACCAGTTTATTTAGCAGCTGTTATGGAATATTTAGCTGCTGAAGTTCTTGAGTTAGCAGGAAATGCTGCTCGTGATAACAAAAAAACAAGAATAATTCCACGTCATTTACAATTGGCTATTCGAAATGATGAAGAATTAAACAAATTACTTTCTGGTGTAACAATCGCTCAGGGAGGTGTTTTACCAAACATTCAGGCAGTACTTTTACCGAAAAAAACAGAAAAGAAGGCTTAAAAATGAAATACGGTTACGAATACGAATATACAAAAACAAATATAAATAATTGCGGATAACGTTTTTATTGGATAATCGAACTACAAAAATTTTAAATCCGTCCTTTTCAGGACGACAAATATTTTAACCAAAGAGTTAATTTATACAATACGTTTACATATTATATATTTAATTTATTTTTCATTTCACTCAGATTCACATTCAATTTTAGTGATTTTTATTTTGGTCTGGTTGGATAGTGGACGGTGGACCCCTAGACCTAGCAGAGACCTCTAGACAGCCAGCAGAGCCACACAATCCTCAAAAAAAGAAAATGACATAAAATCCATAAAGCCATAACCCATAACATAACATAAATTCACCGTACAAAAAATCCCCAATAGTTATTGTATAAATATACATATTACTTTACAATTTATTTTTCATTTCACTCAAATTCAATTCTAGTACATATACATATTTTATTATTTTCATTAATTTTTTTATACATATTTATTTTATTACAAAATATTACATAAATTATATATTTTATATTAATTATATTAATAATATATGTATTATTATGTATATGATATCTACTCTAATCTAGCCCCTACCCGTACATTATTTTTATACATATACGAGTATGTACATATAAGAATTTGCATTAAAATGTTTTTTAAAAAATTTCTAATACCTTTGAAATATTCTTTATTTGGTTAATTTAAGATATGTATGTATTTCCTAATTTCCTTGAAAACTGTTGTTCTTGTTCTTGTTATACGATTATACCTTACCGTTACCACTATATACCTTTGATGATGCTTAATACATATAGTACATATAACGATATAACCAAAATCCATGCAAATTAATCTCAAACTATTTGCTTAAGCTTTCATTTTTCTGATTTATTACAGATTCTATTTTTTTTTAAATAATGGATGGAAGTAATGAAATAATTTTTCAGATTTTAGTTAAAAAAATAATGACTAGTAACATATTGAAATAATCTGCTAATATTTTTAAATTATTATTTTTTGTCAAAGCATTTTGAATTTGTTGATGTTTGATAAATATTTTTACATATTTTGTTCCGTCAGCTTCAGATTTCATCCAGAACTAACTGCATATGCAAAACCGTTAGTTTTTTGTAATTTATTTTTCTAATCAAATGTTAAATAATAATTAATTATAATTTGAAATCTGTGATAAATACATAAATAAAATTATAATATTAAATACTTATTGGTATAACCTGCAATAAATATGAAATTATACGTATAACAAAATATGATCTGTATGTACATAATGTATAGAATAAATACTGTAACATATACATATAATGTGTATGCACATATTATACAAGTTCATATGGCGAATATTTTTAATTAATATTACATAATATTTTCTTAAATAATTTTCAATAAGATACGAATATTTCAAAAAGGACAACAAAATCCATATATGTACATAATATGTATGTAGATATGCATGCATATAATCTAATATAGTACAATTATAGTACCATTCAGTCATAGTGATATTTAATGAATTATTAGGCACCAAGCATTTCAAAAATTGTACAAAAATATGATTACCAAATAAAAATTTCAAAAAAAATGTTATATTTTTAGATAAAGTACATCGCATAGAATATATATTTGTAAAAATAAAACATAATAATAAATTTATTTAGCAATAAATTAATATTTCGTGAAATATACTTGAAATTTTTAAGAAAAATTTGCAAAAAATATCAAATAAAATTTGATAGAGATAAGCTAAAACGTGGAAAATTTGTATTTAAGTAGAAAAAATACTAAGGATTAAATTTACATAAAAATAATAAAATAAATTATGCTAGAAATTGAATAATAAATGAAAATAGCTAATAATTTAAACACGAAATGTATACATTTTGTGTTAAAAATTATATGAAAATAAATGGAAGTTTCGTTTAGATACTCAAAAGTTGAAATAAGACGAACATTTAACGATTCGTATTTATTGAAGGTATTATACATACGCATACGATACGATTCAATATAGAGTGTAATTTTCAATTCATATTATTCACAAATTGTTTAAATTTGAGATCTTCATCTTAAGATTATATTATAATACTATAAAATTATAATAATTATAACATTTTTAATCTACTAACTAAAAATGGCAGACGTTGGAAATGCAGAAACAAAAGTAGCGGCTAATACCGTTACTGTTGAAGGAAAGAAATCAAAAAAAGCAGGAGCAGCTGCATCAAGTGGCGTAAAAAAACCAAAAAGCAAACCAACTCATCCACCAACTGCTCAAATGGTGAACAGTGCAATCAAAGATTTGAAAGAACGAACTGGTTCATCATTGCCTGCAATTAAAAAGTATTTGGCAGCAAATTATAAAGTAGATGCAGAGAAATTGGCTCCATTTATAAAAAAATATTTAAAGAATTCAGTCGCTAGTGGAAAACTCATACAAACAAAAGGTAAAGGTGCTTCTGGTTCATTCAAATTACCACCAGGATCAGCTAAAAAATTGGAAAAAAGTGAAAGTGGAAGTGTTGTTAAAAAGAAGAAATCTGCTACAAAGAAACCAAAAGAAAAAGTAGTAAAGGATAAAGCCGACAAGAAGAAAAGCGAAAAGGCTGAAAAGAAAAAGAGTGAAAAGAAAAAATCTGCCGTATCCGCAGCTAAAAGCGCTAAAAAGGCTGGTTCGCCAAAAGTAAAACTTGCCAAAACGAAAAAAGATAAACTAAAAAAGGAGAAAACAGTAAAATCAGCTACGAAAAGTCCAAAAACTCCAAAACCGAAAAAATTAGCAGCTCCAAAGAAAACTGTTACAAAAAAAGTTGTCAAAAAATAAATTGATGTTTTAGGTTCAGCTTCAGCCGTTCATCAAGATCACACTCACACAACATGAAATAAGAGCAGATTAATAACATAACATCAGCCCTTTTTAGGGCTACAAAATAATGTTTTAAAGAGTAAAATCTATTTCATCACGAAATTGATTGATCTGATCTAATTATTTTTTAATTTGATTTTGATCTAACTAACTATCTATATTATGATGTATGTATTTATTTAGTATTTGTTTCGTTGACATTGTTCCATTTCCATTGGTAAAAAATGAAAAATTATAAAATTCTGTTTGAGTTAAATCTGTTTTTTATGATATGAGAATGAGATATGTTTTTCTATAAAATAAAACAAATTTAAAATTCAACCATTCAACTTTAAATAAGTACATATTGCATATTCTATATTATTTACACTATATTATTACACTCGTGCTCTTTAGAAGTACACACACTTACATATAGTTACATGTTACATTACATTTCCATTCCATCAATGACCTGTTCCATATTAGAAAAATTGAAATTTATTTTATCTATAAAATTTATATAGAATTTTTACATCAATTAAATATTTAAACGTATTTGTAAATTATGTACTCTTTTATTAAATATTTTGTGGCCCTGATAAGGGCCGATTTTATTTAATTCAAATCCAATATGATCATGATGTCTTTTGTATCTTGTTTCATAGTACCATTGTCCAAATTATTATAATGATAATTTTTAATCATTAACCACCGAAACCATACAATGTTCGACCTTGTCTTTTCAATGCGTATACAACATCCATAGCAGTTACTGTCTTACGTTTAGCATGTTCTGTATATGTGACAGCATCACGAATAACATTTTCCAAAAATACTTTTAGAACACCACGAGTTTCGTCGTATATCAATCCAGATATACGTTTTACTCCTCCACGTCTAGCTAAACGACGAATTGCAGGCTTCGTAATACCTTGAATGTTATCACGAAGAACTTTTCTATGACGTTTTGCACCTCCTTTACCTAATCCTTTTCCACCTTTTCCGCGACCAGTCATTTTTTATATATTTTTTTTTTCAAAAATAAAATAATAATTTATAATTTATATGAAACTCCTTCGTTAATACTTTAATAGCAATTGCAACACCAACAAAACTTTATTATTAGATTACTGTTATTGTTCAACTTCGAATTTGTAAATACAAAATAAAATTAAACTTTAAACATTTTACGTCTTGCTTTTATACATTTTCTTCATTCTTACAATGTTTTATGTTTTAATGTTTTCTACAAAAAATACAATAATTAAAATCTCCCCTCCTAACTAAAACTGACAGGAAAGAACAGAACAGCAACAGCAGTGCTACTGCTAGTGGTAGTGGCACTGTGGCAGTTGTTTTGTTATTTTAACTTCGTACAATCTCAATCGTACTGTACATCAACATCATAATCATACAATACAGTTACAGTCCAGTCAATAGTCAATATTTCAACTTCAAGCTTCAACTTGTATAAAATTAAAAAAGTATATAAATAAAGTAAATTTCCTGTTCGTTTTTATTATTTAATTATTCCTATTCGTTGTCAATTCAATTGTCATTCACAGTCACAGTCACCACAGTAACAGTACAGTACAGTACAGTATCACAGTGTAGAAGTGTTCATTCAGTCTATTAGCTTAGCATCGCATCAGAATCAGAATTCAGAAAATTATAAGTTATTTATAACTAAAGAGTAAACAGCATTCTTAGATTGGAAATTTTCTATTAAAGATTTAAATTTAATATTTAAAATGGCAAGAACTAAGCAAACGGCACGTAAATCAACTGGTGGAAAGGCACCTCGTAAGCAATTAGCTACAAAGGCAGCTAGAAAAAGTGCACCAGCAACTGGAGGAGTAAAGAAACCTCATCGTTATCGTCCTGGTACAGTTGCTCTTAGAGAAATAAGACGTTATCAGAAAAGTACAGAACTTTTGATTCGTAAATTACCATTCCAACGTCTTGTACGTGAAATCGCTCAAGATTTTAAAACGGATTTACGTTTCCAAAGTTCAGCTGTAATGGCATTACAAGAAGCAAGTGAAGCATATCTCGTTGGTTTATTTGAAGATACTAATTTGTGTGCAATTCATGCCAAACGTGTCACTATAATGCCAAAAGATATTCAATTGGCTCGTCGTATTCGAGGTGAAAGAGCTTAAATGAAAATGATCAGTAATAATGGAACAAATGTACGATTGGATTTGATACAATATTTTAATTTTACGTTTTTAAAAAATAAAATCGGTCCTTTTCAGGGCCACAATTATTTTACAATAGGTGAAATCTTTTACATATTTTTTCTTTTTACAAACAACAAAATTGAAAATTATTTAAGAATAAAATTTTACTAAAATATTGCAAATTGCAATGAAATTGAATTTGACCTTTGACTAATAAAAATTTATAGAAATGCATAGGCAGGCATGTTGCATGTACACTGTACAGATTACAGTCTACAGTCTACAATTTACAGTAGTACTAGTACAGTACAGTGACAATCAGAAATACAATTGCAATTTGCAATTGAGTTATAGTTCGTAGTTTGAACATGGATGATTATGATATATGAAATATGAAATTGCAATAATGGGATTCCAAGTTAAGCAATGGGCATGGGCATAATAAAAATTAATACATATTAGGTGCTTTCGATTTGGCAAGGTAATTTCAACTTCAAGTACTAAAATGTGTCTCTGTCTAGGATAAATTGTTAAAACGAACGATGAGCGCCACAAAAATTATTCATAACGTAACTACTTGCATTGCATCTTGCATCTCATCTACTTGAAAAATTTTGTAGTAGAAAGTAGTTGAAATTGCCATTTGCCAATGTCAAATCGAAAACACGAACACCTATTATAAAATATAAATAAATATGTAACTATGTAAGTAAATGTATCAAGAAAAATTTAATAAATATTATATGGATTATGGAGAAAAGTACATAAATTAGAAACATTAGATTAGATATTAAATTATAATTTTAATTTTAGTATGTTTTTATTTTATACAGACAGATATGTTGAAACTTGAACCTTGAAGATGATATGAAAAATTCTACTCTTTGAGTTATTATATTTGTGGCCCTGAAAAGGGCCTATTTTTATTTTAATTCCAAATTCAATTCAATTTAAAGTAAAACATCTTTTTATTTAGGTCCGGCTCCGGGTTCGGGGTCTGGTAAATTTATTTTGAGCTCGTGTATTTTGTAACTGCCTTTGTTCCTTCACTGACAGCGTGTTTAGCAAGTTCTCCAGGTAATAGTAAACGAACTGCAGTCTGAATTTCACGACTTGTAATTGTCGAACGTTTATTATAATGAGCTAAACGTGAAGCTTCTGCTGCGATTCTTTCAAATATATCATTTACAAAACTATTCATGATGCTCATCGCCTTTGAAGAAATTCCAGTATCAGGATGAACTTGCTTTAATACTTTGTAAATATAGATAGCATAACTTTCCTTCCTTTTATGTTTTCTTTTTTTATCGGTCTTCGAAATATTTTTTTGTGCTTTGCCAGCCTTTTTAGCTGCTTTACCACTGGCTTTTGGCGGCATATTTTTTAATTTTAAATATTTATTTTATTAAAAAACTCAAAAATATAATTTTAGTTGATGCGATGCGTTATGTTTTTTTTTATGTTTTTATGAAATGTTTTCACTTTTCAGTTTCACTATATTTGTATACTATGATAAAAGATAGACAGACACAGAATATTAACACAATATTGAATTCATTCAGCTTATATTTGATAATCTGTAGAACCAGAATGTACATAACGATACAAAATTTTACCCCTCTCCTTTTTTTAATGTGAAAACTTCAGTATGACGCTACCAATATGAATTATATAAAAGCATAATTCATTTATGTTTGAAGTTTGAACATTATAATAAAGTTGGACGCTGAACAGAAACAGAAATAGAACACATAAACATAAACATAAACATAACTGTAAACTGCAACTGCAAGCAATAAGCATAAGCAAAAGATAGAACAAAACAATAGAACTCTTAAAATTATTTTTTTATTAAGTTAAATAATATAGAAATTATTGAAAATGTCTGGTCGTGGTAAAGGTGGTAAAGTGAAGAATAAGGCAAAATCTAGATCAAATCGTGCTGGATTACAATTTCCTGTTGGCCGTATACATCGCCTTTTAAGAAAAGGCAATTATGCTGAACGAGTTGGAGCTGGTGCACCAGTTTATTTAGCAGCTGTTATGGAATATTTAGCTGCTGAAGTTCTTGAGTTAGCAGGAAATGCTGCTCGTGATAACAAAAAAACAAGAATAATTCCACGTCATTTACAATTGGCTATTCGAAATGATGAAGAATTAAACAAATTACTTTCTGGTGTAACAATCGCTCAGGGAGGTGTTTTACCAAACATTCAGGCAGTACTTTTACCGAAAAAAACAGAAAAGAAGGCTTAAAAATGGAATACGGTTACAAATATACAAAAACAAATATAAATAATTGCGGATAACGTTTTTATTGGATAATCGAACTACAAAAATTTTAAATCCGTCCTTTTCAGGACGACAAATATTTTAACCAAAGAGTTAATTTATACAATACGTTTACCTATTATATATTTAATTTATTTTTCATTTCACTCAGATTCACATTCAATTTTAGTGATTTTTATTTTGGTATATACATATTACTTTACAATTTATTTTATTACAAAATATTACATAAATAATATATTTTATATTAATTATATTTATAATATATGTATATGATATCTACTCTAATCTAGCCCCTCTACGCTCTACCCGTACATTATTTTTATACATATACGAGTATGTACATATAAGAATTTGAATTAAAATGTTTTTTAAAAAATTTCTAATACCTTTGAAATATTCTTTATTTGGTTAATTTAAGATATGTATGTATTTCCTAATTTCCTTGAAAACTGTTGTTCTTGTTCTTGTTCTTGTTATACGATTATACGATTATACCTTACCGTTACCACTTTATACCTTTGATGATGCTTAATATAGTACATATAACGATATAACCAAAATCCATGCAAATTAATCTCAAACTATTTGCTTAAGCTTTCATTTTTCTGATTTATTACAGATTCTATTTTTTTTTTAAATAATGGATGGAAGTAATGAAATAATTTTTCAGATTTTAGTTAAAAAAATAATGACTAGTAACATATTGAAATAATCTGCTAATATTTTTAAATTATTATTTTTTGTCAAAGCATTTTGAATTTGTTGATGTTTGATAAATATTTTTACATATTTTGTTCCGTCAGCTTCAGATTTCATCCAGAACTAACTGCATATGCAAAACCGTTAGTTTTTTGTAATTTATTTTTCTAATCAAATGTTAAATAATAATTAATTATAATTTGAAATCTGTGATAAATACATAAATAAAATTATAATATTAAATACTTATTGGTATAACCTGCAATAAATATGAAATTATACATATACGTATAACAAAATATGATCTGTATGTACATAATGTATAGAATAAATACTGTAACAGTGTAACATATACATATAATGTGTATGCACATATTATACAAGTTCATATGGCGAATATTTTTAATTAATATTACATAATATTTTCTTAAATAATTTTCAATAAGATACGAATATTTCAAAAAGGACAACAAAATCCATATATGTACATAATATGTATGTAGATATGCATGCATATAATCTAATATAGTACAATTATATTTATATTACCATTCAGTCATAGTGATATTTAATGAATTATTAGGCACCAAGCATTTCAAAAATTGTACAAAAATATGATTACCAAATAAAAATTTCAAAAAAAATGTTATATTTTTAGATAAAGTACATCGCATAGAATATATATTTATAAAAATAAAACATAATAATATATTTATTTAGCAATAAATTAAAATTTCGTGAAATATACTTGAAATTTTTAAGAAAAATTTGCAAAAAATATCAAATAAAATTTGATAGAGATAAGCTAAAACGTGGAAAATTTGTATTTAAGTAGAAAAAATACTAAGGATTAAATTTACATAAAAATAATAAAATAAATTATGCTAGAAATTGAATAATAAATGAAAATAGCTAATAATTTAAACACGAAATGTATACATTTTGTGTTAAAAATTATATGAAAATAAATGGAAGTTTCGTTTAGATACTCAAAAGTTGAAATAAGACGAACATTTAACGATTCGTATTTATTGAAGGTATTATACATACGCATACGATTCAATATTCAGTTCAGTGTAATTTTCAATTCATATTATTCACAAATTGTTTAAATTTGAGATCTTCATCTTAAGATTATATTATAATACTATAAAATTATAATAATTATAACATTTTTAATCTACTAACTAAAAATGGCAGACGTTGGAAATGCAGAAACAAAAGTAGCGGCTAATACCGTTACTGTTGAAGGAAAGAAATCAAAAAAAGCAGGAGCAGCTGCATCAAGTGGCGTAAAAAAACCAAAAAGCAAACCAACTCATCCACCAACTGCTCAAATGGTGAACAGTGCAATCAAAGATTTGAAAGAACGAACTGGTTCATCATTGCCTGCAATTAAAAAGTATTTGGCAGCAAATTATAAAGTAGATGCAGAGAAATTGGCTCCATTTATAAAAAAATATTTAAAGAATTCAGTCGCTAGTGGAAAACTCATACAAACAAAAGGTAAAGGTGCTTCTGGTTCATTCAAATTACCACCAGGATCAGCTAAAAAATTGGAAAAAAGTGAAAGTGGAAGTGTTGTTAAAAAGAAGAAATCTGCTACAAAGAAACCAAAAGAAAAAGTAGTAAAGGATAAAGCCGACAAGAAGAAAAGCGAAAAGGCTGAAAAGAAAAAGAGTGAAAAGAAAAAATCTGCCGTATCCGCAGCTAAAAGCGCTAAAAAGGCTGGTTCGCCAAAAGTAAAACTTGCCAAAACGAAAAAAGATAAACTAAAAAAGGAGAAAACAGTAAAATCAGCTACGAAAAGTCCAAAAACCCCAAAACCGAAAAAATTAGCAGCTCCAAAGAAAACTGTTACAAAAAAAGTTGTCAAAAAATAAATTGATGTTTTAGGTTCAGCTTCAGCCGTTCATCAAGATCACACTCACACAACATGAAATAAGAGCAGATTAATAACATAACATCAGCCCTTTTTAGGGCTACAAAATAATGTTTTAAAGAGTAAAATCTATTTCATCACGAAATTGATTGATCTGATCTAATTATTTTTTAATTTGATTTTGATCTAACTATCTATATTATGATGTATGTATTTATTTAGTATTTGTTTCGTTGACATTGTTCCATTTCCATTGGTAAAAAATGAAAAATTATAAAATTCTGTTTGAGTTAAATCTGTTTTTTATGATATGAGAATGAGATATGTTTTTCTATAAAATAAAACAAATTTAAAATTCAACCATTCAACTTTAAATAAGTACATATTCTATATTATTTACACTATATTATTACACTCGTGCTCTTTAGAAGTACACACACTTACATATAGTTACATGTTACATTACATTTCCATTCCATCAATGACCTGTTCCATATTAGAAAAATTGAAATTTATTTTATCTATAAAATTTATATAGAATTTTAACATCAATTAAATATTTAAACGTATTTGTAAATTATGTACTCTTTTATTAAATATTTTGTGGCCCTGATAAGGGCCGATTTTATTTAATTCAAATCCAATATGATCATGATGTCTTTTGTATCTTGTTTCATAGTACCATTGTCCAAATTATTATAATGATAATTTTTAATCATTAACCACCGAAACCATACAATGTTCGACCTTGTCTTTTCAATGCGTATACAACATCCATAGCAGTTACTGTCTTACGTTTAGCATGTTCTGTATATGTGACAGCATCACGAATAACATTTTCCAAAAATACTTTTAGAACACCACGAGTTTCTTCGTATATCAATCCAGATATACGTTTTACTCCTCCACGTCTAGCTAAACGACGAATTGCAGGCTTCGTAATACCTTGAATGTTATCACGAAGAACTTTTCTATGACGTTTTGCACCTCCTTTACCTAATCCTTTTCCACCTTTTCCGCGACCAGTCATTTTTTATATATTTTTTTTTTCAAAAATAAAATAATAATTTATAATTTATATGAAACTCCTTCGTTAATACTTTAATAGCAATTGCAACACCAACAAAACTTTATTATTAGATTACTGTTATTGTTCAACTTCGAATTTGTAAATACAAAATAAAATTAAACTTTAAACATTTTACGTCTTGCTTTTATACATTTTCTTCATTCTTACAATGTTTTATGTTTTAATGTTTTCTACAAAAAATACAATAATTAAAATCTCCCCTCCTAACTAAAACTGACAGGAAAGAACAGAACAGCAACAGCAGTGCTACTGCTAGTGGTAGTGGCACTGTGGCAGTTGTTTTGTTATTTTAACTTCGTACAATCTCAATCGTACTGTACATCAACATCATAATCATACAATACAGTTACAGTCCAGTCAATAGTCAATATTTCAACTTCAAGCTTCAACTTGTATAAAATTAAAAAAGTATATAAATAAAGTAAATTTCCTGTTCGTTTTTATTATTTAATTATTCCTATTCGTTGTCAATTCAATTGTCATTCACAGTCACAGTCACCACAGTAACAGTACAGTACAGTACAGTATCACAGTGTAGAAGTGTTCATTCAGTCTATTAGCTTAGCATCGCATCAGAATCAGAATTCAGAAAATTATAAGTTATTTATAACTAAAGAGTAAACAGCATTCTTAGATTGGAAATTTTCTATTAAAGATTTAAATTTAATATTTAAAATGGCAAGAACTAAGCAAACGGCACGTAAATCAACTGGTGGAAAGGCACCTCGTAAGCAATTAGCTACAAAGGCAGCTAGAAAAAGTGCACCAGCAACTGGAGGAGTAAAGAAACCTCATCGTTATCGTCCTGGTACAGTTGCTCTTCGAGAAATAAGACGTTATCAGAAAAGTACAGAACTTTTGATTCGTAAATTACCATTCCAACGTCTTGTACGTGAAATCGCTCAAGATTTTAAAACGGATTTACGTTTCCAAAGTTCAGCTGTAATGGCATTACAAGAAGCAAGTGAAGCATATCTCGTTGGTTTATTTGAAGATACTAATTTGTGTGCAATTCATGCCAAACGTGTCACTATAATGCCAAAAGATATTCAATTGGCTCGTCGTATTCGAGGTGAAAGAGCTTAAATGAAAATGATCAGTAATAATGGAACAAATGTACGATTGGATTTGATACAATATTTTAATTTTACGTTTTTAAAAAATAAAATCGGTCCTTTTCAGGGCCACAATTATTTTACAATAGGTGAAATCTTTTACATATTTTTTCTTTTTACAAACAACAAAATTGAAAATTATTTAAGAATAAAATTTTACTAAAATATTGCAAATTGCAATGAAATTGAATTTGACCTTTGACTAATAAAAATTTATAGAAATGCATAGGCAGGCATGTTGCATGTACACTGTACAGATTACAGTCTACAGTCTACAATTTACAGTAGTACTAGTACAGTACAGTGACAATCAGAAATACAATTGCAATTTGCAATTGAGTTATAGTTCGTAGTTTGAACATGGATGATTATGATATATGAAATTGCAATAATGGGATTCCAAGTTAAGCAATGGGCATGGGCATAATAAAAATTAATACATATTAGGTGCTTTCGATTTGGCAAGGTAATTTCAACTTCAAGTACTAAAATGTGTCTCTGTCTAGGATAAATTGTTAAAACGAACGATGAGCGCCACAAAAATTATTCATAACGTAACTACTTGCATTGCATCTTGCATCTCATCTACTTGAAAAATTTTGTAGTAGAAAGTAGTTGAAATTGCCATTTGCCAATGTCAAATCGAAAACACGAACACCTATTATAAAATATAAATAAATATGTAACTATGTAAGTAAATGTATCAAGAAAAATTTAATAAATATTATATGGATTATGGAGAAAAGTACATAAATTAGAAACATTAGATTAGATATTAAATTATAATTTTAATTTTAGTATGTTTTTATTTTATACAGACAGATATGTTGAAACTTGAACCTTGAAGATGATATGAAAAATTCTACTCTTTGAGTTATTATATTTGTGGCCCTGAAAAGGGCCTATTTTTATTTTAATTCCAAATTCAATTCAATTTAAAGTAAAACATCTTTTTATTTAGGTCCGGCTCCGGGTTCGGGGTCTGGTAAATTTATTTTGAGCTCGTGTATTTTGTAACTGCCTTTGTTCCTTCACTGACAGCGTGTTTAGCAAGTTCTCCAGGTAATAGTAAACGAACTGCAGTCTGAATTTCACGACTTGTAATTGTCGAACGTTTATTATAATGAGCTAAACGTGAAGCTTCTGCTGCGATTCTTTCAAATATATCATTTACAAAACTATTCATGATGCTCATCGCCTTTGAAGAAATTCCAGTATCAGGATGAACTTGCTTTAATACTTTGTAAATATAGATAGCATAACTTTCCTTCCTTTTATGTTTTCTTTTTTTATCGGTCTTCGAAATATTTTTTTGTGCTTTGCCAGCCTTTTTAGCTGCTTTACCACTGGCTTTTGGCGGCATATTTTTTAATTTTAAATATTTATTTTATTAAAAAACTCAAAAATATAATTTTAGTTGATGCGATGCGTTATGTTTTTTTTTATGTTTTTATGAAATGTTTTCACTTTTCAGTTTCACTATATTTGTATACTATGATAAAAGATAGACAGACACAGAATATTAACACAATATTGAATTCATTCAGCTTATATTTGATAATCTGTAGAACCAGAATGTACATAACGATACAAAATTTTACCCCTCTCCTTTTTTTAATGTGAAAACTTCAGTATGACGCTACCAATATGAATTATATAAAAGCATAATTCATTTATGTTTGAAGTTTGAACATTATAATAAAGTTGGACGCTGAACAGAAACAGAAATAGAACACATAAACATAAACATAAACATAACTTTAAACTGCAACTGCAAGCAATAAGCATAAGCAAAAGATAGAACAATAGAACTTAAAATTATTTTTTTATTAAGTTAAATAATATAGAAAAGAAATTATTGAAAATGTCTGGTCGTGGTAAAGGTGGTAAAGTGAAGAATAAGGCAAAATCTAGATCAAATCGTGCTGGATTACAATTTCCTGTTGGCCGTATACATCGCCTTTTAAGAAAAGGCAATTATGCTGAACGAGTTGGAGCTGGTGCACCAGTTTATTTAGCAGCTGTTATGGAATATTTAGCTGCTGAAGTTCTTGAGTTAGCAGGAAATGCTGCTCGTGATAACAAAAAAACAAGAATAATTCCACGTCATTTACAATTGGCTATTCGAAATGATGAAGAATTAAACAAATTACTTTCTGGTGTAACAATCGCTCAGGGAGGTGTTTTACCAAACATTCAAGCAGTACTTTTACCGAAAAAAACAGAAAAGAAGGCTTAAAAATGGAATACGGTTACAAATATACAAAAACAAATATAAATAATTGCGGATAACGTTTTTATTGGATAATCGAACTACAAAAATTTTAAATCCGTCCTTTTCAGGACGACAAATATTTTAACCAAAGAGTTAATTTATACAATACGTTTACCTATTATATATTTAATTTATTTTTCATTTCACTCAGATTCACATTCAATTTTAGTGATTTTTATTTTGGTATATACATATTACTTTACAATTTATTTTATTACAAAATATTACATAAATAATATATTTTATATTAATTATATTTATAATATATGTATATGATATCTACTCTAATCTAGCCCCTCTACGCTCTACCCGTACATTATTTTTATACATATACGAGTATGTACATATAAGAATTTGAATTAAAATGTTTTTTAAAAAATTTCTAATACCTTTGAAATATTCTTTATTTGGTTAATTTAAGATATGTATGTATTTCCTAATTTCCTTGAAAACTGTTGTTCTTGTTCTTGTTCTTGTTATACGATTATACGATTATACCTTACCGTTACCACTTTATACCTTTGATGATGCTTAATATAGTACATATAACGATATAACCAAAATCCATGCAAATTAATCTCAAACTATTTGCTTAAGCTTTCATTTTTCTGATTTATTACAGATTCTATTTTTTTTTTAAATAATGGATGGAAGTAATGAAATAATTTTTCAGATTTTAGTTAAAAAAATAATGACTAGTAACATATTGAAATAATCTGCTAATATTTTTAAATTATTATTTTTTGTCAAAGCATTTTGAATTTGTTGATGTTTGATAAATATTTTTACATATTTTGTTCCGTCAGCTTCAGATTTCATCCAGAACTAACTGCATATGCAAAACCGTTAGTTTTTTGTAATTTATTTTTCTAATCAAATGTTAAATAATAATTAATTATAATTTGAAATCTGTGATAAATACATAAATAAAATTATAATATTAAATACTTATTGGTATAACCTGCAATAAATATGAAATTATACATATACGTATAACAAAATATGATCTGTATGTACATAATGTATAGAATAAATACTGTAACAGTGTAACATATACATATAATGTGTATGCACATATTATACAAGTTCATATGGCGAATATTTTTAATTAATATTACATAATATTTTCTTAAATAATTTTCAATAAGATACGAATATTTCAAAAAGGACAACAAAATCCATATATGTACATAATATGTATGTAGATATGCATGCATATAATCTAATATAGTACAATTATATTTATATTACCATTCAGTCATAGTGATATTTAATGAATTATTAGGCACCAAGCATTTCAAAAATTGTACAAAAATATGATTACCAAATAAAAATTTCAAAAAAAATGTTATATTTTTAGATAAAGTACATCGCATAGAATATATATTTATAAAAATAAAACATAATAATATATTTATTTAGCAATAAATTAAAATTTCGTGAAATATACTTGAAATTTTTAAGAAAAATTTGCAAAAAATATCAAATAAAATTTGATAGAGATAAGCTAAAACGTGGAAAATTTGTATTTAAGTAGAAAAAATACTAAGGATTAAATTTATATAAAAATAATAAAATAAATTATGCTAGAAATTGAATAATAAATGAAAATAGCTAATAATTTAAACACGAAATGTATACATTTTGTGTTAAAAATTATATGAAAATAAATGGAAGTTTCGTTTAGATACTCAAAAGTTTAAATAAGACGAATATTTAACGATTCATATTTATTGAAGGTATTATACATACGCATACGATTCAATATTCAGTTCAGTGTAATTTTCAATTCATATTATTCACAAATTGTTTAAATTTGAGATCTTCATCTTAAGATTATATTATAATACTATAAAATTATAATAATTATAACATTTTTAATCTACTAACTAAAAATGGCAGACGTTGGAAATGCAGAAACAAAAGTAGCGGCTAATACCGTTACTGTTGAAGGAAAGAAATCAAAAAAAGCAGGAGCAGCTGCATCAAGTGGCGTAAAAAAACCAAAAAGCAAACCAACTCATCCACCAACTGCTCAAATGGTGAACAGTGCAATCAAAGATTTGAAAGAACGAACTGGTTCATCATTGCCTGCAATTAAAAAGTATTTGGCAGCAAATTATAAAGTAGATGCAGAGAAATTGGCTCCATTTATAAAAAAATATTTAAAGAATTCAGTCGCTAGTGGAAAACTCATACAAACAAAAGGTAAAGGTGCTTCTGGTTCATTCAAATTACCACCAGGATCAGCTAAAAAATTGGAAAAAAGTGAAAGTGGAAGTGTTGTTAAAAAGAAGAAATCTGCTACAAAGAAACCAAAAGAAAAAGTAGTAAAGGATAAAGCCGACAAGAAGAAAAGCGAAAAGGCTGAAAAGAAAAAGAGTGAAAAGAAAAAATCTGCCGTATCCGCAGCTAAAAGCGCTAAAAAGGCTGGTTCGCCAAAAGTAAAACTTGCCAAAACGAAAAAAGATAAACTAAAAAAGGAGAAAACAGTAAAATCAGCTACGAAAAGTCCAAAAACCCCAAAACCGAAAAAATTAGCAGCTCCAAAGAAAACTGTTACAAAAAAAGTTGTCAAAAAATAAATTGATGTTTTAGGTTCAGCTTCAGCCGTTCATCAAGATCACACTCACACAACATGAAATAAGAGCAGATTAATAACATAACATCAGCCCTTTTTAGGGCTACAAAATAATGTTTTAAAGAGTAAAATCTATTTCATCACGAAATTGATTGATCTGATCTAATTATTTTTTAATTTGATTTTGATCTAACTAACTATCTATATTATTTATAATAATAATTTATAATTTAATTATTTACAAAATTTTATTTACATATTGTAATTATCAATATACAAAAATATTCAAGAGATCTATTGATAACACTCAAAACAGCACTGAGCTGGTCTAGAGTGATCAAGTTATAAAACAATATTAAATTAAAAATTCGCAAGTTTTTGAAATTCATTAAACGGAAACATTAATAATACATTAAGATTTAAAAAGAAAAAGAAAAAATAAATAAATAAATAGAAAAAAAATTAATTTAATCTATCATACATCCATTCATCCTAGCACTCTCATATTTTTAACAAATTCTACAATTTTACAAACAAACAATTTTATATTTTCAATTTTCTTAATTTCCTCAGGTATTTTTGAATACAATTCAGAAGCGTTTGGGAATAAGCTATTTTTATATTTAGATGTTCTGCAACATTCTACGTAAAGTTCAGTTCTCGCCCTGGTTAGATATCGATGCATATCATTTTTTCGTCTTCTCTTTACGTTGCACTTTACTTTATCTAATATGATCTTATGCATCAGTTTGACTTTTTCGATGTATATAATTTCGTTAAATTCAAGATTATTCGTTAATTTGTAGACTTCGTGACTCGGAGTATCAAATGGCAGTCTGTACAAAATTTTTAATGTTTTATTTAGCAAACGACGAACTCTGTTAATATTTAATTTAGTTGTATTGAACCAAGCTGTCAGGCCATATCTAATATATGGTAATATGTTCGCTTTATATATTAGACTTGAGGTCATTTTGTTGTGGAAACCACATCTGCAGAAAACACCAATAATTGGAGACACTTTATTGACAACTTTATCCACATGAGTATCCCAAGTTAACTTGTCATCCACAAAAAGTCCTAAATATTTGATGCAGCTTATTTTCTCAATCTTGGTACCTCCAATATATATATCAGGATTAACGTCTATCTTGTTTTTAACTTTAAAAATCATAAGTTTTGTTTTCTCTGCATTCAGTGTTAGTTTATTTCCAACAACCCACTTCCTGTATTTTTCCAGGTCATCGTTTATTATCGTCTTTAAATCCAGCTCATTTTCACCTTCATACAAAAGAACCGTATCATCAGCGTAGATCTTATACGTAGCCTGCAACTCTGCATATTGAATGTTGTTTGTGTACAGAATGTATAATAATGGTCCTAAAATTGATCCCTGGGGTACACCAATATCATAATTCCTTGCTGAGCTATAGGTAGTCCCTACACGTGTGATAACAGTTCTGGAAGTAAGATAGCTTCTGAGTAGTTTATTAACTAAACCCTTCTAACTAACTATCTATATTATGATGTATGTATTTATTTAGTATTTGTTTCGTTGACATTGTTCCATTTCCATTGGTAAAAAATGAAAAATTATAAAATTCTGTTTGAGTTAAATCTGTTTTTTATGATATGAGAATGAGATATGTTTTTCTATAAAATAAAACAAATTTAAAATTCAACCATTCAACTTTAAATAAGTACATATTCTATATTATTTACACTATATTATTACACTCGTGCTCTTTAGAAGTACACACACTTACATATAGTTACATGTTACATTACATTTCCATTCCATCAATGACCTGTTCCATATTAGAAAAATTGAAATTTATTTTATCTATAAAATTTATATAGAATTTTTACATCAATTAAATATTTAAACGTATTTGTAAATTATGTACTCTTTTATTAAATATTTTGTGGCCCTGATAAGGGCCGATTTTATTTAATTCAAATCCAATATGATCATGATGTCTTTTGTATCTTGTTTCATAGTACCATTGTCCAAATTATTATAATGATAATTTTTAATCATTAACCACCGAAACCATACAATGTTCGACCTTGTCTTTTTAATGCGTATACAACATCCATAGCAGTTACTGTCTTACGTTTAGCATGTTCTGTATATGTGACAGCATCACGAATAACATTTTCCAAAAATACTTTTAGAACACCACGAGTTTCTTCGTATATCAATCCAGATATACGTTTTACTCCTCCACGTCTAGCTAAACGACGAATTGCAGGCTTCGTAATACCTTGAATGTTATCACGAAGAACTTTTCTATTAGCTCGTTTATGCGAGAAAAAATATTCCGTATTTAATCCAAAATTTGGAATAAATTGGGAATGACGTATAAACGGGTAAAATTGGTAATTGGAAATAAGTGTGACAAGAAATATGTGTGACTGTTGATATACATATGTATTGTATATGTGCGTTTTTCAAAGGTTATAAAATTATATTTGAAGAGATTGAAGAGGTTAGAATTTATTTTCAATAATTTTTTATATACATTGGAAATTTATTTAAAAAATAATTTTCAGAATGGATCCAATGAATATTATTTTATTTTTGAAAATTTATAATGATGCCGCATTCTTTTTTTTAAAAAGATTGTTGACATCTAGAAGTGTCTTTATGAAAAGAATAATGCAGTACCGTATGGAGTTAGTATTGTGTCTTTCATAAAATAATATCATTAAATAGCTACAAGGTAGATAAACTAAAAACTTTAAATTGTGTTTTTTACTTTTAGAACTATTAATCATTTACGAAGCAATGGAAGAATTAGAAAACCCAGATCCAAGGCTAAGAAAAGAACAAGTAAATGGTGGGATGATGTTGTAGCTCAGGATTATCCAGATAAAGAAATGTTAGAAAATCTGAGGATGAAAAAACAAACATTTTTTTATATCGTGGACACCCTATATGAGGATTTAAAGCCGTCAGAATTGGCATTCTCACCTTGTTTAGATGTAGCTAAAATAGTAGCAATAGCTATTTTTAAACTTGCAAGTTGTGCAGAGTACCGAGTAGTTGGGATTTCATTTGGTGTTCACAAATGCACGGTTAAAAAATGTTTGGATCGTTTTTGTGAGAGCATAATAAACAGAATGCTAAAGAAACAAATAGCTCTTCCTAACTCAATTGAAGAACTACAAAGTGTCGTACTTGGTTTTAATAAGATATGCAAAGTATCTCCTATTGTAGGAGCAATTGATGGGACACACATTCCCATTACTCCACCAAAGGACGGATTTAGAGACTATATTAATCGAAAAGGATGGGCTTCGCTTGTTCTGCAAGTTGTAGTTGATTCGAAATTAAGATTTAGAGACATTAGTATTCGTCATCCTGGTTCGTGTCATGATGCAACAGTGTTCAAGGACTCCAATCTATACAAAAATTTCGTGAAAAATATTCCATTTTACGAAGAAACCATTGATGGAGTTCAAATTCGGCCGTTTTTAATTGGTGATCCCGCTTATCCTCTTCTTCCTTGGTTAATGAAAGGGTTTACGGGGCAGAAAACTGTTGAAGAAGAATCATTTAATACGTATATCAGTTCTGGAAGAGTAGTGGTAGAGCAGGCTATTGGACGTTTGAAAGGAAGGTGGAGAATGATTTGCAAAAAAATTGACACCCATCCTAGTCTTGTTCCTCAGATTGTTTCAGCATGCTGTATATTACATAATATTGTCGAGGAAAATAATGAGGACTTTCCTGAAACATGGCTACGAGAAGTGGAAGAAATAAATCATTCTTATGAGCAACCTGCAAGGCGATCAAACAATTCTTATGAATCATCCGCTGTCATGATAAGAAGGCATTTAAAAAACGAGCTACATGTTCATCATCCCTTGAGAAGGAGCAATTTTTTATAAGAATTGAATTAATGAAAATGAATCAATAAATGAACTAATTACATCAAAAATTTTTATTTGTTATTATTATTTATTAAATTTTCTTAATCATTATTCTCAATACATATTAAATTTCTAACCAAAACGACTTTTTATTCATCTTGTGGATCGAAACTTTGAAAAAATTGACTGATGTCACTGCCTGATGAAGAGGGAGGTGGTGATGATGACAGCACTAATGATGGAGATGGAGACGATGAAAATACTTCTCCTGTTTCTATAAAATTAGAATTCCTAGATTGCTTTACCTGAAAAGTGAAATAGAAAATATTTATTTTAATTAAGAATTAGATAAATTATTTTTCTTACTTCTGTATGTATATATACTTACACACTGTAGCAGCATTTTGAAATTTTTATCCATTGAATCTTGAAATTCTTTAAAGATTCTACTTTCAAATTCTCTTTGCTTTTCTAATTCTGTTTCCATCCATTTTTGTTGTTCTTTCATGTATTTTTCATTTTTGGGAGTCTTACGACGAAGTACTGAAGTTGAAGGTTCATCTGTTTGTATTTCTCTTTGAGAAGTGCCTTCCTCTTCTTCTACAACAAATGAAGTTGACTTTGACGATTCTTATAAAATAAGAGAAAAAGAGGAATGGATTATATTATCAGTTATATTATATTTTTAATTGAGCTTACCAAAACTACTGTCAATCCCATTGTTGACGCATTGAATATTTGGTCGATTGCCAAATATTTCCTCTAAAATTTCATAATGTTCACATTCCATTGGAGCGTGACCCGATTTCATATTATTTTTTTTTATTGCTGTATAAATTAATCTTAATCCTTTTAATTTATTCCTTATTTGCTCGGCAGTTCTCATTATATTTTTCTTTTTTAACTTTTCCTCCACCTTTCTATACACCTCCAACGAGCGATATTTTTTGCCGTCTGTTAAGGCCAATATCTTATCTAAAAGAATATGTATTACAAAATACAATTTAGTAAATATAAATAACAATAATCAAATCATTTTAAATTAATAATACTTACGTTCTTTTATAATATTTAGCATTTCTTCCACTTCATTTCCTCTCCAATTACTTTTCGCCATTTTGAAATTTGCTCACACGACGTACGCACCGAAATATTAAAAATCCGCCATATTAAAATACAACACGCATACATGCACAAAAATTTGGAATATTCCCAATTCAATTGGGCTTATTCCAAAATCCGAAATATCGAGTTTATAGGACACGAAATTAGGAATAAACCAAAATCCAGAATAAAAGTGGAATGTGTATAAACTAGCTATATGACGTTTTGCACCTCCTTTACCTAAACCTTTTCCACCTTTTCCGCGACCAGTCATTTTTTATATATTTTTTTTTTCAAAAATAAAATAATAATTTATAATTTATATGAAACTCCTTCGTTAATACTTTAATAGCAATTGCAACACCAACGCAATAAAACTTTATTATTAGATTACTGTTATTGTTTATTGTTCAACTTCGAATTTGTAAATACAAAATAAAATTAAACTTTAAACATTTTACGTCTTGCTTTTATACATTTTCTTCATTCTTACAATGTTTTATGTTTTAATGTTTTCTACAAAAAATACAATAATTAAAATCTCCCCTCCTAACTAAAACTGACAGGAAAGAACAGACAAAGACAACAGAACAGCAACAGCAGTGCTAGTGGCAGTTGTTTTGTTATTTTAACTTCGTACAATCGTACATCATACAGTTACAGTTTACAGTCAATACTTCAAGTTCAAGCTTCAACTTGTATAAAATTAAAAAAGTATATAAATAAAGTAAATTTCCTGTTCGTTTTTATTATTTAATTATTCCTATTCGTTGTCAATTCAATTGTCATTCACAGTCACAGTCACCACAGTAACAGTACAGTACAGTACAGTATCACAGTGTAGAAGTGTTCATTCAGTCTATTAGCATCGCATCAGAATCAGAATTCAGAAAATTATAAGTTATTTATAACTAAAGAGTAAACAGCATTCTTAGATTGGAAATTTTCTATTAAAGATTTAAATTTAATATTTAAAATGGCAAGAACTAAGCAAACGGCACGTAAATCAACTGGTGGAAAGGCACCTCGTAAGCAATTAGCTACAAAGGCAGCTAGAAAAAGTGCACCAGCAACTGGAGGAGTAAAGAAACCTCATCGTTATCGTCCTGGTACAGTTGCTCTTCGAGAAATAAGACGTTATCAGAAAAGTACAGAACTTTTAATTCGTAAATTACCATTCCAACGTCTTGTACGTGAAATCGCTCAAGATTTTAAAACGGATTTACGTTTCCAAAGTTCAGCTGTAATGGCATTACAAGAAGCAAGTGAAGCATATCTCGTTGGTTTATTTGAAGTCTACAGTCTACAATTTACAGTAGTACTAGTACAGTACAGTGACAATCAGAAATACAATTGCAATTTGCAATTGAGTTATAGTTCGTAGTTTGAACATGGATGATTATGATATATGAAATTGCAATAATGGGATTCCAAGTTAAGCAATGGGCATGGGCATAATAAAAATTAATACATATTAGGTGCTTTCGATTTGGCAAGGTAATTTCAACTTCAAGTACTAAAATGTGTCTCTGTCTAGGATAAATTGTTAAAACGAACGATGAGCGGCACAAAAATTATTCATAACGTAACTACTTGCATTGCATCTCATCTACTTGAAAAATTTTGTAGTAGAAACTAGAAAGTAGTTGAAATTGCCAATGTCAAATCGAAAACACGAACACCTATTATAAAATATAAATAAATATGTAACTATGTAAGTAAATGTATCAAGAAAAATTTAATAAATATTATATGGATTATGGAGAAAAGTACATAAATTAGAAACATTAGATTAGATATTAAATTATAATTTTAATTTTAGTATGTTTTTATTTTATACAGACAGATATGTTGAAACTTGAACCTTGAAGATGATATGAAAAATTCTACTCTTTGAGTTATTATATTTGTGGCCCTGAAAAGGGCCTATTTTTATTTTAATTCCAAATTCAATTCAATTTAAAGTAAAACATCTTTTTATTTAGGTCCGGCTCCGGGTTCGGGGTCTGGTAAATTTATTTTGAGCTCGTGTATTTTGTAACTGCCTTTGTTCCTTCACTGACAGCGTGTTTAGCAAGTTCTCCAGGTAATAGTAAACGAACTGCAGTCTGAATTTCACGACTTGTAATTGTCGAACGTTTATTATAATGAGCTAAACGTGAAGCTTCTGCTGCGATTCTTTCAAATATATCATTTACAAAACTATTCATGATGCTCATCGCCTTTGAAGAAATTCCAGTATCAGGATGAACTTGCTTTAATACTTTGTAAATATAGATAGCATAACTTTCCTTCCTTTTATGTTTTCTTTTCTTATCGGTCTTCGAAATATTTTTTTGTGCTTTGCCAGCCTTTTTAGCTGCTTTACCACTGGCTTTTGGCGGCATATTTTTTAATTTTAAATATTTATTTTATTAAAAAAATTAAAAATATAATTTTAGTTGATGCGAATGCGATGCGTTATGTTTTTTTTATGTTTTTATGAAATGTTTTCACTTTTCAGTTTCACTATATTTGTATACTATGATAAAAGATAGACAGACACAGAATATTAACACAATATTGAATTCATTCAGCTTATATTTGATAATCTGTAGAACCAGAATGTACATAACGATACAAAATTTTACCCCTCTCCTTTTTTTAATGTGAAAACTTCAGTATGACGCTACCAATATGAATTATATAAAAGCATAATTCATTTATGTTTGAAGTTTGAACATTATAATAAAGTTGGACGCTGAACAGAAACAGAAATAGAACACATAAACATAAACATAAACATAACTGTAAACTGCAACTGCAAGCAATAAGCATAAGCAAAAGATAGAACAATAGAACTTAAAATTATTTTTTTATTAAGTTAAATAATATAGAAATTATTGAAAATGTCTGGTCGTGGTAAAGGTGGTAAAGTGAAGAATAAGGCAAAATCTAGATCAAATCGTGCTGGATTACAATTTCCTGTTGGCCGTATACATCGCCTTTTAAGAAAAGGCAATTATGCTGAACGAGTTGGAGCTGGTGCACCAGTTTATTTAGCAGCTGTTATGGAATATTTAGCTGCTGAAGTTCTTGAGTTAGCAGGAAATGCTGCTCGTGATAACAAAAAAACAAGAATAATTCCACGTCATTTACAATTGGCTATTCGAAATGATGAAGAATTAAACAAATTACTTTCTGGTGTAACAATCGCTCAGGGAGGTGTTTTACCAAACATTCAGGCAGTACTTTTACCGAAAAAAACAGAAAAGAAGGCTTAAAAATGAAATACGGTTACGAATATACAAAAACAAATATAAATAATTGCGGATAACGTTTTTATTGGATAATCGAACTACAAAAATTTTAAATCCGTCCTTTTCAGGACGACAAATATTTTAACCAAAGAGTTAATTTATACAATACGTTTACATATTATATATTTAATTTATTTTTCATTTCACTCAGATTCACATTCAGTTTTAGTGATTTTTATTTTGGTCTGGTTGGCATTGGATAGTGGATGCCTAGACCTAAACAGCCAGCAGAGCCACACAATCCTCAAAAAAAAAAAATGACATAAAATCCATAAAGCCATAACCCATAACATAACATAAATTCACCGTACACAAAATCCCCAATAGTTATTGTATTTGTATATACATATTACTTTACAATTTATTTTTCATTTCACTCATCAATTCTAGTACATATACATATTTTATTATTTTCATTAATTTTTTTTATATTTATTTTATTACATAAATAATATATTTTATATTAATTATATTTATAATATGGGAGACCCACATAATCCCAAAACACATAATCCCAAAACACAAAATCCCAAAACACAAAATCCCAAAACACAAAATCCCAAAACACATAATCCCAAACACACAATCCCAAAACACAAAATCCCAAAACACACAATCCCAAAACACACAATCCCAAAACACAAAATCCCAAAACACAAAATCCCTAACACAGAATCCCAAAACACAAAATCTTCAATTTCTAAAAAAATATGAATTAATATATAATTCGGTGTATTTTATAACTCTAAGTTAATCGATTTGATTCAAAAAGAGCTATAATTTTTATCTAACTAACGAAACTGAATAATATTTAAAAAAAAAATGTTTTTCAACTTAATAGCATAGACTAAAATATAGATAGGAAATGCTTATGGCAGGAATCGTATTCATAACTATTAAGTAAACATCAAAATAGCTTTTGAGAGATTTTGAAAAAGCTATAAAATCAGAATAAGGAAAATAAATGAGAGAACTTTTGTAATTTTTTGAAATCTTGTATACCTTGAAGAAAAAACATATTTAAAAATCAAAAATCTATGTAGCTATATTCTTATCGGAAATGATAAAAAATATCAAATAACAGGCAAATGTACAAAATCGTATATTTTAAAGGAAATTTAAATTTTCAACAAATTTATGTTATGACTGGCAATGAATATAATAATATATATTATCACAGACAAATATCCTTAATATCCTTATACAATTAAAACTGGTTTTGAAAGTATCTAACACATATGTGCATGCATACTATCAAAGAATATTGTATCTACTAGTTACGTTAGTTATATATTCTTTGATACTATGCAATCTGTATTGTTGGCTACATGAATATAAATATTCTATATTCATGATTCAAGTAAGACCATGTATGACGGTATAACATAAGTATAACCAAACATAACCGTATAACACAGTACTACTGCCAGCTATTGCAATGAGTATGATTGTGTATTGTTTTTTAAATAAATATGCATGTATTTTCATTGCCAGCTATTGAAATCACAGTATATCTATATTCATACAGTAATGACACTGAGCACGCGTTAGCAAAAATTTCTCATGACCTTTGTCCCGTTATTCATTCGGCCTTAACGGTTTTGCTAAAAGTCGATAGCAATTAAGAGCCTTTGTATACGAAAAAGAGACAAAAAAAATGGAACTGCAACACCAACTGTTTTAAAAAATATAACATTATTACAGTGTATACCTACTCATTAAAAAAAGTACAAATTTTGTTATTTAAAATTTTTTATCTAAAATAAACAAAATTAATTGTAAATGCATTACACTTAAAATTTTGTGTTTGATATCAAATGTTTTTACATTTTTGTTAAATTTCTTAATTATAAATTAAATTCTTACTCTAATATATAGCTTAACAAAATAAACTTTTTCTTGTCTTCAAAATTCTCAGAAATTATATGAATCACCTTATATCTTGATATAATGACGCGTCAGGTAGTCAAAAAAAAAGTTCCAGATCGCCTTTAAAAATGCATTGTGAAAAAATCGTATACATGTACAATATGATTGTATTGCTCACATGTATATATTGTTTTGTATCTTTTCTTCATTACGGCGGTTTATAAGGAAATATGGATTTGACATAAGTACATTAATTCTGTACTGTTTTTGTAAATTGAATTTTGATTTTTTTTATTATTTTAAAATAAGTAATTATGTGTGTTAGTAAATTTAAAAAAAAAAAGAGTGTCACATCTTATTGCTTTGTTGATCAGTGATAAATATTCTATATTGATTCCAGTACTACTGCCAGCTATTGCAATGAACATGTATTGTGTATTGTTTTTTAAATAAATATGCATGTATTTTCATTGCCAGCTATTGAAATCTACAATATATGTAATATATATGGAAATTCGTGAGCGAAAAATTATCTCTCCTCTCAGTAAAAGCTCCTGCCAGCCATTCTTCAAGTTTCTGCCAGCTATGATCGATTTCAAAAGTGTATTAAAAATTTATACGGTCATTTCCTATCTATATATTAGTCTATGTTAATAGTAAATAAATAAAATAACAGTAGTAAAGTGAAAAAAATAATTAGTAAAGTCTACCTGATTGTAGTCATAGTTTTTGGGTATACTAAAATAATAATCCTTGTATGTATACTACAATCATACATTTAAACAAAATTACAAAAAATTTTTAAAAATTAAAATATTTGTCACATTTTTATCTGTTCTTGATTTTATTATGACGGAAACACATTAGTTTGAATTTAATTTTTGTAAAAATATAGAATAAAGACAAGGATTAAACTAGTTATTTTATCTATTGATTTTTTTTTGTTTCATACCTGCTAGTTATTTAATTGGTAAGTAAATAATATCTTGTGTTATTATATACTTTTATACCTCTTTTCGCGTCTTTTCGTTTCCTATCTTTAAATTTTTACATTACATATTCTAACACAGGCTGGCAAAATAATTCGATACCTGAATATTTCATTATGAAGCAAGTTGTGAAATTTTCCTTTTTGTTTACAAGTAGTGGTAATAGAAGATAAGAAATGATGTAAATTGTAAAATTTCTAACACAGATTAATTCAGTTTAAATAAGTAAAACGCGAAGAGTGAAGTGAATTGATTTACCTAAATTTTAAAGAATTAAATTTATAAGTTTTTTAAGTGATAGTTTTTAAATAATAAGTAAAAAAGTAATCTAAGTAATATCACAGGTAATATATAAGTTTGTTATATATTATAGTTGTATTTTAAAATATATATATTCAAGGATAATTCATTTATATTAAATTAAGGATTTAGTGAAAATTATATTTTTTGTATTTTTTATAAAATTAAAATGGATTTAAAAATTTTAAAATCCAATAAAGGGAGTGAAAAATTATTTTTTGAAGGTAATGGGTATCATTTTAGATATAAAACTCAGAATAATATTTATAAATGGTCTTGTGACAAAAGAAAAGACTGTTTCTGTAAAAGTGTAGTTTCCACAAAACAAGAAAATGGTGAGCATGTGATTTATAAACCACCAACAGATCACAATCATGCAAGTGAAGTTGTTACAAAGGATGTGTGTGCAGCAAATAATAATGTGAAAGAATTAGCAAGTGGTACGTCACAGCAACCTTCACAGATTATAAGTGATGTGATAGTGCGTACAAAAGAATATAGTAGAGTTTATCTGCCATCAAAGAGGGCATTTAAAGAAAAAATCCGTAGAGCACGCAAAGGATTTAATTACAGTGAACCACAAGATGTGGAAAGCATCGATATTCCGAACAATTTAAAATTTTTAGAAGGTGAGGTTTTTGTTCTATCGGAAAAGAGGTTCGGAAGTAATATTAATATAATATTAGGGACAAAAACGTCCCTAAAAGCTTTGAGTGATTCGAAGTGTTGGCTGGTTGATGGTACTTTTTATGTTGTACCAATAATAATGAGACAACTTTTCACAATTCATGGCTTTATTAATGGACACGTTATACCATTAATATTTTGTCTCATGAGTGAAAAAAGTAAATGTGCATATTTTGAGATTTTTTATGAATTGTGTAAGGTTGCTGTTGATGAGGGCATTAATTTAAGGCCAGAAAGAGTAATTTCAGATTTTGAATTGGCTATTCCTGGAGCAATGAAAGAGTTTTTTCCGGAAGCATCTTTTAAAGGGTGCTTATTTCATTTCGGGCAAATTCTATGGAGGAGAATTCAGAAAGAGCATTCTCAAAAAAAATACGGTACAAGTTTTGATTTTAGTTTGTCCGTAAAAATGATTAAAAGCTTAGCTTTTATTCCTGAAAATGAAATTCCAGAATATTTTAAGGAGTTGGAAAAATATTCAAAAGATAAAGACTTTAAAAAAATATGTATGTGGTTTAAAAAGTTTTATGTTTCTGGTTCAGGAAATTCTGGACCAAAATACGATCCCAAATTTTGGTCTGTAGTGGATACTCTAGAATCGAATTTTCCACGAACACAAAATAGTGTTGAAGGTTGGCATCGTCGATTAAAAGTATTAATCAATCAAAAACATTGTGGTGTGTATAAAATGATATATGAGTTGTCCAAAGAAATGATTGTTGTAAAAACGCTTCTTTCAAAACTCTCTGTTGGAGAAGTACCACCAAAAAAAAAAAGAAAAACAATACAGCAATTAAAAAACCTTAAAGAAGTTATTAGACAACGTGGGGAAAAAGACAAAATTGAATTTTTGAAATCAATTGCGTTAAACTTAAATATATGTTAAAAATATAAAAAATTTAAAGTAGAATTTAAGAAAATATAATTAGAGTGTGTAAAAAAATAGGATTTAAGTGTAAATAGTTTGATTTAAAAAAAAAATACAAAAATACTAGAAATAAGTTTAAGTTTTGAAAATTATAAAAAAAAAAACAAAAAAATATAGTGTGGAAAAATAATAAAAAAAATTATAATAAATAATAAAAAAATAGGATTTAAGTGTAAATAGTGTAAATAAAAAAAAACTAGATGGAACAGTTGTTTCACCACGTCCTCGTCGTTGTTCCGGGTAGCGCTAAGAGTGAAACATTATCATCAAAATGAATAAACACAATGTTTTTTATTGAGTGTTTATATATTTTGCATGATTTTACTTTTGTAGTGAGAGTAAGTAGATTACAAAATCCCAAAACACATAATCCCAAACACAAAATCCCAAAACACAAAATCCCAAAACACAAAATCCCAAAACACAAAATCCTAAAACACAAAATCCCAAAAACACAAAATCCCAAAACACATAATCCCAAACACAAAATCCCAAAACACAAAATCCCAAACACAAAATCCCAAACACAAAATCCCAAAAATCCCCAAGCTGCAGAATTATCGAATCGCTTGCGATTCGATAATTCTGCAGCTTGGGGATTTTTGTAATCTACTTACTCTCACTACAAAAGTAAAATCATGCAAAATATATAAACACTCAATAAAAAACATTGTGTTTATTCATTTTGATGATAATGTTTCACTCTTAGCGCTACCCGGAACAACGACGAGGACGTGGTGAAACAACTGTTCCATCTAGTTTTTTTTTATTTACACTATTTACACTTAAATCCTATTTTTTTATTATTTATTATAATTTTTTTTATTATTTTTCCACACTATATTTTTTTGTTTTTTTTTTATAATTTTCAAAACTTAAACTTATTTCTAGTATTTTTGTATTTTTTTTTTAAATCAAACTATTTACACTTAAATCCTATTTTTTTACACACTCTAATTATATTTTCTTAAATTCTACTTTAAATTTTTTATATTTTTAACATATATTTAAGTTTAACGCAATTGATTTCAAAAATTCAATTTTGTCTTTTTCCCCACGTTGTCTAATAACTTCTTTAATGTTTTTTAATTGTTGTATTGTTTTTCTTTTTTTTTTGGTGGTACTTCTCCAACAGAGAGTTTTGAAAGAAGCGTTTTTACAACAATCATTTCTTTGGACAACTCATATATCATTTTATACACACCACAATGTTTTTGATTGATTAATACTTTTAATCGACGATGCCAACCTTCAACACTATTTTGTGTTCGTGGAAAATTCGATTCTAGAGTATCCACTACAGACCAAAATTTGGGATCGTATTTTGGTCCAGAATTTCCTGAACCAGAAACATAAAACTTTTTAAACCACATACATATTTTTTTAAAGTCTTTATCTTTTGAATATTTTTCCAACTCCTTAAAATATTCTGGAATTTCATTTTCAGGAATAAAAGCTAAGCTTTTAATCATTTTTACGGACAAACTAAAATCAAAACTTGTACCGTATTTTTTTTGAGAATGCTCTTTCTGAATTCTCCTCCATAGAATTTGCCCGAAATGAAATAAGCACCCTTTAAAAGATGCTTCCGGAAAAAACTCTTTCATTGCTCCAGGAATAGCCAATTCAAAATTTGAAATTACTCTTTCTGGCCTTAAATTAATGCCCTCATCAACAGCAACCTTACACAATTCATAAAAAATCTCAAAATATGCACATTTACTTTTTTCACTCATGGGACAAAATATTAATGGTATAACGTGTCCATTAATAAAGCCATGAATTGTGAAAAGTTGTCTCATTATTATTGGTACAACATAAAAAGTACCATCAACCAGCCAACACTTCGAATCACTCAAAGCTTTTAGGGACGTTTTTGTCCCTAATATTATATTAATATTACTTCCGAACCTCTTTTCCGATAGAACAAAAACCTCACCTTCTAAAAATTTTAAATTGTTCGGAATATCGATGCTTTCCACATCTTGTGGTTCACTGTAATTAAATCCTTTGCGTGCTCTACGGATTTTTTCTTTAAATGCCCTCTTTGATGGCAGATAAACTCTACTATATTCTTTTGTACGCACTATCACATCACTTATAATCTGTGAAGGTTGCTGTGACGTACCACTTGCCAATTCTTTCACATTATTATTTGCTGCACACACATCCTTTGTAACAACTTCACTTGCATGATTGTGATCTGTTGGTGGTTTATAAATCACATGCTCACCATTTTCTTGTTTTGTGGAAACTACACTTTTACAGAAACAGTCTTTTCTTTTGTCACAAGACCATTTATAAATATTATTCTGAGTTTTATATCTAAAATGATACCCATTACCTTCAAAAAATAATTTTTCACTCCCTTTATTGGATTTTAAAATTTTTAAATTCATTTTAATTTTATAAAAAATACAAAAAATATAATTTTCACTAAATCCTTAATTGAATATAAATGAATTATCCTTGAATATATATATTTTAAAATACAACTATAATATATAACAAACTTATATATTACTTAGATTACTTTTTTACTTATTATTTAAAAACTATCACTTAAAAAACTTATAAATTTAATTCTTTAAAATTTAGGTAAATCAATTCACTTCACTCTTCGCGTTTTACTTATTTAAACTGAATTAATCTGTGTTAGAAATTTTACAATTTACATCATTTCTTATCTTCTATTACCACTACTTGTAAACAAAAAGGAAAATTCCACAACTTGCTTCATAATGAAATATTCAGGTATCGAATTATTTTGCCAGCCTGTGTTAGAATATGTAATGTAAAAATTTAAAGATAGGAAACGAAAAGACGCGAAAAGAGGTATAAAAGTATATAATAACACAAGATATTATTTACTTACCAATTAAATAACTAGCAGGTATGAAACAAAAAAAAATCAATAGATAAAATAACTAGTTTAATCCTTGTCTTTATTCTATATTTTTACAAAAATTAAATTCAAACTAATGTATTTCCGTCATAATAAAATCAAGAACAGATAAAAATGTGACAAATATTTTAATTTTTAAAAATTTTTTGTAATTTTGTTTAAATGTATGATTGTAGTATACATACAAGGATTATTATTTTAGTATACCCAAAAACTATGACTACAATCAGGTAGACTTTACTAATTATTTTTTTCACTTTACTACTGTTATTTTATTTATTTACTATTAAGTTGAAAAACATTTTTTTTTTAAATATTATTCAGTTTCGTTAGTTAGATAAAAATTATAGCTCTTTTTGAATCAAATCGATTAACTTAGAGTTATAAAATACACCGAATTATATATTAATTAATTCATATTTTTTTAGAAATTGAAGATTTTGTGTTTTGGGATTCTGTGTTAGGGATTTTGTGTTTTCGGATTTTGTGTTTTGGGATTGTGTGTTTTGGGATTGTGTGTTTTGGGATTTTGTGTTTTGGGATTGTGTGTTTGGGATTATGTGTTTTGGGATTTTGTGTTTTGGGATTTTGTGTTTTGGGATTTTGTGTTTTGGGATTTTGTGTTTTGGGATTATGTGTTTTGGGATTTTTATATTTTTGGGATTATGTGGGTCTCCCAAATAAACATAAACATACATAACTGCAAACTGCAAGCAATAAGCAAAAGATAGAACAATAGAAATAGAACTCTTAAAATTATTTTTTTATTAAGTTAAATAATATAGAAATTATTGAAAATGTCCGGTCGTGGTAAAGGTGGTAAAGTAAAGAATAAGGCAAAATCTAGATCAAATCGTGCTGGATTACAATTTCCTGTTGGCCGTATACATCGCCTTTTAAGAAAAGGCAATTATGCTGAACGAGTTGGAGCTGGTGCACCAGTTTATTTAGCAGCTGTTATGGAATATTTAGCTGCTGAAGTTCTTGAGTTAGCAGGAAATGCTGCTCGTGATAACAAAAAAACAAGAATAATTCCACGTCATTTACAATTGGCTATTCGAAATGATGAAGAATTAAACAAATTACTTTCTGGTGTAACAATCGCTCAGGGAGGTGTTTTACCAAACATTCAGGCAGTACTTTTACCGAAAAAAACAGAAAAGAAGGCTTAAAAATGGAATACGGTTACGAATATACAAAAACAAATATAAATAATTGCGGATAACGTTTTTATTGGATAATCGAACTACAAAAATTTTAAATCCGTCCTTTTCAGGACGACAAATATTTTAACCAAAGAGTTAATTTATACAATACGTTTACATATTATATATTTAATTTATTTTTCATTTCACTCAGATTCACATTCAGTTTTAGTGATTTTTATTTTGGTCTGGTTGGATAGTGGACGGTGGACCCCTAGACCTAAATAGCCAGCAGAGACACACAATCCTCAAAAAAAAAATGACATAAAATCCATAAAGCCATAACCCATAACAACATAAATTCACCGTACACAAAATCCCCAATAGTTATTGTATATACATATTACTTTACAATTTATTTTTCATTTCACTCAAATTCAATTCTAGTACATAAATACATATTTTATTATTTTCATTAATTTTTTTTATATTTATTTTATTACAAAATATTACATAAATAATATATGTTATATTAATTATATTAATAATATAAATGCAGTTAGTTCTGGATGAAATCTGAAGCTGACGGAACAAAATATGTAAAAATATTTATCAAACATCAACAAATTCAAAATGCTTTGACAAAAAATAATAATTTAAAAATATTAGCAGATTATTTCAATATGTTAATAGTCATTATTTTTTTTAACTAAAATCTGAAAAATTATTTCATTACTTCCATCCATTATTTAAAAAAAAAAAGAATTGTAATAAATCAGAAAAATGAAAGCTTAAGCAAATAGTTTGAGATTAATTTGCATGGATTTTGGTTATATCGTTATATGTACTATATTAAGCATCATCAAATGTATAAATTGGTAACGGTAAGGTATAATCGTATAAAAAGAACAAGAACAAGAACAACAGTTTTCAAGGAAATTAGGAAATACATATTGTATAGCCACCTAACGATGGCGAAAACTCGCGCAGATGGGAGATATTTTCAAAATTTCCTTTAATTTCCCCTTCAATACGAAAAATCGCAAAAAGAAACAAAGATTAAGTCTTCCACTCAGTGGGTATAGTGACTGTCGGTTATCAATCGCACATCAAAGCAAATCCTCTTTTTTGCTTAAAAAATTAACAACATTCCAATATAATCATGTTCACTGTACGACGATTGCCATACAACTGAAGAAACATTTGAATAAAAGTAAAATAGGATAAAGAAAAAATCAAAGGAAATAAGAATTAAATTATCCACTCAGTGAACACAGCGACTGCCGATTACCGACCGTACACACAATGCATATCCTCTTTTTTAGCTTAAAAAATAGCAACACATTTCTAATCATGGTGATTATATGACGAATGCCATGCTACTAAAGAAAAATTTGGAATTTAGATAAAGCAAAATGAATAACATACAGAATAACAATAACAATATGTGCGAACGAACAGTGATGTTAATTGTTAACTGCAACTGCAATTTTAAAATTTACAAAAATATTTCCTTATCGAATTTTTATATTAAATACATCTGTTTATTGATTTGATTATTACTGCTACTTTTTGTTTGATTAGTATACTCACTAACTTATTTGATTGAAACATTTATATTTATGTAACATTAATTGATTTGCTATTTGCATGAATGAATTGAATCTATTTCTATTAGTAATTCAAATATTAATATTGATGTTGTAAGCTAAATTATCTCTTTAGCAACTTTTTCATTGATAATTATTGGAAGTGTAATGTACCGCAGTAATCGTTTGATTCTGCCTCCTTTGTTTTTTTATAGCCGATGAGTAAAGTTCGGAAAATTAAAATATTGAAATTGTTGTTATTAATTTTTACTTTTTTAAATTTTATTGTTTTTTTTTTATTTCTTAATTTTAATTAATGTTTTTAAAATAAATACACTGTAAAAGTGTATTTATTTAAAAAATACACTGTGAAGTAGTGTAAATAATAATTTCCCACTTGAATTGAGAATTTCCCTTTTAAGAAGAATTTTTGAAAAATGGTATGTTAACAACTCACATCACTGTTTCAAATTTCAGTGGAAAGGGTAAGTAGGTTCTACTGCGCATGCTTCTCCTTCGCCACTGTTCAGTGGCTCTACTATACATATCTTAAATTAACCAAATAAAGAATATTTCAAAGGTATTAGAAATTTTTAAAAAACATTTTAATGCAAATTCTTATATGTACATACTCGTATATGTATAAAAATAATGTACGGGTAGGGGCTAGATTAGAGTAGATATCATATACATAATACATATCGATGGCCTAATCTAGAAAGGCCCTAACATCAATTTTTTCAAATTTCAGTTTTTGATGCTAAACTGTAAAATATACGTAAATACACTTATTCTAAAATTTTTAGGGTCGTACAACAAAAATTTACAGTTTTATTGACTATTTGGTAAAAGCCCTAACATCATTATGCATTTTTTATACCTAAAAAGGCCCTAACACAGTATATAGTGTAAAAATACTTTTGTCCTAATGTAAAAATACTTTTGTCATAAGAAGCAACAATTCTGTGGCCAAAAGGAGAAACCGCTTAAGTCGATTTAAGCCCAAAATGATTTTATTGGATTTTTGAAATCTACATGTCTCGTTTCTTATACCAACAAAATTTCAGGTCTCTACCATGTTCGCAGCCAAAGTTATAAAAGAAAATCATATTCGCTTAAGTCAGTTTGGATGTTTTAAAATTTAGAAAAATATCCTAACTTAATGTAAGACTACAGATAACTGTTTAATTTATTTAGAATAAATGCTTAAAAAGAGGTAAGACATTTTTCCAAAACTTATTTTGAATCAAACTGATTCTTTTTACATAAGATGTTAAAATAACCAAAGTTGAGATAGGCGTTTATTCCATATTTTGAAATTCACGTTTTTAATTCATTATTCGACATTAATTGTTTTTCCATTTCATATTATAACTGTTTATAGCTTAGGTTACTTAGTTTTTTTTGCCTTATCAATTCTATTGAACATACAGTATTATAACGGTTAAAGTCATTATTCCATGTGCTGTGTTCTAGTATGATGCAAACATAAGTGGTTAGTTGTGATTCAACTACAGAAGTGGTTAATATTAAATTTTTAAAAAAATGTCGTTTCGTACACTGAAAATGATAGAACTTGCTAGGAAACAAAATAAAATAGTGAATAAATTAGAAAGTATTCAAGAAAATGATGAAAGTAATATTGCAAATTTACAAATGGGACATAAAGAAAATGAAAGTGAAATTAAAAGTGGTAGTGATAATCTTCTTCCATGTATTTCATCAGGAAACTCATCTAAAATTAGAAATTATGAACCTTTTATTGGAGAATTTTTTTTACCAGTTGTTGAAAACGAAACATCAGCTAGTGGTTTCAGAAACTGCATAAATAGTTTGTTGTTAAGCAATTTCATGAACAAAGACAATAATGAAGGAACAAGTTAGTCTTCAACTCAATTCGGAGCGTCAAACAATGATGTTCTTTATTTTGAGTCGGATGATTCGATCAAGGATCCAGATTATACGTTACCATGTGACTTGGGAAAAAGCGTAGACAGTAGTGGCAGTGAGACAAATGAAGAAGTTATTACATTGAATGCAGTTGAACATGAAGATGTTGCAGTTAATTCTATGTCTCAGAAGAGAATGTATGATTCAAAAAAAACTATTAAACATAAAAGGAATACAGGTCAATCATACACTAGGAAAATAGGCACAGTTTCTGCAAGAAAGTGTGTGCAATTGAATAATAACTGTCGAAACAATTGTAAGGATAAAATTACATTTGAAAATCAGAGAAAATTGTTCGACAAATATTGGGCTCTAGGTTCATATAATCAAAGACTTCTTTACATGAACTCTAATTAAAATCGTTGATAAGAAAACAGAAACTTTACAGAAACATTGCAATAAACCACGGAACCGCCAGCATACCATTAAATATTATGTTGAAATTCATGGTGAGACTATTAATATTTGCCAGAGATGTTTCAAGCAATGTTTCGATGAAACAGACAGTTTTTTGAAAAGTGTCGTTAAAAAAACAATTGAATGCCCAAATTTGAAATTTTCTGACCATAGACCTCATTGTTTCATGTGGCATGAAGCAACTGCCAAAAGAGGAGGTAATGAAATTGTCTCATGTCTTTATAGACATTTTCGTTCTTTCGAAGATCAGAATAACATCAGAAATATAATATTTTATAGCGATTGTTGTCCATGGCAAAACAGAAATTTTTTCTTAAGTATTATGTTTTTGATATTTTTGCATAATAATAAAAATATCGAAATCATCGACCATAAATTTCTAGTCCCAGGGCACACTCATATGGAATGCGACGTAGATCATTCTGTAATTGAACGTAAAAAGAAGAAATCTACCGCAAATATCCATCATCCACGGGATTGGTATAACTTTGTTCGTTCAGTCGGAGGAAAACATCAGTTCAATGTAATTGAAATGGAAAAGTCAGGGGTAGGTTCGCTAAGGTGATTGGTGATATTCACCACAAATTTCGGTTCACGTATGGTGACAATCACCAAAAATTATCACTAAATGTTATCACTTTGAGGTGATAGCATTTGAGGTGTCACTTTTCTAATTTTTACTATTATTCTTCTTCTACCTAACCAAAAAATACTCATAATCACATACAATCAATTGGTGTTTGCTGTTGACGGTATATAATTTATTTAAATAATTTTGTAATTTAAAATATGTATATTGTGTTATTTTTACAATGAAATTCTCCATGAATAATTGCAATTTACTGAACATCCGGTAATTCCAAGGGATTTTTGCTATCTCGCATTTTTCTCCTAATTATTTTTATTTGAGATTCATTTTCAGAATCTGAAATAAAAAATGCTATAGACAAAAACGTTATTGAATTTTCTTTTATTCTTATTCACAATTTAAATTTTTATTTGTTTTGATTGACGTTTGACAACTATAAATATACTGTGGAATTCACCGTGTTTCAAATTCCATCACTTTTTTGGTGATCACCTTACACGAACAATTACTTTTCGGTGATCACTTTTTAACTATCTCCTATCACCAATCACCTTACGCGAACCCACCCCAGAATTTTTTCATTTTTCTACATTACTTAAAACTAAATTTTTGTGGAGGAATAGATCTCAAAGTTCGGAAGCATTTTCCTGGAAATGTGTAAAATGGCTACGTTATACCAAAGGAGCTTTCGGAATGGTGCAATATAAAGATTCACTAGACATCAATGAGCCCTTCAAAGTTCTAAATATTAGCTCCAGATTTACTCTGACGGCTGCTGTTATCAAAATCGAAATACTGTTTTGTCTAACGCCTTAAGTTCTTTTTGCGCAGAAAAAAATATCACAATAGAGCAAAAATATCTAATAAGTGGTCATACGCAAATGGAGTGTGATGCAATACATTCATTAATTGCAAAGATAATATAGTTCTTCGTCTCAATAGATGTTCTTTTTAGTGTAAGTGGTAATTTTTCCAAAAACGACACACTTACATATATGATAAAGATCGAAAAAGCTTCATCAAAATCAAAAAAGTTTTTCAAAATTTTTCGAATTGCTTTTAGTTATGTACCCTGTACACAATTATAATCATTTCAATAAATTTGTATGACAGTCTGTGATATAATGGAATTGTTTTTGTAAATCGAGTTATCAAAACTAATTGTGTAGACGGACCATAGTGTTTCGAATTTGTTCTCATTTATTATAAGTGTTTGCTCTCACAAATGAAATGAACACCTGTCAATGTTTTGCAGCACTAAACAATACACAATGCTATTTAAAATGTACATTTAATTCATATGATATTCCACACATATAAGTGTTATTTATATGTAAATGTATATTTTGAGTATTGAAAATAGAATAAATGAATATCATTGGCTGGAACATATAAATATAAATTTGAACATTTTTGAGAGATTTTGATCATATCACAGACAATATCAGATGTTTCTCTACATATATTCAAATATGTAACAAAATCAAATTCATATGGACCTATTGTTAGGTCCAGATTCGAGTCTTGGATATATTTAAATTCAAAATATACGTTAATATTCGATTGTTCTTGCATTCGATAAAAGTTTTAAAATATGGTTCATAAAATTATATACGCATACATATAAACAATCTGATTTGAGTGTGTTTGGGTTTATTCGTATATTTACATAATAGAAAATATACGATTTATTTGTTGTAATTTGGCAGTATATATAATATCATAAACATTTCTATATGTATATGATAATATTATTGCTGATGGTATGCTACCATAGTACATGTTGTCTTGCAGGTATCATTTAGTCCTATGTATGTATAAACACAGATAAGGATTATACGTGATTATACTATACTTATGATGGGGTATATATAACAATAATATTGGACATTGAACCCTATTAAATGTTTGCATTAAATTTTGAAGGAATATGTATGGCTAGTTATTCTTTCATTTTTTTCCTTTTTTTGTTTGAAAAAAAAATATATACCTTCACTGGTTTTTGTATACATTGTATATTTTGTATACGTCACATATAGTACAAACTACAGTAAGGATAGTACACCACAATGATTTATAATTATGTGTATGTGTATAACAAGTTGTATACATAACATACCCTTTAATAAACATGTTTATTGTTTGTGATATAGTGTACCATACAGAAGGAAATATAAAAATTATCACTGCACAGCACAGGCCAGTGTAAATGCTTATAATGTTAGAGGTATTCACGAAATGTTGTAAGAGTGTAAAAAGTGTGAATATACACCAAAATCTTACACATTACACTATATCGTGAACGAAAACTTTGTATTGAAATTGAGCAAATTATGTCAGCTAAAATATTATAAAAATAATCAAATTATTTTAGCATTTAATGTCAGAATGGCATATACAATAGTAAGCAATAGTAATATACAATGGGTTTCAGCAATGTAAATTTTTAGAAGCAGTGTAGGTAAAAATTACATTGAAGATGTTTACAATAGGTGTAGGATTGTACGAGTTTACACCGTTTACAATGATACAAGACCAAACCGTGAATACCCTTATTATTTGTCTGTTTTTAAAAAAGAATATTCTAAATGTTCAAGTCAAAAATTGTTCAAAAATTATAACAAATCCTGAAATAATTTTTCTATTCATGTACAATAGTGTACATACACATACATACTGCACATATATATGTAATTGTGTGTCAAGATAGTGGCATAGCAAAAGCAACATCAAAAAGAAAAAAAATGATGAAAGAAATAAACCTGTGAAGTATTCGTATAGCAGCACCACAAATAATATATATATATATGTATGTATGTATTATATTCTCTGCTATAGCAGGTAGATTGAAATGTACAAAAACAAATTTACTGTGGCTATTGCAAATACGTTTGCGTATAATTCTTAAAGCACAGGCAAAGCAGACATTCGACACTACTACATATACTGTCAAATGTTAAAATATGTGCGTTAATGCGTAAATACACTGATAAATTCAATACAGTACCAAATTTATATTGTTTCCTGGTGAATGGGTGCTATGTATGTGCCATACGCTTTGTTAGTTGTACCGTTGTACAGGTTGTACAAACTTATGAACATATGTATTAAATGTGTAAAATGAATATGTATTGTACTACCACAGACAATATTACAGACGTGCCAATGGAAACAAAAATCCGTCACCATATAAAATGAAAAAATCGTGTGTCCCCATCTACTTTACATAAATCAAAATGCTTCAATTTAGTTTAGTTTTGAATCCATAAAAATAATATTCAAATAATACCAAACTTTGAACTTGAAACAAACTTTAAATGAATGTTAATATGTAGTACAATACATATTCATTTTACACATTTAATACATATGTTCATAAGTTTGTACAACCTGTACAACGGTACAACTAACAAAGCGTATGGCACATACATAGCACCCATTCACCAGGAAACAATATAAATTTGGTACTGTATTGAATTTATCAGTGTATTTACGCATTAACGCACATATTTTAACATTTGACAGTATATGTAGTAGTGTCGAATGTCTGCTTTGCCTGTGCTTTAAGAATTATACGCAAACGTATTTGCAATAGCCACAGTAAATTTGTTTTTGTACATTTCAATCTACCTGCTATAGCAGAGAATATAATACATACATACATATATATATATATTATTTGTGGTGCTGCTATACGAATACTTCACAGGTTTATTTCTTTCATCATTTTTTTTCTTTTTGATGTTGCTTTTGCTATGCCACTATCTTGACACACAATTACATATATATGTGCAGTATGTATGTGTATGTACACTATTGTACATGAATAGAAAAATTATTTCAGGATTTGTTATAATTTTTGAACAATTTTTGACTTGAACATTTAGAATATTCTTTTTTAAAAACAGACAAATAATAAGGGTATTCACGGTTTGGTCTTGTATCATTGTAAACGGTGTAAACTCGTACAATCCTACACCTATTGTAAACATCTTCAATGTAATTTTTACCTACACTGCTTCTAAAAATTTACATTGCTGAAACCCATTGTATATTACTATTGCTTACTATTGTATATGCCATTCTGACATTAAATGCTAAAATAATTTGATTATTTTTATAATATTTTAGCTGACATAATTTGCTCAATTTCAATACAAAGTTTTCGTTCACGATATAGTGTAATGTGTAAGATTTTGGTGTATATTCACACTTTTTACACTCTTACAACATTTCGTGAATACCTCTAACATTATAAGCATTTACACTGGCCTGTGCTGTGCAGTGATAATTTTTATATTTCCTTCTGTATGGTACACTATATCACAAACAATAAACATGTTTATTAAAGGGTATGTTATGTATACAACTTGTTATACACATACACATAATTATAAATCATTGTGGTGTACTATCCTTACTGTAGTTTGTACTATATGTGACGTATACAAAATATACAATGTATACAAAAACCAGTGAAGGTATATATTTTTTTTTCAAACAAAAAAAGGAAAAAAATGAAAGAATAACTAGCCATACATATTCCTTCAAAATTTAATGCAAACATTTAATAGGGTTCAATGTCCAATATTATTGTTATATATACCCCATCATAAGTATAGTATAATCACGTATAATCCTTATCTGTGTTTATACATACATAGGACTAAATGATACCTGCAAGACAACATGTACTATGGTAGCATACCATCAGCAATAATATTATCATATACATATAGAAATGTTTATGATATTATATATACTGCCAAATTACAACAAATAAATCGTATATTTTCTATTATGTAAATATACGAATAAACCCAAACACACTCAAATCAGATTGTTTATATGTATGCGTATATAATTTTATGAACCATATTTTAAAACTTTTATCGAATGCAAGAACAATCGAATATTAACGTATATTTTGAATTTAAATATATCCAAGACTCGAATCTGGACCTAACAATAGGTCCATATGAATTTGATTTTGTTACATATTTGAATATATGTAGAGAAACATCTGATATTGTCTGTGGTACTACATATTAACATTCATTTAAAGTTTGTTTCAAGTTCAAAGTTTGGTATTATTTGAATATTATTTTTATGGATTCAAAACTAAACTAAATTGAAGCATTTTGATTTATGTAAAGTAGATGGGGACACACGATTTTTTCATTTTATATGGTGACGGATTTTTGTTTCCATTGGCACGTCTGTAATATTGTCTGTGATCATATATATTTATTTTCCATGTATGGTTTATGCTCGTGCATAAGGATATGTAAGGATCCATATTGAATTGAAGACGATCTCGTACACATACATACATAAAGCATATAACATGAATAAACAAGTTTGATATAACCAAAGACCGATATATAAAATACATTATATCATGGTATATTATATTGGTCTTTGGTATAACATTAAATGCGATATGCGATGTAAAAACTAATTCTAATACATACATAATAGACATGACATAGTAGACATTAATAACAACATGCTGCTTGCTTATGCAGAATAGATAATAGTAAATACTATATGCAATGAATGTGCTGTTTATGCGATATACATGATTGTATGTAATATGTATACATCGTTTATATGGTATTTTGTATACATACATACAAGTGTAATTATAAAAATAGATTGTTCAATGATGTATATCAGGATCTATAATGTATATAGTATCAATGACCTTTCTTAACATATTTCTTTATGAAAATATTTGTGTAATGTTAAATATGAACCTTTTTGTTATTCATAGATATATGAATACAGTATTTGGTAATTACATATACACTTTCGCTATCAGCTGGTTTTTTACTCATAAAAAATTGAAAAGTCAACCTTTTTGCTTTTTTTTCAACTTTGGTTTGATTTCGGATTTATGAATAGAATATAATAGTGGCTGTTTGATGCGTGGAGTGGTGTGGGGGGTGGTGGGTGGTGATTACTCATGAGTAATTTTTCATTAGTAAGATTGAAAAATTTTATAGAATGAAAAATAAAATATAAATGAAAAAAAGAGAATTTTGGCAGGTGGGTGCGGGGATGCTAAAAGAGTATGAAAAGTGCTGTATAATTAGCGTCATTCGTTAACACTGATCAACATTTTTGAACTGAATTAAACTGATTTTTTCATATGCTCTTTTAACTATCTACCCACACTCTCCTACGCATCAAACTTTAACTATTATACTTTTTTCATAAATCCGAAGTTAAATGGAACATTTTGAGACTAGAATCATGAAGATTCATATATTTTTCGATTTTTAATGTTTAAAGAAAACTAGCTGACAGCGAAAGTTTATAATTACCGAATATTTATCAATTACACTGCAATCTGATGGTTTTCCTCTGAAAAGAATTAAATAACAATTTTGATAGGTAACAGGCCTCAAGCAAATATCCTTTTAAGATACCACAATATCTATATTTGAAGAATATATCATTCATTTACTACGTTACCACTATTATAAGTGCAAAATCCACTTTGATCGTGATCAAAATTTTTCTTCTGCTTTGCTATGAGTTTCTTAGATATTTTTATACATAATTTGCATATTAATATTATACTTTATAAATCATATATAGTAATATATTTAATTTTAAAATTTTTAAATTTGAAAACCGTCTTCCAACTATAGTTAAACTAAAACTGGATGTACAGTATTGTTCACAACTACTTTTACACGGCATTTAATTTCTAATCAATTAATAATTGGAAATGCATCCTCGAAACATTATAAATCCATAAATTTGTTTAGTGTATACATATATAATTATAATAATAAATAATTAAATATAATATCAACTATTAAAATATTAAAATATTGTATAATTTCAACTGTATTAAAAGACGATTGATAATTCATCGCTTTTTTGTCCGAATTCATTAGGTTCATTTAAGTTCAAAACAAAGTTACATATATTTTATAGAAAAAAACGGAATTAAAAATACATGCAATTTTAAAACTTTTGTTCAAAAAAAATGCTGTATAAAAATATTTATGACTAATAGTGCTAATACTAAATGTCAGAGGCTATTCAAATTTCTGATAATATATTCTAAAGTATAGGCAGGTCAGATTAACTTCCTATTTTTTGCCAACTTAATGACCGCACCATGCAGAACTGACCAGTTCTTGCACTTTTCAAATGAATGGTTTAAGTTTTAAAATTTGGTTTAAGAATGATATTAAATAGTTGAGCTATCAATTTAATAGAAATGTTAAAATATAAAGGCAAATTTTGAATTCAAAAATCAAATAAGCAATTATAATTTACTATACGTAAACCTATTCCACGTTATTTTCAAACATAATTTTTTGAATCACTACTGAAGATATTTTGATAATACGGATCTCCAAAATATTTCTAGGACTAGAATTATAGGCCCATTCTACTTAATAATTTATTTTCAAACAAACATAAATGAAAAAAATTTGATTGCATTCAATCATAAAAATCCATAAATTTACAAATAATTTATTTTCGACTTCATGACATATTGTTTATTATTATATATACCTATATATATATATAATATTTTTCAACCTACAAATGATTATCAATTTTCATTGAATCTAATTAAATGTTCATCAGCGCTAGTATTTAGAATGTTTTGAATATATACTTTATACCACACACAAAAAACATCAACGAAATAAAATTTAAAAATTTTGAAATAAATATTTTTAAGCTTTCTGTTTTTAAAAAATATTGTAAATAATTTAAAATTCATTATCCTCAAGATTTAGGAACTAGATCTAGTTAGAAAAAAAATTGACTCAGTCTATAAAAAAATTTGGTAATTCACAAAACACCTGATTTTTAAATTTCTATATTATGATCATAAATCAGAATAATACTTTATTTTTTTAGAAGTCCTAAGGCCCAAACATTAAAAAAGATATTCTTTCAAAATTTCAAGAAGAAATTCAATTCACGGGATATGATAATATATAATCGTATCTTGCATTCATAAGTCAATGAACTCAAAAACATAACAAAATAAAACCATAATATATCCATATGTATACATAAGTATATTATGTATAATCAAAGATACTATATACTATCACAGATTAATTTAATTTAATTTAATTTATTAAAAAGAGAGGTCAGTAAACTGCCTCCCTTCTGCCCACACCACGGCCCACCAGGGCCTTTTGGCGGTCAAAGTAACTTATATTAATATAATACAAAAAACTTAGAGACTAACTTAAATGTAACAGTTTAAAGTGAACTTATATTAAAACTTAGCCTAGTGATCTTATGTGCTAAACTATACATATTTACAAAATTATATTTATTTTTTATTAATTTTTAATTTTTTATATCCTCAATCTGAGGTCTGACAATAGATTGAATAGGGGAGAACAATGATCCTGTGAAGGATCGAGAAGTTTTACCCTATCAATCGATGTCATCCCCATGGCTGCCAGTCTTGTTCTTATAGTCGGACAGTCGAGTAGCAGTCTGGTCGCTGTCCTGTGAGCGTCATGAATACCACAAGGGCAGGATAACGCACTCGTGCGACTCAGAGGGAGGGGGTTTGTTATCCTCGTATGCCCAGTGCGCAATCGAAGGAGAGATATCTGCCGAGCCCTGCCAAGCAAAGAACTGAATTTTGGAGCAACGAGACCAGGATTTAACTCCCAGTACTCGCGAGTGGTGTCTGAGTCCAAGTCGAGGAAAGCAGCCAACCTTCTCTCTCTCAACTTATTTAGACCCATCCTATAAATAGCATGTGGGCTAGGGGGCACGAACATATCTGGTGACGGAATTGAGCCAATGGCTGCTTTGGCGGCCCGATCAGCCTGTTCATTACCCTCTATCCCTACATGTCCAGGGATCCAGCACACTCGCATGTCATTCCGGGTGACAAGCATTCGGATAGACTGCACTATGAAGTCATCATTTTGGGTGTTTTGGAGCGCTCTAATTGTGGAAAGAGAGTCAGTGAAAATCACTCGACGCCTGGAGTTTTTGGCTTTCATGGAGGCAGCAATCCACACTGCCACCAATTCAGCATCGAACACCTCGGCTGCTGCCGGTAATTTCCTCTGGGCTCTCACCCTCCAAACGGACGCTCTATCCTTAGATACAACCGCCACACCGACTCCAGCCGTGGATTTGCTGGCGTCAGTGTAGTAATGTATCCTGTCTCGATACTCACCACAGACCTCTGCAAGCAGAGCGCGGTAGATATCAGGACTGGTGACATCCTTACGGTATTCACTAAGTCTGTCCAGTATGTAAAGTCTGACATTAAAAGGAGTATAAGATGAGGGGATTAGTGAAGGTTGATTAGGGAATGATCCCTCTAAGCGAGGAATCATCTTAATCGATCTTCTAATGGTAGAGGTAACTTTATAAGGGTTGTGGTTAAGGAAATCCCAGACGAGTCCAAACAGCGGTGATCTAGGATCACAGATCTGCCTGGACGCCAACCTGAGTCTTAGCTTCAAAATTCTATCCTGGATACTCCAACTACCACATTCTGCTAAGAGAATGGGAATTGGAGTAGAAGGGAAAGCCCCAGACGCTACCCTGAGGATAGAATTAATTGCCTTTTGAATTCTGTCTTTGGAAGTTGGTGAACAGTCACCATACAGGGTGAGACCGTACCCTGATATGCCATTAATTAGGACATTGGCAATATGAGTGAGTGCCAATGGAGGGGCACCCATTCTGCCTGCAGCAAGGGATTTAATGAGGTTGTGAACTTTCTGAAGTTTAGCCACTACTTTGTTCACGTGTGTGTTCCAGAAAGCCCGCTTCTCAAAGTGGACTCCCAGAATCTTTAGACTTTGCGAAGGAAGCACTACTCGTGTGTCAATACACAAACTGCTCACAGAGCAGTTACGTTTACGACACACGTGCATGAACTCCACTTTTTCAAGTGGAATTCTGCCACCGTTTTCAGAAGCCCATTTAAGGGAAGTTTCTGAAGCTCCTCGAAGTTCAGACATTGTCTCTGGAGTACAACTGGTGGTGCTGAGTAAGACATTATCAGCATAAACCAACACTTTAATGTTGGTGAATCTTGACAGTTTCACCATTAACGAATCCAAATAGACAATGAGCAGTGTTGTGGATAATGGTGACCCTTGCGGGATCCCATTGTCCAGAGTGAAGCGATTAGAAAAATAGCCGTTGGCGCAGACCTTAATCTGTCTGTTTGACATAAAGCTCAAGATGGTTTTGACAAAGCCTGGGTCGACTCCCCAGGAGATTAATTTATTGCATACTGTATACGCTGGAATTTTATCGTATGCTTTTTCAAGGTCGAGTGAAACAACACTCGAATGACCCCCCTCAAGCAAGGAAGAAGCCAGTCCATCTTCCAAGTCGTGGAGGAGAGTGATAGTCCCTCTTCGCGGGCGAAAACCATGTTGTCCAGGGTGAAGAAGGTCCTCAGTAACCACTTGCAGTCTTTTGCCCATAATCTTTTCCAATGTTTTAGATAAACAAGAGAGAAGGGATATGGGTCGAAAGTCAAGTGCACGTTTAGCAGTTGAAAACTGCTTGGGAATCGGTATGAGTGTGGCCGATTTCCAGTCGTGTGGGAAAGTTCCAGCTTTCAGAATTTTGGAATAGAGATTAGCTATTCTCGTCTTTATCTCGATCGGGAGATTACTTATCATGCGGTAACTGATTTGGTCTCCACCCGGAGTTGAACCTTTGAAAGACTTAAGGGTACTTTCAAATTCAACGAGTGTGACCTCCTCAGCAAGATGGTGTCTCACATGATAAGAATCATCGATCGAAAACTCAGATTTCTGATTCAATACCGATTCAACCATGTTCAGATCGCATGATACTGAGGACCATGAGGACGCAAATTCGTCTGCGATCTCAAGTGGATCTGAAATAGATCCGTCAACTGTCAAGAGAGATAGCACTGCTGAAGGGGGTCTGCCGTAAAGGCGTCTCACCTTCCTCCATGCATCTCCCAGCGAGTCAGACGGGTCTATGGACTGAGCGAATGCCTGCCAAGAGGCCTTTTTCGCCCGTCTACAAGACCTTCTCACTTGAGCAGCCAGATTCTTGAAGGAAATAGAATTTTCTGGCGTGGGGTTGCGTTGGAAAATCTTCCAAGCTCTGTTTTTTACCCTAATGAGGTTTTTTATATCAACAGAGAGCCAGGTTGGCTCGAGAGAGGATTTGGCCTGAGCTGTCGGCATAGAAAGAGAGGCAGCAGATTTGATTATTTTTCTGATTGATGCTGATTCTTTATTAATGTTGCTGCTGGGTGGAAAAACTCGATTAAATCTCAGCACAGATTGGGAGAAAAGAGCCCAATCTGCTTTTGCTTCGACAAGTCGAGATGAGTTACGTCTAATAGTAACTCTATTTGTACCTTGAATTACTATGGGGATGTGATCGCTTCCCTCTGGGTTGTCATGGAGGATCCAAGACAAATTGCTAGCGAGATTGCTAGTAGCAAGAGTGAGGTCAATTGCGGAGCTAGTATTATGTGTCGATGACACGAAGGTGTGGGCTCCATCATTGAGCAAAGTCAGATTAGATTCTGAGATCCAATCCACAATCAACGAGCCTCTGGGGTCCACACGGTGATCACCCCAGAAGTGGTGGTGGGCGTTAAAATCACCGCCAATGATAGAAGAAACAGGGAGTTGATGTAGAAAATTTGATAGTGAGGGGGTGTCGAGAGTGTCAGTTCTTGACAGATATATAGAGGAAAAAGCCACTGGAGGAGACGTGTGTACGATGACGGACACGTTTAGGAAATTTGACGTGATGTCAAGAAGGGAGTGGCTAAGGCTAGATCGTACTAGTATTGCAACTCCCCGTGAACTATTAAAGGAAGCACTGTCAGAGAAGTGACAGGTGTATCCTTTAAAATTCGAAGGTGTACTGGGAGGAAAAATTAAAGTTTCCTGTAAAAGGATAATATGTGGTTTATAACGAGTGATGAGCAATTCAAGACTGTGTTGATTTGCTCGAAAACCTCTCATGTTCCATTGCAGACAGGTGAGCTCTCGAGATGCAATGAGAAAGCTCGACATGAAGCAACGAAAAATTGAAATTAGAGGATTAAATTCAAAATTTCAAATAGACAGAGGTTTGGAGAGGGTCAGGAGAAGAACCGGGCACTTAGAGTATCGGTTCTGCTTCCATTATCTCTTCGTCTGAAGAAACGATTGTTGGGGAAAATGGGAGCAAAATAGTTTTGTTAGTTTTACAAAAGTCGTCAAAGGTTAGACCCGTGCTAAGGTAATTATTACCTTGCTCGGTCCTAAACTTTTCTAATAATAGTCTGGACGAGACGTCCAAGGATTGAAGTTTTTCAACTTCAAATTCTATTACTGGAGATTCCGTTATGTCGATGTTATATTGTGGTTGTTGTTGTTGTTGTTGTGGTTTTGATTGTTGTTGTGGTTGTTGTAGTGGTTGTTGTTGTTGTGGTTGTTGTAGTGGTTGTTGTTGTTGTGGTGATTGTTGTTGTATGAGCTGTTGTTGTTGTCGTTGTTGTTGACGTTGTTGACGTAATTGTTTTTTGCTGTTGCTAGGTTGGTCCTGAGCAACTGTCTTATTTGGAAAATCTGTAATTTTTTCTGTTTGGGTGTTTGGGGGAGTTTGTTGGGTGATTTTGTTAGTTGGTGTGGGCGGTTTTTTGGTACTACGGGGGCATGCAGGGGTTGTTATGGGAGTTGGGGAGATGGATATGGGAGAGGTATGGTTGTTGTTGTTCTTGTTATCAGTAATCGTCTGTTTTTCTGCGCTGGCAGCCATAGCAGAGAAAGTTTCTGTACCTACACGTTTGCTTACATTAGAGCTTATGTTATTAGATAATCTATTAGAAATAGAGGACGCTTCAGGGTTGCGTTCGAAGTACCTCTTACGTGCCTGGTATTTCGTGCAGCGTTCCCTCTGCATTATGTATAGGATGTCCTTCTCCCGGATGAAGCTGGGACAGTCCTTATCAGCAGCGCTGTGGTCCAGTGCACAGTTGATGCAAGATGTAACGTTGCAAACTCCCTCATGAGGAGCTTTACCGCAACCTGCGCATAATGGTAGATCAGGAGTTGGGCATCTATTCATTGTGTGTCCCATACGCTGACAGTTTCTGCACCTCATCGGGGTCATTTTATATTCCCTTATTGTGAGGCGGAAAACACCACATATTTTCACATGAGAGGGCATGCGATGTCGGTCGAAAGTAAGGATCACCGTGCCTGTTGGCTCGTTTGTCCCATGTCTTTTTATTTGCCTAGCGGCAACTACACCTTGGCAAGCGAGGTCTTCTATAATGTCGTTCTCTGATACATATTTGAGAAAGCTGGAGTTTATGACGCCTTTGGATGTATTTAAAGCCGTCATGTATTCCACTTTTATAGGAATTTTTGTGTTTATTAATATATGTAGATTCTGTGTTTTTATGAAGCGATCTGCGATCACTCCATTCTTGACCAATAGTTGGATGCGCCCGTCGTTGCGAAATTCTACATCTTGAATTTCCTTTGAAATGTTAGTTAAGGCTTTTAACACAAGAAAGATGTTGAATTCTTCCATCTTACGGAAAATTATTCTCCCATCTGCAGTTGAGGGTCCAACCTGTTGCATTGAGCTGACGAGGATATACTTGGACTCATCAGTTGGTGAGGATTTTTCAAAAAGTGCTGGGAAGTCGGAGGTACTCGCCAGCGGCATGAAATCTTTTCTACCTTTCGGTACTTTTCTCTTCTTCGGTGATTGGGAACGGTTTTCCTCCCTTAAGGGAGAAAACCTATTTGAATCCCCGCCGGAGGATAGATTCATTTTTTTTTTTTATAAAGTCCTGTGGACTTGTATTTGTGAGTTGGCTTGCTCAGAAGTTAATTTTTGTTATTTAAACTGAGCTTTAACTATATACAATATCAAAAACTGTCACTAATTTAATTAATTATTAAATTGTCACTAATTAATTAATTGATCACTTATTTAATTTAATTAATTGAATAAAATGATTTTAAATTTTCACTATTTATTAATTAATTTTAATTTTTAAGTTTGATTTTTAAATATTAATTTTTAATTTTTTTTTTTAAAATTGAGCAAAAGAAAAACGACTGACTTCTTTGGTTGCTAGTCTGAGACTGACTATCACAGATAAGTGTATCTGATCTGTGATACTATGTAAAAACATATTTATATGTAGTTATATAGTATCTCTGGTATAATGCTACAGCAATTATAATGTATGCATACGTAAAAACCTCTGTTGCCAAATATTCTACAATGCTACATCAGAAAATAATGTAAACCTATACAAGTAATACATATAATCAAAGACCATATAAATGTATAGAGTACAGTACAAATGCTACAGTAATTATAATGTATGCATACGTAAAAACATCTGTTGCCAAATATTCTACAATCCTACATCAGAAAATAATGTAAACCTATACAAGTAATACATATAATCAAAGACCATATAAATGTATAGACCAGAGTACAGTACAAATGCTACAGTAATTATAATGTATGCATAGGCATACGTAAAAACCTCTGTTGCTAAATATTCTACAATCCTACATCAGAAAATAATGTAAACCTATACAGGTAATACATATAACGACATAACCAAAGACCATATAAATGTATATATTTATATGGTCTTTGATATAAATACAATTCTATATATGTATTTCAATTAGAAGTAGTAGTAGTAATTTATGTCAGATCATATAGCACGCGACAAGGAATATTAACATAACAACACATACATACATATATAAAAATACATGAAATATGAAATACCTCCTTTCTCAAGTCATTCATATATTAAATACGACGATCAACTCAATACAATAAAAAAAAAATTTGAAACAGCCCTATTGTCAATTGTTGTATTCTAAAGCATTTGCGTACAAAATATCCATTTATTTTTACTTATTCAAGTATAATATCATATCAAGGGTGCGTTCATAAACGTTACTATAGTTAACTATAGTTATCATTTGTCGTTCAAAATGGTGGTGGCATAGTAAAACATAACTACCAACATGAATTTTTAGCGTTCATAAACATCTGTAGTAAAGTAAATTTTTAACTATTTGATGTCAAAAACTAACCCTGCTCGAGAGCATGGTTAACGATAGTAACGATAGTAAACCTTTAAGTGGTATAATGACATTGACAATAAAAAAATCGTTTGTAATTTAATTTTTTGTTGTGAATTGTGAAAATTTCAATTTAATTAATTTGAAATTAATTAATTTTGTTTTAAACTTCATTTGTAAAAAATAATTAATTTTTGACAAACAAAAAATATAAAAATTATAATATGTAAAAATTTTTTAAACTTGACTTGACAGCTGAATGATAATTTATTGCTACTACTATGGTAAAAATGGCGTTCAAAAACCACTTGAAGTTAACATAACTATGGCTGTAGTAAAACATAACTTTGCTTAAACTATACTACACCATGACTATGGTTAAAGTAATGTTCATGAACGCACCCCAAATAAGTGATGGTACCACTCAAAACCATATAAAATTTAGTAAACCAGTCATGCAACTAACAAACTAATTCTTCTATATAAATATTCTTATTTTTCTCTCATATTTACATCCCTCCTGAATTATAAACTTTCGCTCTTTTTCGATATTGTTTCGAAAAACTTTTTCGATCTTTATTTTTGGCAAACATACAAACATTTAAATAAAAAAAATGAAATGGTTCATCTAGTAGGACTGTATTATCTTTGATCAAAGATAATATAAAGCTAAAGCTAAACTTTAGCTTTATTAGCTTTATATTCTTTGACCATATGTATATGTGTGTGTGTATGTTGATGTAAATTATAATTATAAGGGTGGTATTCATAAAGCAGTAGTAAGTCGGTATTATCTTTACTACCACTTTAATCATTGTTCGTATTTCTGCATTCATGAAGTGGTAGTAAATTCTGTACACAAACCATAATATCGAAAATTTTCGATGTGCAAAGATAATACAGTCCTACTTGAGAAGAACTACTATTATCTTTGCGATGTGTTAAACGAATGTGCCATCTGTCAAATGTATCCATAAATTAAAATAAACATGTGTAAACCAAAAATAATTAACCTATTTCTGCTGTGTGTATTCAGATTCGATATAATTTTATTGACGTTTCGGCGATTAACTTTGCTACTACTATTCACTGGTAGCAACTTCACTAATCCAAGATTAAACTACTACTATGAATACATTTACTACAGTAATAATCTACTACCGTTCTATGAATACCACCCTAAATGTTATAAATTAATTCAACTGATTATTTTTTTTTAATTTAAAATATAAAAAGTGGTAAATTATTTGTTGCAATAGCTGTTTTTCTTTGGTCACGATTATCTGATAATTCTCAGTTCTCAATTGAGCAATGCGTTTCTTTGGTATGTGTTTTTTCTATTCTGTTATAGGTGGCAGCAGCAACGAAGTGAGATTTATGTAATCCAACTGAGGAAAAATATTTTTGCTCAGTTGATGCAAAGAATATAGAGCTAAAGCCAATAGAAGTAACATTCCACAATCTGTCAAAAATTCAGAACACATAAAGTTACATAAATATCTTCGTTCGAAACATGTTTCGAACATAAATTTTTCCCCTCATAATTGTATTAAAATACACATAATTTTTCTTACTTACCATGACTGAGGTAAAGATCGAAACAGATAACATCCGTGCCGTAATAAACAGTACTGACTATATTTTTTTTTTTTCAAATGTACATATATACATACAATGTATAGTATATAGTATATATTAAGTGCACGAAGTCCATTATGGCACCGCCGATCAGTAATTTATGTCAGATACACCATCCAGTTTATCATCAGTAATCAGTTACTGGTGTATATTGTTGATGGGAAAAATTAATGATCGACTTGGGCAAGAGTAGCGCGCTGGCTGGGGTTCGAACCGTGATCTCAAGATCACAAGACGAAACCCAACCATCGAGCTATTCAAGTCCCTCACGTACCTGACTATATACATAAGGCACATGGATGTTCAGCGTCAAACAGCACTATCACTGAGGCAGCGTGATGATAGTGTACTGTACTGGTGAACGATGCTTGTTGACGGCGAGGAAGCTATCTGTTTGTTATTTAAGAGGTATTCGGAATTATATTATATATTTGCCATACAAATCATCTAGATTAATATCTGTTGCGGGGAATGGAATCGATATAAAATTATATTTTATATTATACATTATGTATGTGTGCAATGGAATAATGTGAATTGTATTGTATTTAAAGGCAAATACAAGTTTATTGTGTATTATGATAATATATATAGCTACGTGTATATAATATTCATTACGGAATATTATGTAGTATGGTAGTATGTAGTATCAAAGACTATATAACAAATTGTTATATTGGGCTTTGGTAAGATGTATATTAACAAAGATCCTTATCTGTATTATGTATTAGTATAATACGAATTTATATGCGAATATTAAATGTATGTATATATGTATATGAATTGTTGTGAATGATAAGTAAAAGGGAATAACAAGTTAAAAATTTTTTCAAAGAAATGTAAACAAACATTTGTTTTTAATAGGGAGTAATATACATAATAATATATAAACGAATGACATAATGACAAACATACGTATGTTTGTATATAATTGGTATGATCTGCATTGATTATAAATTGAAATATTTTTTCCTTATGATCTTTGTTTTGGCGTGGTCTTATATTAATTATTTCATAATCTCTATTCGAGTATTATGAATTACAATAATAATTATCATTACATATTCGTATGAATATGTATAAGAATAATTTTTGAATTTTAATTATGAAACGTAATAAGCAAAAAATCTTAAAAATACTATACATTACATATATGTGGATATTTCGCATGAATGGTATATCTATACACTTTCTTAGATATAATTTTAATATTTCAGGTGATTATATATGCAATATGATTTAAATATTATATTTTTTATCGTTACTTTTTCTTTCCACCTGTATCCCTAAATATTGTAGGTATTGTAATATCACAAACAATATACAAATAATGTGGTAATATATAGGTATATACTTAATACAATACGCATATAAATAATAATATACATGTACATAAAAACGTATATGTATGTACATAAAAATAGTACAAAAGCAATGTGAAATTGTACAATATCAATATCGAAGGGTAAAATAATATACTATATACATATGTGTGTGTGTACATTTGTATATAAACAAGATCGCAAGAACATAAAAAAAAAAATAAAGAAAAAAATATAAGCCAACGAAAACAACAATAATTTAATAGTTATCAAAATTGAATATAATACCAATAATACTGTATTAAATATAATACCAATAATACTATATTGCTTACTTGTCTAACAACTTCTATAATATAATATAATACATTATGCTAATAATGTAGGGTTTTCCAGTAAGGACATAACAATTTTATATTTAAGTAAAATAAAGAATAATTAATATACATATAAGGTTAAAATTTATTCCAAGTGAAGTACACAAATTACATTTAATTATGGAATTCGATCTCATTCATATGACCACCGCGAGCACGAAAATTGGAATAAGCGCTCTTAAAGTTGTGACTACCGATTCAGAATTGCGGTAGTAATTTTTAATAATTTCTAAATGTTGCTCGTTCGTGAACTTCACCATGATAAAAATGTTAACATTGACTGACGTTCTGAAGTTGACAGATTATGCCAAATGTTCAAGGCCTCCTTTGTATTAAAACACAAAATCGTTATGTCCCTATTGGAAAACCCGATATAAATGCATAAGAATTGTATTATCCTATAACCAGCCATTCACACTTATTATTTAATTGTTTATTTTATATTGGGTCCTATTATGAGTGTCGATAATATCGTCTTGTCATCGAATATCGCCTTGACTCGACAAGTTTTGTATTATGAATGGCGATTTGAGGCGAGAATATCGACATTTTGAGTCGATCAGTTAAAACTAATCAATAGACATAGTAGTCTATGGTGATTTGACATTTCATGTATGCTTTGTATATAAGATAAATAAAATTTGATATGACAATATCTTACTGTCGAGACGACCGATTTGCATAATAATAATAAGAAACTGAATGAAAATAAAATTTGATATGACAATATCTTACTGTCGAGACGACCGATTTGCATAATACAAAATTTACATCGTCTCGTCTCGTCTTAATTTTGTCGATAGTCGATATTATATATTATCGACATTCATAATAGGGCCCATTAATTTTTATAAACTCAATCCTACAAGTGTATACGTACATATGTACATAGTGTCTACAATATAATATGAACGTCGATATGAACAAACAGCACAGCATATACATTTACTTACGTACATTACGTAATAGTACACAAATACTAAAAATCATTTTACAATACATATTTTTATAATTATAATACAATATACATATATGTATATAATACATATATATTGTCCCTTTAAAAATATCTCGGCTAATGCATTTATAAAAAAAACCTGAAATATGTATATAGTACATATATATATCATAATATCATATCATCATCATCATCATATTATATATTATAATGATTATCCGCATACATATATAATCGTATTGCATTAGCGTATACAATGTACAATATAAAATATAAATTTACATTGTATTATTTGCCGTATACCAATTACCATTGCATTATCAACGTATGCTCATTGCTCTTAAGCATAAGCAAAAATCAATAGAGCAAATAGCAATAAAGAAATGATCGATAGAAATAAAAACATAGCAGTCAACCAGCAGCAGTATAAAAATTATATATATATAGTATATAATATATCTACATATATTATATGTATTATATGTATATTTGAAATCTATAATGGCGTATAATAATCAAATTAACGCACACACAAATGCTATGCGTAAACCTATTTTCATTCATAAATACGAAATTATTTTTCGAAGTATTTTTTCGAAGTATAAAATTATACACAATATGTCATACACATTAATTACAAACATGTGCGAAATCCAAAATTTTTTCGTTTCATTCCACGTCATCCACATTAATTGTAACTTTCCCCTTTTTCAAAATTTCGAAGCAAGAAAATATGTATTTTGGCAAACATACAGACATTATTTGAATTTAACCGTCGAATGTTATTTCTATTGGCTTTAGCTCTATATTCTTTGGAGGAACTGAGAATCAAAAAAAAGACACAGTTTTGACAATCTTTGTGTTCATAATATCAACGGGTGAGGAATTAGGGGGCTCAGAATTTTTTTTGAGGTCAAGTGACTTGTTTCCTATATGTGGTCATAACTCACGAAATCCTTGGTCGTTTCAAAAAAAAAATGCAAATATTTATTTCCCCCCAGTGAAAGGTTTCTGATTTTGAATAATACAAAAAAACAATAATTTAAAAAAAATCATCAAAATCGGAGCTGTTTCGGAGGACTTCCTGAAATTGCCTTTTTTTTGTCTTTATTGACTCCACTATTTACTTCAAAGATTTTTAAATTTTACAATTCAGCATTTTCAAACTATTTCACTATTTGATTTTCATTTACCAAAATTAAAAATGGTACTAGATTAAAAGCGAATTACGTACAGGACAATTATGAATGGTGAAAAATCATTTTCAGCATTTTAATTTAAAGAAAACCTAACCTGACATAAGCTATTTGTCGCTTGTCGGATTTTTCTTTTCCTTCAGCTTCTTCAATTTCAATTTTTCTTTTCCTTCAATAACATATTATTTTTTATTAATTATAATTTAATGCAATAAATAGTAAATAAATAAATATCATAATTCATTAGTCATCTATAAGTATTTTATAATTCATCGTCTAATTGAAAATTTATCAAAAGTATAAGATGAAATTTCTTTGACTTCAGAAAATACTGCTTTATCAATACGAGATTGTGGACTGCCAGTTGTGCGTAACCATTCTTTCCTAAAAAGCAGTTACAGATTATAAATAGTGTTTTCAATTCGATTTATTTACCATTTTATGTTGATGATGCATGAATGAATGTGCGCTATTAAATTAAAATTACTCATACATTTCATTTATTTTGTTTAATGGTCCTTCCATTTGTCCTTTTACAGTATCTTGATATGTGTTCATGCACCAACCACGTAAATTTAATTCTTTAGCCTTTGATTCGGTATACTAATTTTAATATAAATGAAAATTTCATTTTAGTAAATACATACTTCATACATTACAATTATCTAGATGCACTATAGATAATGCAAGCAGATTATATAATATCATACAACATACCTTTCGGAAAAATACGCCTTCATTAAGTTGCAAAATAAATTAAAATTAAAATCTTTGATTATGTATACACAAAAAATATTCATTTAAATCCTACCTTGTACCCTACCAAACACTTCAAAATCGCAACTATATATTTTTTCAGCTGACATTTTTGAATGATTATTTTCCCAAGTAATTTTTGTGTAAATCAGTAAATAGAAAAACACAAATAAAACTTTAATAAATCGTTGAATATTGAAAATTTTTGTTCAAATAAATCTAATCTAATCAACAAATTTTTATTTTGTAAATTTGTAATAAAATCCTTTGAACTTGAAGGTTGAAGGACAATTACCTTACCAATCCAATACATTGTCAAATAAATTTTTTTTGACGTAATAAACAGATTGAATCCAAGTGACGTAACTTCGTTTCCGTCAGGTGTAATTTTGTTATGATTATTTTTATTTTATATAAATATACAAGTTTATATTAAATATTTAGTTTTGTTTAGGTAATAAAAATGCAAATCGTTTAATAAAAATTTTAACTTTATATTTAATAGTTTATATTAAAAAAATTACAAAAATATATACTTTCCATTGAAGAATGAATAAACTAAATAAATGCACTTTATTTTATTGTCTGGTACCTTTTCGTAATATTTACAAATACAACCATAACGTAATCTTTTTCTGATTAAGATGATTTAAAATTTTTCAAAGGATAATGTTCCCTATATTTTTCAATATGTTTTTCCATTTCTGTCATTTGGTCACTATAAATAAAATAAAAATATAATTAACATTACTCAAAATATTTTATAGAATTTAATTCAATAATGTAAAAATAATACCGTAAATGTTGTGGAATATCATAATAAACATCAGTAAACATTTCTTTCCAACTTGGTTTTAGTTTTTTCTCGGACATTGATATTTGCAATAAAATTTGTTTTCTTATACTTTTTAGATGCAAATTCTCTTCATTTTCATTCCACCAATTTTGTTTAATCATGAAATTTTTCAATTTCACAATTGGATGTTCAATTGTATTCCAAATATTTATTTCTTCAGCTGAACGATATGCTGTGCTATCATCTGACGTTGAATGATGACCAACTCTATATGACATTGCTTCAATTAAAACTGGTTTATTATTTTCAAATGCATATTTTCTAGCAAATTTCACTCCATTATATACAGCAAATATATCAGTTCCATCTACTCGCATTGTTGCGATTCCATATCCAGGTCCACGTCCGGCAATACCATCACCTCGATATTGTTCAGATACTGGCGTTGATATTGCATAACCATTATTTCGACTGTATTATTAAAAAAAAAAAATCAAAAAAAAATAAATGAATTTTATTAAACATAAAAATTACCAAAATAAAATTAAGGGACAATTAAGAGTTGCCGAAAAATTAAAAGCTGCATGAGCATCACCTTCAGAAGCAGCACCATCTCCGAAATAGCAGACTACAATACTATTATTGTTCGGTCTATTTTTCAATGCATAAGCTGCACCAGCAGCCTGAGGCAGTTGTGTACCTAAATAGCACAATAAAGATCACCTATGATATCTAAAAATTAATTTTAACATCCATTATATTAATTTCGCTTACCTAATGGACTGGATATTGTAACGAAATTTAATTTTCGTGAACCATAGTGTACTGGCATTTGTTTACCTTTGCCCTCATCTTCTGAATTACCATAACATTGATCAATAAATTCCGATATTGTAAAACCTCTCCAAACCAAAACACCAGCCTCACGATATTGACCATAAATCAAATCGTTTGATTTTAATGCAGCTGCACTACCTATATGTGATGCTTCTTCACCATGATTTGTCATATAAAATGAGATTCTTCCTTGTCGTTGTGATTCATATAAAATTTTATCCATAGTATTCAATAATACCATATCCCTGAACATTTTTTGAACAGTAATTTTATCTAAATCAGGTTTTTTGGTTTCATCTTCGATATTACCATCACGATCCATAACTCTATAAATTGGAATTTGATCATAATTTTCAGCTAATGTTAACGATATTGAATTAACAAATGGCGCATGCGCACCAGGAAACATCACTTTATGATGAACGGAATTGTTTTTAGTTTGGTCGTGTTGATTTACTGATACCGACGACGAATACTAAAAAATCATCCTTTTGAAGATTAAACAATTTTCTTTTATGTTTATAGTACTAATAAATTTATTATCGATTTTTCTTGATTATGATTATTATTGATTTTTCAATTATATTACTTACCAAACGATTTAGTATTTTTAGTTGTCCTTTATATTTCATTAAACTTCTCAAACTATACATTTTAAAATTAATATCTTAAAAAATTATCAATTTTCCACTTTTAACACTTCAGCTTGTTCCAGCACTTTACTAGTTTACTAATTACCTAATTACGACACATTTACGCACCACACCACGGCACCACTATTTCCGTACTTTTCGTATCGTAGAAAACGTAAACAACTTTGACAGGTAACTTCTGACTGACTTCTGACTGCTGAAAATTCTGACTTTTCATCTTTTTGCTTTCGTTAGCCCCGTTGTCATTCTCATTCGTCAAATAAATTTTTGATTCGACAAAAGCCCTATGCGGTGCGGTGCATGTTATTTCGAGGAAATGAAGTGATAAGTGAATTATCAGGGGCTTGAATAGCTCGATGGTTGTGGTGTCGGTCTTGTGGTGATCTTGAGATCACGGTTCGAATTCGAACCCCAACCAGCGTGCTACTCTCGCCCAAGTCAATTATTAATTTCCCATTAGCAATGTACACCGTAACTGATTACTGATGATAAACTGAATGATATATCTGACAGAATTACTGATCGGCGGTGCCATAATGGACTGAGTATCCGTGTGCACTTAAAATATACTATATACATTGTATGTATATATATGTATATAATTAAAAAAAAAAAAAGTGAATTATCGCATCGCCCACCGCATCGATTATATTTTTATTTTATTTAATCACACCGCACCACATACTAAATGCATTCAACATTTATATTATCGACTAAACTTAACCTAACTTAGCCTTAAGGCAGTCTCAGACACCTTGTGTATTTGAAAAACAATTTATGCATTCTTGAAATACTTCTTTTATATTTGCAATAACTCCTCCTACACCATCATTCAAATACTATGAACAGACTCCAAATACATATAAATAGTAAAAGCTAAGCGGCTAAACTCAATGACTAAACGTTGACACTTGACACATGCAAAATATAGTTTTAGAATGGATGACTTATGTAAGTAGTAATGGGCTTGTCAGTTAGGCAAATAGACGAAGGAAAGCCCTACATACAACTTACCTCATTAAGTATAATATATTTAGCAACATTTGACAAACTTTTTCAGACTAAATTACATAGAAGAAGCAACACACGCATTAAAAACATTTGTCTATTTGTGAGACTCCCACAAATATTCGTTATTTGACAAAGAGTCTAGCCCTAGAACCGGCTTTAACACAATTGTTAATGTGAAATGAATTGAATATTGAATGGATTATTTATTATGGGCGTGAGGTCAGTAAACTGCCTCACCCCCACCCACACCACGACCCACCAGGGCCTTTTGGCGATAATTGAATAGATGAAAGGGAAATAAAAAAAAGCTTTGCATCAGAATAACTTTTAAGTTATATTTTACTAAATTTTATAATTTTTAATCTCTGATTATTCTTAATATTTTCTTATGAATATGTCCTAATCCAAATAGTATGTAAAATGGTTTAAAATTTCTGTCTTCAAATTTCTTGTTGAATAAACAGTTTTGTAAACTAGGTTAGGATTATGAATGAAAATTTAGAGAAAAAACGTTTTATTCGCTATCATCCTTGTCTTTACGATGAGATTTCTTTTTATCTCTACTATTTTTCTTATCCCTATCGCGATCTCTATCACGACTCCTAGAACGCCGACGAGATTTCTCTCTACTTCGTGATCTCTCACGTCGTATTGATCTTTAAAGAAAATGTTTAGATGAAAATTAATAAAAATATTTGTTTTTGAAAAATAAGTAAATACCGTTCTCGATCTCGTTCCCTATGACCTCGATCTCTTCTTTTGTCCCGATCTCTGGATGGGGAGTCTATACCTTGTCTTTCAGATTCCTATATTTTGTTTAAATTTAAATTAATTTTAAAGTAAATAAAATTTATAATAAAAATTTACTTCTGATTTTCCTCTTTCAATTCCTCTTCTTTCGTGATCACGATCACGGTCTCGATCTCTCTCGCGATCTTTGTCTTTATTCCGATCCCAATCTCTTTCTACAGTTCTGTCTCTTTCTACAGTTCTGTCTCTTTCTACGGTTCTGTCTCTGTCTCTATTTCTTTCTCTTTCGCGGTCACGTTCCCTTTCTCGTTCATGATCTCGTTCTCTTTCACGCCTTTCGCGTTCTCTGTCCCTATCTCTGTCTCTTTCTCGATCTCGGTCACGTTCCTTATTATCACTGGGAATAATTCCACCCATATTACCACTTACAACTCCAGGTCCAGGCATAATATTTCTATCTATGGGTATTGGAGGTGCCATTCGTGGAGGAGGCATCATATTTTGCATATGAGGCGGTGGTGGTCCCATGGCCATTGGCGGTATAACATTCATTGGAGGTCTCATATTGGATGGTATATTTGGCATCGCTGGTGGAGGATGCATTCCCATTGGTGGTGGAACCATATGAGGTCCAGGAGTTAACTCCTTAATACCAGATGGTGCCCAATTTAGATTTTCATTCATCCATTGAGAATCTTGTGTTGGCTCATAACCGTAATTATAAGCATCTTGATCAAAAAATTGTTCCTCAAAGTTGTTTGGCGGCATATTGGGTCGACTATATTCACGACATTCTGCAGTCATTACTTGAATTACATTTTCTTTTGCTGGAGCTATTTTTTAAATCAATAAAATGTAGACATGTAGACAAATAAAAATACACACAAAAATAGAAATAAATTACCTGGTGGAGGAATAGGACGCCGGGGTATATTTACAGTGTTGGAATATTTACTATTGTCATTATTAATCAGTGGAGTGAGAGTTCGATTGTTTGCTTGCGTTTGAATGGGTAATTGAGGATTAGCAGTTAAACCCTGTAATCCAACACCACTTTCATTTGTTCTAATTCGTTTTTGCCTTTCGCAATACGCTCTCCAAGTATCTTCATTAAATCCATAATTAAAATAATCTGTTATATCAGCTCCGGGCTTTCTCCATGGCTTATCTTCAAGAGAATCAATACTAAACTCGTGGGCTTGAATACCATTTATAGTACCAACACTTTCGAATTCTTCTATATTAAATTTTCCGACTTGTTGTTGCGGCTTTTCTTTCGCAATTACTGCCGAAGATGTTAATAAGTTTGGTCTTTGCTTTATATTATATGTTGGACCAGATTTAATGTCACCAATAACCACATTTATATCATCATCACTCTCATCAGAATCTTCATCGCCTGGATCTTTTTCGTTTTCTTCACCATTTTCATTTATATCTTGCTGATCATGTTCTATTTCTTGTTCTTCCATTTGACTGGCAGGATCTTCTTCATCTTCAGCTGATTTCCCTTCAGTACCGATTGTTCTAATACTTTTATTCTAAAATTTATGAAAATTTCCAATAAATATTCATGTCATTATCGAAATTTAATATTTTACTTTATTTACTTCTTCTTTTTGATTTGAATCTGGAGATTGCTGTCCATCTTCTAATTTAGCTTCATTACTATGATCAGTTGCTGATCCAGTACCAGTTCCAGTTGTACAATTCGTTTGTTGGTTAGATTTTTCTTCTTCTGGCTTCTCTTCTTCATTTGTTGTTGAATCTGGATTTGATGTTCCATACAACCAACTATCTTCGTTAGTATCATCTGCCATTTCGTAATTTAAGTAAATATAATTCCTTCAGAATTTGGAAAATATTTAAAAGTAAATTATTAGCTATGCCATGTAGTAGAAAAAAGCGTAGTTTTGCAAATTACAACACATACACATATTTAATCACTTTTCAGTTTTCACTTACTTATTTTTCTCATGTATTTTTCTTACTTCTTGTTCTTGGTATTGACAATTTGACATTTCAAATGAATTTTTAAATTCACCGTCTAGTGTTTCCATATATATTGTTCCTATGAGAAAATTTCTCTCTATCTTTATAGCTTTATAGCGTAACCACAATCGGCTTCCAAAACGACAACGATTTTTCAGTTGTCCAAATTTATCGCCTACGTACTACATAATCAAGTTGCCTACAATTCAGCAGAAAATCGTTGTCGATTTTTTCGCCTGACGCTATGATTAAAACAATTTCTAATTTTGACACCAAACTCCATGAAATGTCAATTTATATATTTTTTTAATCTTATTTTTGAATGGTTTTTAGTTGATGTGTTCTAAAAAAAAATAATATAATAAAAAATAATTAGGAACAAAATATTAAAATGAGTTTTACAATATTTGCAATAAATTAATAAACATTATTTATTATCTACGCTGACGCTGAATTATGTATGCACAAATGAATTTCGCTAGGCGTAGCTCCTTGTCGATAAATTTTGACAACTGAAAAATCGTTGTCGATTTGGAAGTCGAACGCTATTATATACTTTATTTTATATTCAAATTCATTCCATTTTTATTTGCTGAATGCTGATTGTCAGCGATAATTTTCGTTAAGCTGTGAGGGAAGGAAGGAAATATGAAATATGAATAGGAGTTTAAAAATTAATGTTGAAAAACGGTTAGAACCTTGGAATAATTTCTACAGTACGTTTTCAGCTGATTGATATTCTTGAATCTTGACTCGAATCACTTTGCTTATGCCACTGTTACTCATTATAGAAAATTTCTTAATTCGATCGATACACTCTACTCGGTGTTGAATGTTGATAGTCAAATGAAATCATAATTTTTATGATGACCCGACTTTATGCTAATCGCTACTATTGGAAAGAGCAATTATGTGTATTTAAAATTTTTATTCTATACATATCATTGAATTTTAATTTAAAGTCAAACGAAAAATTATTTATATTTTTCTATGCAGCTAGCTATTTAGTATTTTTCATTTAAAAAAAAAATAAAAATGGCGAGAGCAACAACAATAAAAGATGCATTGCGAAATCTTCAAGAAAAAACTGGAAAAAATCCAATCGAAATGAAAGAAATCGGTTTACAATTTCAATATCCACCAATTGAAAGAATGGATAATACATTATCAACATTAAAAAGATGCGAGTATAATTTCGAATTGTTTTGATGATAAAAATAAAACTTTATTTTTTATAATAATCTGAATAATTTTTTAATTTTTGATTTTACTCTAAATAGAAAATTAAGTTTATCAACAAACATGATTGAAAAAATTACCGGTTTGAATGGTTTAAAAAACTTGAAAATTCTTTCCTTGGGCAGGAATTATATAAAATCCCTTTCAGGAATTGTATAAGAAATTATAATAATAATGCATAATGTAAATTTGTAAATAAAATTATTTTTATTTTTATTTATTTTCAAAGGAATCAGTATCTGAGACATTAGAAGAATTATGGATTAGTTACAATTTAATTGAAAAATTGAAACAAATCGAAACAATGAAAGCATTAAAAGTTCTATATATAAGTAATAATTTAATTAAAGACTGGAGTGAATTTAATCGAATGAGTATACCACCAAATTTAATTGAAATACTATTTATTGGTAATCCATTAATAGAAAATATGGATGAAAATGCTTACAGAAATGAAGCAATGAGAAGATTACAAAATTTAAAAATATTAGATGGTGAACCAGTTATAAGGGGTGTATAAATTATAGTTTTTCTTCTAATTATGCACACATTATACTTGTGTGTTTTTAATTTGTATATAGATGTAGAGAAAGTACATATTTGAATTCATTTTCTTGAATCAACAACAACAAGAAGAAATTTGTTGGTCATCTTGTAATTTCATAATCGCAATAATTTTTTCTCAGCTTTGTAATACTATCTATATTTTTTTTAATTTATAATTTTTGGTAATAAATTTTGAATCATGGTTTTATGTGTAATCGATGTTTGAAAATTTGTCTATATTAAATGGCTGATTAAGAGTTTTTTGTGTTAGAAGACCTCAATACCAGGGTTTAAAGTTGGTATGCAATAAGGTAGTGATTTTAGGCTACTTTACCATTATAAAATAGTTATTTAACTGCTGAAACAGAATGTGTAACTGTAGTTACGGCTGAAGCATATAACATAAGCACGAGTATATTCTGAAGTGCTACATCAACATCCGGTTGTAACGAACAGAATAACGTACTATGACTAATGTGTAGCTGATTCCTAATACGCTGATGGACCCGAATTCAGACTCGAAAAATATTCTATTTAGCTTCCTGAGTTCAGGTCGTGGAGAAAATTTTTGTAGACTGTGTAGATTTGCATTATATTTCATATTTCATTTGTCATTCACATTTTGTCTAAATTTTAATTTTTTAAATATTTTTCGTGGATATATGGTGATTTTTGAATTTTTCGATAATAAATTGATTCAAATTTAACCGACATATCGTATTGTCAAAAATTCGGGTCGAAAAAAATAAAATTTTATTTAATTTGTGGCTGAAAAATATAAAAAAAAGTCTCAACAAATAAAGGCGGCGGCATGTCTGAATTCAGACAACTTTTTTTACATTTTTTTTATATGATGATCTGAATTCAGGTTATTAACATCTAGGCATTACATTTTTTGAAAGTGGTCAACTAAGGCTGGCATTTCATTGATAATATTTCTTAGGAAGTGGTGATCATCTAAATCTAAAGCATCAAATGTGATTTGATAAGAAAAATGGACAGATTTATTAAATGCATATATGAAGACGTAATAAAATATAGAATGGCCAAATGATCATTGAAGCAGGTACTTGCAATTTGTTTTTGATAAAAATTAAAATGAAAACAAGTAAAATATAAAAATTTTCTATATTTTTCAAATACATACATAGATTTACATACATATTTACAGTACAGCCAGCTAACCATGGCGAAAACTCGCGCAGATGGGAGATATTTTCAAAATTTCCTTTAATTTCCCCTTCAGTACGAAAAATCGCAAAAAGAAATAAAGATTAAGTCTTCCACTCAGTGGGTATAGTGACTGTCGATTATCAATCGCCGCACATCAAAGCAAATACTCTTTTTTGCTTAAAAAATTAACAACATCCCAATGTATAATGTTCACTGTAAGACGACTGCCATAAGACATACAACTGAAACTGAAGAAACATTTGAATAAAAGGAAAGTATATGAGAAAGAAAAAATAAAAGGAAACAAGAATTAAATTATCCACTCAGTGAACACAGCGACTACCGATTACCGACCTCACACACAATTCATATCCTCTTTTTTACCTTAAAAAATAGCAGCACCTTTCTCTAATGATGGTGATTATATGACGAATGCCATGCTACTAAAGAAAAATTTGGAATTTAGATAAAGCAGAATGAATAAAGTACAGAATAACAATAATGTGCGATCAGTGATAGTAACTACAATTTTAAAATTTACAAATATTTCCTTATCGAATTAAATATTGCAAAATAAAATATACTTTGTATGAAATTGTGTAGATAAAAAATTCCCACTAGAATTGAGAATTTCCCTTTTAAGAAGGATTTTTGTAAAATTGTATGTTTCCATCACTGTTAAATTTCAGTGGAAAGGGTAAATAGATTCTACTGCACATGCTTCTCCTTCGCCAATTTTAAGTGGCTCTACAATATATCTATGTGATTTGAATTTTATCTCGTTGGTTTTCATTAAAAATATATTCAAGGAAATTGTTTTAGTAGGTACATTAAATATGTAATTTTAATTTTTATTGTTTTAATGATTATAAATAATGAAATTATATACATATAATTTTTTTTGCATTAATTAAAGTTTATTTATTCAATTATTTTTGTTTTATTTAATTTTTTTTTAAACCTATCATATATTAGAGCTTACACTACATTCATAGTATTATTTTTTGAATTAATATCACGAGTATTTTTAAAAGAATTTTTTTTTCATAAAATAGCAGCATTACATAGTTTTTAAAAAATAATAATAATAATAATAAATAAATAAACAGTAACACAATCAACAAAATTGAACACAATTTTTTTTATTATTTTTTGACAGATATTATGCTTTTGTAGAAAGTTTCTATTCCTCCATAAATTTTTCAATAATTTTAATTTAGTTAAGATGCGTACGCTGATATGAAGTTTTTTTTTTTTTGCGTTCTATGATTGAATTGTTGTATGTATATTTGTTTAAAAATTTGTAAAATGTAAAATGTATAAATTTTACAATTTTTTTTTGTGATTTTGCAATTTTATAAAGAAGAAATTTTTACTTTTATTGAGGAGATATACATATATGCATTATGAAAAAAAAATATTCTGAAAACATATTATTTTACATTATAATTAACATTGTAATTTTTCCATGTTTTACGTGTTTCTTTTTTTGAATAATTTTTTTTTTTTTGGTCACTCCTAAAGATAAAATATCAACAAATACACAAAAACAAAGAAAAAATATATCATATATATAAATACATACAGTGTCGAACAAAACTATAGCAACTATTTTTCAAATTTCAATTTTTTGTGTTTGGATGGCAATATGTAACAGAAAATTGAAATAACATCAAACAAATTTATATTTAAATCACAAAATTAATTTAATTGCGTTAAAATTTAAGAAAAATCCTGCAATTTCATTAGTTAGTAGACGAGCTAACGAAAGTGGACTGTTTTGCTTCAAGTTAGCTAAGAAGCCTCTCATATCTGAAAAGAATAAACGTGCTCGGTTAGCATTTGCACGAAGCCATATTAATTGGACTGTGCATGAGCCATGGTCACAGACCAAAGGAAAAAAGGTTTCATCCAAAATACATCAAAAAAATAATCAAACACGGCGGAGGCAATGTTATGGTGTGGGGCTGTTTCTCGGGTTATGGAATGGGTCCAATACATCGCATAACGGATACAATGACGGCAGTTTCGTATAAAAATATTCTTGAAAATCAAATGCATCCATACGCTGAGGAAAACATGCCATTATTATGGCAATTTCAGTAAGACAATGATCTCAAACACAAGTCCAGGCTAGTAACTGATTGTTTACAAACCAATGGAATTCGTGTTTTAGAGTGGCCCGTGCAATCACCAGACCTAAATCCCATAGAAAATTTATGGGAACTCTTAAATCGGCAAATAAGGACTGAAAACTACACTTCGAAGGATGCACTTTTCACTGCAATAGAACGCGAATGGAATAGAATATCGCCTGATAGACTCAACAACTTAATTGAATCCATGCCACGCAAATGCTATGAAGTCATCAAAAACAAAGGATATCCAACAAGTTTTGGTAGGACCTTTATATGTGAAAATTAAATTATAAGATAGAAAATAGAATTTTTTTAAAAGTTACTATATAGTTTTATCATTAGGTTGTAAAACACTAACTTCAATTGAATTGTTATAGAAATTTGTACAGCCACTACAGAACTGTAATATTTTGTGATTTAATAAAAATCATGTTAATCTACTTGGGTATATAAATTTGTTTGATGTTATTTCAATTTTCTGTTACATATTGCCATCCAAACACAAAAAATTGAAATTTGAAAAATAGTTGCTATAGTTTTGTCTGACACTGTGTATCATGGTAAAAATAAAGCAAAATAATATTCAATTTTACATGAGTATTTTATGTACAGCTACTCTCTTATAAGTATTTGAACCGCTGGTCATTTTACAAAAAATCGATTTTTCAATTCCTATCTCTGCTACCCTATTATCGTCCAATAATTATTAATCACGATTCATCTCAAAACCCTTATTCTTCCCTGATTAATTTTAAGACTTTTATCCCTCTTGTTGACGATACCTTGTTCTAGGCATTTACTTATTAATCATCCTGAATATTTTTTAAGTATGGCTATTTGAGGTTTATTTTCACTTTACGCTGTCATATCTTTTTATAAAATATAAATTCTAGTTTTTTGTTTTCTGGAAAAACAAACATTTTTTTTAAATAAATTTTAAAAAGTTTCAAGAACAACAATTACATTACCACCATCTTAAATTACAAAAAAAAAAACCAATCATCCGAATACCTAAGAGAGCAACTATACGTTTTCGTACATACGACCAAAGAATTAGAAACACCATTGGGTAATAAATAGAATAAGATTCTTTTTATCCTTAATGAATTATATGTTTAAATTTTTTTACTCACATGTTCACATTTTTATTGTTTTATGACCTCAATAAATATATAATTGGAAGACTAGATTTTTGTTTTTAGAAAGAGGTATACAAAATTTCAAAAAATTTTAAAATTTCCGGAGAACAACGAATTAGAAGCACTTTTTTCCAAATATAAAAAAATTATTTTATTTTAAATTTTAGGATATTATTTTAAATATAACAACGGTTCCTTTCTTAATCTAATATTTTGTTGGGAATGGCCCTAATCACGAATGGCGATATAAAATCGCCAATCGCCAAAATTGAGGCGAGGCGGGAAGATAAAATTTTCGTATCCCGTAAAACAATCTCCTCGCCCAAACATCATTACCATGCGTAACGTATAATATTATGTATTTCGAACTGTCATTAATGTAAAAATATGATTTATATTTCATTTTTATTTAATATAATAATTATTTTGTACAGATAATTATTGTCAACTATTTGTGAAAATATTTGTTATTAAATAGTTATATATCGTCGAATCGTCTTGAAAATGGATAACACTGTGTGAGTTTTAATTTTAAAAGGTACAAATCTTAAAATAAATTTAGTTTTAGAAAAAATTTTAGTTTCTAAAGATATTTTTGTGGAAATTTTAAATGAAATTGATGCCCATTGTTATAGAATTTGCCTTTTGCAAATTCTTTATTAGTCGTCATGAATTCGACGAGTTTTTCTAATTGCTCTTTTTCGGAAATTTTAATCCTTGAAAAAATAATTTATATTATTTTATACTTATTTTAAATTACGTAATTCATAACGAATCTTCTACCGTCTGGTCCAATACGATTAATCTTCGTTTCATCACTCCAAAGTATAAATTTCCATTGGTTGATGGTCCACCTTCATGCTCCTTAGCAAATTGCTTGCGCTTTTGACGTGTTGATAAAGGCACCATGGTATTTTTTCCTTGAAACTTTTCCGTGAAGTAAAGCTTCTACTAAACATCTTCGAATTGTCCTAATAGACAATTTAGGAGACATTTTCTCCTCATCGAAGAGCTTTCGTGCAATATCTGCTGCACTTTTTCTTTGATCTTTTTTCGAAATCCTTACAATTGCTCTGTCTAAAACCTCACTACTTTTGCGTGGTGCCAATTTTCTTTACACTTTATCTTGGGTTTTGTTTTTCAATGTATTTGATAGCTCCGAACACCATTTTCACTGAGCACTTTAATTTTTTTGGATATTTATCTATACGACATACCCTCGTTTTTTAACTGCACTATAACTTTTCGCATAACCGGAGTACAACTTTTACTTTTTCCCATTTTAAAATGTTTTTATGGCCTTTTTTTAATAGGCTATCACCACTATCACTCAAAATATAAATTCGATAAAAAAAAACGTGCGATCCAAGCAGTTTCACAGGTATGCTGATTATGAACAAAACAACCAAGTGTTTCTAATTCTTTTTTTTTTAATTTTGTATACCTCTTTCTAAAACAATAGAAAGAGGTTTACGAAGAGGTCTTCCAACTATATGTATATTTATTGAGATCGTAAAACAATAAATAAAAATACGAGTGCAAAAATGTACGGATTCATTAACGATAAAAAAAAATCTAGTTATATTTATTACCCAATGGTGTTTCTAATTCTTTGGCCGTAGCTGGATGTATGCAAATATATTCATATTCATTTGCCTATTATATAGTAGTTATATCATATAATTACCTTTTTAATACCCTACAATATTTATGTATATAAGATTGTATTTCTTTTAAATTTTCCTTTAAAATTGTATTTTTCTTGTTGTTGTTGTTGATGTTGTTGTTAGTTATCCTTGTTTTCAATAACACTTGTTTTTTTTTTTTTTTTGTTACATAATATTTTTATGAATATTTTTATCATTTTCATACATATATATGAGTATTTATCATTATTGTATTATAATTTTTTATTATTATTTATTATTTTTATTATGATTAGAAAGGGAAAAAACACAAAAAAAAAAAAAAAATATGAAAACAAAAAGACATACAATATATATATAAATAACAATAATAATAATACATAATAATTCAAACTCATCATAAATTATTTTGTAAAAATGATAATAATTTCGTTTCATAATGTTTACTTGCTTCCAGATTACGAAGTGAATGCCTTTCGTTTGGATACACTTGTAACTGATACGGTTTATTTGCTTTAACTAATGATGTTATTAATTGTGAAGTATGATAAAAATGTACGTTCTCATCAATTAATCCATGTATTATTAAAAGACGATTATCTCTGTATGCAGTAAAAGAAAAAAGTAAAAATAAAAATTAAAAAAAAAAAAATGTTTTTCATTCGTAATAAAATTTAAAATTGATTTTAGAAAATTTTTATTTATTTAAATTTTAAATAAAAACCAAAACCATACATTAAGGGTTATCAAGGTATTTTTAGATAACATAACATTCTTCCATTAAATAATCCAGCAAAAAGTAAATGCACCAAGTGAATTTGTACTAAAATATAGCACATAAATAAGAAAAAAAAAAACTGAATTATATAAAAAAAATTTTCTCAAAAAGAATTCTATTTTTATTGCAAATTTTTCGCAATGATGCAAGATCTATTTACACCGAACAGTTGAAACACTTTATTAATCATGATTAAAATTGAATCGAAAAAAGCAGTTTAGTTAGGTATCAACGTAAATTATTATGTGATGAATTGCATTTGATATAAATTTATAATTTTTGTTTAACAAAAAAACATTTCAAAAAACACATTTAAATGTTTTTCAAAATGAGTTTCAAAACATTTAAATAACACATCAATGCAAAGTTTAAAATTTCAAAACGTATTGTAAATGTATTTTTGATTTTGATGCATCAGTTAAGCAACTTAAAAACGAATGCATTAAACATTTTTCTTGAAACACAAACAGAAGCAATGTGTATCAGTGACACTGCATAAAAGTATCACAATTACGTACATTTTTGTTGACATTTGGAAACAGACCATTATTTTCAAATGAATATACCATTCATAATGATTTGTATTTAAAATATTTGTTTTAAGTGTTAATATATTAATTTATAGCTTTGATTAAATTAAAATTAATAAAAAAAAAAAAATAAATAAAATATGTAATTGCTAAATATTAGAATAATAATTATTAATTTTTTATATCACACTTACTCTTCAGGAAATTTATGAATATAACTTAGTACCGAACCAGCTACATAACCTTCGACATTATTTTGTGGTAAATCCATATAACGTTCTGTATAACCAGTATCATAGTATTCCCAATTGGTTACGGGTGCACCAGCGATAGCTACTTTAAAAATTTCTGGATATTGTACAAGACCCATTAAACTTAAGTAACCACCTGTTTTTTGCGTGTTTTCATATATGTATGTATATTTTTTTTTTTTTTTAAATAAATTACATTATTATTAAATTTGAAAATTCTATAAAATTCATTTTTATTGGTATTTTTTATTTCACATTTTACTTACCGTATGACCATCCATGAATAGCGATTCGATTCATATCGATATATCCTAATTGTTCAGCTAATATTCGAAGTACTTGAACTTGATCCTGAAGTTCAACTTGTCCCATTCGACATCGTAAATGACTTTCAAATTTGATACCACGATGTCTAGAACCTCTTGAATCGACACAAACCACACAATAACCTTGTGCTGCTAACATATGAATTCGTAATTGTCTCATACCCTGCAAAAAATATTTGTAGCTGTTATTGTAAAGTTTCAATAAATTGTCTTGAAACATTATATGAATTATTATTTATTTTTTATAATTTTTAATCACTTTAAATGTATTATTGACTGTTTGAACTTCCGGTCCGCCATACACATTTAAAACTGTCGGATATTTAACACCTAAAGTAAAATTGTGCGGTTTAAATACCATTGCGTATAATATATCGCCGTTACTTAATTGCGGTCTATATATCGATGGACAATATTGGGATTCCGGTTGACCGCCTTCAATTAAATAACCCACCAAATTTGTTTGTATTCCAGATACTCCACCATTTTGACATGTTTGATTTATTTTTAATATTTTACATGATGGAAGACGTGATATATTGCAAAATATTTGGAGCATTAAAGTACATTCCTAAAATTGTAAAATTTCCCCAAAATAAAAGAAAAAAACATTAAAAAAAAAAAAGATAAAATACAATTATTTTGATATTTTCTTAATGATGATATAAAAGATTTTTTTTTTTAATTTTCATTTCACATAGTACCTCATTAAATTCAACTGAATATGAATAACCAGGTTCAGTTAATAATCTAACATGCCCTGGACGTTGAAGACTAACCACATATAAATGTTTTTCTAATGGTGTTTCTTTCAAACCTAAAAAATATACTAATTGCTTTTCACTATCTATCCACATATTTCTTCCTAATACTTCCCATTCCCCATACGTAAGTGCAACCTACAAAAACAAAATAGATATAGATAAATGATTTTATTTATTACATGACTATGTTTTTTCAATATTCAGTAATATGATTAAATCTGATTAAATCAAATAAAATATAGCCATCCCTTAATTATTATTATATTATTTTTTACCTTATTAATAATACGAGGCATTAATGTTGAACCATCAATAAAATCGATATCATCATTCCTTAATACATTTTTAATAGTATTATTATCTTGACAACCATTTACAGTTGCTACAATTAGACTAGATGTAATTAAATATAAATGACGAAATCCAGTTTCTTCTGATGCCCATATAAATGATATTGTCGTATCCGTTATCTCTAAAAAATATAATAGTTCGTGAACATTTATCCATGTATTCGATAATTCAGAATAGATGACCTAGAAATATATAAAAATAAAATATAAGAAAAATGATTATCACAATTCATGTCCTAAATAATGTTATGTAATAATTTATATACAAACTTGAAGTGGACTAATAGTTTTCGTTATTGGTGATTTCCAACTATGATCAGCTGTTGCAGGCGATGACGCTGGACTACTATATGTTTCACAGAAATTATCTAATGGTATTAACACTAAATCTAAACGTTGTTGTTTTCGGTTCATTGCTTCTATCCATATACTAATAATATTCACACAAATATAAATAATTTGCCACAATAAAAATCTCTTTAATTTAAAAAAAATTATATGCAATTTAATTTTTTTTTTTTAAATACTTTTTTGAATCTGGAGTCCATCCAACTCTCACAATATATTCTAACCATGGAAATATAACAGTTAATGAATACGGTAGATCTTTTATGCAAACATCTGTTATTTTTAATGATTCATTCAAAGTAAATTGTACTAATTTTAATTTTGATTTTGCATTTGCTGTTCCAGCTCTTGGAAATCTATATTCTTCATATTCACCGACAATTGCTTGAGATGATGGGAACGTGAATAAGCTTACATCACTTTCATCAACTTCTTCATAAACAATTTTATAAATTCCATCTACATACATAGTATTTTATTAATGACCGAACATATAAAAAAATACAACATACAAAAAATTAAAAAAAAAAATTTCGAATTTATTTAAATTATTTACCATCATTTTTTGGTTGCCACCAATAACCCTGATAACGATTAAATTCTTCTTGCATTACGTATGATGGCACACCAGCCGTTAATGGATCATCAGCAAATGATCTTCTACCATCATGTGCATATGTTAAACGTTCATCGTGACCACTTATTGTATGCATTACCCATATATCACCACCACTTACATATGCAATTAAATCTGAATTTTGCGGACAAATTTGTGGATCTAATGCTGCCCAATGTGGGCAAATTCTTAACTGAGTTGGAAACAATGGACTGCCCTGAAAGAAAAAATTAAATTTTTTTATTTCAATTTTATTCAATCGTACATAATTTATTATTATTATTATTATTTTTTTTTAAAAAAACTTACACTGTATCCAGTATCAAGGCATTGATAGAGATTGCTTGCTACAGGAAAAACTATTTTACCACTAGATTTATGAATTTCATAGGATGTAATACCCCATATTGATAAACGTTTTCTTTCTAATAGTAACTGTACTTCTCTAGAACAAATACTATTTGTAGTTGTATTTGATATACACTGTTCTAGTAATAATTTCCATTGTAATCTTTAAAAAAAAAAGAGATTTTATTAATTTTTATGATTTCATTTATTTTTATTAAAAAGTGACAAGAACACTGTGTTAGTTTACAAGCCAAACGGATAAATTTAACGTAAAATATATCAATAATTGTGATTATACTAACCTTGTTGGTTGTATAACATCACCAGGATGTATATCCGTATACAATAATGTTGTTTCCCATCCACTGGGTGGAGTACCCAAAAAATATATTCTTACTCTACCATCAGAGAGAGTACGAAAATTTATATTCATTGGCACCATACTAGATAAATTTGATAATTGCTTACGTAGATCATTTACAACTGCCTTCAATTCAGACCATGATTTTTTGCAGTTATTATTGCTACTTGTGCCATTATTACATTTATTATTTGCATTATTACCATTACTATTTGTAAAACTATTGGTAATCGTTGTAATTCCTCCACCACCATCATTATTTCCTCCGCCAACACTATTAGCAACAACATATTCCTGCTGCTGTTGCTGAAGTGCTCTTCTACTAACTGCACTGCAGCTTTCCATTTCGTTATTCGTTGTTATTTGATTGAAATTGAATTTAGTTACAGAATTTCTTGATTGATCTGATCAGTTGAAAATAAATTAAAATTGTATATACAGCAGATATATATAATTTTAAAATAATAATACAATTTTTTGCTTTATTCTTGTTTTTTTTTTTTTTATTTTTTTTTTTTATTTAATGAATTAATTATTGCTTATTTTGTTTTTGAAATTATTGTTCTTAAAAAAAAATAAGTATATATTTTTCTGAATTTTTGATTGTTGCAAGAAATTTTCTTCTCTCCTACAAAGAATTCAATTTGAATTTATTGAAAATTTAAGCGTACACTTTGTCTTCTCTACAATTAAATTTATTTCAAATTTATCATATTCATATAATATATAAATGTATTAATTTTTTTACAAGATTAAATGAATTTTTTTTTTAATATAACTTTTAATTTTAATAATCACTTTTTAAAAGATTATTTTTTTTTCTTTTTTTTATAACATAATATTATAGAGAAAGTAGTCAAACAACAAATTTTTCTAAAAATAAGACTTTTTACTTCTCCTTCACATTATTCCTAATTTTAATTTTTATATATTATTTTCTACTGTCATACTACACAATAAAAAATACGAATAATACAATACACATTAGCTATCTATATTTAAACATTTAAGATACTTATTATTATATGTATGCATATATACTTCTGCTTCTACACTATTATTATTATTATACAATTACAATAATTTGATTTCAATTAAATTTTTTCTACATTGTCATTCAATAAACAATACATATTATATTTTATTGCATATATTATTTTCATATTTTACAATTAAAAAATACACATAATTTAAATTAATTGTAATTTAAAATGTAAAAAAATGTAATGTTTGATATTGATAATTGCTTATTTCTTATTGTCATTTTCTTTCTAATACTCTTTTACCAAAATTGCTAAAATCCAAGGTAAAATATTTCCTCCTATCCTATCTATTCTATTCTATTCTAAATTCTAATTCTAATCTCTTCTACTAATCTCTAAAGATATATTTGAATCATGCATACATACAAACAAAAGCAATGAGAATGAGAAGTGTTCTTCTCTCTCAAATCTTCAAATCTCAATTTTCCATAATTTTATATAAAATGAAATTAGGTTCCACATCCACATACTCTGCCTCTGCCTGCATAGCGCACATCATATTTCCCCTCCAAATAAACGTCACTGACAACGGATGCCAATTGTAATGCCAATTACTTTGTTTTGCTTGCAGTTTGACAGTTTTTTTAACATCAAACTAAAACTAAAACCAAACCAAAAACAAACCAAGAAATCACAACAAATAAAAAAAAAAAACATGAATTTGGAATTGCTGGGTATATTCATTAAATTATAAATTAATTTTGTGTATATTTTATTTTGTATTATTAAAATTATATTTATTATTACAGAATCTTTTGGACAAAATTATCCAGAAGAATTTGATGGTTCTTTAGATTGTATATCTTTAGCAGTAACTTGTGCTTTTAATAAATATGGTACATTGTTATCAGTCGGATGTAACGATGGTAGAATTGTTATATGGGATTTTCTAACAAGAGGAATAGCTAAAATTATATCAGCACATGTACATCCAGTTTGTAGTTTATCATGGACAAGGAATGGACGTAAGGTAAATGAATGATTATGAATGCTATGATTAAATTCAGATATCAGATGATTTTTATTTTAAAATATGTACATAATATGTATACTTGTTTTTTCTTAGCTACTATCAGCATCAACTGATAATAATGTTTGTATTTGGGATGTTTTAACGGGTGATTGTGAATTTAAATACAGATTTCCTTCTCCTATATTGAAAGTGCAATATGATCCAAGAAATAATAATAGATTTTTAGTCTGTCCAATGAAATATGCTGCTGTTTTAGTAAATATTGCACAAAATCACAAATGTTTGCCAGTCGATAGTGATGTAAGTATGACCATTTGCATAGAACATTTTTCATTTTTTTTACACATATTTTTCTACAATATTTTTTTTTTTTTAGGGAGATTTAAATATAGTGGCATCATTTGATCGACGAGGGAAACATATTTATACCGGTAATGCTAAAGGAAAAATTTTAGTTTTAGATGTTGAAACTTTGGATATTGTTGCCAGTTTTAGAATTATAGTTGGAACTTCGAGTGCTACTGCAGTCAAGAGTATTGAATTTGCAAGACGAGGAGAGTAGGTGGATTGTTTGAGTTTATAATCTAAAATTATGATAAAATCTATTTTTTTTTTTTAGTGTTTTCCTTGTGAACACATCAGATAGAGTGATCCGAGTATATAATTCACAAGAAGTAATAGCTCTTGGTAAAGATGGAGAACCTGAACCTATTCAAAAGTTACAGGATCTTGTTAATAAGTATGAATGATAATAATTTAAAAAATGAAAATGTAATTTAAAATAAAAACAATTAAAATTTCAGAACAACATGGAAAAAGTGTTGTTTTTCAGGAGATGGAGAATATATTTGCGCTGGAAGTGCTCGTCAACACGCTTTATATATATGGGAAAAATCTGTTGGGAATCTTGTCAAAATTCTTCATGGAACGAAAGGTGAACTTCTTTTAGATGTCATCTGGCATCCAGTTCGTCCAATTATAGCTAGTATAAGTTCTGGATTGGTATCAATTTGGGCACAAAATCAAGTAGAAAATTGGTCAGCATTTGCTCCAGATTTTAAAGAATTGGATGAAAATGTCGAATATGAAGAACGTGAATCTGAATTTGATATTGATGATGAAGATAAATCTGTTGATTTATCAGCTGAAGCGAAACAAGATGAAGAAATTGAAGTTGATGTTACAAAAATTGATCCAGTTGCTGCATTTTGCAGTTCAGATGAAGAATGTGAAGACGAAAATGCACTACAATTTTTACCAATGGCACCTGAAGTAGAAGATCCTGAAGATAGTTGGATAACACAAGACGTTTCAGATGGTGGTATTTCAAAAGAAAATGAACAAAACTGTGAAGATGGTTTATTATTGGGTCCAGTTACAAAAAAACGTAAAACCAATAGTTATGACATAAGTCTGCCAGAAGCACCGAAAGATGGTAAATAATATGAAAATGATGTCAATAATAAATAACAATTAGTAGAATTAAAACTTTTATATTTTTCTTTTTTAATTTTTAGAACCACATCCGTTACTTCAAAATAAAATAAATAAAGAAAAACATTCAATTTCTTCAAAGAAGAATTCTGGTCGACCGAAAAAATGAATATTATTTAAAATTAAAAATATAATTTTGATTAAAGTAAACAAATTTTTAATTCAGAAATTTATGTTTTCATTCTTCCCATTTAAATGAGAAAATAAATTTCCTTTACACAATATACACGTAATCAAGCCAGAAGATAAAAAAAAATTTATCAATTCTTTTACCAGCTTTCAGTTAGTGTGAAAGATAACATTGTATTAATTGTTAGTTAGTTTATGCAAATCACACAGAAAGGCTCTAGACTCTGGACCAATGGAATTTGTAAAAAAGTGTTTAGATTAAAAGGTTTTAAAGCTGCTTAATAATTAATGTAAGGACATAATTTTATGCGCTAGCACTTGCATTCCTGAAAGATTGTAAGATAAATAAATATGAAACTGAGGGACTGTCTCATTCGCTTAATCTAAAGAATAGAGGGAAGGGAAGCGGAACGGAAAGCATGGCTTCTGTTCGATCCCTATCGCTGCAACTGCACTGCTTGGTTGCCACTGGAACAGAATGTGTACTTGTGTCTGTAACTGCTACCAAAGTTGTAGTCGTAGCTGCTGCTTGTATTTAACAAATTTTCGAATACATATAATAAAATTTCGAATATAATAAAATTCGAATATAATATAATAAAAAATATGTAATAAATTTGTATGAGGCGTGTGGAACTGCAACACATTCTTTGAAAATGTATTTCCGGCAGAAAATTCAAATAAAAATTACATTGACTAATGCACTTCGCTTTTCTAGTATAAACAATAGGATTCCAAAATTAATTTAGCGAAAGTTTTTGAATTTTCTGAAATGTCTAAAATATCACCAAACTTTTAAAAATAGCTTATTAGTTTTTTTCTCAAATAATTATTACTTTTTTCAGTGTTCTGCATTTTTTTTTTTAATTTTTCTATTATCTATAATTTTTTTAAATGATATACTAAAACAGTAATTATGTATTATGATAACATAATATTTTCAAAAATAAAATTTAAGCTTTAACTGCTGGAGCATAATCAAGATCTTCTAGTTTAATTTCAATATATGTACATGTTTGAACTTCCATCATACTATCAACATCACGCAGCATATTTTAAAAAACGAGTGGGAATATAATTTAACTTTGGAAATTTCTTGCCAAAAAAAATTATTATTTTCAAAATGTAAACTACACGTTTGTTTTTTTCTTTAATTACATTAAGTTCTTTGATTCTTTATATATACAACTTATTCAATCTGCATATTTAGGTTTTTTTTTTGATGCAGATAAAAACTTCCGTTTGGGAAATTCTTCAATCAAACCTAATTTACTATTTTGATTATTTTGAAAAATATTAAAAATTAATGATAAAAATAAGATAAGGATATAAAAGACTTTTATAACTAATTGGTTATTAAGCAACATCAATATACATTGAAAAATAATAAATAAAAAATTCAAAATGAGCAAACTAATTACAAATACAAATCGTACAAACATAAACAAATAGTATACATCCACACATATAACACATTGAAAAGTGCTTAAATATTAAGACCTGTAATATTAAGGAAGTGGAGTTAATTGATATAGCAACAAAAAAATCATGTACAGATATGAAAAATCTAAATCATTTTATAATGAAAAGAATACTTCTCATCATTTTTCTCCTATCTATATACGAGTATATGCAGCTACATCACACCATACATACATAAATATTATATTTATATGTAGAAATTTAAAATTTCTCACCCTAATTTTCTAAATTCTTGAATGAAATGAAAATCACATTATATTACAAAAACTAGTTTTTAAATGCATTGTATTACCATCAACTACAAAATGTGTATATATGTATGTATATAGTATATAGGATTTATATGGTATATGTAATAATGTAAGATGACAATTTCACCATTTGTATTACAGTTGAGCGGATTGTTATAAAAAAAGAGGTGAATAAAATTTTGATTGGTGCATCGGATATGCAATTGTATTTTACTTGGACGAAAATACTTCATCCAACACTAATTGCGCATTAACGTTTTCCATATAAATCCAACTATACTGAAATGTGTATCTGGTATTTATTTGTCTGTGCCAATAGTCAGTGTCAGTTGTAGAATGGGATTAATTTTTTTAGTAAAAATCGTCGCCACAGTGGCGCTGTGATGGATACACTTATACACTTACTCATATACATACGTACTGCGTAGATTGTTCGTCGTCCTAGACTAAAATTACATTACCGTACCGTACTACAAAACTTGTAAAAACAAAAGATTTTACTATTTTATTTATTTATTTATTTTTTTTTTTTTTTTGTAATACATTTCTTAATAATAATGCTATAATTTTACATAATGCAGCAAAGAAAACAAGAAATAAAATAAGGCAATTACAAAGAATAACTAATATAATTGCACAATGATATTATTTTTTTTTTTTTTTAATTGATAGCTAATTTTGATAATTATTCATAATAGTTGAAATTTTTTTTTAACAATAACAAACATACTAACGTACACATACATACATATATTTATATATATAATATGCAATATCATCATAATAATAATAATGGATCAACAAAAATTTAGGCTTTTCCAGTTATTGGAGCATTAGATTTATTATTGGTTGCACCGCTTTTATTTTCGCTCTCTTTCTCCAATTGTTTTCCAAGGTATTCCCTTTATAAAGAAAAAATTAAATAAATAAATAAAATAAATCCTAAATTAAAAATAAAATTCATACAATAGCACTCATATATATTTTGTATTATTATCTAGATATTTTTAAAAGATTTGATTTTTTGTATTTTTTCTTTTTTGAATCATTATTTTATTCTTTACTACCCTCATCATTACTAGTACTTATTAGGCTTGTCTTGCTTGTTTTATTTATAAAAGAATTATTTTCTTCATTATTTGTTTGTTTATTCACAAAATCTTTGGATTTCCTTTTAATTACATACAAACATTTTATTATCGTTTATTTTTCATTTTATTTAATTATCAAAATTACATTTTGTATTTTTTAATATTTCGAAGGAAGAAAAAAAAAATAAAAAATAAAAAAAAATTCAATAATACACATCAAAACTTACCAGTTATGTACCATTAATTTTTGAACAGCTAATAATGCTTCATAACGTACATTTGGATCATCATGACTTAGTAACTGCATAACAAGTTGCTTACCACCTAACTGTTCGATCACACTAAAAATAATAAAATGAAATAAATTGATTACATTGATCCTATCATTCATATTAATTTAATTATTTCAATTATAATTCTAAATAAACGCTATCTGCTTACTAGCTAAGTAGTAGGTAGTAGTTAGATAATACTTACTGTTTGCCTCTTGGATAATGACGTACATATTCGCCAATATCAAAGCTTGCAACTGATAATACTAATGGATCTCTAGATGTTTCTAATAGATGAACTAAAATTCTTAATAGTTCATAATTTTTTTCATTTAAACGTTGTGCATTTTCACGCCAAAATTTAGCTGATTTATGTACCGGTGACCATTCTAAACGTCCACTTTTTATTTCTGTTGAATATTCATCAAATGAACTTAAATCTTGTACAGAATTTTGTAATTTTTCAGTTAAAAATTCAACATCAGCCGTTATATCTTCATCATCGAAACGTCTCTGCTCTAAAATTGAAAGTTGTTTCAATACTTTACATTGTACCATTGCAATACAATGTTCCTTTGCAATTTGCGCTTCTTCTGGCTTTTCAATCAAATTACGAAATACAGCCAAAATGATTCTTGTTACCTTTACGTATATAATAAAGAAAACAAATCAATAATTTATCTAAATGAAAAAAAAAAACAAAATTCAAAATTTAAATATAATTCAACATTATATACTTTCTCTTTGGCGCAATCGCTTAATATATCCGCTAAAATTGGTATAGCATTGAATTTGTTCATTTTTTCAGCCAATAATGGATTAAAAGTAAGAACCCATAAACAGAATATTAATTGATATTGAACCTAGACAAATGAAAAAAAAAATAAATAAATAAATAAACTTAACTTAAACTTAATTAATGTTGTATGGAAAAATTTAAATTTAGTTAAATTTGTACTTGAAAGTTAACACGTAAAGACAAAATATCAATAATAGTACTGATCCCATCCACAGATACAAATGCGAAGCGATATTCATCAATTCTTAGCATCATTTGAAGACAACGTCCAACTGATTGAATATACTCATTGCTCTAGAATATTTTAACATTAAAAAAAAAATAGAAAAAAAAAGGAAGAAAAATAATGAAAAGAAAAAGATTAGAAACAAAAAACCAATCATCCTGTACCAAAATATTAACCCATCAAATTATGAATTTGTTAGTTTTTTTTTTAGTGAACATAGTACGAAAAATTTTTTCTTTATTTAGTTCATTTGTTGATCAATAATAAAATATGCTACTAAAAATTAATAATTATCTTATTTTTTAGAAGATAATTTTTTTTTTTAAATAATTGTACGTATATTTGTATTTTGATACACAACATCTATCTCACACCACGAACACGTTCTTAAAAAGAAATAGAAATAATAAGACTACAAAAGATAGACTACAAGAAAATTTGATACAAAAATTTTTGAAGAGAATTCTACATTTTTTATTAGAACAAAATGAAAGTGGTTAGTAATGTGAATTAAAAACAACAATTATACTTGTACATACATATTATTATCACATAGAATAGAAATAGATATCAATATTATTATCTAGAAAAATGTACCTACATATAAGATTCATTTATGATTTATCGCTTTTTTTTTTTTATTTTTTTTTTTTTTTTGAACAAAACTATGTGTGCGAAATACTTAGACGAACGATTTGAAAAGAATTTTAAAAGCATTTTGGACGACACAATGAGCAAATATTACATATTCTGTCTATCGTATCACAAAACAAATACATATTTATTTTTTATTTTTTTCAATTTCAATTTTTTGTGTATATGTACATACTTGTATATGGACTATGGAGGATGATGAATGGACAAAAAAAAAATGTTTGCAGTTTATTAATTTTTTAATTTAAAAAAAAAAAAAAATCAGAAAAAAATATATATTTTTTTTATTGCACAATACCGGAATAACACAAAGTTTGTAATTATCTCCGCTTATTGTAGAATTTGGACGTTCATCGATACTGCTCGGTATCTCTCTGTATGTTTCAGCTGCAATATGTTGTTGTTGTTGCTGTTGTCCATGATGATGATGAAGACCACCATGTTGATGATGTATTACAACAGTCATTTTTTTGGATATTTCAGCCATTTCTTTAATATAATTTTTTGCCTTTTTTTTTTGTATATGTGTTCAGAATTCAAAAATGATAGTTGTAGTAGTAGTAGTAGTTTTCAAGTGATTTTTGTTTTTGTTTATAATTTTAATTTTACCAAAAAAATAAAGATTACATATTTGTAGTAGTAGTAGTAGTAGTAATAAAAAAAATTTAATATATATTTACATAATACACAAATGTATATTGATTCTTTCTTACAAATGTATAAAATATGATATAAATTATAAATTATAAATATGGTGAGCAAATATAATGATGAATATTAAAATAATTTGAATCAAAATGCAAAAATTTATATAAGTGAAAATATTTAAATTAAATTAAATTAAAACAAAACAAAAAATAACAATCAAATATGATATTAAAAAAAATATATATATATATAATAATAAGGAAACCGATGAATTTTTCAATTTATACATATTTTTCATTCGTTCAGTTCAAGCATAAAATTCAATCTTGAATTCACTAGCAGCTGTTATGTAGACTAGCTTCTAAACATGTAACTAGTCTTAGTATGTATGTATGTGTATATGTACTTATGTTTAGTAAAATGTTTGTGCAATTTTTTCATTACATTTATTATTCGTTCATTTATTGATGGTTTTCTTTGTTTGATGTTTGATGGTTATCCAACAGATTATCTCCAAAAAAAAATTTTTTTTATGATCAAGCAAAAACAAAACTAGCTATAATTTTTGTTTTTTTTTTTAATTTTTAATTTTTTCATGTTTTTCTGTTTAAAGATATTCATGACATGATTATATTATAAATATTATATATTAATAGAGACCTTATTATTTATGTTCCAGAGAGGATTTTTTTTTAATTGTGATTTATGTCTGTTTATCTTCGATTATTAAATATTAAAAAAAAAAAAAAAAATTTTTTTAAAATTTAAATTTTAAAAAATATCAAATTTCCATAAGATGGATCAAATTTCCAGCAAAAAAAATTAAAAATTCAACTCTTAATTAATAATATGTTAGTATAATAATGTAATTGTAATATGAAGAAGATAATATACAGTGCTTCACTTTACATGTATTGGAATGTTATTAATTTCTTTACTTCAATTATATTCTCAATATTATTAGCATTCTGGATAATAATAATAATAAATATAGTATGCCAAGGTTAGTTTCAATCCATAATTTCTTCTACTCTGTATCAATATTAGATCAGTTTCAAGACGAAAATTCATGCCCATTAATAAACAAACTACCATATTAAATTACGTAATTTCAAGTAAAATAAAAAAAAAAAAACTTTCACAATCAGAATTAGTATCCAAATATCTTTAAAATTTCAAATACTATGTATGTATGTATGTACACTACATCAATTATTAATTTGAAAATTTTTATCAATGATATTTTAGCATGTTTATACCATATTATAGAAGTAATAATTTTTAATTATAAATTATAATTATTATTGTGCAATTTACCATTCTTTCAATTAAATAAAATTTATAATTTATCAAATGAATTTCAAATACATATAATAAATTTCATTTTACTTACGTTACATGTTAATTGATCTTTTAGAAATTGTAAATAAAAATTAAGATCAGATTTTGGCATTAGTTCACGTCCCCAACATGCCAATTTAGCTAATATCCTTGATGACATATTAACAATAAAACCGTCTTGACGATTAAGTAAATTTAAGAATGGCCCCCATACACTTTCACGACGTTTTGCTGCATAATCAAGAAATATATCAACACGAGAACGATCTTCCTGTAGAATATCATCAATCATAACCAAAATGTATTGTATCGTTTGATCTTTAGACACATGAGATAAAAGATTTAATAATGTTTTAGCACATTGAGATGGATTTTGTTGAAGATATTGTGCCTTTTTGTCGCTATCTAATGAAATTATACATTGAAAATCTTCTTGTGATATCATTTGAGATTGCATATACGATTGCCAATTTATTTTGCTTTGTCGTATATCTCCAGCTTGTTGTTGAAGTACACTAGTTGCAGCAATCATATCTATTTGAATTTTTGAAGATATAAATAAATCATAAAAAACATCATTTTGATTTAGTTCTTAATTTTTTTTTACCAATATTCTCATCTGGGAGAGATGGAATTAAATTCTGTACACGATCAGACATAATGATATTTGTTATTGATTACCGAAAATCTTTAAAAGTATCTTTTTTAAATTTTTCCAAAATTCTATGACACCTTTTTTAACATAAAATTTTAATTTCAATTAATATCTGTAGCTACTTCGAATTTTTCTTCACTGTTAATTTTTTTTTTATTTGATCTAATTTTGTCTTATTATGTCTTGTGACTTGTGATTGATGAGATAAATTGGTTCGGTTCGGTTTGGTAATTGGTAAAATAAAATATAATGGCAATTGGCAAATAAAAAATAATAAAAACGTACTATAATCACCTGACACATTTCATTTGTATATATTGTATTGTATGCTATTATATCTATATGTGGATTAAAATGATATTGTGGACTTAAATGCTCTCGGTAACACTTTTATCAATTATAAGCTACAAGTACAACATACGTGATATGACATACGAGACGAGTAGTACAATGATACTCATCCATGATTTTGAACTATTGAATTTGATATTAAATTGAAATTTGTAAGATGTATTTCACTTAAAATAAAAATAAACAATAAAATAAATACATAGAGTAAAGAAGTAGAAATATATTATCTTTGATTATTCTAAAATTAAGAAAAAACCAAATTGATAATGGCAATGACAAATGCAGTTTTTTGACATTTGACTGCGCATAGATGTAAAAATATAAGAGATATTTTCTCTTTACTTTACTCTGTAACTGCTGTGAGTGAACTGTGCGTTGGTTTGATAGTATTTGTTCTTGTCCTGTAGGCTATTCCAACTTGTATTGTGCTTGTGCTGTTCCTGTTCCATTTCATAGTATTATAGTTGATATTGAGATTGTTGAATTTGTCCTATCGTGTAAAGTAAACCACCCTGGTCCTGGCTGGCTATGCATATGCATTATTTTGTTTGTAGTCCAAGGAGAGGGAAGAGTAATAATTTAAATTATTATTATTATTATATACATATATGCATACAATGTATATAGTATATTTTTAAGTGCACACGGATACTTAGTCCATTATGGCACCGCCGATCAGTAATTTCTGTCAGATATATCATCCAGTTTATCATCAGTAATCAGTTAGGCCGCGCGCAGACAGACAGCGGAGCGGAGCTGAGCTTATCAGCGCTGAAAAAACAAACATATTGCAGTTAATACAAATGCGCATACTAAAAGCGGAGCGGAGCTGATCAGCTCTTAGCTGAGCGGAGCTGATTTTGTTCGATCACATTTGTTTGTTTGCATCAGCTGCTGACAGCTGCTTATTTTAGTTATTGTCGCTGATAGTGATAGCACGTGTTAGTTTCTTTATAGTATTTCAAATTAAAGTGAATATAGATTGTGAATTTTTGATAAGTGAAGTTTGTTTACATCTTTACATTTGTTGTTTTTCTATATCGTTTTTGATCTCTTTCAAAATATAATCAAATGTCTCAATCTCCATTCTAGTATATTCGTAAAATTTTGTTGGGTACAGTCGTAACTGATTATAAAGATGATGAAATTCTCCGAAAATTTTCCTTTTTTTATTTATATCGTGCACCCATATTCTTTTCTTTTTCCAATAAAGTATTTTTCGCAACAAGCTATTTTCCAACAAAAACAAACGACGTAATTTATATGACACCATTTTAATTTAGCAAAAATTTAATAATTGAAAAAAATATATATTTATTAATTTCACCAAATGATTTTATTTCTTCTGCTTCAATCAGCTCCGCTTTCTGTTTGCGCACTTTAAATATTTTAGCTTAGCTGATACGTGCTTACATTATAAGCTCTGCTCAGCTCAGCTCCGCTCCGCTGTCTGTCTGCGCGCGGCCTTACTGGTGTACATTGCTGATGGAAAATTAATGTTCGACTTGGGCAAGAGTAGCGCGCTGACTGGGGTTCGAACCGTGATCTCAAGATCACTCACAAGACCGTCACGCGTCACCTAACCATCGAGCTATTCAAGCCCCTAAATAATTTAAATAAATTTGCAAATGCCATATATTTTAATAAAAAAAAATCTATATTAAAAAGAAGTAGAAGTTAAAAATTAATTTAAAATACACTGAGTACGATTACACTAGTGTTTCGTTTACTGTTTAGTGTATAATTAGTTGTTATTTATAATATTATAATACAATACAATCATAACATATAACATGCAGCATACACTATACCAGCTGCTTTCGATTTAGTAATTCCAATTCCAATACAAAAATGTGTTTAGGATAAATTTATCACAAACGACACAAAAATTATTCATAACTTGCATCTACTTGAAACATTTTTCATGAGTAGCTAGGTAGCTATGCAAGTAGATAGCACACAAATTTACCTTATCTATTCGCAAGTACTTGAAATTGCTAAATCGAAAGCAGCTACTGTTTTCTTGTTCTTACTATTTCGTCTGTGGCTATTTTATAGTTTTCGTTTTCTCTTTTGACTCTTTTTTTTTGTTTAACATTGACAGTTGGAAATTGGAATTGAAATTAGACATTGGGGTTTGAGGTTACTTTTAATTTATTTTTACTTTAAACACTTCCTTTTTGTGCTAGCACTCCAAGATGGGTGAGTGAATTTTTTCTTACCATTATAAATCCTTAAAAATCTAAAAGATCTTTGTGAAAATTGAAAAAACATTGTAAAATATTATTTGTAAATATCAATTTATATTTTAAAAGATATTTAATTTATAATATTTATACAATGTTGTAGTGAATTTTTGAATTTAATTTTTTTGTAATTTCTTAACCTACGATTTTCGTTAAGATTTTTTATCCTATACATTATACAACACTACCGCGAATAAATGCATATTTTATTAATTAAAATTATTTAATTTAAAGGTATAAGTCGTGATAATTTTCATAAAAGACGTGCTACTGGTGGAAAACGTAAACCAATTCGTAAGAAGCGAAAGTTCGAATTAGGACGGCCTGCTGCTAATACAAAAGTATGTATCAATTGAAAATGTGTACATAATTATATAAAGCGGTAAAAATTTATTATATGATGATAAATTTTGCGTGTCATCTGATTAATTCTAAGAGCAATCAATTACAATAAATTTATTGTTATTAAATCTTAGACATTTTAATGGTGATGAAAAAACAAAAATCTGAAATTTATTTGTATGTTTTATAATTTTAATTAAGTTAAATTTAATTATTTTTATTTGTTTTCCTATAAAATGTAGCTTGGTGCATCTCGTATTCATAATGTAAGAACTCGAGGAGGAAATGTAAAATATCGTGCACTTCGTTTAGATAGTGGAAATTTCGCTTGGGCATCTGAAGGTAATCTAATAATTGAAAGTAGTTCGTATTAATTTGATTGTAATGTTATAATTTTATATGTTTCTCTCATATAGGTTGTGCAAGGAAAACTCGTGTTATCGATGTCGTTTACAATGCATCAAATAACGAATTGGTTCGTACTAAAACTTTAGTAAAAAATGCAATTGTTGTTATTGATGCTACTCCATTCAGACAATGGTATGAAGCACATTATTTATTACCATTGGGACGTAAACGTGATCCAAAACATCAACAAAAAGATGATGAAAACGATGTCTTAAATAAAAAAAGAAGTGATCGTGTAATGAAAAAATATTTAGCACGACAAAAATATGCAAAAGTTGAATCAGCACTTGAAGATCAGTTCTCATCCGGTCGTCTGTTAGGTACGTTGTTTTTTTTTTATAACTATCTTGTTCGAAATTTTTTATTTTATGATGATTAACAAAGAAGCGATCTATAGTTATGAGTGGAACTTGTTTTAAGTGAAACTTTATAGATATGATTTTGCTTTTGTCATAGTTACTCTGATTTATTCGTTTTATTTTATTTTTATTCATATTTTATTAAAAACAGTCAGAATAAAAATAATTTCAATTTATTTCAGCGTGTGTTGCTTCAAGACCAGGACAATGTGGACGAGCGGATGGTTACATCTTAGAAGGAAAAGAACTTGAATTTTATATAAGAAAAATTAAATCAAAGAAAGCTAAATAAGATGTATAAGAATTTTAAAATTTGAATAAAAATTTCCATTTAAAACCAAAAGTTTTTTAATTAAAAATTAAATTTATTGATAGTGAAGATCAACTACATTGTGTCGTTGGCGAAAATTCGCTTTTTTTTTTTTTTTATTATTATTTAATTTATGTATGCCGTGTTGTGTAAAAGGTATTGTTTTTTTTTGTTCTGATGTCTTAATGTTAGTTGATTGTTTCAGACATCTTTAAAATTCATAATGATTGCACCGTATGTTTTTTATCAACATCATTCCTTTAGAGGGTCAAAAATCGTAGATCTCAGTTTTGAGAGATCATCTTCAAAAATGTCTAAAACATTTGTAGTATCGTCCTCGATCCTCGTCTGCTATTTAGATAAGACGTGTACACTGTATAGCATAGTATGGTGGAGTAGGCATATTTGTAGTTTTATTTTACTCTTTTTAAAAATTTAATAAATAAACTATTGAATTCAAGATTGATTTTGTACTAATGTAAAATGCGATTCTCGCCATCTTTTATTAATTATATTGATGGGATGTGCAAAATAAAACAATTTTTTTAGTTTCCAAAATAAAAAATAACTTATTTAATGATAAATACAATTGCAAGCAAAAATTATTTATTTTTTAATAGCATTTTATTGAATATTGATATATGCATGTATGTAAAATGACAAAGCGTTCACACGTTATGTGCATTTAATTTAATTTAATCATTTAATTTTTTCTTTTGTTGGATTCGTTCTTCAATATTATCAAGTTTTGCATTCATTACACGAATTGACTCATTTATATTATTCTGTATTTCACTATAACGTTTCATAACAATGATTAAGCTCTCTTCCAAATTATCATTTGTTTGATTTAGATCAACTGCTGCATCAGACATTTCTTTTAATTTATCTGTGGCATCTGGTATATTTCGAAAATATTCAGCTCCAAGTGTTGATTCTAATTCTTTGATTTTATCTAAAATTTCAAAACTACCAGCTAAATCTGGTGCTGTAGCATTTACATAAACTTCCTTTGATTTAACTTGTTGATATTCATCATGAAAATTTGGATCCAAATATTTTTCTAATTCATTTGAACGATTTACAATTTTTGCAATATTTTCACGTCCACTCATCGCACTTGATATTAATGTATTTGCTGATAATAATGAATCAACGAAATTTTCACCACCTTTATCTTTATCATCTTCTTCTGGTAATGGACCTAAAATACGATTTAGTGTATCAATACGTTTTTCAATTGAATCTAATACCTCCATTTTTTTCAAGAATAACAAAAATACTGTATTTGTATGAATAAATAAATAATTACGAATTATTATGGAATGAATTGGTTGGATATGAATGAACTTAAAATTGAAAACATTTGACAGCTAATTTGACAATTTGACAATTTCCATAATTAATATTTTTTATTTTTGATTTTTTTTTTCTTCATTCATTTTTCGGTTATTTTTGTCTCTATTTCTCCTGTTGTACCATTCTGAACCTGTATTGTATTTGGTTGTATCTATAAATACAAAGATAATACAGATCCCGTTTGAGACTGCATTGTCTTTGGTAAACTGTCATTGCTTTTAGTAAAAGTAAATTGGTAAAATTGTAATGTTGTGTATAAATAAACCTACCTAACCTACACCATATGATTATGGAGAATATTTGCATCAAATTTGATCAAATTCACCAAAAATGAAAAATAGACAGGCGATAGTAAATTGAAATTGTAGTAGTAGTGCAATTTGCAATATAAAAAAATTATATGATACTGGCAACTAAGGCAATCAATGTCAACAAATAAACAACAACAAAATCATATAATATTAAAAACATAAAAAAACAACAACAACACAATAAAAACAAAAACAGTTATCGAGAACGAGAAGAGCCCAACTCCCAACAGGAACAGCCAAGTCAATTAAGAGAATTAACTAAACAAAAGAATATATTTTTATTTATCATCTTTGTTTTCACGATACTGACGATACAGAACAGACTCAAATAAAAACATTCAGAATTTCGAATAATTAAAATTTATTTTTCTTATTTTCTTGCATTATTTATATATACTACATCCTATAACCTATAAGTACGTATACATACGGAATGTATGGATGGATTCGATTTAGCATTATTTCCGTATTGTCTTTTGTGTCGTGAATTTGATTTAATTTAAAATAAATATCTAGTATACATTACATAGAAATTTATAAAAGTTAATAAGTTTATAAAAAAAAAATTTTTTTTGAAACGATTATCTTTAAATTTTAATATGTAATTTTTTTAAATTTACAAAAAACGAAAAAAAAAAAACTTTTGTATTAAATTTTTTTTAAAAAAAGAAAATTTTTTTTACAATATATCGATCGAAAAAATAAAAAAAAATTTAATCTTAGTATCTAAAAGTCAATTCAATTAATTTAATAATTTAAAAAAAAAAAAAACAGCATCAAATAAAAAAACAGCATCAAATAGAATAGGATGGACGGAATTAAAATGTCAAATAATAAAGATAGCCCAAGTAGAGAATCAACATCAAGAATGAGTTTAATAACTGATGATAATAATACATTACCAAGAGATTTTAGTATGGTCAGTTTAACATCGGCTAGCAGCAGCAGTCAGGAAGAATTTTTTCGTTGTCGAGATCATGCTGAAAGTATACTAAAACGAATGCAAACATATTTAGAAAATCAACAATTGTGTGATGTCGTTCTAATAGCTGGAATTGATGGAAAAAGGTAAAGTATATTTGATGATACCATATTTGAATGTAATATAAATATAATGTACCATATGTAGTGATTTATATGTAGATAGATACATTCATAAAAATTTTCTTTGTCATCATGAATCATGATTGATGGCATGGTACGTACATGTATGTACATGTACAATTGTACAAACAGTCCAGTCATTCATAAAATAAATTCTACGAGTATCACTCAATAATAATTTGCTAAAGCGAGTGTATTGTACATTAATTCAAAATGTACAAATTAAAAAAAAAAAATTTAGGATATAGGTACATAAAGATAAATAATTTATTCAATTGATAAATTTGAATTTGAATAGGTAATTCAAAATGTTACATTATCTAACTAACTATGTACTTACTAATCGTAAGTCGTATGCTCGTATGCTCGTATGTTATTTTGTTATGCCAGCCACTAAAATTTTCCCTAAATTTTAATGAGAAAATATACAAGAAAATAGCAGCAGCATTTTTTTACTCATAATTTTACGACTGTTGCTCTGGTCTGCTGGCTACTACTGCAATTTTATTGATACGTGGATTAATTTTTTTTTTTTTTTTTTTTTTTGTAATTTTAAATTATTTTCTTTTTGTTTTGATTACAATTTTTTTCTACGTATGTACTTTTAAATGGGCGCAATAATAATAACAATACGAAGAGAACAAAGAAAAATTTATACCAGATCATTGTACACAAAAAAATATTTTTGAAATATTGCCAAATTCATGTGTATGCATTTATACATAAAACTTTCACTTTAAACAAAACAAAAATATACTACAACAAAAACAAATAAGCTTTATAGAATTTTTTTTTTTTTTTTTTTTTTTTAGTAATGAATGTTATTTCAATAAAAATTTTAAATAATTACTTTAGATTTACATTTTTCATTTTTTTATTATTACAATTTTCGGGTGTTTAATTTAAAGAGTTCCAGCTCATAGATTAGTTTTATCAGCATCTAGCGCATATTTTTCTGCAATGTTTACCGGATCGTTACGTGAAACACACGAAGATGAAATCACACTTGGTGAAGTTCATGGTGATGCACTTCAAATTTTAGTTCAGTATTGTTATACCGGTAAATTGAATACAAATACTTTGTACTAGTAATACGTTCGTATGTGTATATAATGTAATTTTTTTTTTTAATTTTGATTTATTGATTTATTGCAATTCAATTAATAATGATAGGATTTATCGAATTACGAGAAGATACCGTAGAAACATTACTTGCTACTGCATGTCTTCTACAATTGAATGCAGTAGTAACAGCATGCTGTAATTTTTTAGCAAAACAATTACATCCGTCCAATTGTTTAGGTTTTGCATTTTTCGCTGAACAACAAAGTTGTACAACTTTATTAAAATTAGCAAGTGCATTTACATGCCAACATTTTATACAAGTAATTACAAAAATAATAATAATAATAACAACAACAACAAAAACTATAACTTACACATTACATCTTTCAATAAATATATTTTTTTTTTAAGGTTTGCAAAAATCAAGAATTCTTCCAATTAAATGCTGAACAATTAGCTAAACTTTTATCTAGTGATGATCTTAATGTTCCATCTGAACAAGATGTCTTCCATGCATTATTGTCTTGGGTACAACATGATCCAGTTAATCGACAAAAACATGTTCCTGAATTATTAGCACTTATAAGATTACCGTTACTGCATCCATCTGTAAAGATTTTACTTTACCATCCATACACTTACATTAAAATCAAATCAAATTGAAATTTTTTTTTTATGATCAATTTAATTTTTAATTTATTTTTAGTTTATTGCTGATCATGTGGAATCATTATGTGAGGCTAGTGGTTGTCAGCAATTAATTATGGAAGCGTTAAAGTGGCATTTATTACCAGAAAGAAGATCACAAATATCAACAGAGAGAACAAGACCTAGAAAGTCAACAGTTGGAAGATTATTAGCTGTCGGTGGTGTTGACGCTCATAAAGTATTATAAATCTGTTCAAAAAATATTCAACAAATAAAACATTAACATACATCATAATATAAATTTCTACATTATTTTTATGTTTCATTACAGGGATCAATTAGTATCGAAAGTTATTGTCCTAGACTGGATAAATGGACTTTATTGAAAAATATGACTGCTAGACGTCTTCAGTTTGGTGTTGCTGTTATGGATGAAAAATTAATAATTGTTGGAGGTCGTGATGGGTTAAAGACGCTAAATACGGTAAATGGCTATAAAATAATAATAATAATAATAATAAATAATTAATATTAAATTGAAAAAAGTTTGAATTAAAATTTTTAAATTAAATAGGTTGAAAGTTTAGATTTAAATACGATGATTTGGAGCCCATTAACTGCCATGGGAACACATAGACATGGTTTAGGAGTTGCAGTTCTTGAAGGTCCATTATATGCAGTTGGAGGGCATGATGGATGGAGCTATTTAAATACTGTGGAAAGATGGGATCCAGTAAGTAGAACATGGAGTTATGTTGCATCAATGTCATCGATGAGATCAACGGCTGGTGTTGCTGTACTCAGTGGACGATTATATGTTGTTGGCGGACGTGATGGATCAGTTTGTCATAGATCAGTTGAATGCTATGATCCACATACAAATAAATGGACTTTACGTTCTCCAATGAATAAAAGAAGAGGTGGTGTAGGGGTACGTCTCATTTATTTATTTATTTATTTATTTAATTTAATTTTTTTTTTTTTTGGCAATAGTATACATAATTGGGTAAATATATTATTTCACTGTTATATAGGTAGCGGTTTCAAATGGTTATTTATATGCGTTGGGAGGACATGATTGTCCTGCCAGTAATCCATCCGTATGCCGAACCGAAACTGTCGAACGATACGATCCTGGTACCGATACATGGACTTTGGTATGAAAAAATTGTCTATTTAGCTTACAAATAATGTGTAATATTTAAATTTTTTATAATACTAAAAATACATATGTGTGTATGCATATAATATGTAGATAGCATCATTATCGATTGGTCGAGATGCAATTGGTGTTACATTGTTAGGTGATCGTTTAATTGCTGTTGGTGGTTTTGATGGAAATCATTATTTAAAAATTGTTGAAGAATACGATCCAGAAACTAATGAATGGCAACAATTATCACCATTAAATTATAGTCGTGCTGGAGCTTGTGTTGTTACAATTCCAAATCAATTACCGACATCATCATCATCATCCTCACCGATATTACCAGTTTAGTTACGCTTTTTTTTTTTTTTTTTTTTTGATTTTATTGTTTTATTTTTACAATACTTTTTCATATTCGCATTTTTATATTTAATATTTTGATTTTATTTATAACTATCTAATTTACCTAATAAATATTTTTATAGATTTTTATTTGTTTTATGTGTGTTATTTAATAAAATGCATGATATTGATTAATTTTATAAAAAAATAATGCATTCTCGCATACTAAAAAATTATTAATTTATTATTATCAATTTAGTAAGGAAAAAAATCAAAAACAATTTGAATTCAATTTCCATTTAAAATGTACATATACATACAGTGATCAACAAAACATGTGCAACTGAATGAAACTGTCAAAAAATATTCGTATATTATTTTTAAAAAATATTTAAAAATTAAAAAATCATTCAAAATGGATAAAACATTTTGCAATATCAACATTTATTCATGATTTTCAATTGTTTTGTTTGAAATCAATAATAATATGTATTACATACATTGATATTTTATCTTAATATCTCAGTAAATTCAATTCATTTTCTATATTTTTCTCTTTTCTTTAACAAATAAACCATTAATCTCTTGTCATTACAGAGTTGACAATGTAGTTCAAATTTCTGTTAATTAAAATGAATAGTTTTTCAATATTTTCAGCTTATAATTCATTTAGTTAGATAAACAGTTAAAATTCTAAGCATAATTACAAAAAGGAACAACAAAATCAAATTTATATTTTCATGATTTTTCAATGTTTGCAGTAAAAAGAAAAAGTTGATAAAACTAAAAACAGTGTATAATTATTTTTTGTTTCAAAATGTTTTGTTCATCACCGTATATTGTAAGTTAATAATTTTTTTTTTTTTAATCATAAAAATTTAAAAATAATTAGATATTTACTCTTTGTTTATAAATATCTACACATACATACATATATACAAAACAAACATATAAAAATATTTTAAATTATGCATGATAAAAATATTTTAGTTATTATTAGTTAGTTAGTTAGTATTAGCAAAAACTATAGAATATATTTTATAGTTTTTGGTGTTAGTTTTAAGATGGATTTGTTTTTGTCCATATTTTAATATTGAATTTATAATAATTGGCTGAGTTCAAAAATTAATCATGATTTTGCAGTGTTGCAGAAGTGTTCCCGCAAAAGTTAGCGCAACACTGATTATTTATGTTGCGATGCTTTGATGTTGCTGATTAATTTTACGACAATTTTGAAGTTTTGTTGTCTTTTAAAATTTTACAAATCGGTAAAAATTCACAAAAATCAAAAATTAAATTAAATAAATAAACCAAATTCAAAATATTGAAATTTAATAATTCATTGTTCATTGTTTTCTTGATCCATGATTGTATTGATAATTAATTTAAAATCAATTAAACGTCATAAATTTGAGGTTATTTATTCATTGCAACATCAAAAATCATGATGCAAATGTTGACTTTGTGATAAGTGTTAGTGCTAACAATAAAATGCAAAAATGAACACATGATTTTAGTCATGATTACTTTTTGAACTGTTGACGAAGAAAGCTTCTTTTGCAACACATAACGCAGTGTTGAATTTTTGAACCCACTCATTTTTTAAATTTTTCGAAATTGTATAATTTTTTTTTCAGATAGAAATTCGTTTGTCTTGAAAGTATTATAAACCAATAACAAAGAAGGAAAAAATTTTTTTTTTTTTTTAACTAAAATAAGCAAAGAAAAACTAAACAAATTTCAGGGAAAAAAAACATATTTTTTTTTGCTTTTAAAATCATTTATTTGTTGTTGTTGTTGTTTTTTTCTCTCAATTATTTAAAATACAAATTTTTATATTTTTCATTTGTTTTGTTTATTTATTTTTTATAGAAAACATGGAAACCAGTAAGACCTTTTCAATATAACTATTATAGGAATAATAATTTAGAAATTGTCGATTATTGTATGTAAACACAAATATTTTCTTTATATTTTTGCAATTAAAATAATTGTAAATGATTAAAAAAAAAAAAAAAGAAAAAAAGAAAAAAAAATCATTATTTTGTAATATTTTTTGATAAAATAAAAGTTTAGTTGTGCTGGTGATATATAAAATTCTTAAAAATATTGTAATATATTTGAAAATTTTATTGTTTTTTTTTTAATGGATGGTTTGTGTTGTAGCAACGTCTAAAATAACAACACAACAGCTACACACCATACTTGAATATGAAAAAAAATAATATGTATGTATTTGTGTCGCTTTTATAAATTCATGCTTGCCAATAGAGAAATTCAAATACTCAACCCCTTGCAAGAAAATGTTGAGTAATTTCAACTATTTGCTCTGTAAATTTGTAATTTCTTATATGAATGTAAAATATAAAATAAAATGAGTAAAAGTATAGTTCTAAAACAAAAAAAAAAAAAAAATTTATGAAAATGCTATAAATGCAAGTAATCTTGCTGGCAAAATTTTTGTCTAACATACTTTTCATCATCACATGCATACAAACAAGATAATAATGCAAGCAAATTTGAAATTAGAGCGTATCCATAATTTTGATTCTATATTATTTGATTTTAATTTTAATAAATGTAGGTATGTGTGTGTACATATTTTCTTATAATCGTGCATTTTTTTTAAATTTAACAATACCTAATCAACGATATTGAAAAATTATTCATTTATTTTGATTTGATTTAATAAAGAATATTTAAAAGAAATTTTTATTTCTAAATTGAAATTCATGAAAGTTTTAATTATGTAAGAATACATATTTTATTTTATCTGTTTTAGATAAGATAAAAAATCAAAAACAAAACAAAAATTTTTTTTTTTTTGAAAATAAATATCAATAAATTATCTTCATAATAATTTTTAATGTTAGCATGTATACCCTACCCTACTCTGATAAAAGTATATTTTCATATAGTATAAGATAAGTATAAATACATAGGTGTACTTATCAAAATGATTATGAAAAATAAGCAAAATAGAAAAAGCATTTAAGAAAAAAAAAAAAAAAAAAACATTATTGTAAAGTAGTAAAGACACATTGTAAAATATTTGTCATCGTGATCGATTTGGAAGCAAAAGAAGAAGAAAGAAAAGAAAAAAAAAATGTAAGATAAGATATTTATTATACAAAAATATTTTCGAAACTGCGATATATTTTATATGTATAGAGAGAAAATAATTATATATTTTTTAATATTATTAAAATACAAAATTTTTAAAACGAAATTTTTGATTTTTTATTTAAAATAATATTCACATGAAACATTAAAATTATATTTTTTACATTAATAAATAAAAGGTTTTTTTTTTTTTTTACACTTTTACACAGTGCATCTACTACCTACTATACGTTTCATAGAAAACAGTGTAAAAATATACTGTATAATACCACATAATACATTTCATATAAAAAAAAAAATAAAATAAAATAAAATTGATTCTAGACCCCATAAAAAAAGAGAAAAAAAACTCTCTAGAAAAATGAATTTATATATGTATGTATTTATTTTTTTTTTTTAATTTTTATAAAATCATTTAAAAACATACATACGAGGTTTGTTCAAAAGAAAAGGTGAATTTTGAATTTTTTCGAAAAATAATTATTTATTCATCAATATCCATTTTGTTCCCTTCAAAGTAATCCCCTTCAGATATACACCCTTATGCTGACAGTCGAGTCGTGTGACTGCGAAATTCCGTTGTCGTTGTCGTCTCGATTTTTATTCCGTATGCTGACAGTCGTGTGATGTGACTATAATAATTTGTCGTTTTTATTCGAGTCTCGAATAAGAAATTGTCATTTTGTTTGAATTTGAATATTTAAAATAGAATATTTAAATAAAAAATAAAATATTTTTATTAAATGTTTTATTAAATTTATAATTAATAAGAAATAAATAAAATTAAAAAATATATAAATAAAAATGTTTAGTTGAAACTATTCAACTTTAGTCATATAATATTTAGTATAAAAAAATTTAATAATAAACAAATATTATAAAACTAAAATGTTTAAATATTATCAAAAAAAAAGTAAATTAATTTATTTTTATGTGTAATTAATAAAAATTTTACTTAAACCTTTGGATTTTCCGTACTTATTTTTGTTGTCACTTCACTTGAACGTACCGACTAAAAGTGACAATAAAACGACTACAAATACGACTGTCAGCATACAAGATACGACTGTTGTCTTGTCGTATTGAATCGAGATTTGAAGTAAATACGACTGTCAGCATAGGGCCCATAATGCACTTATGCCAGCGCTTCTTCCAATCCTCGAAGCACTTCTGAAATGCGGTTTTCTGTATGGCCATCAGCTCGTTCTTCGATTCCGATTTTATCTCATCATTTGTGGCAAAAAGCTTTCCTTTCATTGTTCTTTTCAGTTTCGGGAATAGGAAAAAGTCGCAGGGAACCAAATCTGGTGAATGCGGTGGTTGAGGGGTGATTACGGTGTTGTTTTTTACCAAAAAATCACGAACAAGCATTGATGTGTGAGCTGGTGCATTATCGTGATGCAGAATCCATGATTTGTTTTTCCACAATTCCGATCGTTTGAGTCGTATTGCTTCATGCAAACGTTGCATAACTTCTTTGTAGTATTCCTTATTAACCGTATGACCTGTTGGCAAGAACTCATGATGCACCACACCATTGTAATCGAAGAAAACAGTAAGCAAAACCTTCACATTTGATCGAACATGGTGTGCTTTTTTCGGTCTTGGCTCTTCTGGCCGCTTCATTGGGATGATTGAATCTTGGTTTCGACGTCATAACCATATACCCACATTTCGTCACCAGTTAAGACCCTTTTGAGCAAATCTGGATCGTCATTGACGTCATTCAATAACTCCTGAGCGATACTAATGCGACGTTGCTTTTGCTCAAAATTTAGCAATTTCGGAAAAAAATCGAAAAACACACAAAAATGTGACTAACCTTTTCATTTGTCAAAAACAAACTACTAATCCAAAATTGCTGATAATGTCAACATATGATAAACATATGTGTACCAACATAACAAAAAAAAATTTCGATAATCGAATGTACACAGCCCGCAAAAATTCAAAATTCACCTTTTCTTTTGAACAGACCTCGTATGTATGTAATTAAGTATATATACGTGTTTAATACAAATACATATATAACATATTATTTTTAATGCAAAAAATTCAAAAAAATGTAATTTATAATATAAATTTACGTTTTTAATAAATTTCAATTTTAAAAATAAATGAACAACAATTATGCATAATAGATATAATAGTATGTTAATATCTGAATGAAATCGATAATAAAGCATAAAAAACTTGAAAAATAAAATTGCAATTAATTTAAATTTAGGCAGTTTTCGGTAATTCAAAACATTTTTCATTTTCTGAATTTTCAGTCAGCTTTGAGTGTTTTTTTTTTAAGAACGCTTACTGAATTTATAAACATCTCTTAAAACGATTTCAGATAGAATGATTCATAAATGCACATCAAATCAATATAGAATCACCACATCGTTCTATGCGTTCCAAACAGTTGTAAATCGATATGAAATTACTTATAAAATGCACATAAAACATAAATGTATACACATACTTATAAATGCTGGAACATAATATATGAGTTTAAATAAGTGATGTGATACGATGCGTTGTCATTCGTTCTTTAAATGTGTTTAGGAATTTTTTGAACTTAAATGTGTTTTGTATAATTTTTTTTAATTGATCTAACTTTTAAATCGACTCAAGCGTGGTCATAAACACTGCTGAATCATTTTGAGATAGATCGGTTGTTTATTAGTTTATTTCGATTTGACGTTACGTGACTGCTGTTCTGTTCATGAACTCAGTAACTAAACTACATATTTATTGATTATAAAGTTCTGTCAAAAAATATTATAAGATGCGATGGTAATACTACAAGTTTTGATATAAAGGCAAAGGGATTTATGAACATACGATATATCTGAGGACTGGTTGTTCTTGTTAGACAAGTTGAAATAATTTCTCTACAGACATTACAACTATTGAGCGTTCGACTTTATCACAGTATTCATTCTGAAGAATATTTTCTGGAGTTCACGTCGTTGATGTTAATCATGTATTTTTCAAAACTTTTTCGTCCAACTTGATTACACACAGCCAATTTTAGTTGTCGAACTTGAACTGACGCTCCGAAAAATCAAATTTTTTTTTGATTTTGCTAAGACCAGTCGTCTTTGTCTGACTTTTGAATTGTCTGCAATCAGTCTGACAATTTATCTACAAACAATACAACATTCATCCGACTTCAAATTATTTGTCGGCCTTCGGCCAATCGTCAGAGGTCAGACATATCGTGTTTATTTTCGATGTACTAATTGCTTAACATTGATGTGTCAAAAATACGTTTTGAATCTTTGAACTTTGTATATCTTTAAACGTTTTGAAATTCACTCTCTATTTAGATTTTAGACATGCTGTCATAACAGCAATAAATATAAAAATATTAAATAATAACTTAAGTTTTCTAACTTAGTGCTTTCAGATATTTGTTTTCGAACTTTTCAGATTTACTTTATCACAAACACACTTTAAACATCTAACTTTCCGAAATTCCTTAAAATTCCATACATTTTTTTTACTGAAGGCATAAATTTTAATATCTTACTTGAAACAGATTTGAATTACCGAAAATAGCCGTATTTAAGGTCTTATAAAGTAATCCTTACAATCAACAGTTACTATATTTACCATTACCTGATTATTTGTAGATTTTCTTTTTTTATATTTACTTAAATAGTTCTTCGTATTTCTTTTCTTTTATTTTTATAATTAAATTTTAAATCTGTATGTATAACACATCACATTATGATTCTATAGAATTAATATACTATGTAGATTTTTTCTTTCTTCATATTTCTCCTTTTTTTTTTGTTTCATTCGAAATTTTTTTATAATTCTCTAAAGTTATCTTTCATTTGTTTAATGTTTCATATCATCTACTAAATACATCCGTTCAATTTTAAATGTTTTTCAATTGCTGATGGAATGTTATCTTTTGTTTTAGAATTATTACCTTGCCCCATCAATTCCGGACAATCAATATGACCCTCTTGTATACTTTTCGCTTTCATCAATAAATCATAATTTATTTTTTCTGTAACGATTGAATCCTTTCTGTACAATTAAAATAAAATAAAATTAATAATATAAATAAATGAATAAAAATTTTAATTTAATTTTTACACAAATCAATTACTAACTTATAATCTGGATGATTAATAATTTCTTGACGTATCCATGTTGCTGTTGTTAATAGTTCACCAGATGCACGTTTCTGTATTAAACGTAAATACTGTTGTATTGTACAATGTGTATCGGCATCAACATCCATTGAACCCAAATAACTATGAATTAAAGGAACTAAACCAGGATATGATGTACCTGATTTACCATTAATTATTTCATCTATTGTCATTAATTCATATTCATCACAACAACAACAATTTGATGATGACGATGGCGATGACAAACTTGATGATACTGATACTGATGATGAATTCTCTTTCATACAATTTTGTGATGTTGATGTAATATTAATATTACTGGAATTTGGAACTGATGATTCATTCGATTCCTTTGAAATGATATTTTTCCGAAACCAAAATTTCTCTTTTCGGCAAGCATCACGTTTTTGAGCTCTCTGCATATTATCATCAACCTACATATTACAATTACACAAAATTATGGATTTCATTATTTCTTGTTTTTTTTTTTTTTTTTTTTTTTTTTTTTTGTTTACCTTACTAATAGGCACCAAAAAATTTAATTGATATGATAAAATGACTCTAGTTAACAATACAACGAAACAAACAATTGCTGCATTCTCGAAATCAGTTAATTGTAATTCACACGGACGAAATTCTACTCGCCATCCAATTGATGAATGAGGCGGCGGTGGTTTAAATCTCATCGTCTGCCAATTTGTTGATTGAATATTTTCAAAATGATCAGTATCCTCTTCATCATTTTGATGCACTTTCTCACTAAATAATGATACTGTATCCCTTATAAATAGATGGGCAATATGTTGAGCTAATAAATGATCAATATCACCATCTCTTAATCTTTGATATATATTTTCGTCGTAGATTAAAGACACATCATTGTATCTAAATAAAGAATTTTACAAAAATAAAATAATAAAAATAATTAAAAATTTAATTTTCTAATCTTTTTTTTTTTTTTTTTTGAAATTTCTGTTTCGTACTTTCCTCCTTCAGGCGACAGATACGAATCAATTGAATCATATCTAGATTTATTAATTCTGAATTGTCCCTCTTTTAATGGTTTTTCTCCTCGTTCCTCTGGTGTACGACAATCTACAGATGCACTTATCACATTCCATCTACAATCAGATTCTGTCAAATATCCACGGTAAGCTGGTGATGCTGCTGTTAATGCTAACATTATTGGACATAATGGTGCTAAATGATCATAAAGTGTTCTAGCTTCATTTATGTTACACGCTTGAAATGTTAATTGTAAACAACAGCAACCCATTCCAAAACCCATAGCATCCATTAAAACGACGTCAGGTTCATTTGGTGGACTACCATCCACTGGAATTTTTGTATTATCATCTTTGAATACTTTAAGTTTAATTGAAACTTTTTCACCGCGTCTCTGACGTATATTTCTTGTTAGAGTTTTGAAACGTGGATGACCAGGAAAAATTGCTTCATCAGGAAAATATAATGATCTTGCAGCCGAATTTACATTATCCGGTGTTGGTTCATATTCTGGATATGTAAATGATGGACATCCTAAGCGCGGAAAATTTGTAATGGACATAACATGTTCGTTTGGTGGTAAAAGACTTGAAACCTCTTGTCTTCTATATGCCATATTCGCTTCAACAACATTGAAATGCGCTAAAAGACCACCATATGGTTTTCCTGGTGTACCTTCAATCATATATGCACCATATTCTGGTCTCCATAATGATTTTACTCCTGTAATTATTTTTTTACATAATTTATTATGTTAAATATTTAATTATGTTAACTATTAATACCATTTGGATCGGCATTTTCTTTTTCATTTAATTTCGATAAAATTTCTTCTGCACGCAATGATACTTGTGCTTTTTGATTCTCATCATCGAATCTCACCAAAATATATTCGACTTCATCGCCCCATTTTAAAACATCACCTTGACGATCCTTTAATCTCGCATATAACCGTATGAATTGTTCGATACCATGATTTCGAACATGTGATGCAAGCTTTTTAGTTTCTTCCCATGATAATGGGCTGCCTTCTGTTAACAGTCCCATTCTTTTGTAACTGATTTATAGATAAGATATACATAGTGAGAAATTTTTATTTCTAAATTATTGAAATTTTTTTTTTTTTTTTTTTTTTGCTTAATAAATACCTACATACGTACATATGTACATAAAAATTTTATTGAAATACAAGGAAATTTATTGACGAAGCAATTATTATCTATTATCAAAATTAAAATTTTTATTTTAATAAAGTACATTTTTATTTTATGTGTAATGTATTGTGTTTGATTTGTTTAGATTAAACTAACAATGACATAATACATTTTTATTTATTTCATTCAATCATCAACTTCATAAAATCAATATTTATTTTAATGCATACGTTTTATTTAATTATTTATTGTTTTTTCTTAATTACGTTCGAATAGAACCATATTTATCCATTAATATGTACATAATACATAATATTTTTTATACGTACGCATATACATATATGTATACCTATGTACTTCTTTATCTTTTTGATTAAATAAATAAAAAAAAAAAGAATTTTATTTTCAAGTAGAAAACTAGTTTACAGGTGCCAACTGTTATGTATGTACATTTATATGTAAATAATAACTATAATTGAATACAATATATACTTATACCTCAATATACCCATGTGCTATGTACTCGTATGTATCTGTGTTTATTACATTTCTAAAAGGAGAAATCAGAATCCATATAACGATAACATCATAATGACATTGCACTTTTCTTTGTAAAAGTTTGATTGTACAAATAATGATGAAAATCAAAAATTTAATTTTATTTCATTTTTATCGCTAAATGTAATAAATATTATATGGGGTGATCAAATTAGTAATGTAGGTATTTAGTTTTTAAATATTATAAGCATTTTTAAATATCATAGCAGCAATATAAGCATTTTTTTTAGAATGTACCTACTCTGTAGCGTTCATATTTATTGTTGTTTGGCAACAAATCACCATGACAAAAACTTGAGTTAAATAATTATTTATTGCATAGAAATTTTTTTAGATTGACTCATTATTTGATGGAAGATAGAAGAATCGATTTCATCTTGTGAATTGACCACCAAACACCAAAATATAATGTGATATATAATTCAAATGAACTTTTTTTTTTTTTTTTTAAATTAAATCATTGAATGAATTTTCTCTAATGAACTACAAACACTCAAATCAACATTATTCGTGTTATTGGTGTAAAAAATGATCAAAATTAGTGTTCCAGTTCTAGTTTTCAGAATCAAATTATGTATCGACTAAAATTCAATTTTATTTTAAAACGAAAATTATATGAATGAGCGTAGAGGTAGCTCTACCTCTAATTTTATCACCCTATATATACTCTACAACATAAAATTCTGCATTTTACATTTTAATTTTATCAGGAAACATAAGTTTTAAGAATTGGTCATAAGAACGAAATATAATTTTACGCTTTTTAGAATCTGGCTTTCAATTTGTATAACTATGAAAAAAAATTTTCACAGTAGATAATTAATAAAATTATTTTGTGCTATTTCCCATAAATAATAATAAATCATAAAAAATTTATTTACATTGGGTACATACATATATGTAGATACCATACCATAATATGTATAGTATAGTAGATAGTAGCTACAGCTGAGCTGAGTATATAAATGTGTGTGTGTAAATCGAGGTACAATCTATGTAAATGTACATATGTATATATGATATTTATTTACTTATTTCTTATGAATTTCTCATGAATTTTAATTCTCATGAAGATGAAATATATATATGTAATAACGTATGGTGTACATACTATAGTATACTACATAGTATACAGGGTGTCCCACTCCCAAGTTCGGGTGCAGGCATTTTGCTAGTCGATTGGTCTTGCTAAGAAACGAAAAAAATCGTATGGTGGGGGGGTGTTGTCAAATATTAAGGGGTGAGGAGTTAGGAGGCTCAGAAGTTTTTTTTTAGGTCAAGTGACTTGTTTCCTATTTGTGGTCATAACTCACGAAATCCTTGGTCGTTTCCAATTATTTTGCATTCATTGGGAAGATAATTAATCAGTCCTTACTTTGATAATTGAATTGTACAGATCGATTTCAGTGATGCCAAAGATATGGTGCATCAAATTCAAATTTTCATGGAAAAAAATGCAAAATTTTAAGATCAAGGTCAAGGTTCAATTTTGAGAATTTTTTTTTAAATTTTCTTTACTTATAATATTGCCCAATGAATTGCCTTTCATTTGCAATTTATCTTATTCAATTATCTGTCGTGGTTTTCGAGTTATGATAAAAAGTGTAATTGTGGTTCTGGTGCTACCAAGAAAGTTAATATTGGGTCATCCCATGCCATAAGTAATGTTTACAGGTACCTGCTTATTACGTATATGTGTGAACGTATGAGTGTGTATACAATAATACAATGGATTACGTATAGTAAAATAATTATTAGATTTTGAATTTTAAAACATAAATATCAGATAATGTGCTACACATTTTATGTGTCACCTGACATAATTAACGATTTGTATTTACTTAATAACTATAACTGCGAAGTGCGAATTAATATAATATATGTATAATAGAGGTCATGTATGTGGATTAGATACATGCATGTGTCTATTAGAAGCAAAAGGGCATGTTTTCCGTTTTATACGAAAAATGAGATATATGTATAATATATTTTGTAAATTCTTCAAAACCTCATCTAATTTTATCTAATACATTTCGAAAAACTCTCATATAACTGTTAAAAAATTGATTTGAAAAACACCATTAGTTTTAGAAAAAGTTTAGTTTCAAAAAGGTGTCTTTTCCAGTGAATACTATGTATATTTTATCAAAAGGTCTTTATTCCAATGCAATTGATGTATTGATACAAAAAGTTATTTTCAAATAGGGCTGCTTTCCTTTTTCGGTTTTGTTCGTGCAAAATCAGTTAAAATGCTCGAACAGTTTTAAAATAATAATAATAAAAGACTGGAAAAAGTGAAAGTTCTACACACTTTAAACCTCCAGTTAATTATAATTGAGATATATTTAATGTACATAACAATTAAATCCGTTTTCTAACCAATTTTTTTTAAGTTTTTGTAGATCTTTCTCTATATTATATTTTTATCGAATAAATTTGAATGTCATATTCATATTGATCCATTAAGGAAAAAAAAAATAAATAGATAAAAAGATCACAATTTTGTTTAAATTGTCGTTGTTCTAAAAAATTATATATATACATTTTTTAATTAAAATTTCAACAGCATTCCACTTAACTAATTAAAAAAAAAAAACAATTTTCATATTTACAGATGCTACTAATAACAAATAAAACGTTTTTCGTGTTTTTCTCAGAACATGTTAACATGCCCTTTTGCTTCTAATAGACACATATGTAGATACTGTACTGTAATTGTATATTGAAAAATTCTAATGAAATTCGCTAATAAAATAAACTAAAATCATAAAATAAAAAAATAATAAATAAACTGATGGTTAGATTATATTATGATAAATGAATGTAATCTAATATACCTAATAAGAAATTATATAAATAATGAGGCATAGCTATGAAATAAACATAAAAATTTAATCAGCAAATTTGATTGAATGATCACATAATAATGACTGAATAGAAATTAAGAACAAAATAAATATTATTATATTATAAATTTAATATCTTACTTTTATGTACAGACAGATACGTATTATTGAAAATAATGTTTCACCACTTTATTTTTGCCGTATCATTAATTTTGATTGTGTAAGAAATTATTTATTTTCCTCTTTTTTAAAGATATCAAAATTATTTTTAATTTTTGGTTCTTTTTTTATAATTATTTTGTATTTGTATGTTTCTGTTTGTTATTGTTATTTTTCACTTATGTTTTTCTCAATAAATTAGAAACACAGATTAAGAATTAAAATAATAATTCGTTCTTGGTATCTCAATACTGTAATAATTAAATAAATATTTTTATTATTCGCTTTCTTATTTTATGCTCATGAATTACTATTTTTCAGTTAAGATTTGCATATAATGTTAATTAACTTTATTTATATGATATTTCATTAAAATATGATTCAAAATTCAATTAATTAACAAAACTCCGTTTTTATTCTATAATATAAACTAGGTACATAAATGTATATAATTTCCACTTTGTTACATAACTTAATAATAACGATTTTATTTGGAAAACTATATAATCACACCTTTTTACATATACATTTGTAAGTAATATTATATAAAATTTAATTAAAAAAACTATAAAAATATGTAAAAGTTATTAATTAAACTCTATAATGAAATGAATGAACAACTAAATTTGTCACTGTGACTGTATTATGCATCACTCTCCATCCATATATCATATAATCACACACAATATCACAATCCCATAAAGAAATGAAATATCAAATCAAATAAGCAAACATTAACATACACATGAAACCTGAAAATGTAATACATATATACGTAAATGCAAATGCAGCTGGATCTGGCTGCGGCTGATCTGATAACTGGACAATGGACAAACACAAAGGACAGGTACAGACAGATCAGGTGCGATTCTAGGTAAATTTACTTTTATATGTTATATTGTAGTTTTAAGTATAAATGTAAATGATATAAATTAATTAACTGTGCTTGAAACTCGAAAAGTTAAAATTGAGAATTCAAATTCAATTGAAATCAAAACATGTTTTCTCCTTGTTTTTAAACCTATCAAGGAAGACGAAGAAGTACGACAGAATGACAGCTGAATCAACGAGAATACACGATAAACACACTGACAAGTGACAATGACAATACGCTATCAAAATTCAAAACATCAAAACCAATTTCCAGAAATTCCATTATTTCAATTAGCAGACCTAAACTATTCCAATCCAAAGACTCAAACTGTTACAGTTACAGATTACAGATTACAGTCTACGTCTAAAGATTATGACAACGACAACAACATCATTTTTCATAAGTGTTAATTATAGTACATATATTAAAATATGCTATATGTATTGTAGAAATAGTGAAATAGTCAGAATATACTTTTTTTTTTTATTTTTTTTAATTTTTCATAACATTTCATACATAATAACATAACATAAACATAACAATTTCATAACTTAATGTTCATAATAATATAGTAAATACATACATACATAATAATTGCCATATTTAAATGAAAAAAACGTGAAAAAACCCACAATTTGATGATATTCAAACGATATCAGTTCTCTTAGCTTCAATTGTTGCCTTTATGACTATCCTTTTTGTCTTTTCTTGTGGTTTTTTGGATTCTTAGTAAAACTATCTATAATTTAAGTTAGAACTTCATTTAAATTTAAAATATCTGAAAATTTAAGACTGCCTATATTAATGTTTCGAGTATATGCATACATATATATTTATTGTGATTGTAAAATTAACATGATTTTTCGATATTCGAACAGTAAATTATGACACTACTTTGGAAATGAATTTTCAAATTATTGATAAAATAATACATATATACATTTAAAAATTAAGGCATCCTGAAATAAGGCCATACGAAATTAAGCCATATGGTCATATTTCAAATTTTTAATTGAAATAAGACCATAATTTGAAATTTTTTGATTATGGCCTTATTTCAGGATGTTTTTCTTGAAATAGGGTCGTATGGCTTTAATTCAATTTTAAAAATTTAAGGTCGAAATAAAACAGAATTGATTTAAAAAAAAATTGTTTTTAAAAAGAAATGGAAATAAAATTCTGTACATAATAAAGGCTGAATTTCCGGATCGCTAGCTCGTGATATCGATACAGGACATTTTTAGAACGGTATTAATAGTCCATAGAAAATAATTATATTTAATCTTCTCTTATAAATATTAAAAATGTTTAAAAAAAAGTGAATTTTAACATATAAAAAAATTCAGAAAAAAGTGTTTCCAATTTACCTTTTACCAAAAATTTAAAAAGAAATGCAACAACAGTAGATTTAAATTTACCTTTTATCAAAAATTTAAGAAAAATGGAATAATATTGAATTTAAATTTACTTTTTACTAAAAATTTAAAAAAAAAGATCATTTTACTAATTTCACTTGAAATAAAAATTCAATTAGAAATTTTTCAATTTACAAGTCATGTGATAAAATTTTCTATTTTATAGAAAGTACTTAAACGGGTAAACGCATTATTGATACATATTCATCATAATTAATCTCATATTGTTATCGTAATAATTAGCTGTACAATATTTTTAATAACAATAATACAATAATTTTCAATTCATTTTTTATTATTAGAAACAAGAATATGGATAACCATAAGGCTTAATTTCGTATGGCCTTATTTCAGGGCAACAAAATTAATTTTCAAAATGTTGGCAGTGTTGTAATTTACTATTCGAGTATCGAAAAATTTTGTCAATTTTACAGTGACAGTTAGTTAATTCGTATTTTTTTTTTCAATCATACCAACACCAACGCATTAACCTAATAAAAATTGATATGCAAATTCGCATTGTATTTGTATTGTACAAATATGTGTATATTTGTATTTATATGTACATATATTTTTTTCTTTCGACTCGCTCGAGAAAAGAAACGAGAAATAAGAAATAGCAAATAGGTGGTCTGCCGTCTGCGTTTTGTGTATATTATTATATCAAATTTTGTTTATTAATACAATACAATATAAAATGTTCCCATTTTACATACATTGTATATTTGAAATTCGCGTATTTTTGTTAAATTAATTATTAGTAATTGCTAAATGAATTTTTTTTTTTGTGATAAGTGTTATTTACATAAAAATTTTGAACCTTAAGATTTATATATTATTTACAACATAAATTTGTACAATATTAATATATCAGTATGGAGCTACAATTTATAATGTGTACGGTAGCGGTAGTATAGTACACGGATTTAATACGAGTTGTATAATAAGTAAATATGAATGAATAATGGATGATTAAAAAATGTCTATAATTTCCATGAATAATTATTTGGAAATGTATAATAAAATGTAGTGCTATAACATTTAATTGAAATAAAAAATAAAATGAGAAAAAAAAAACGATAAAGATTATTATATTAATTAAAATTAAAAAATGAAAGTGTGTGTTCAATAAATAATGTAATTATCAAATTTGCATTCTAGACTATATTTTTTTATTTTATATTATATATTTTTAAAGGTTTTTAATATGTAATGGTAATATGTCTAATGGAAATATGAAATGAATGAAATATGTATTTTAAGTTTTAAATTTACAAATTATTAATTTAAATATAAAATTACAAATTAATATTATAACTATTTAATTACATACATTATAATCAACAACGAAATGTTTATTAGGAGGGAGAATTAAGAAATAATGTCGTTGTCGATATTCACTAGAAAATATTGTTTATATACCTAAATATTGTAAATCAGATAATGCAGATCCAGATGCAGGAGCAGGTAATGTTAAGTCGCTGTAATGATAATAAAATAATCCAATTTTTTTTTTTTTTTTTTATGAAAATGCATTCAAATTCAAAGGTGAAATCATGGGAGAAATGCTAAACTGCGTCTTATACTTATTTTTATTCTTATTAAATATTTACATACGTTTTAAAAATTAAATATACTATTACCCGTGAGCATAGCATATATTTATAGTTGTACAAGTTATTTAGCTCTGTGGTTGTACTGTACGACACGTACATACTTGATTGGTTATTTAGAACATAAATAATGGATGATAATGGTACGTTATATCAGCTGACATACAATGCACACAAATAAATATGCATATTATTTTTCAAGTCATATTTACACTGTAGAGAAAAATTATACCTGCATATTTACGAATGCACGAAAAATAAAAGTATAAAAGAAAAATAATAAATCTATTAATTAAATACATAATTAATAAATAATAACTATTGATTATTCTGTTCCCATATATAGTACACAATATTTAAATATGTATTAAAATATAATTTTGTTATAAATTTATAGATAGTAGCATGTACAATACTTTTTTTTAAATGTATACCTAGTACCTACCCATTTAAGTTCTTTGGCTTTTTAAGCGCTGATGGTTGAGTTAAGGCCTAAGCAGTATGAATGAAATAATGGGTGGTATTCTGTACACGCATAACAGATTCTGTTATTTTGACAGTCTGTTATTCTTCATATAAAAGTTCGACATTTCATAACAGACTCTGTTACGTTCGAAATTGGTATTCTGCGTGTACAAAAATCTGTTATAATTCTGTTATAAACCTGTTACGATAACAGGCTCTTTTTTATTTCTGTTACGATAAAGTTAATGTGTAAAGTTCATGTATTTGATGTATTGAGTGAAAAAAAATTGTGAAAAATGAATTTTAATAAAAAAATTATAAAAAATAAAAAAAATAAATAAAGGAAATAAGAACTATTTTAAGAACTAACAAAAAAAATGATTACATATATGTTTTGATAATTGAAAATTTTAATACAAATTTTTCACTGTGTATAGTATACACTTACATTTTTCTGACATTTTTCTCAATGTTAGTTTTTAAAATTTAAAAAAAAAATGTTGTATACTATAATATGATTAATTTATAAAATTTTAATTTAAATTCCTATCACTGTCATCCACTTTTATTTTTTTACTTTCTACTAATTGTAAACAAAACAAGAAACAACTGTTTTCGAAAATGATTTGACAACTTCATAACAGATTCGAAAATAAAATGCACACAGAATACCAAATATAACAGATCTGTTATAACTCGAATTCTGTTATGAACGATAACAGGAATTCTGTTAAATAACAGAATTTTACAGAATACGACCCAATATGCAACACGCAGTATGCATAGCATACAGTATTAAAGTACTTTTGATGTTGGATGTTGTATACTTGTTCAAATTAGTGCAGTGTGCACTTGTGCAGTATTTATAGCCTAATTATTTAGTTGTGATTAAAGTGTCACCTTCAAAAAAAGGAAGTTGTGATTTTTATAAAATTGTATGTATAAAGAGTAAAACACAATGATCGCCACACGTATTTTTATAGCGCCACATTGTGACATTTAAAATACAGCAAACAGTCTACAATACCGGTCGGTATATTGATTATTTTCAATTTTAATTGTGAAAAGTTTATTAAAATAATGATAATTTTACACTTTACATTTGAATTACAACACAAAGTTTAAATAAAAATGACAATTATAATGTCAAATTCGTCTACACTTTTTTTTATTCTCTTGAAATGAAAAAAAAAAAAAAAATAAACGAAAAAGAAATAACGTACCATAAAATTCGAATTCGATCAACTTTTGTGGCGTAGCTTCATTGTATTTTGTTGTGTTATAAAATATCGTTTAGCGATTGTTGGACTGTACTTTATAATACATAATACTTCATACAATTTTGGTTATCATGCAACAAATAAACATAAACATTTTCCGCCTTATCACGATATTCGAAGACGATGAAACGATGAAACGATGAAACGAAACGATACGGTATAAAATTGCTATTATGAACCTTCATCGTTTCGAATATTAAGTGGTACATAGTGGTACAATATAAATCCCTTATAAAACGAAAGTTTAATGTTTAATTCATACAATTTCCAATTTTGTTGTAAGAAAAAAGGGTTCGATGTCATTTCTATTCACGTCGATCGTGGAGTTCGATTCGATAATATCGAGCTCGTAAAACTTCACCTCGATACGATTTTTTATGTGTATCGTAGAAGTCGATAATATCGAATCGAACTTGCTACCAACTTAATAAAAAAAAATTAAAGATTACTCGACATTTTTTGAAGTTTATTCATTTTAAGGATTTTGAAAAAATAAATTTTCCTGTTTGAAAAAATAAAATTAATTTTTTTAAAATAAAAAATGATTTCGACCGAGTTATTTTGGACAGATGAAAGTGAAGAAGAACTAGAAGAAAATCGAAATGTGATTAGAATTCAAAGAAGGAAAATTAGAAGCGAATTCAATTTATTCCAACTACCAGATATTTCGTAACTTTTTAGTCTTTTATGTGATATGTCCTATTATAGTCCTACACAACATATGTATGTAAAGTACATGTAAATTATATCTAGGAAAAATCATGATTAAACTGATTATACCTTTTTCCATTCCTCAGTACTTTTTTGTGGAGGTCCTAAAGAATTTAATGTTTCTTTTAATTGTTCCCACAATTCATTTTTATTAATTTTTATCACTCCAGTTGAGAAATTCCTAGCGAAGTCTTGATTTTGATCCATAAACTCCACTAATTTTGCAAATTGGTCTGAATTTGTATATCTGGCAGTTTTCCTACACAAACAATTTGTTTGTGAGAGAATTTTATATATAAAACAATTTAAAATTATAGTCAACTTACATTTACCCCTTGAAAAATAAATTTCTTCGATTAATTAACACAAACAAAATTAGAAAATAGAAAACAAAATTTTAAATAACACAAGCACGATAACAATTATACTGTCGAGAAAAAATTCGATATGATCGTTTGACGTTTAGATAATATCGAATTCCACGATAACCTATTTGTTCGATAAATCGAGGTAAAGAATTCGATATCCAACTGCATGATCGACAATGCTCGATATACCGAAATAAAGAGTTCGATATCGAACTCCACGATCGATGTGATTATTTTGTTGATGTTTTGAAATATCATTTTTAATAATAATTTCCATTTTTTTAAAAAAATTAATTTAATATTAATATTCACAAATATAAGTAATATGCTTTAAATAAAAAAAATTCTATTAAAAACCAAAAAAAAAAATAAATTTATATGTAAACGATGAACAAAATGCTATCGACTGAGTAGTCGATGAAAATCGTTTGAAATTGGAACGTTTCGAATATCATGATCGCGTTTTTAACAAGACGATACGAAACGTTTCGTCTTCGAATATCATGATAAGGCAGTTTGTGATTTTGTGTTTTTTTATGTGACCTAATCAATTATTAAAAATGATTGTCATCGCCCATTGGATATTGGGAATGCGTTACTACTAATACCATAGAATAATAAAGCTACGCACACATATGTATGTAACTTTATTATTTTATGATAGTTACATTTATGTTAAGCTATTAAAATATAAAAATTTTCTTTTATATAAATATAGTAATTAAATATTAATATATTTATCTAATTTTTTTACAATATTTGAAGTAGAAAAAACGCATTAAAATTAACATATGAAACTATATTTTCCCCATCAACATTAATAATTTGTTGGTGAATTTGAATTTCAATTGAATTCTCATTTATTAATTATGTAAATTATACTTAAAGAAAGTAAATAATTCTGTGCATTTCTATATTTTTGTACAATATTAAGAAGAGGAAATCAGGAAATTAGGAATAATATATTTGATTTGCTGCTTGTACGATTTATATAGATAAAATAAATTAGATATATGTATGTAGGTAAAGGTATATGAAACTAATCAAAATGAATAATAATGAAAAATTAAATACCACATTATTTATATGTGCATATATACATATGTATATGTATATGTATGTATTGCATTATTTGTATTTATATTTATATTATATGTAGAATACATATATAGTATGTAATATACATTTATACACATATATGTGTAGTTTGTTATGTACGTACAAGTACAATACAAACCCATACAAAATGTCTAAAAGGAAAAGAATAAATAGGAAATAGTTCTAACGTAAACACAAGATCAAATGAACAAATATATAATTTTTATACATAAACATATGAGAAAATGTTTTTGAAAACAAAAATACACAAAAATATTTATGATATATCTATTCGATAAAGAAGAAAAATGGAACGGAATGCGTGTTTTACTAGAAAATATTTTTATTAATGAAAAACAAATGTATACAGACAAGACAGTATACATATAACATGCATAGTATATTAATATTTTTTTTTCTATATACATAAATATACATGAACATTGTATACTATATAACATGTGATTTGAACTGACAGTATATAAATTGAAATTTTAATTAAATATTATTTTCTTCTTACATACATGCATGTATGTATAGATATTGTACTGTACATTATTAAAAATACATATATATTCCATTTTTTTCGAAAATACAAGGTTTTCTTAAATTTTTTATTTTGATAATACAGCAATACATACACAATAAAATCCATCCAATATACCTATGTAGATGTACTATTAATTCTAAAATATCTGAACCTAATATATATAAGAAAAAAATAATATACCCAATATACCTACATATTTAAGAAAAACAAAAAAATTGTGTTCGTTTTGTGTTGTATGTAATGTGAGTGTATCCATATCTATAGTTAGAGTTTACATACCTATTCTATATATTGCCTGCCTTTATCTATATGGATGGATGTATACTATACTGTACAATTTACATACATAATTTCTAATGAATTTTATGAATTTTAGTTTTAAGAATTAAAGTAAGTAGGCCTCTAAACTAAAAGTATACCTAATATAGACTTATATAGTAAAATGTAAAATATTCAGAATTAAGTTATGCTATGCTGAAGGTGAAGCAGAGTTACATTTTTTGTGAGTGACTATAGGATTTTATAATTACATACTACATACAGAGAAACTAAATTAATAAAAGTCTAAAATCTACAAATTATTTATTTCGATTTTCGAGGTATTACATATATTATTATCATTGAAATATTCATTTATTTAATGTATTGTAATGTATCTAATATATGATTAATATCTATTATTTGCGTATTAGATTGTATATAGTAGGTACCTACAACGCTACAACCTACAAAATATGTAGAAGTAGTAATGTAGATATTTGTTTATTTTTGTCTTTCTGACAAGATTAAAAACTTGTATTGTATTCCGCCGTTTTCTGTACGAAACAAGTTAATAAGACAATAATAAAATATATACCTATAAATTATAAAAATACATTATAATACCTGGCGCTGGCTGGAAAGTTGTTTTGTTATAATTTGTTAATTTGTGTTATGTATAGGTATTTGCATTATATCTTAACAATTTTATTTTATTGTAAAGAGTGAATTATAATAATAAAAGCGCACGCGTTACATTACTATACATATTTTTATCTTTATGTACTTTATATTACTTTGTAAAATGGTAAAATTTAATTAAATTAAATTTAAGTTGTAAATTGTATATCATATTGCAGGTATGTACATATGTATAGATAATAGGATATAATGAACAAACATATTTTTCAATAGAAATTGTAATTGTAATTCAATACTGCGCTTCTCTATACAACTATACAAATTTTCTTTTAGAAATTATTCTTATTTTTATTTACACTTTATATGTATTTTTTCATACATTAATTTTTTCAATTAACTAACTTTCACATTAAATGTAAATTTTATTTTTATTTTCAATTTTCATGTCCAATTAGAATTTAGAATTGTAATATGTGTGTAGTCTGATCTGGATCTAATGTTGATTTTATTATCTATCAGTCTTGTTTTCTTTCTTTCTTTTTTTGCAGTTTGCTTGCAATTGCATTGTATTGTATTGTAATTGTAATCCAATGAAAAAATTATATTTTCTCGAAATTATCTCTCAATCTCAACTGCAATGCAACTCACATGTCACATAGCAAGGCAATTTTCGCCTCCAGGATCCAGGTCCCGGCTTTATTTATAATGTAAAATTGACGCGAGAAGCGAGACTCGCATTTCGCATTCGCATCGCATCGCATTGTCATTTGTCAGTATCTTATGCTTATCATGTTTATCCTTCCTTATCGTATCGTATATTTGTTCTCGGTCTCGCACTCACATTATTTATATTTATTTATACTACATCAGATCAGTCCTCACTTCACTCCTCAATCACAATCTAAGATCTAAGTCATTCATTATGCATAGTTTAGTTTGTTTTTGTTTTTGTTTCGTATTTTATATTCCATTTACTAAAAATGTGTATATACATACGTGAATCTGTATACATATTCGTAATCGTTTCGTATCATATTTATATATAAATACGAAATTAAGCACACAATCACACAATCCACAATTTCATTGCACACATGCAGATACACATCGTATATAAATATGTATATTTATATATATATTATATTTTGGTATTTTTTATCATAATTATATCATAGTGTTGGTTTAAATGTTACATATGCACACACATCTATGCGAATTTATATTATGTATTTATACATATATATAAATTATTATCCCAGCTGACCAAGTGAACTCATAGTGAATTCATTCTGAAAAATTTTTACGCTATAGCTGGTCACAGTGAATTCAATTAATGAATTCATTTTGAAATCACTTTATGAACGTTTCATGAAAACACGAAATGAATTCATATTGAATGCACTTTGTGAGGGTAAAATATCATTCACAATGTGAGTAATCAATGAATCCTGGCTCTAATTATTATATTCCTACTTTTCGATTTTTTTTCTTCATTGATTTAAATAAAAACTCTTTAATCACTTAATAATTAATCACTTCGTTATTTTTTATTTATTTTTAATAAACTAATATTACACAGAATTTAAAACACTTGCTTATTCCTTATTCTTAGACTCAAATAACTACATTTTATATCGCTTCAGTTTACAAATTAGTACATGAAAAAAAAATACAAAATTTCACTTTACGTTCACTAAGTGATTCCATAGTGTTAGCCTTTGTGAATCGCAACCATTTTACGAAGATAAAACGAATGAATTCGCCTAATCATAAAATTAAAATAAATAGTCGTCATTCGTTTACATAAATCGTCATTCATCAAATGAATTTTATATGAATATAATTCATATTTCAATCACTTGGTGTATTCATAATGTAACCATATTTTTGATTAATTCACTTATTTTTCATTTCGTGTTTTCAAAATGAATAAGAGAAAAATTATTCATTTCGTGAAGATTTTTGGCATTCACTATGAATTCACTGTGAACCTAGTTCACTGAATGGTCAGCTGGGATTGTTTAAAATTCAACAATCGTATTTTTTATCAATATAATTCGACAAATAGAATTATTGTTAAATTATCTATCTTGTATTTTATATAAATGAAATAATATTAATATACATATAAATGTAGAAATGTTGATCAGAATCAAATAAAAAAAGTGAATAATATTAGAAAAAAATTGAAAACTCTATAATGTTGTAATGATAATAAATATGGTAGGTATAGGAAAACATAGAATGTACGTAATAGTATTCTGTTCTTTTTATTATTTTATTACTACGAATTTTGTTCATGTTCATGTCGTGTCGGATTTGAATTGGATTGGAATTTTAAAAAATTGTATTTGTGTGTGCATTATACAACTATATATATATATATATAATTTTAAGTATAATTTTCGGATGTACATATGTTATTATTTGAAAATTATTAACCGTCTTTAAAAACTATAAATACATATATAATTTATTAATAAATTTATTTGGAAAGTAGTTTAAACAAATATAATAAAAAAGTTTATAAAAAAACCAAAACTGTGTTGTAATTTTTTCTTTTTCAAAATATGTATGTAGACTACCTTTACATATTTATAGTTTTGTAGTATTTCATTTTAAAATAAAATCCAAGATTGTTATAAGGAGAAAATTAAAAAAGATTTAGAGATAGCTATCTCATTAAATATATTTTAATTTGCATCGTAAAAAATTAAAGTTTAGAATTAAAAAAGTGAATCAAATAAAATAAGCATATTGAATCTACCTAGGTACATATATAATATATATATGCACATATTATAATATTAATAAATGCATTAATATGCATAAACAAAATGTGCATACATATATGTACATATGCAATATACGTGAATTAAATATACTATATTTATATTTACATGTTCAGTTTGTCCTTGCGTGTGTGAGATAAATAGGAGTAAATAAATATTAAATTTGGCTGGCAAGCAAAATGTGAAAATATGATGCCGCCAGTCCGCCACCGCTACAAATTATCATTTTGGTTTATCGTCATCGACGCCACATTGAATTTCATATAGAAGGAGAACAATTATTAGTGTAGTTGTAGCTGTGTTTGTGTTTTGTGTAGTCATCCATCATCATCATCATCATCATCATCATCATCAACACACCACATCATACATCATACACATTCACATAAAGTATCGTTTATCGTATTCGTTTTCGTTTTCGTAGCATAGTCCATCATATAGTTGATGTTGATGACGAAATTTTACTTTTTTGTGGTAGTAATAATAAAATAAAATGAAAAATTAAATTTTTACAATTTTAATAAATAAATAGAAATATGTTAGAAGATTAACAAAATAAAAACAATAATAATAATAATAAATGAGAACAATGTGTAAAAACTTTGTGTTATTTGTATTAACTTCAAATTGTTTATAATTTGCTGAAAAATTACATATTAGGTATTCGACGACCTCAGGGAAAAATATTTTTCTTTGAAAAAATAATAAAAAAAAAAAAAAATACCGAAAATTGTGTAGCCAGACATATGTACGTACATATATACATACATATGTGAAGAAAAGAGGACTTATGAAGAAATAGAGTAGTAAGTAGAGAAATAAATAATTGATAAATATTTTTTATTTGAAATGATTTTGAATTTGAAACAATAAAAAGTGAGGTAGTGGTGAAACCTATATATACGTATATGTATATGTAATGTGGATAATCTAAAATGTGTTTGAATTTGAATGCAATAATTTGTAAAGCGCATCAACTTTAAAAAAAAAATAATAATAAATCACCCTGTTTTGTTTTTAATTGGTTTCATTCAAAATATGTAGTGTAAAAAAGAGAAAATAATAAACACTTCGATTCGAATATATAGTGAAAAAAGCAAAGAAGAAATAAGATGTACGAGTACGATATTGTACGTGTGTTTTGCGTATGCTCTATACATATTATGCATGTATGACAGCAGTAAAGAAATGTAGTAGAGTTGGTAGTGTCTAGTGTATAGTGTTTATGAGTAAAGAAAAGCGGTATGTGTTAAATAAAAAAAGATAAAAATGAAAAAAAAATAAGGTTGAAAATGAAATATGTGTACCGCTAACTATATATGGATGGAATATTTATATTTGGTATGTGGTATGGTGGGTATGGCAATGGGGCAATGGTTATTAGAATATTGTGTGAGTGCATGCATACACTGTATATAGTAGTGTATATAAAATGCTGTTTGACTGAATTTGTTTTAAAGAATGTGTGTTGGTAAATATAACCACAACGAAAAAGAATTGTCAATACATAAGAATAAGAATTGAGATATTGAGAATACATTTATGATGTGATGTTATGTGCGAATGAATTTGTTTAATAGATTACATATAATATACATTACATTCGGCTCTGCTTGGTTCTGCACATAATATGTACAGGGCTGTCACTTTTCAGAGTCATTATCGGAGTAGATAAAAGTAAAAAGAGGAGTAGATTTGAGATTTAGTGGAGTAGATCCATTTTAAAAGTGGGATCGATTTCCTTGGATCGACATATTCTAACAATTTTATTCTTTTGTCATTAAAATCAAATCTGCTTTTTATTTGAGCAAAAAGTTCAACATAAAAATGTACTAAGTTTTCTTTAATTTTATTTAACTCGTTATTTTCAAAACCTTCAGATGTCGCATATTCTTCAAATTCAATTCCAAAGTACATTTCAGACGATGGTAAGTATGGATAAATGGACGATGGTGGACAAATATTTTCTTCGATTCTATAGATATTGAAAAATAATTACTTAATACTATATTTCATTTTTATATGTGTATGTATTTTACATAATTATTTGACTCAAAAAATTCATCAAAATCAAAATTCATATATTCATAAATCAATTCATACATAATAAATATAGTATATCTATATAGTATAGAATAGAAAGAAATACAAATAGTAATGAAATAATAAAATAGAACATAGAAATGAAACACATTTCGTTTGATTTCCTTATTCATTCAATATCTCAAAAGTAGACTAAAGAAAGAAACATAGAAATGGAAATGGTGTTTGGTATTTGATAAGCTATCAAAATTTTAATGAAAAGGGAGTAAAAAATAAAAAGTGCGGAGTAGATTTTTTCAGGCGAGAAATAGTAGTAGATCTACTCCGATCGTAGTAAAGTGACAGCCCTGAATATGTAGCATATGTACATACATATATAAAAATAAATATTAAATTTATAGTATTGCAAGTTTGAGTCGTGTTTAAACTATAAAAAATTCCTATAGCATGTATATGCTATATAAGGCCTCGTGATGTGTATATAGTGAGTTCACGATTTCTAATGTAAATAAATGTGAGATAAATGTCGCCGTTAATTTTGTTTTTTTTTTTTTTGTTTTTGGTATAAACGGAAATAAATACATACATAGTTTGTTCAAGATAGTTTTTCGTTTTCTCTAATTTTATTATTTTTGTGGTATCATATTTGATTTTATATTAATTTTTATTATAATTTACTTACTAGTTACTACATATATGTATGTATGTATACATATTACAGTTAAAAGTATGTATCTATTATAGTATAGAAAAAATGAAATTGATTTTGTATTCTAAATTTAATTTATTTTTCTAGTGTATAATACTGTGTGCATATAACTGGGAAAAAAATTTCAATTCCGAAGAATAACAAAAAAAAAAAAAAAATGTTATCTAATATTTATAATGAATATAATCATTTAAATGATAAACACATTTATATATGTATTACTTTTCTCATAAAAATATGTAACATACATATTACATTTACATATATGTATGTATAGTAAAAGGAAAACAATAATATCTGAATTTAATAAAAAAATATGTATTGTATTTAGTATTTTTTGTTATGCTTTTTTACATTAGTTACATATGGATACGATATTATTAATATATGCCTGTGGAGTGTGGTTAACATAAATATACAACAAACATATGCAGATGCACATAATGTGTATACGGTTACGGTTACGGATCAATCTGACGAGATCTAGATGACGAAGTTCAATTAATATACGTTACGCTTACGATATTACAATATTTATGATGGTAAATTTAAATTCGATATTATTTGTGGAATTTTTTTAAAAGTTACAATTATAGTAATAAATGAAAGAAATTTGTTAAAAAGAAGGCAGGTTGTTTTTTATTTTGGTACACTATCACTATCTATAATATGTACGAATGTATTAACGATTTTTGTTAGGTTAGCTACCAGAAACTGCCATGCCACTGCCAGCCAGACTATATGATTTTTTTTTTTTAACGCAAAAGTACAATAGAGTATAATAACTATATCATTAAATAAATATAAATTGTAAAGAATTTGATTTGATTTGATGCTATATAATAGTACATATTTAACGCTGTCGTAACGCGTAACGTAAAAGAGAAAAATATTCATAAATATAAATGCATTGCGTTGCGATTGCATAGTTGCATACATTGAATCCATACATACATATAAATACAATACACTGTAAATGTAAATGTGCATATATATATATATAATGTTTTGTAAATAGTATATAGTATATAATACATATAATGTGCTGTGTTATTGATTGTATATGTAGTAAATTTGTAGACGCGATGCCCTCCTATGGATATGCTGATATGCATACATATGTAGTATGTAGTATTAATATGTATATACCATATATGATATATATACAATTATACAATCCATTCACACATTCACGAACACGATTTAATTATTATATATTGAAGAAAGGGAAATAAAATATTACTTAGTATGCTTTTACACAATATGCAGAAAAGAGATAAAATATGATTGGAATTGGATTGGAATTATAAAAATAAGGTGATTGCCCGCAACGGCTGGACCCCGACCACCGATCTTACGCGACTTGTTTTTCACTGTATTTATCGATGACTTAACACATTAAAAAGTATGGTGTATTTACACTAAAATAATAACACAAAATACACAAAACATAAGAAAAACTAAAATAAATGTGCATATTCATTATTATGTTCACTATTTAGTATTCACTAGATTATATATTTTCTTATATTTTTATATAGTATCAATATATAGATATATACATATATATGTAGGCGTAGGGATGTATGTATGTATATATTATTCAAGCATATATAAAAGTATTTGTTTTTAAAAACACATAAAAAGCTAAATGGCTGAATATATATATATGTATATTTTTTGTGATATATATACATATACATACATATGTATAACATATCTTTTTAGGAATGTACTTTAAAAAGAATTTTTGTTTATTTTTAAGTTTTGGATTTGTAAAAAAAGAAGAAAATTTATAAGCAGAGTGATTAATTTTTGCTTTTTGTGTGTGCTACAATAATATAATAATATTGAGTAAAATATTTTTGTGTAAATTTCATATTGAAATTGTATATAAAAAAAAATATTTATTTCTTTGTTAATATTCTTGGATTTAGAACATTTTAAATTAGTTAAATAATGTGTAAATTTGAGAAATGTTTTGAATTTATTTCAATTTACATATTTTTAAATATCCAAATTAGTAGTATTTAATTGAATTAAAGTTTAAAAAAAAGTTGTCAGTCAGAAAAAGTTATACTGTATACCTACTTAATGAGAAACTACTTAGATAGGTAAATGTTTAGAAAATCAGTTTATTTTTCATATTTTTTTTTTTTTTTTTTTTTTTGGTCATATCGATTTACAAGCTTCTAATAGGTAATATGGAATTCGATTTTATTGTGACACAATTTTATTAAAACAAGTAAATTAGATATTATATTTAGAAAGGAAATTATCTTTGTAAATTTAATTACATATACATACTTACGTTACGAATTATATCTAAGGTATTATGTATTGTTTCGAATGTTTTGTTTATTGTAATAGATAATACAACAGTGGAAATATGGATAGCCTCAAAACTAATAAAACAAAATGGAATTTATGTTCATACATATAAGTAATTTATGTTAATTTGATCAAAAATTGAAAAAAAAAATCTTAACATAATTTATGTAATAAAATCATGAATTCCTGAAAAAAAAAAAAAATACGGGGAAATTTGAATTAACCTAATTAAAGAAACTTTATTCTAACCGCAAGCAAATCATAGCTGTGCCACTTCTGTAGTTACGACTTAAACAAATTTCCAGTTCTCTCCTCAAATCATGCCAAATTTAAATTAAACTTTATTTCATCACAAAATATTTCTTTTGCCATTTGATTTAAAAATTATTAGATATTGTCTTCAATTGAGTTTAACCAAACGTTTACTTAAAAATTCAACAAAATAATGTAATTAACTCAATTAAATTTCATTGAATTTTTGTATATTTTTGCGAAAATTTCGTAAATTTTTACTTAAGACAAAATCTTTCATAAAAATATACCAATAACGTAAAATATTGAATTTTTAATTAAGGTACTCGTCCACGATGCAAGTTTTCTTGCGCGAAATTTGTCTTGCGTGCAAGAAAACTTGCAGTACTTCGTACACACGACGCAATATTTCATGAAAAATATGCAATATTTCTATCATGCAAGAAAAAAATATCTTTGCAAGAAATTTTTATTGCACGAGCACTTACACGAAATTCTTATTTTCTTGCATATACATTACATTTCAAATATGTATTTCATATTTTTTTTTCCATATTTTAAGAGTTGAAAGGCCTACCTTGCTAATAATAATAATAATAATAATAGAAAATACATACCAAATTCACAAGAAGTCACAGCACAACACAATATCAACCAACGAATGATAGATAACACAGCAACCCATTACATTTTAGTCAGCTGAATTTATTGCATATGCAAGAGAAATATTTATTGAATGAGTTGAATAAATTTTTCTTGCGCGAAATATTGCATATCTTTCTGCGTACACTATGCAATAAAAAAAATTGCTTGCAATAGGAAATATTGCATGAAATACGTATTTCTGTGCAATATTTCATCTTTCTAGGCAGCGTACACTTCGAAATAATTATTTCGTGCAATTTTATCTTTCTAGGCAGCGTACACTTCGAAATAATTATTTCGTGCAATTTTATCTGTCAAAATCGTCTTGCATGCAAGAAAAATTGCATCGTGGACGGGTACCTTTAGGCTATCCATATCTCCATCATTGTAGTATAAATATAATACATAATGTATTTACATATGCATGTATTGCATAATTACCTATATAATAATATTTAGATACATTGTTATTATGTATTAATAAATTAATATGCGTATGCAACTATGTATATCAAATCATTTATTGCACACATTAGTATAGTTTACT